>CM046953.1:106900243-108100243 GCA_025698515.1 Gossypium sturtianum
AACTATTGGTTCTAAGCCATCTCTGGCGATGAATCAATAATTCGAAGTGCTTTTCTTGCGTATTCTTGATAAACCAGCGTTTATATATAGATGTAGGAGGATCTGTTTGGGAAGTAAGAAGCCCTTTGACATCTCTTCATATGCAAAGAATTCTCTGTGAAAACACAGAGACAAAGGGTGATCTTTGAATAGGAAAAAGAGTGGATCCGCGAGATCCCAAATGAATTGGCTTATTCGAAAAAAGCCTTGTTCTTTGGAAGATCTATCTCGTGCACAGTCTTTGCATGGTTCCACTCTGCAAGAACGCTGAATCATTCTCTTGAAGCTCAACCTTTTCATCATAAATGATCTGCTTGCCCCGAAATGACCCGACCCAATAGGGAAATCCCAATTCATTTGGCCTTTCAATACAATCAAATAGAAAGCCCCAAGGGTGCCATATCCTAGGAGCCCAAACTATGTGATTGAATAAATCCTCCTCTATCTGTTGCTATGGTCGAGTACTCCTTCTCCTTCCCCTTCTTCAAACTCCGATTCATATTTTTCATAGAGATTTCTCTGATCAACGATAGAACAAGATCCATTTTGCATCATATATAAGGGATTCCCCGGCTTGGACCGAAGAAGCAATGTCACTCGATCATTATCAAATCGACCGCAATCTTTTACTCGTCCGTGAGGATCCCACCGAGCGCCTTCTACTTCTAATAGGCCATGAACTAGATCGAATCATTCTCAACGAACCCATAAGAAGTGATCCCATTTTTTCATCGGTCCGGGTAGAGACCAAAGGTCTTGAGCGATCGATCCGTGAGAACAACTCAAAAGATAAAGAAGTATCGTTAATTTTTTCATGCTCGTTCCAAGCTCAAAGTACCATTTGTACAAATAAGAATCCCCTTCGTTACATGATTTCTTCTTCATATAGATAGATATAGGATCTAAGGGGCAATTACTTAGAAGTACATTTTGTACAATAGCCCTTCCTATCTCGATAGAAAAGGATCCCATGATCCTGAACCGATCTTACAGGGATCGCAAATCCCAAGTTTGTCTATGAAGAAGCGAGATCTAATTGTATTAGTGTCTATAATTGATTTCTTACGTAATACTAATCGATAGGGCCTCATTGGTAAGTGCTACAAGATCTCGTGCATTGGAACCCACGGTTATGGACCGAATCCATTAGTATGGAACATTTTCTTTTCCAAGTGAAATCCCTAGTATATGAAAGAGTGAAAAAGTGATTTCGTTTTTGTGAATAAGAAGCCTTCGTATCTTAATACATGTATTTAATTTATTCGGGGCTATTAGAGTGGGATCCACTTTTTGGGGAATATGAGTCGAAGCAATAACAAGAATATTTCTAGTGGAACATCTTTCACAATCCTTGGAGAGATAGTTCACTAATAGACCGAGGATAAGTAATTCGCCTCATTCACATCCGGATCATGAATGTTTGGAATCCATATTATGCAAGGAGACATTGCTTTTGCTAGTTCGAATTGAAGGGTGATATAAAATCGGTCTATTTCCGACATCATATCCATAGTTAACGCATTCATCATAGTTAGAAGCTCCACTCCGTATCAAGGTCACGATCAATAGCGTCACTATCATCAATAGCGTCACTAGCATCAATATCGTCACTAGCATCAATATCGTCACTATCATCAATATCGATATCATCAATAAGAAAACCTTTAAGCTTGTTATCCGGAACTTGTTCGAAATACCAGTAATGAAAGGAACATAGGAGTTTGTCGCTAGGTATTTGAACAAATAGGATCGTCCGGTTCCTATAGAACCTATCACTAAAATACCCTAGAGGGAGATAGGGCTAAGCGGAGCGAAAAGGGTTTTCACGAGACGGAAATGAAAACTATTAGCCCCACACGAAGTTTGTGAATAAGTGATTGTCTGATAATGAGAAAGGAATATCCGCCTTTTTGTTAAACAGGATGTATTGAACTCATAATTCATTAGATACTTTTATGAATGTCAACTAAGTATCGTAAGTAAATTGGTCCCGTTGTTCAATCATTTGATAACCAGAGTCATTCTTTGATAAATGATCACTATGAGTCGACTCAATAGAATTTGATCAATCCTTTTTCTCGTCGTTAAGGTGGAGAATCAAACCAAGAATTCTCTTTCTTTATCATCAATCGAATCACCATTAGTGACCCAGATTCTATTTTCTCATCAATCCAATCACCGCTCACGTTTTTTCTTTTTCTTGTCAATGAATAGATCTCTTTACTTGTATGACTTAGATGTCTCGTATTTCTCGAAAAAATGATTCGATTGATGGGATTTGGTATGATACTTATGAGATCGATGATATCGATGAGATTGATATTCAAATATTTCTTCTTAGAACGTATTAATTTGACCCCATAAGCGGGACCACCACCCCATAGCATGTTGCCGCCAAAAGCGAACCTCGTATTTCTTCTAGAGAATCCCTAATTGTTCCAGAGCAACTAGAAAGAGATTCTTTAACCGTAAAGAATTCGATTCGGATGTAGGATACCTATCCGAATTTTTCGCAACTCAATCATGTATGATGGAATCATCAAAGATTTGACCTTTTCGAACTCATGCTCAGAACTCACTATAGGCTCGGGAAACAAATAGAAGATGTGTACGAACGAGATATCTAGCAACAAGAAGAAGGAAAAGGATTGAATAGAGGAACTCCTGAACATTTGGCGATCTCGGATGTGTCGATATCAATGGTGACTCATTATTTCGATGAATCATTTCTTGAACAGTAAGAAAATTATGTAAACACTTACTCGAAATCTCACTTATCGATTCCATTGTGGAAGACACAATTTTTCTCGAAGAATTCGCCATGATATATCCGATCCATGCATAATATCATGAAAAATGGATACAAATTTTTGACTGCTACTTAGTATCGGCAATAGATCCGAAAAAGTATCTAAAAATATCAAATTTAGATATTTGTACCTGTCTAAGTAAGGAACCATGGCATATATGTTTGGAATAGATTCCGTTTTGAGAGAGTTGAAAAAGCACTATCTCGTTGAAAGGTTCTATACATCCACCCTTTCTCAACGCATTTCTTTAGACAAAGACTCCGTTTTTCCGCTTTTCGGATGGTAAATATTTCTCGGAACATGGAGTGTGAATCAAACCCATGTTTGAATTGAAATTGAGATCTTTGATGCAAGTTCTTCTCTTCTTCGAATCGGATGGATTCATATCTCGAAAGAGGTTGACAATAAGTTCTTTCAAAATTGACTATTTGTCCCTCTGTTAGAGGTGTTCCGAAAATGTCTGCAATTGAGTAAATAGCTCTACAAACTAATGGATCGGATCGAATTGCAAACTGGAAAGATTTGTACAAGTTATACCTTTCGTCACCACTTTGTGGAAAATCATTAGATATGAATATGTTAGATACCTGCGACTCGATTGGTGAAGGTGAAATAGTATCTCTCCCCAAAAAAGCATGTTATTTTTACCACCGCACAAAGAAAATATTTTGTTGCGAATGAAAAAGATATTGAGGAATTGTCCATACGTAAAATCATAATTATTGATACGGGCCTTTTCCATATAAAAGGGGAATCTTTTGTTACAATAGAAGCAGAAGTGATGTGAATTATTCAAGAATCAAGTCGATTTGCTTTATAAAAGAAGATATCAATGAACTTCTATGAAATGGTTTCACGGATTCACCCAATTGTCTTGATCGTGGGATATCATTGAGAAATAGGAATCCATGTTATCAAAAGATTTCCTGCGATTATTTCTAGTATGGAATGAGTCAATCATCCACTTTGGTATCTTATTGACCAAAAATGGTGATATTGTTCCTCAATTGATCAATAATTTCGGTTTTTGAGAAGTATTATGATCATCTAATAAGAAAGGTTTCAATTTTTTCAAATGAACGATTTGAAGACCTATTGATTCTAACAACCGATTGCAAAGTTGATCATTCGGACCTTTCAATTCATAGATGTGGATCTCGGACCTATGAATGGGGATATTCCCAAAACTCACAAAGAAAAAGGAAGTGAGTTAGACAAAAGAGAAGCAACTTTGGACAAAAGAGAAGTAACTTGGACAAAAAGAAACGAAGTGACTTAGACAAATCTTTTTGTTGATAACCTCGAGACTAATCAATCAAATATTGATTAATACGTAATCGATCGAACACTACTTGAAAACGGCTCTTCTCGCTCAGTAAATGAAATGTTCCAAATGCTCCTCAGAAATTCTTGCTCCCATTGGACCATTTGTATCTATATGCATTAGGATCCTGATTCATAGATCTCTCGGTCCGAGAAATAAAAATAAGAGGATCGAACCATTTCTTCCGACTCTTTTTCAAATTCGATAAATGCTTGGTTGATCGTATATTTCATTATAGTTCTATGATTCGAGTATCATTTCCTATTTGATCCCTTTGAATTCCATATTCGAAGTTGCGATCGGATCGATTCTTTTAATGAATCGATTCAATACATTTCTTATGTACCCATAGGTGCTATATTGGATTTGAATCGATTTCGGATCAATCTATCTTGATTGATCGCCCTCCATTATGTTGTTGCTAGCAAATACCACTATTTTTGGTTTTGGATCTTCCAAATCATTCCCGCAGAGATCCGGACCCATTTTTTCTCGATCCTTCGATAAAAGATTCATTTTCTTCATAAAAATAGGAGGTAGAGCCGATAAAGATTTCTTTTTCGATTCATCCTCGGAGTTGAATACCTCATTCAAGAATTGTTTTTGATCCAATCCGTAGGAATCAATAGAAAAGGCAAATCCCTTATAATACACCGATCCGCTCGGTTATTGATAGAGTGAATAGATCTCGCCATTTCTTGAAATCTCTCTTACGATTCAAAATCGTGGTGTAACGTGTATCCCCTCCTGTTCGGTCATGGAATAGATGAAATAAATCAAAAAATGGATTTTTGTTCAAGAATGAAATCTTATTGAAGCGCCTTGATTCATCCTTCTAACCATATCACATCCCGGATCCGATGAAATAGGATGAATTGAGACGGTATTTTGTAAATACGTAATTATCTTGAATATATTAACTATTTCTTTATTTTCCAATCGCTTTGGAAGGGAAAAAGAAACATCTTGTTCTTTCTTCAACAATTTCTCGATCTCTAGTGGACCTCTCGGTAGGGTTCGAACCCGGATGAAGTTCTCGACCATCTATCGAGAGAAAAAGAACGAATGGATCTTGTAGGATTCCCAAGAAATTCTTGATTTCTTCCTAAGCGAGATGATTATTCATCCGCTTCTCACGTTCCGTGAATAGCCGGGACATTGAGGAATATCCAGAAAAGCACTTAGGGAATCGGTCTGATTCCATCTCCGTTCGTTCCGTTTGAAGAAAGGAAGGATCCCAAAGAATCGATCTTTCTTTTAGTTGTTGAATCTCTCTTTGATTGATCAATGTGTGATATTCCGAATCCTCATTACTAATGGAATCGAAACGATCTCTGGATTGATCAGAAGATCCTTTCAATTGGCGAGAATCCGTTACTTGAACGAAACTAGATCTTGTGGAATCATATTGAATATTTGACGATACATTCCGTACCTTGCTAAAAAATCGATCCTTGTTTACCAACCATACATTGTCTAACCAAATCCAATTCTCACTCGATATGTTCCTCAAAAAATCTGATTCGTGTGGATTCTTCCCCCAACTAACGAAGAGATCTTGGCGGAATTGCCACATATGAAATTGAGCACAATTTTGCAAAGAAAATTAAACTAAAATCTTTAATTAATTTATACTTAACCAATTTGTTAAATTTTATTAAAAAATATAATAATATATTTCATAAAACAATATACACGTGAAAACATTAAATATGAATCATATAAATCAATTAAAATTTGACTCAATCGACTACATTCTTTTAAGTTGATTAGGTGTAGTAGTCACCTTATGTGTACCAAATTTTGAGATTTATCGAGCATTAGAATGCCTTCGGTTAACCTCAAGATGAATGCTTGGGCGAATTGTTCTTTCATGATGTCAGTCGCGTTCGGAGGAAGGTATTTGAAGTTATCTTGCAACCATCTCATCTCTATCCGGCCACCTTGAAACTTGTTTGACACCTTCCTTAAAAATGCCTCGCAAAGGTCCTCTTCACCGAGAACGACCACTAACCCCATAGCGACTGGCTCATCCATAGGCAAATCGAGTTGTAAAGCTACGTCCTCGAGTGTAATTGTACACTCACCACATGGAAGATGAAATGTGTGTATCTTGAGTCTCCATCTTTCCACCAATACACTGATAAGTGTAGGATCCTATTTACAACCCCCGAGCATACGAGACACATGTAAGAATCTTGCATCTTGCAAATAACTATGAATTTCACTGGGTGCGCTCTTTGATAAAATTGTGTATAAATCCCTCCAAAACACGATCACCTGCCTATTTATATTAATAAGATAATTTTAAAAAATTAAAAACTTTAAAATTAACTGAATTGAAAATAACGAAATTTAAAATTTTTCCTTATCATTACCGATTGAGTGGTGAAAATGTGCTTGTCCTCGAAACATATAAGAGAACTTGTCAGAAAAATTAATCAAAATGAATAATCTACAAAATAATAAAATAAAACTATAATATTTTTATACAAATTTATTGAAAATTTTTGAACAAATCTTGAGAAATTTGAGAGAATTAAAAGTTTAATAAGGAGAATGGAAAGAGTTAGATTTGAGTGAAAAATATAGAAAATGGCTATTTCAAAATTTTACCATTGGAACATTGAATTTTTACCATTGGGGAAATGACCGATGGAAGAAAGCACATTCAATTGGACACAAATATCTGCCACCTATGTAGAAAGCACGCCCAACTATTTCATATTTATATCACCATATTAAGATTACTCTTTAAATTCATTTTCATAATATGTATTTATAATTATAATTATAATAGTAAATTGACCCTACACATACCTCAATACCACCAAAAATAACACGGCAGGTTTTGATTAAATATCATATATAATGAAACAATATTTACAATTTTAAGCACCATTTCTTACCAAAAAAAAGAATTGGGATATAGTTCAGAGGCCAATTTACTAATAAAGCACCAAAATATATATCAATGCGAAAAAAGAAAACCATTGTTTAAAATGATAAATAAATAATCGTTAATTCGTACATAATGGGCACCCGCTAACCGGAGCAACAAAAAGGCCAAGTCTCAATTCTCATGTTCTGAAGTTAGAGCCATCATTCTCCATTAAGCTGCTTATAATGAGGAATCAATCACTCAGCTCAAAGCTCTAACTATTATTTCCTCTTCCAATAACAAATAACATTGATCAATACAAAATTTGAATAACAAAATATTAAAGCATTACAAAGGCTTTTTTTTTTGTGTGTGTGTTGTGCTTCATGTTCAACGCATTCACCAAAAATGCTACAACCGATTCCCTCCCTTAAATGTCTGTGGGATCATTGATCTCCTGAACACACCAAAACGCAAAACAGACCAACAGATTTGAGTGCCTAACACAGGAGGGGAAAAAAGAGATCAAGGAGTACAATATTTTCTTAAGAATTACCTCATCTTCGAGCACAACTCCGCCAGGAATCCGCAATGTCAGTCCAGGGCTCGCATCGATTACAACTTTCCCCTTAAGTGCACAAGCAGAAACAAGTTAAAACAGCAAAATTAAGGACTCACAGGAGCACTAAAACAGCAATGACTTAAAACCACAAAGAAAGCAAACCCGTCAATCTTTAACTCGATATAAACCTTCACGCAATTGCCTCACATCACATGAAGCAGCAAGTATATTTCTTGCGCCTACTTAATATTCTTAAGTACTATGTCTGAAACATTCTGGACATAGGTATGAGGGGGATATGAACCTCTAAGGACTCCCAAATACATATAAACCATGAGAAAAAATTAGCATACCCACATCAAACACACATATTCCTGACACTCACGACCAAATCTCAGTAACATGGTATTTCAATACACATAACAGGATATCAGTATTGGCTGTACTCTTGATTTGTTTCAAAAATATAGTCAACAATCCATATCAAACAGTGCAGATAAATAAATTTTATTCCAAAAAGAAAAGAGCAAGGAATCAAATCACATAATTGAAATTCCTAAAGAATGTATAGTATTTCACTGACAGCACTTTTTGCCTTTTACGGTAAAAGGAAATTTTTATGTAATGGATAACAAAGAACTAAGATACTTAACAAAACTTCCGTTGGATACAAGTTACCTCTTGCACAATTTAGCCATCAATCAATAATTAACACATCATCAAATTATTTAGTGATTTGAAAATACTTGAACACAACACTTATCTGCAACTTTCAGCACTGAAAAGATCATAGCATCAAGTTTAAATGTAATACATGAAGGAAAAGATATCCCACAAAGAACCAAGGTATTGATTCAGGGGCAATAATATGGATACCTTGAGAACTATATCAGCTCCAAACCAAACATCACCATTCACCTCCAAGCTATCCAGCTTGACAATGCTAGGAATTGTTTCAAAGCGGCGCTTGAAATCGCTGATCTGATTAGGAAAACAGAATGTAATAATAGATTCAAGAAAATAAATGCAACCACAATAAATATAATGCCTTCATGAGTCCATAAACCCTCACCTTTTCAAATTCAGGTCCTAAAGCAATGGAAGGGTCACTAGGACTGACCCTCGCATCATTTCGAACAAACATGCCTTCAGTAAATGAGTAAAGGTCCGACTGTAGAACATAGAATTTTGATGCTTAGAGCCTTAAGTCAGATGAAATAGTACTTTCTTTGGGTTGTAGCATGAAATTATAGTTTATAAAAGAGAATGACCTGGAGAAGGAATAAGTCTGATGTGGAATTCAAAGGAAGAAAACGAGATTGGGGAATGGAAATGCCAATTGAATTTTCAAATAACTGCCTCAATGAAAAAGCAACAACAAGAACTTTTATCAGTTTCTTGCTTCATATAGCATGTAAAGCTGTCTTGGAAAATTTTAAGCAAAAGGTACCTTTAAAGTAGAAAGGTTATCCAAATTCAGTGCACTGGTATCTACAAGCCTTTTAATGGCTTTCAAATTTAGCCACCTGAGAGAAATGAAACCACAATTTAGCCTATTTGCATTTTTATTAGAACAAATTACAGGGGCATAGCAGTTAACTTACAAGCTTCTTGTATCAATGAATTTGAATCCTTTCACCGACTTATTATGAACATGACAAAACAGAAAGGAATATGATGAGCCAGTTAGATTAACCAAACAATGTCTGTAAGAAACCACGCAATTCTACTATTGTTCTGTGCAACTTGACATAAAATTTTGGACAAAAAGTGTATATATACACATATTCATGCCTTTTTCTTCAGTGAATAAGTATTATAAGCAACTTACCTTTTCAGAGTGATCTGAAGTGAAGTCTTCAAGCTATATCATAATGAAAACAACACAGTTAATTAAGGCTGTTTTGATATATACATAGATATCAAACAAATTTATCAGACATCAAGACAATTCATGATATCACTTGCCTTAAGCATCCCTTGGAGCGAACTAGCCATAAAGTTGATTAAACCAGTGGAGGTGGTTGGCGTCACCTGAAAACAGTAAAGACTTACAAACAAATTTTAGCCGAAGAGTTATAATAAATGGAAATCATCCTTGCATACCTCCGAACAATATTCAATACTGTTTTGGGCCAAATGGTTCAAGATTTCTAAATTATCAAATCAAGGGGCACAACTACAGAATTGAAGGTCATTAATAAACACCGCAAAATAAAATGATAGGAACAATACAAAGGATACTTGGGTCCACAACACCGGCCACATTATCTGGGTTAACCACAAGGGCATACTCCTTACCCTGGAAGCAATGAGATTAAGAGTTTGCATCAGCTTTCCTCCTGGCATACTTTTGCATTTTCATCCTCATGGATATTTCTTTCTATTTTAGACTTGAGAAACAAAATGAAATATTTTCGAAATCACAAATACCTGAGCAAGTAATACATCAAGAGTTCCACTATTCATTAGGGAAAGGAAATGAGCGCCATGTTTAGAAGATTGCCTTTGCACAAAAAAATAAAGCAATGATGAGACCTTTCAGCAATTGGTGACTGTAACCACAATGTAATCCTGCAGAGTAAATAAGCAAAAAGAAAAGGAATATATTGGGTATTTTGGAAAATTATCAGATCACTCCATAAAATTTTGGACGCATTGATATATCACATGGGGAAAAAATAGCCTAAGATACTACAAGCTCTATGGTGGTGCTCAATCGAACATCAAACTATTGATTTTCCAGTTCATCGACATAGGAGGAAATAGGATACTGACAGTAGACCATGCATATTTCCCTGTTCATCAAAATGAAAGATACTGAAAAATGCTAAACTCAGGAAAACATACACCTATAATAGATCAAAAGGACCAGTATTTCATAACAATGAGAAAAGGAAAGTGAATATGAAGAATAAATTCAGAGAGTAATAGGTGCAGAACTATCCTAATTTGCATTCAAAGTTATGGTTGATTTCTAGAGCCAACTATGAACTTTACCAAGACTTCCAGAAGTTGCTAAATAACATTATCATAGTTCATTTATCACAGAAAAATCTTATATTAACAAAAAAGCAAAGAAAATAATGAAGCTGCACCGAAGGAAGGATGCAAAATTGGGCATACCATTTATCCTCACCTCCCTCGCTGACAAAAGATTCGAGTTGAGTATGTTCACCCTACATAAATCCAATTATTTTATCAAGAAGAAGTACAAATTTAAGGACCATAGAAAAGAATTCCAGAACCAGTTATGCAACAAGAAAATAATGGCTAGGTTCTCAAACCTGTTCAAAAGGATGTATATCTAGCTAGGTTCTCAAATTTATCAAGAGGAAGTTACAAGTTTAAGGAGTATGAACAAATTCCAGAACCAGTTACAACGGGAAAAGTTAGGTTCCCAAACCTGTTCAAAAGGATGTATATTGACGTCTAAGGTGGAATACTTCTCCAAAGCCTACACATGACAACTTGGCTGAGTACCTTTGCTGAGATACAAGGTTAAGAACAAAACAGTGTAGGAAAAACAGATCACCTTTACAATATCATTGTGTGTGTTCTTTGGGTTCATCAAAAGCAGAGGAATATTGCATCCGTACTTCGAATTTAGTGACTACAAAGAATTGAAAATGTTGAACTAGTTAGCTCTAATGCTATAAAAGAACAATATATACAACAAATAACTGGTAACCAACCTGAATTTGGTTAACAATTAAGTCAAGAGGTGTTGACCCATTTTTAACTTCAATCAAAGACCTGTGCAAAGGAGAAAGGAATTGCACAAATTCAACTAAATGTCCAAATGTTTCTATGACAAGAATGACTCAAATATCAAAGACCAAAGTAAAGAAAGCACGTCATTTCTCAAATAGAAACCAGACAGTTCTTAAATTCTCTTGAATATTAAGTTCACCAAGGAACTAAGTAGTAAAGTATTTAAGCATATTTCATGTGAAAATGCCTAATATAATAACAACAAAGATTCATCCAAAAGGGTGGTAGTACAATATTTTGAAGGGATGTCATCACAATATTAGAAGATTTAACCATTTATATCAAACAAGATTCTATTCAAACCATCTTCATGAAACCAAAAAACATATGTATATCACAGAAACTATATTCATTTATGTAGAGGCATGTCTTTAATATATAACTATGGAATCATCAAGAAATGCTTCTCTTTTCTTAGAAAAAGAATAAGTATCAAACTTCCAGAAGTTAGATAATTGCTTACTTGGGACCACCGAAACCCATATTCTTTCCCAAAGCTCCATTATACTTCACCACAACAAGCTTATCCAAAAGCTGCTTAGATTCAGCAATATCTGCTTCAAGACAGAAAGAATCCAAACAAATTATACAAGCTGAACTCTAATGTACTGTTATATTTTTCTTGATGCTATATTTGGAATACAATAAATTCACAAGTAAAAGAATAATGAGAAAATATTACCACAAGACATAGGTGCTAAGTTATCATAAGGAACAACAAGCACTTCATCACTTGCACTGCCTTCGCTCTCACTTGTGCTCTCTACTTGGTCCCTTTAATCAAATATTGGATTTCAAGTAAACCAGACAATTGGAAATAGTTCCAAAACAAAAACAAAGAACAGAAGAAACAATGCAACAGCAAACCATGAAAACTCAACTCGTATAAAATAGACAAACTTCAGAGCAAGAATTCCAGACAGAGACTACAAAATAAGAAATAAACCTATCATTCTGCACAATTATCATTAGTAAACAGATAAGAACTGGGAAAAGGATATTCTCTCTATACTAAGATCCTCAATCAAGCTACTTAAGCAAGGAACAACTTAGTAATAACTCAAGATTCTGTCATCTATATATCGAGAAACTCATGTCCACAACTCAAAATCACTTTAAATCATCCATCAAGCACATCCAATCTTACAACAATTACTGCCAACAAACTTAGCCGGTCTCTTATTTCCTCTCTAGTTAAATCAATAAAATCAGCATCCAATGCACACCTTATACCCTATGATTTTTATACTCAATTTCGGTCACAGCACCCACAGTTCAGAGATAAAACCCACCCTATCCCCCAAAATTAGAAAAAAAAAAAGAATCCATCCTATCAAAACATTCAAATCTCAAACCCAGAAAAAGAAACTTTAAAAATATAATAAAAACATACTTGATTGTAGCCTTCTTCCCAGTCCCCTTTGCTCCGTCTATTTTCTTCTCCAACATAAGACACTTAGTTATCATGTTACATATCAAGTAAACGAACTGAACAGAATCATTGGCCGGTATTGGATAAGTAACCTTCTTATAATACTCCCACGGCATACTGGAATCAACCAAGGCAACAATCGGGATCCCCAACCTTTCCGCTTCCAAAAAGACGGAACTTTTCCTCTCAGTATCGAAAATCACAACACAATCCGGCATCTTAGTTGGCGCGAAAACCAATTTCTTGTGCCTAGACCGAAACTTCTTAGGACTACAACTGTTGGTCAAAAAGCCACGCATCTTCCAAAGGCTGCTAGCCCTTTCAGGGCTTAAGCTGGTGACTCTGGAGGTCATCTCGTCGATTATGGGTTGGAAAAGAGGGTTGGTGTTGATGAAGAGGAAAGAGGAAGAAGGATCACGAGAGAGGCAGGAAAGGAAGTTGAGAGCATTGCGGAGACAGATTAGGGTCTTGTCGGAATCGATAATGGATTGTCTATTTCGGAAGCCGTAGGTGAATTGTTTGAAGTGGTGGGTTGTTACTTGTCGGCCGATGTGAGCATTTGTTGTTAAGAGTTTTTGGATTACAACCGAATGGATTGTCATTTTTTCTTATTTCTCGAAGGAAAATAAAATTGACAGGGGAAGCTAAGGTTTGATGGGTGAATTGAATCTACCCCAAAAGCTTTAACTTTAGTGAAGCATTTTGAGTTCAGAGATTTTGGGATTTAGGGTTTAAGAGGGGGTTTCCAGATTTGAGGAAAGCTTATGTACGAACAATTTGCTATTTGAGTTTAGGTAGCGGGATATTTGGATCGGTTCGGGTCCAGTTGAATCAACCCTTTAAAATTAAAAATAACTATTAATATTTCCACTATTCAATTTTATTTTTTTATCATTGTTACAGCTTTTAAAATTAGTATAATAGTAATTTTAACATTTAACATTTATAAACTATGCCGATTTAATCTTAGGTTCTAAAAAATTTAACCATTAATATTTATACATTATGTAATTTAATTTTTTTTTACAGTTTTATTTTTCTTTATAACATTGAAGGTTAAACTATAAAAGAATGAGAAAATAAGAAAATCATTATATCATATTTTTTTGGTGTTTCAATTTTTTTTGTACATTTTTAATAAAATTTAGTTGATAAGTTTAGAATGAGAAAATAAGAAAATCATTATATCATATTTTTTTGGTGTTTCAATTTTTTTTGTACATTTTTAATAAAATTTAGTTGATAAGTTTGTATTTTTAGCTTTTTAAGTGAAAAGGGTCACAAAGAAAAGTAAAATTGTAAAAAAAAAAGACTAAATTACACAATATGTAAATATTGAGGGCTAAATTTTTTAAAATCGAGACTAATTTAGCACAATGTATAAATGTTGAGGGTTTAAGTTGTTATTATGTCAATTTTAAAAGTTGTAATCGTTAACGAATTGGTGGCAAAAAAGAAATTTACTAATAATTGGGTAACTATTAGTATAGTTTCCCCAAAAGAAAATTATTATTTTTACATACAACCAATAAGATAAATTACACAGCCAATCACCCATCTTTGATAGATTTTCATTTTGATAATAATAAATAAATAAAATTCAAATATAGCACCATCGTTAAATGGGTAATTTACCAATATATACCGAAAATTTTTTTTACGGAAATGGGCCAAATTTTACATTATTTATGGAAAAGAGCCATTTCCCCCCAAAACGCGTCCATGTCAGCGCGTTTTGGGATCTGAGAAAGCGCTCTCTTGGGGCGCTTTGTGCCACATCAAGACAAAAAGCTTGGCCGACGAGGACGCCGCTTTGTCGATGTGGCACAAAGCGCCTCCCAAGCGCGCTTTCTCTTTACAACAATCAAATATTTTACCGTTGGGCCTCCAACAGTCGAAAAAAAACCTATAAAACCCCCACCCTTTTATTTTTTTCACAACAAAGTCCTTATTCATTTTTTCTCTCAACTTTCTCTCAAATTCTTCTCAAATTTCTCTTAAATTCCTTGAAACTTCCTCTAAAATTTCACAATAGTCCTTTAATATTTACCAAAAAGCCCTTTTTAAATTTTTTGAAATATATTTTTTGATAAATTTTAAAATATTCGATCGTATTTCCAATGGTCGGGAATTAATTTGTCTCGACGATAAACACATCTCCGTCGATCAAATGCAAATGGTAAGTTTTAATTTTAATTTTTCAATACTATTTAATATTTTTAGGTTTATGCAATTTTAATTAATTTTTATTTTATAATTTTTAAACAATCAGTAGATCGGGTGTTGCAATGCTATATTCGCAATATACCTAGTCCGACATCGCCGCTTATCGAGAATTATCTGCGGGAAGCGGGGTTTTGGCACGTGGCCACGATAGGCCGGGGGTGCAAGTTGGAGCCGAAGTTAATCGGTGCGTTGATAGAAAGGTGGAGACTCGAGACGCACACTTTTCATCTTCCATGCGGAGAGTGTACTATCACTCTGGAAGACGTGCAGTTGCAATTAGGATTGCCGGTGGATGGGTCCGTTGTCACCGGGTCCGCAACTTCTAGCGATTGGACCGCCGTATGCTACGAGCTTCTGGGTGCCATTTCGGATAACATTCATGGAGGTCAGATCGAGATGGGCTGGTTACGAGACATAATCCCGGAGCTGAATAATGGTTTGACCGAAATAGAAAGAATACGGTATGCTCGGGCATACATTCTTAAGATGATTGGAGGCTACCTGATGCGGACTGCTCGAAACCTCGTACACACGAGATGGTCTGCTTTGAAACTCGTTGATTTTAGAGCGCAGGGTGAAATGAGTTGGGGTCCGCCGTGCTATCAAAATTGTATCGGGAGATGTGCGGGGCGACGCGGCCGAGTAAAGCGAAAATCGGAGGTTGCCTATCACTACTGCAGTCATGGGCATAATTTCGATTTCCATTTTTACGTCCTCGAGTCGACCACCCATATACATTCCCACTCATAACGAGGTAAATTTAATATTATATTTTATAATTATTTTTAGATTTAAAGTATAATTGTATGCTAAAAATTTATTTAATTAGGTGGAAGCATTCGGCGAGTTATGTTGGAATACCTACCGAGCTTGAAGATATACGGCTTCTATTAGAGCAACGGTCGGAATCACATGCAAGTATTAAATAAAATATATTTTCGTAATAAAATTGTCGTTTCAAATTTCGTATTTAGTATTTAGTATTATGTATATAACTAATATTTTGGTCATGTTAATATAGTTTCAATGGACACCATACGAGGATCCGGCAATTCGGGCAGTAATTCCGGAGGAGTTCTTGCAAAATCCGAACATTTGGCATGTGAAGGTCCCATTGATCAACTATGCCACCGTGGAGATGCACCAGTCAGATCTGGTTCTGCGAAAATTTGGATTCCGGCAACCGATTCCCGTGCCACCTGAAGTGCTCGATGATGAGCACAAAGTCGACTTACGGCAGTTGCACACGGATTGACCAAGATTTTGGTCAGCGTATATACATATGTGGGAGAACCGGTATGATTATATATCTATTCGAGAACCGATCGTCGTTCCTGAGTTAGCGTGCGTACCGGAATACATGCCATGGTTTAGGATCTATGGCAAGCCGTATTTGTTGTCAAAAGAGGAGAGGAGAAGGCAACTTCGTGAACAAAGGAAACGACGGGGCCCTTTAAATCCAAGGAGAATGGGTGATGAGACTGGACCATCAACGGTGGCACGACACGATCCACCGGCCCATCAACGGCGCCCACACAATCACCGGGACCAACACTTCACCGCGACACCGACATCACGACCTTTGGCCTTTATGCCAAAAAGTGCGTACCTAGCCCTTATATGTATCCTAACCCATATATGTTTCCTTTTTCCCGATCCATCTGCGCAGTTGGAATGCATGGCCCGGTTCGAGTCCGTTCGACTACTCCGATCGCCACCGATCTTGAGGCCGCCGTCGCATGAGGATCACACGAGGCGCCGTCGGGGAACTCTTCTTTTTACCGGTCTCCTTCGCGTATGGGATTGGACACCCGCCATAGTTTATGCAAACACCTTCGCGATCGTTATTTTATCAATGTGGGTCATCCTCCCAACACCCACAACTGCACTCCACCGGGAGGAACTGAATCCCACTGAGGTTCCACGACCCTCGCCGGAAGCTAGAAGAAGGAGGAATCCAAATACAGAATCGCCACCACCCCCATGTGGCACTCGATTTCGACCCTAAGCACCAACATTGATTCCTACCGCCTTTTTTTATTTTTTAATTGTAATATAATTTTTTTATTTTTTTAAATAAAATAAAAGTTGTTTTTTATTTTTTTTTGTAATTTAATTTTAATATCTTTAATAAAATAGAAGTTGTTTATTTTTTTGATTGTAATTTAATTTTAATATCTTTAATTAAATAAAAGTTGTTTTTTTATTGTAATTTAATTTTAATATCTTTAATAAAATAAAAGTTGTTAATTTTTTATTGTAATTTAATTTTAATATCTTTAATAAAATAAAAGTTGTTTATTTTTTTTGTAATTTAATTTTAATATCTTTAATAAAATAAAAGTTGTTTTTTATTTTTTTTGTAATTTAATTTTAATATCTTTAATAAAATAAAAGTTGTTTTTTTATTTTTTTGTAATTTAATTTTAATATCTTTAATAAAATAGAAGTTGTTTATTTTTTTATTGTAATTTAATTTTAATGTAACATCCCGAACTATTGGGCCTGTGCATTTCATGTGATGTATGCTTAAAATATTAATTTGAGAATTTGAGGTGCAAATAGGGCTCGAGGATGGGCTGAGGCCTTGACTAAATCTCTGCGTAGACACTCTAGCCTTTTAAAAGGAAGTTATCTGTGTTTTACATGACAAAATGGGCTTGTGGCCCAAAAGTAAGTGGCGCTATAGGGGAGTTAGAAGTGGCGTCAGTAGTAAGGAAGAGAGGAGGCCTAGTTTTGGCTGCTTGAAGCCCAAGTAATTGGGCCAAGTTCGGCACTTAAAAGGGAGTCATAGGGGGGACGGCAACAAGGCTATTTTTTTGGGATTTTTAATGTTTAATTTATAAGGATAATAGGCAGATGAAGGAGGGAGGAGTTGGTGCTAATTAGGGCTATTTTTGAGGAGTAATAGATTAAGATAAGGGAAAGGATAGGAGCTATCTTGTGGAAGCTAGTGTTGGCCGAAAATCAAACTCAGTAAGGGGGAGGAATCAGTTTAGTATAGGGAAGGGATGTGCCGAAATTTCAAAGGCCACCCTAAGCAATTAATCTTTTTCTTTCTTTCCTCATCTTCATTCTCTCAAAAGCCGAAATCACCACTTCCCTCTCCTCTTGTCTTCTTCTTTGAAACCTCCTTCTAGCCGAATCTTTTGACCTTTATTATTGCTCATCTCTCATATTCTAAAAGTCGAAACTACACCCCTATTCCCTTCCATAGCCGAAATCTCCAAAAGTTCAGTCTCTATTTCCTGAAGTCTCATCATAGCCGAATCTTCATTCCTAGAAGCCGAATCCTCTCTGTGGTATCTGCTTGTGCTGAATCTCGAAAGAAACTGAAGAGGAGTCAATCGCATAGATCTCTAAGTCAGAGTTCAGTAACACACGAATCGTGTTACTTTCGGGATTTCAAAGGGAGCCCAAATCTTCGTGTTCTTCCGGCTTTTGAGCAAGGTTTCAGACTAAGGGTTGTAGATCCAGATAGTAAGGATATTGACTAAGGGTGTAAAACTACGCGATATCGTGTGTGTAACACTTCCACACCATTTAGATTGCCTGCTTAAAAATATGTTTATTAATCGAAATATTACAGAAAATGCCAAAATCCCAAGATAACAGTTGAAACCCAAGGAGGGTAAAAGCGAATCACCAGTTAGTGATCTCTGTCATTCCTAAGTGAATGTTCTTATTAAGATGACATATGTGATAAGTATGCCGATTTCTCGTGATTGCATGGGGTTGGGTTTGAAGAAAGGAAGTGTTCATTGTAGCGGCTTTTTGCGTGACTCGCTAGTAGCGCTTTTGCCGTGACCTTTTGTAGTGGCTTTTGCCATGACTCATTTGTAGTGGCTACGGCCATGATCCGACGATGAGCGTTAAGACCGCCATCGATGGTGTGTAGCGGTGTGGGTTGATTGTAGAAATCCCCAATGGTGTGACTGGCAGGTAAGGGTGGTGTGTAGCGGATGGAAACCTAAGATTGGGTTGGGCTTGCATAATTTTTGTTATATACTAATCTGTTATTCTGTTCTGTGGGGCTAAGGCCCAAATCTAATGGTGCATGAGGGTTGCACACTGAGTCTCGCGACTCAACCTATTATTTAACATTTTCAGGTAGCACCTAGTGCATCGGACCGGGCTGGAGAGGAGCGCAAGGTGGCCATGCGAGAGAGTATTTGGATTCAGCAAAGGACTTTTCATTATTTAGTTACTTTAATATTTTTTTTATTAGAGGAGTTTAAGTTTCAATGTAATAAGGCCATGGGCCACTAGACTCATATTTATTTTGGGTTTCATGTTGGGTTTTTACTATTAGACTTTTAAATTTCATGTTGAAATTAAGCTAAGGCATGTAACAACTTAGTTTTTTTTTCCCCTAATTCACCAAGGTATCATTTAAATTTACATTTTATACAGAATATTAAATTACTAAGTCTTTCCGGTTAAAATGATTAAACCTGATACTCGTTTTCCAAAGTGTGACAATTTTATAAAATTCCTTAGTGACATACCAGATCCGGTAGTAGTGTTTGGGCCGGGTTTGGGGTGTTACATTTAATATCTTTAATAAAATAGAAGTTGTTTATTTTTTTATTGTAATTTAATTTTAATATCTTTAATTAAATAAAAGTTGTTTTTTATTTTTTTAATTTAGTTTTAATATCTTTAATAAAATAAAAGTTTTTTATTTTTTTTTATTGTAATTTAATTTTAATATCTTTAATAAAAATAAAAGTCCAAGATTTGTTTTTTTTTTGTAATTTAATTTTTATTTTTTTGCAAATTAGTCCTTCTACAAAAGTTCACCGTTTTCATCAAGAAATAAATAGAATTTACATAGCCACCAAGAGATAAAAAAGCTAAGAAGACTGTCAACTATTCCGATTTGGACACGAGCGAGATGTATGGCCTGGGTTCCTACACCATCCGCACAACCTACGTTGGTTGGTCGTTTCTCGAATATCCATATTGTTGCGTATTCTAGTCGAGAAAGGTCGACCTTTTGGTTTGGGCCTCAGTTGTCTATCCGGCAACAGCTTATACAGTGCAAGCGATACAGACGGCCACTTACGTTCATCTGGGACTGGTGGGAATACGTGTCTCCACACGGTGTACATGTTTTCTATTTTATACACTTCGTCGACATAGCTCATGGGATCAAGACGGAGATTCTGACAAGCCGCAAGTACATGAGCGCATGGGTAACGGTGCATCAAATACCCCACGATTCGCAGTCCTATTTCTCAAGTGTACACGATATTGACCGCCAACAATACCTTGGTTCGGTATGTCAAACTCCGTCACACGAAACCATAGGTTGTCGCGATCGTGACACACTGTGTGCATGGTGTTAGCCCGTGCCTTCCCATTGTTAATTTCTCGCAAGACCTTCGCGCACCATACATGGCCTCCTTGCATTTGGCCTTTATAACTCGCCGCCGCTTCAAAAATAGTGCCGCTAAATGAAAATATGTCTCTCGCACAACCGATGTTATCGGCAAATGGCGTTCCTTTGAGAATGTAATTTATGCATTCGCCAAGTTTGAGGTCATATGACCATATCGTGAGGCCGCCATTGTATGCTTGTGTCCACTGCTCGAAAGGAATATTGCATAGGTAGTTTGCGCCTTCTTCGTTAACTGAGCACAAATTCGCCAACATCTCGTAAAAATGGTCCTTATTGATCTCGTACCCTGCCAATATAAGTTGATAGCGAATATTACATACCACTCTTCAATTAAGAATAAATTGAATATTACAAACAAAATTATATTAATAGATATTACATACCCATGTTGGTCACTTGCCGTTTTTGACTTGTAGATTGATGTTGCCCGTGGTAGTTGGACGCAACATGCCTTAGACAATATCGATGGTGTGTGCGATGCCACATGCTTCCCTGTCGATCTATTGCGGCTAGTATTCCAGGTCCCCGATCCGATATAACGCATATATCAGGTTCGGGGCAGACATGCTTCCTTAACCTAGATAGGAAGATATCCTACCATCACCGACTCCCGGTGTTATTGCAAACGCAATTGGAAGGATTCACCCATCGCCCGCCCCGCGCCACAGCTAGCAATAGCCGATGTGTATATCTGCCATACATAAAGGTACCGTCAATTTGTACTAATGGCTTGCAGTATATAAATGCGTCTCGGCATTGCTTAAATGTCCAGAAAAGACGCTTGAACACTGAGCATCCTCGGAGCAATCGATCGTTATAGTATGCCAGTTTCGTTTTGAGGTCTGATATGCTGCCTGGGACATATCTCTCCAGCACCTGACACCACTGCCACACTTCATTATATGAAGCGTCCCACCGACCATGCAACTTTTCCAACACCTTCTGCTTGGCTATCCAAGTCTTCCGGTAAGAGGGTGTGTACCCCAATTGGCTACGGATATTGCCAATTAAGGCCGGCACTGTAGTCTTGGGATCAGCCTTCACCGTCGGTTATTAAGTCAGCCAACATCTCTGAATCCATCTTCGGATGATCTTGTGAAACACTTGTCAACGAAGTACGTTAAATAATGCAACATTACGTAATATTAGTATTATTCAAAAACTTTGAACACATAGTGATACTGTACCGGCAAGACATGTATGTGGACCTTTGTACTTTTTTATCTCCCACAAGCCTGTCTTTTTCCTCAACGAGGCCATGATTTTCCATGAACATGTACCATCTTGCACTGCACACTTCGCCTCGTACTTATCGAGCTTGGATTTAACCACGTTGTAGTTAACCCCGTTCTTGATACTGTATTGTTTCAATGCACCAAGAAAAGCATCCTTGTTGGAAAACTCTTTACCAACTTCTAATTCGCCCGAATCCAACGACGAACTTGTACGGTCACGCGTCTGGTGTGGTAGTTCAGGAAACTCTAATGCATCGTCTTGAGATAGATCGACATTATGCATGTGGGCTGGAGGGAAGTACGCCCTGAATAGAGGATCTTCTTCTTCTTCTTCTGAACCACCCTCAACATCTTCAGGTACGGTTGGAACAGGTTCCGGTTCAAAAAATAATGCAACTTCTGCATCATCCGGGCCGGGCTCTCGAGGTGGATCTACATCAGACTCATCATCCGACCCACCATAATTTGCAACGAACGAGGGCCCCTCGCTGGTGGATGTCGTGAGGAGTACATTATCCCTCCTTAAACATCTTTCGTAACGTTCCCAATCATATGTGGATTGCCAACCACTAGAAGTTGATGACGTTCTCCAATACGTATTTCTATCATCGGACGTCGAAGGAAGGATATGCATGTCCCATCCATCAACCGAGTGTCGTGCAGGGGTTATGTTTTCTATACTACCACCAAACACGGGCACTTCCGTAGTCTACCTCCCACTAACAGAGTGTCGGCTTGGGGTCGTGTATTCCCCTCGAACAGTAGTAGATGTTGAGGTCGAAGGAAGATCACTTGGCGATGAAAATTGTACATATACCTCAAGATAGGGTGATCCACTGGCAAGATGAGTCTCCACCATTGCCTCAAAGCTCCGATGACCTTTGATGTCGAATGAGTCATATCTCACCGGATCAACCGAAGCGCAAAATCTATACTTAATAGACTAAACTTTCATTGGCGTTGTTTCGAAGATTTTACGCCTAATTCTTTTGCAAAGTTCTAGCAAATCTATGTTCCGATTAAAACCCAGTCGCGCTGTGTTCTCCGATAAAAAAACAACACCATTTTCGGTGTCACAAACCTCACCATCATAGTAAATAACAGCATTAATACGTTCACTTATTTTCAGTTTCTATTTTTCTTTTTCCTCAATTTCTTTTATGCAACCTGAGAATGAAATTTGGCTGATTTATAGTCTAAGGATTGCCAGAGACTACTGTAGCAAAAGAGCGCCCACGTGGGAGCTCTTTTCAAGACTTCCATCGATAGTGCATCCCGCTTGAAGCGTTTTGGCACTATTTGTTCGAAACATCTTCTCAAAATTATTTTACCGAGACTATCAGAGCAAAAGAGCGTCCACGTGGGAGCTCTTTTCAAGTATCTTCTTCGACAAAGCATCCCGCTTGAAGCATTTTCGCACTATTTGCTCGTAAACGTCTTCTCAAAATTATTTTACCGAGACTATCAGAGCAAAAGAGCGTCCACGTGGGAGCTCTTTTCAAGATTTCTCTTCTTGTGATGGTGCATCCTGCTTGAAGCGTTTTACGATACTATTTGCTCGAAACGTCTTCTTAAAATTATTTTGCAAGATACAACTGTCAAGAAAATTCAAATAATTTTTATTTTGCTAATATATTTTCCCCTAAACCCTAAACATATTTTTACTAAACCCTAATTAACCCTATAATCTAGTTCATTAATTTTCCCTAAAAACCCTAAACACAATAACCCTAAAAAAATCCTAAACCCTAGCCCTAAAACCCTAAAACCTCATACCCTAACACTAAAAATAGCTGAAAAGGCGATCGGGGAAGGGGCAGCAGCGCTGCTTGAGGAGGCGCTTTGTGCCACATCAAAGAAAGCGCGTCCTCGTCAGCGCATTTTGTGCTGATGTGGCACAAAGCGCTCCCCCAAGGGCGCGCTTTCCTGCTGCATCCCCCCAAAACGCACTGACGTGGATGCGTTTTGGGGGGAAATGGCCCTTTTCCATAAATAATGCAAAATTCGACCCATTTCTGTAAAATATTTTTTCGGTATATATTGGTAAATTACCCTCGTTAAATAGTTTCTTTTTTTTTAGTTTTGGTCACTCATCATTAGATTTTTTTTTCATTTTAGTTTCTCATCATTAATGTGGCTAATGACACTGTTATTGTGCACTCATTTTAGTCTCTCAACTTTCGTAATTTTTCAGTTTGATCACTCATTTTACCTTTTTAATCTCCTTTAGTTTTTTTTTCAATTTTTAAGATTAAATTTTAGTTTTTTCGATAAAAGGGGAAAACCTAGGTTGTTACAAGAATTATCGAATATTTATAAGGGAAAACTTGGATTTTAAGGGAAAACCATTTTATCTTTTTTATTTGTTTTATCTATTCCTTATTTATAATTAATTTTAATGTTTTTTTTTTCTAGCAAAAAGGGAAAACTTAAATTTTTACAAAGAAATCTTTAGGGTAAGTTTAGGCACCACAGAGTGATTGGATAGTAGTATAATTACTAAGGTAGTAATTACATTCTCTTGTAGTTATAAGGAATTCTAATTCTCTAGACATGTTTGACTAATAGAGTGTAATTACATCGTAATTTCATATGTCATATTTGATAATATAAATGATAATTACACAACTAGGTAATTTTAAATTCTAAAAAATATTAATTATTATAGAAGTTATCAATAATATTTAAGAAAAAAATATTTAAACAAATAAAAAATCCTAAAACCAAACAATCATATATGATACGATAGTCCAAAAGTATTTGACAATACGATCGCTAATAAATTAACAAGAAAACTAAACATGCTAAGCAATTTTACCAAATTACTCTAATATTCAATATTTGTTGAGTTATTCTCTCTCTAACATTAATTATATACTCACTGTTATTATCGATTGATCATTGACCAAGTATAAATAATTAATAATAAATAATATGTAAATTAGTTAAATTTAGTATAAATAATTAATAATAAATACTATGTAATTTAATTAACTATTTAGTAGGTCAACATATAGGAAATTATCTATTATTAACAAAAATTTTAAATCATTTAAACGAAATTAGTAAAATAACAAATATTTTTAAATATACATAAATCCTTAAATTAAAATACTATTATTGTATAAAAATAACTTTTCAAACTTAAATCATGTATGAATGTTTGAAAAGTCATAAGCTAATTGGATTTTAGTGTACTTGTTTGTAATTGCCCACTTAATTACTCCAATTCCCACCCTACCCCTAAGAATTGAAGAGTGTAAATAGGGTGCTCTAATTACACCAAATTCAGTGGACTAATTATAAATTTTTAAATATCATCTTCATCTTCTTCTCTTCAGGACCAAACCTAAAGAAGAAAAAAGAGTTGAGTTCTTTCCTCCATAATTGGCCATTAATCCAAGAGATAAGCAAGCTTTTCTTTAAAACAATTCATAGCTTTTTAAAGTAGGAAGCTTAGTACAACCAATTTAATGGTTAGATTTTGTGATTTTTGAAGTTAGCTTAAGTTGCCATTAAAGAGAACCTAGAGAAATTGAGTTAGAAACCATGAAAAGGTTAGTGGTTAAGCTTGGTTCATGTGAGATTCATGTTGGAAATGTAATGGGAAATGTTAAGAATGTTGGATCTGGTGCTCTAAGTGTAGTATTTTAGTTTAAGTACATTTGTAATTTTTTCAATGTTGGTTAATAAAATTATTCTTAAATTACATTAATACTTTGTATATTATCCTCACATGGTTTTTGCACGCAAAGCAAAATGGAAGCAAATGTTGCTCATTAGTTGTCTAATCTTTAACTGATACTAAACGTTATTACATGGTCAAATTGTAATACGGAAGGACAGCTTGTATCAGTAGACGAACCTAAACATGTCCTTACTCTAATCGGAAATGAGCAAACCGGTTGAAAGACTAATATGTCAAACTATCAAGTCTAATTGGGGGGATGCCTTGTCTTGGGCATCAGAGTGGATGACTCCTAAAAGATAGAGACATGGATGTGACTGACTGGACTGACAGTACGTCGGACTAGACCCAAGTTATATAGATCCTGAATCCGTTTATGGATCTATTCGCTTGTGACTTTAATAGTATGGCATACCTAAATCCTGAGTGGATGACAGACTATGTATGCGTGACTCGTACACTTTGATGTAAGTAAAAGCCTGAGTTTGAATCGATAAGGAACCGAAAGTTGGTGCGTTAGGTGTACGACTTGTGCAGTATGTAACGTCATTCACAATAGTGGAATTCATAGCTCGAGACATTGGTAAATGATATCCTCTCATAGGCATTACATGGTTGATGAAAAGTAAACATGGTCACGTGTCGTTCGTATTTGTGATGGATGACTTGATCACTATCTGATAATGATTGACTTTTCATGAAGGAAGATGCAATGGTTACCATAAGATAAAATAGGATCATATTGGAAAAATAGATATTATCCAAAAGAGATCAAGGATATACTATGAGGGTAACACACTTATGACAAGGTCATTGGACGAGCATTGAATAGTTGCTTTCACAATGGTATGTCACTATAGAGAGCTCATTCACAATACTATAGTGGAATGACTTCGTGTAAATGAGTTTATAATTAATAGGCGAAAAGTCAAAACTTAATTATAAATCATTTGAGCCCTAATTACATATGTTCAATTGGTCCCTTCACTAGCTCGTTGAAACCAGAAATGGATTGCATATTGAATCAAAATGAATAGAATAAACAGAAATAGAGAAATGGGAAACATTCAGAAAAATGATTATGGTTTTCTCCTAAATAAAGAAATGGAATCATTTTGGAAATGGATGTGGGTTTCCCAAAAAATGGAAATGGAAATGGAAATGGAAATGAAAATGAAAATGAAAATGAAAATGAGAAATGATTCATATGCAAATATATATGGATTACTCAGAAATGATCGGAAGAATGAATTTATGTTTTTGAGCAGTTTTAAAGCCCGAAAATGAAAATAAACAATTCGGTTAGTGTGAACAAATTGATTTGTGAAATATTGAATATATTTTCTTAGAAATTTTACAAAAGGTAAAATCATCATAATTTTATCGGGGGTAAAATTGGGATGAGAAAATTATTTAATTGGAAAATTAATGTTTATTTTGGAAAATAGAAAAATATGTATTGGGTTGAATTAAATTATAAAGTGTTAGGTTAAAAGTCCAAAAAGCACATTTAATTGGACCCAATACAATGAGAGACCCGAATCCCCATCATAATACATATGAGGGGAAACATACCTTATTAGCCCTTCTCCCTCTCCTAGTTGGACTAGGAAGTTGTTTTTCTATTTGAAATAAATCTCTACAATTCAATAAGGGTTCTACCTTCTCTCCCTATAAATAGATGACACCGGTGGAGCTATTTACACAACTTGAAGATTTTGTTACTCTATCGAAAAATAGAGAGAATTTATTCTCAACTATTATATATATTTTTTCGGAATAACAATCCTATTGGTTTCTATTTTGAAAAGATAATTTTTGTTGTCACTTCAAAAGTAAAGAAAAACTTTTTCTAGTTCTATGTTTCGATTCGATTGGTGTAAGCCCACACTTAAAGCAGTTCATGGTACAAGAATAGCGGAGAAGATCATTTGGTTGAAAGCCGGAGAACGTCAATGATCTGCTTATCAGAAAACACAAGTATGATTTCAGTTCAAGGTTTATTGCTATAAATATCACAAACTGGGTCGGTTTCAAAATTTTAATTTTCCGTTGTGTAAGAAAACCATTTTCAAACAGGATTTTTTTTCAACAGAGACAAACATTAATTATGTGTTGTTAAAGAAGTCATGAATGGGTTCTTAATACCTAAGAGTAAGAATAAGAGCTGTTGGAAATTAATGTTACGTAATGATAGTTTGAGGTTCTTTGAGAGTAATTACGAAGTCAGATTGGGAGAGTCGAAAGATATGGGAATTTCGGACATTAGGGTCATAAGGGACCTAAGTGAATTGTGCATAACATGTTTTAATTACAAGGTTATATGCTTGATGATGAAAAACTAATATTGTTCTTACAATGAAATTATCGTACGCAGCTAAAGACGAAATCAGAATGTCGAATGCAAAAGGGAAAGAGAAGGCGACCAACAAGTAGCTATATCATTTTGTGCTAACTTAACTTGATTTCATTACATGATTCATTTAGTAATCAAGCCTATTGAATGAAAGGTATCACATCCCGAAATTTGAGTTAGTAGAATCGGGTCATTAAACCAAGGAACTAAGTCAGATATCAGTAAATAGGGTCGTAAGTGAGTAATTAAAGACTTAAAGTTACATAATCAGGTTTTTATTTTATTAATTAGCTCAAAACAAAATTCAATTTTGAGGTCTAATTTGAAAAAAAATGGGTTTTAATTGATTTAGGATCTAATTGGAAAGGGAAGAATTATGAGTGACCAAAATGGCAAATTGCCCAATTTTTGTAAATTGGTTTCCTACTTGCAGTCACTCACATCTTCACCCTTCTTTTCAAAACCCCAAATCATTCAAAAAAATTTCCAAAACCTAAAATTAAAGAATTCATTCAAAATCAATTCATTCCTTCAAATTTATTAACTTCCTAAACACCAAAATAACCCCCAATTTCAAACAAAAATCGCGTCTTCTCCCCCAAATTCATCATTGTTCTTCTTGAGTTAAAATCCTGAATTAGAGTTGTAGATTGTCGTTTTCATCAAATTAAGGTAATATTCTAACTTTTTAGGATTAAATGAAGAGTGTTGTTAATCCAAATCGAGTTTTAAACGATTATATTTGGATTTGATATTTTTAAAGTAAGCTTGGATTAAAAAATGAAAAATCTCGAAATCTTGAGAAAACTTATGTTTTCAAAGTGGTTTTTGATTCGTTTTAACCCAATTAGAAGATATTTCACTTCAATTTGATAGTTCATAACCGAATTTCTATGAATCAAGCATTTTCCCCTTTTTCATGTTCTTGAAAACTTCAATTTTACAAAAATTTTAGGGCCACAAATTTAGGTGAAATTAATGGCTTAGATGTGAAATTAAATGTTATTCGGGATGTTTGAAATCGAAATGAAGGATTAGAAATGAGATTAGGATGTCAAAAGTTCAATTTTGGCAAAACTAGCTAGTTTTTGATAGTGATGAAAAGAGAGGCCTGGATTGTGTTTTCTTGTTGTTTTGGTTGTGCTCAAGGCTGTTTTTAATGAATTTTCAATGTGTTTATTGTGTTTACAAAGTGTCGAACCAAGTGAGAGCCTCTTCGAGCAAGTCAAAAGGTAAGGAAAAACTAGTTTGAGCTTTCGGCTAATAAGCGAAAGCGTGAACAGTGAGTTTCCAGAGTTGCTACTAGTATGCGCGATTCGTAGTGTTAATCGGGAGCATAGGATTAGGCTAAATCCTATCCTAAGTTCTAAGTGTAAGCCTTCTTTATTCTCTTTTCCTTGTTGTGAAATTTTGCCTAATGTATGTCGAGTTGTGGAATGTCAGGCTATTATGACAGGTAATGTGTGTGAATATTTGGATGTGATAATTTTAATGCACATGTATGTGGTCTAATATGTGATGGCTCAATGAACACTATTGTGACACTTAAAGTGCAATTAAATGTGAATTCAATAAGCATGCATTGTGTACAAGTTTGTGGTGTAAATTGATGAATATGGACAAAGATGAGGTGCATTAAAACAATAATAAAAAATGTGTAATTGTGGATATTTTGGCCTTATGATCTCTTGAAACCGTTGGATATAGTTGGCATGCCATAAGATTGTGAGTAGTCATATTTGTGTTATGTGATTTGGGCATTGAGTCCCCGGGATAGGTTGGAGAGATAAGCGAATGTCGAGCTAAGCTCCATTCATCAGGACATGTTGGTGTGTTGGAGAGTGTTTAGCTTTATGCTACACTTACGGGACATGTTAGACTCTTTGAGTCATTGGTGTGTTGGAGATCCGTTTATCCAATGTATGGTGATAGAGTCCACTTTTATGTTTCACAATCTCAAGTTCCCAAATTATCATTAAATGATTTATATATGAAATATGTTGTATGTATATGCATGTGAGTACATAAGCTAGATGTATGAGATAATGAAGCATGCAATGTTAATTTGGTTTTATGTGAATATGGTTGTGAATGTGCTCTAGTTGCTCTTGTTTACGTATGATGTTGTGTATGCTTTATGGTAATTCTGAATATTCACTGAGCTTATTTAAGCTCACACACTCCTCATTACAACCTTGAACATAAGTAGCACTTTCGGTGTGAGTGGAGAGACAAAGGAAGTGATCTAAGCAAGGCATAACTCTCGAGTAGTTGGGTTTGCGTTTCTTTTGAACTTACGGAATAAAGGAAATGTGAGTTATAGTTTATAGTTATTATTATTATTATTATTATTATTATTATTATTATTATTATTATCATTATTTTTGGATTAGACTTATGAACTGTTGATTTTGTATTTGGACTTTGGATGTGGACAAATTTTGATGCTTGGGATTGATATTAGTAATGTAACATGAAAAATGGTTGAAAGATGATAGTAGGCTTGGTTGAAATAGACATTATTTGTATGTTGAGTGGGAATACATTTTGAGCATCAAAAACATTTCAACTTGTGAATTTTTAGCATTATGGGTAAAAGTATCGATACTCAAGCTGGATTTCAAAAATTTTCAAAATGGTCCTTACTTATCGAATAGTTCTATTTCTAATATTTATTTAAATGTTTAATTAGTCATGATTACATCTCTAAAGGTTGATAGTGGTAGTCGTTGCTCTTATTTGAAATTGTGTATGCATGTGTATAAGTTCCAGTAATTGTTGTTGCTGGAAAAAACGGGTTTAGAAAATGCAGCGGAAAATAAATTTAGGGTAAAAACAGAGTTTTAAAAATTTTTCCAAAACAAGATTTTAGTTGTGATATCTAAAGTAATAAACACTTAATCAAAATTGTACCTTTTTGATTCATCTAGGATGAGCATTTCGACCGACTAGTCTTCTCCGCTATCCTCAAGCTCACGTTTGCCGAGTGTGGGCTCGCTTCGAAACAGAAAAACTGTCACAAAAATTACCAGTGGGGTAATTTTGCAATTTCTCTAAACTTTTCGGTCAAGTTGTAAATCAGAAAAATATCTCTAGAAATTTTCTAGAATAATCTCTTTAGAGAATTTTCTCTTTACAACTTTCTCTTGAATTCAAGTGTGTGTAAATAATGACCCAATACTCTCTTTATATAGGAAGAGTTTAGAGAGTTCAACTATGATTAAACTTAATCACTTTAATTTTAAATTAATATAATATTTAATATAGATAAATATTATATGAAATTTAATATTAAATCTTATTAAAATAATAGAATGTTTATCTTACATTAAATTTAATTTAATATTAAGATAATCACTTTAATATTAAATTAATAAAATACTATTAAGATAAGTATTAAATTAAATTTAATATTAAACTATTAAAATAATATTATTTTTGGAATAATTAATCTGAAATCAAATTCTTTGGTAGAATTCCAGTAGGAATGTAACTCTTCCACTACCCAACCACCGATGACCAACTGTCGCCGGCCGCTGAGACGCCGTCGTCGCAGCCACCGGCATTGCCATGTCCGGTGATGCAGGTGCGACACCCTTACGGTATCCCGAGCTGATTCGACTGCTGCCGGTTTGGTCCAAGTCAATGACGACCCGACCGATTCGGTCTAGCCACCGGTAGGACCGTCGGCTCGGTTTCACATACTAGGCCCAGTTCGACCAGTTTTTGGGTCTTGGTCTTGGTTTTGGACTCCTGTGCCCAATTTACGATCTCAAGTCCAATTTTCAAGTTCAATTACCCATTGGGCCAATTGTCTGACTTGAAAATTAATTTTCAAAAATATCATATTAAATTTAATTAATTTGATTAATTTAATTTTACTTGATCAAAATTAATTTTCCCAAAAATTACTTAGATTTTCCAAATTAATTTTTTAAGAAAATTCTTTAATCAAATTCTCCAGTTGAACAATTCTCACGACTACCTAATTTAATTCCACATCGAATAAATTGACTCCATTAAATTATTCCCAAAGTTGTAAAACTTTCTTTTGATTCAAATGCAGTCTGATCGAGCTTTTGTTGAGCAAGCGGAGGGACCAATCAGACGTATACAATTAGGCTCTAGTGATTGCAATTATATCTAGAAGCATCGTTCCGATATTCCACAATTACTTTATCATGGAGTCAGTTCACAAGAAGTACCATGATTGAAAACTCCTTATTGTAAACTCTTTACGAGAACAATTCATCCAACTGCTTTGTCCAATGACCTCTTCATGTGTGTGTTACCCTCATATGATATCCTTGATTCAATTGAGTTAAATTCGTTCACTCAATACAATCCTATTTTATCTCATTGTCACCATTGTGTCTTCTTAATGATTAATATGATCACTGTTAACAAATGACTATAATAAATTGCTCGTTCGAGAAGGAGCAACCCGTGGCCACGTTCCATATTTATCAATCCACACAATGCCAATGAGAGGATATCATTAACTCTTTAATTTAGTTATGAATTCCACTATTACTAGTAAAGCCATGCTATACACAAGTCATGTACCCAACATACCAACTATGAGCTCGATCATCTTTAGAGCATAAGCCTCCACTTATATTAAAGCACATGAGTTGCATACGCATGGTCAGTGACTAACTCATGATTTAGGTAAATCACACCATGAACATCACAAGTGAATTAATTTGCAAACAGATTCAAAATTAATTCATCTTGGGTCCAGTCCAATGTATCATTCTACCAATGAATACATCTATGTTTCTACTCATGGAGTCAACTTCTCCGATTGCAAAGACTAGCCATCTCCCCAATTGGAATTGTAGAAAACATAATAATCCTTCTCAGTATTTGAATCAAATGCTCACTTTGACTCTTTTACAGGATTATGGACTCATTTAGATTATCTGCTGAAGTAAGTTGTCTTTCTCGTAATGTAACCATTCTTTACAATGCCACTTATTTTCAGTTTGAACTTTAGACAACCAATGAGCTAATATTTGCTTATCACAATTTCACTATGCATGCAAAATATAAAAGAAATAAATACAAAAGACATAATAGTGAAATGTGAAATTAACTTTATTTATTTATTCATCGTTCAAATAAATAGAAAACAGTTACATGTTTACTACAATATGGGAACATTTCCCAACAATCTCCCACTTGCCCTAGTGAAGTAAATGTGTCATATTTTGCATTCCAATATCCTTGACGTGTTTGTTAAAACTCCTAGTTACAGGAGTCTTAGTAAATGGATTCGCAAGGTTATTTTCAGAAGCTGCTTTCATCACATCTAAAATCCTTCGGCTACTGCCTCTCGCATCAAGTGATACTTCTGATCAATGTGTTTTGTCCTATTGTGACTTCTCATTTCCTTAGTATTAGCTATTTCAACACTGTTATTACAAAGTGTTATAGCTTTTTCCATAGCATGAATAACTTCAAGTTCAGTTAAGAACTTTCGAAGCCATATTGCTTCTTTCGTTGCTTCAGAAGCAGCCACATACTCGGCCTCTATAGTATAGTCAACAGTGCAAGTTTGCTTTACACTTCTCTATATTATGGCTCCACGACCTAAAACGAATATATTTCCCAACGTCGATTTCCTCAAATCTTTACAGGTTTGGAAGTCCGAGTCTATTTATCCAAAAGGAGTAAGGTCCTTCCCAGAATACACAAGCATATAATCTTTGGTTCTTTTAAGATACCTTAATATATGCTTTACAGCTTACTAATGCCTGAGACCTGGATTCGTCTGATATCAACTAACCATTCCTACTAGGAAATAGATATCTGGATGTGTGCAAAGCATTGCATATATAAGGCTTCCAACTGTCGAAACATATGAAAACTTACTCATATGCTCTATTTCTTCCACTGTCCTAGGACAACCATCTAAAGAAAGATGAAAATCTGATGCAGTCGGCAGAACGCCTGGCTTTGCATCAGTCATTGCAAAATGTTCCAGTACCTTATTGATGTATGAAGCTTGAGATAGAGCTATCATTTTATTCTTTCGATCCCTAAGGATTCAAGTTCTAAGAATATAACTAGCTTCACCCAAGTCCTTCATGCTAAACTGTTAAGCTAACCACAGTTTAACCAATGACAATTCTCCTACATCGTTTCCAATAAGTAGAATATCATCGACATACAAAATGAGGAATACCACCTTTTTGTCCTTTATATGATTATAAACACAAGGTTCATCAACATTTTGCTCAAATCCAAAAGTCTTGATCGTTTGATCAAACCTTTTAGTGGGATGCTTGCTTAAGTCTATAAATGGAACTTAGCAGTTTGTAAACTTTTTGCTCCTTTCATTTGACAACATAGCCAGTGGGTTGAGCCATGTAAATGGTCTCATCAAGATAGCCATTCAAGAATGTTGTCTTGACATTCATTTTCCAGATATCGTAATCGAGAGCAACGACAATGGATATGAGTATACAAATAGACTTGCACATGGCTACCGGAGAAAAGGTCTCATTGTAATCGATGCCTTCTTTCTGTGTGTAGCCTTTCCTTACAAGTCTAGCTTATGTGTTTCCACTTTCCCTTTCGCATTTCTCTTCTTCTTGTAAATCCACTTACACCCCATGGCTTTAATCCCAATCGGTAAGTCTACAAGTTCCTATAGGTATTGGATTTCATAGAATCCATCTCGGCATCCATGGCCTATTTTCAGAGCTTGGAATCAATGTCCTGCATAGCCTCCTAGTAAGTGAGTTGATCATCATCCTTATGAATTGCTTTTGTATTATAAATACTACCATCATAGATAAAGAAGTCTGGTTTCTTAGAAACTCTCCCAATACGATGGATTCCCTTATGCTGTTGATCGTTTGCAGATTTTTCTACAACTTTCTCGAGAATTGAATTTGATGATTGTTCTACCACTCTCAAAAGTTCCTAAAGTACCACTTTACTTCAAGGCTTAAAGTTATCCATGTAGCTTTCCTTAAGGAAAGTAGCATAAGTAGAAACTTTAATCGTATTATCTTTCAGATTGTAGAATAGTCCTCCCTTTGTTCCTTTTGGATATCCTACAAACATGCACAATTCTATCTGTGCATCCAACTTCTTTGTATCATTATCTGGAACGTGTGCTAGACAACCCCATATTCTAAAATAATTTAGAGCGGGTTTCTTTCCATGCCATAGTTCATAATGTGTCTTATAAGAAGACTTGGTTGGCACACCATTTAGAATATAGCAAGCCATTTGTATCGCATATCCCTAGAAGGAAGTAGGAAGTTGTGAATAGATTAACATTGAACGAACCATGTCAAGCAAGGTTCTATTCCTTCTCTCAGCTACGCCATTCTGCTGTGGAGTGCCCGACGCAGTCAAATGGGATAAAATCCCATTCTCTATGAGGCATCCTAAGAACTCATGTAACAACCCATTTTCAGTGAAATCGGAACAGTGGTTTCGGGACCACAAATTCGAGCCGGAAAGAAAATTTATTTTAATATTATTGCATGGTCTGCATTATGATAGGAATGTTATATGAAAATTCTGATAAGAAAAAGTTTACCGATTATGTTTTAAATTAGGGAAAAGACCAAATTGCATAAAATGCAAAAGTTGAATTCTAGTAGCTAGAAGGATCAAATAACTATGGAATTCAAAAATTTAGGTCCTTATATGCTAATTAGACCATTAAAGAAAAGTTAGTAAATATTTATGGTGATTCATCCATGGAAAAATTAGAAAAGGCTAAGGACTGAATTAGAAATGAGAAAAATTAAAAGATGATAACTAATTAAATAGAAATATCATATTATTTTCATCATCTTCATCCCCAAATTCTATGGAAACCCTAGGAGAGAGAAAAGAAACTAATCAAGCTTAATTAGGTATGTTTTCTTGTCCCGTTTTTAGTAATTTTTATATTTTTGAAATCGGGATAGTCTAATCCATCTATTTTGGGGATTAATTTGTAAAGATATCAAAGAATAGAAATTTTTCCATGGATGAATATGCTGAAATTTTGAAATTTATGGTAGAAAATGAAAGGTTGTTGAAAGATAAGCAACTTTTACAAAGAGAATTTTGATGAAATCTTGATTTAGGAACTAAATTGAAAAGTGGTAAAACAAATGAAAAAATTCTGATTTTTGTGAAATTCATGGGCTGTTATTGTAACATGTAAAATTCAGTTAGGCTTGGAATAAGGATTAAATTGCATGAATTTCATTTTCCAAGCCTAGGGATGAAATTGGAATTTATGAAAAGTTTAGGGGCAAAATGGTAATTTTGTCTAGGGTGTAAATTGAATCCAATTGAGTATGAAATGGATTAAATTGATGATTAAATTCATTTATATAGATCCGGACAACTCAAATTCGAAGCTAGATCGAGGAAAAGAAAAAGTTTCAGATTAGTAGATTTTCTTACACAAACAAGTGTCGAGGTAAGTTCGTGTAACTAAATTATGTATAATTGTATACTTGAATTTAATGTTGTGCATGTGAATTTTATAAATATTATATATATATGAAATTGAAAACATATCTGACAAAGCCCGATAAATGATAATGCCTGAAAAATGTCAAGTCCCGTTTGAATAAATGAAATTCGATGGATTACTGGATTTCCTGTAATGGTTGTGGTCTTGCATATGTTTCAGACATACTATAGCTCGGACGAGCAATCCTGTTAAAGCCCTCTCGAGCATCCTGTTAAATAGTTCTTGCGAGCATCCTGATAGGTAATGATTCTGCATGTGTTGCGCACTACCGCAGGTCTGTGTGAGCGTCCTGTTACATGATTTGATCGGTTGTGATCCAGCATATAATGGGAACACAAACGCAGCTCTACATGAGCGTCCTGATATAGGCTCTTATGGGCTTCCTGACATGGCTTGCTTGAACTCTCTGTTACCTTATTCGATGCTCCCTGATATTAACTCTTCGAAGTTACCTGTTAAGCTCTACGAGCTCCCTGATTAAAACTCTTATGAGTTTCCTGTGTAGCCCAGATAAGTGTCCTGATACATGGCTTATCTGAGCATCCTAATATGTGGCTCGAGAGTGTGCTCCCTGATTAAGTGCCCTAATGGGTACTGATTATGAATTAATAGTTTACAGTTTTGTACACATTGTGTGTACTACCTGAGTATCCATCGAAATTTCAATGCTTCAACGGATAAATTTCCCGAAATGAGAATCTATGAGATTAAATGAACTATATCTCGAATTTTCTTGAAAGTTTGTACCATGATGAGCTCATCTATGTTTACTTGATGTATATGTGAATTTTGTGACTAACTTATTTATTTGAGCATGTGTAATTAGGCAAATTTGCTAATTTGTTTGGAAGCATGATATTGTTATGCTTATTTAAATAAGTATGATTGGTAAGTTTAATTCCTGTTATACGAACTTACTAAGCATTAAATGCTTACTAGGTTTTATTTTCTCTTTTTATAGTGCTTGAGAGCTAGCAAAGGTTGGAGATCGGTCGAAGCATCATCACACTATCCACTAGCTCGTTTTGGTATAAACAGTAAACTTATTTTGGTATAATGGCATGTACAGGTTAACTTGGCCAAATGATGGCTTGTAAATGGATGGTTATAATCTAGCCATTGGTATGGCTAGTGATGTTTGATTTGGTATATTATGAGGTTATAAATATATCATATTTAACATATATGTATGTGGTTGGTTAGAATGAATTAGAGTAAAATATAAGTATTTAATAAAAAGGTAAGTTTGATCATATGAATATATGTGATGTTATTTCATACATGTTATTGATGTTTGATTGATTTATATGACTTGAATTGGTTGCTATATATGTGAAAGTGATGTTGTAGGTTAATGGAAAATTTTGGGTGAGAAATAAAGCTAGGCAATGGCTTTATTTTGTCCACATGGGTAGACACATGGGCGTGTGTCTTGACCGTGTTTGACACACGGCTTGACCCATGGGCATGTCGTTTGGCCGTGTGTCCCCTGCATCTTAAAATTGAGAAACAGAATGCTCAGATTTGAGCACACGGGCAGAGACACGGGTGTGTGTCTCAGCCATGTGTGATACACGGTCTAGAACATGGGCGTGTGTCTTGGCCGTGTGAACCCTGCACTTAATTTTCGAAAATTAAATTGACCACACGGCCTAGCACATGGGCGTGTGGCTGGCCGTGTGGCACAAGTCAGGGAGTTACACGGGTAAGGACACGGGCTGGGACATGGCTGTGTGCCTCACATTGAATGCCCATACAGCCTGAGACATGGGCATGTCACTTGGCCGTGTGAGCCACACGGCCTACTCACGGGCGTGTGATCCCTGTATTAAAGAAAAAATTTGAAATTTTGCGAAAAATTTTCTGAGTCCCGATTCAGTCCCGACTCGATTCAAATGTTTAAATTGGGTCTTGAGGGTCCATTCAAGGGACAATATGATTAGTTTCAGATATGAACAGTAAATGACATGAATTACATGAAATTATTCTGTAAACTCTGGTAATGCTCCGTAACCCTATTCTGGTGACAGATACGGGTTAGGGGTGTTACAACTAATCAGATAAATATTCCCCACCTCGGTCAGATCGAAGATTCTTTATGGATAAATCTAATTGCATTTCCACTTCCGCACGAAACTCTCGAAATTTATCAAAGGTTTCACTTTTGCGGTGAATTAGATACACATATCCATATCGAGAATAGCCATCAATAAAAGTCACGTAGTAATCGTAACTTCCTCAGGCACTGATGCTCATGGGACCACATACATCAGTGTGCACAAGTTTTAAAGCTTGGTTAGCCCTTGTACCTTTCGCATTAAAAGACCTTTTAGTCATTTTACCTTCCAAGCAAGATTCACATTGTGGAAGACTAACTTCCTGAAGCATACTTAAGGGATTATCTTTCACGAGTCTAGTAATTCTTTCTTGGTTAATATGACAAAGTCTTAAATTCCATAGGTACCTCTCATTAGAGTGAAAAGTTTTAAGCTTTTTATTCACTATTTCAGTTTGAAGCATTGAGTAGTTATTTGGTTTGATAAAGTAGAGATTGTTTTCCATCCATCCACTACAGATTAAAGAACTATTTCTGTGAATAACAATCTCTTTATTGAATGTTACGATATAACAGTCCTAAAATAAACATGCTACAGAAATTAAATTCCTCTTAAAATAAGGTACATAAAACGCGTTATTTTAAAAAAATCTTCCTAAAATTATCAAAGTGTAAAATAACTTCTCCTACTGCTTCGGTTGAAACATAGCTCTCATCTCTGGTCCGCAACGAGAAGCTCTTGTCACGTACACTTCTCGTTTCATTGAACCCCTGTAAAGAAACACACACATGGTTAGTGGCTCCAAAATCAATAACTTAGTTGTCAATTGCTTCTTCCACTAAGCAAGCTTCAACCACAAAGAGTTTCATACCTTTGCCCTTTTCGGCTAGGTAATCTAAATACTCCTTGCAGTTTGATTTGAAATGCCCTTTTCTGTTGTAGAAGAAAAAATTGATCTTTTTAGGATTTTTTTGACTTCTTAGCCTTCTTCCTATCCACTCGAGGTGGAATCGAAAACTTAGTCAATTTCTTCTTTTCCTTAGCTTTCTGTTTCCCATTAGAGGAGGAGGGGCCCACATTTAAGTTTGTAACGTCCCAAAAAATTAGGGGTTGTAATTTTTGCATGTTTTCATGTTGTGCTTGCTCAGCTGGTTAATTGAGTGTATTTGGGGGGTTCTAGGGAGGCCTGGGTTCGAGTCTGAGCCTTGGAAAAATTTTAGTTTTTGGCTCTTTAGTGGAGAGGGCTGTTGGCAGTAGGGATTAAGTATAATTATGTGCATTTAGGTGACACAAGTTGGGCATGTGGCAAGGTGGCTGTGGCGTCAATGAGAGAGCAAGGAGGGAAGGGGTTCGAATCCCTCAGTTTACAAAATGGAGGCTTTTATTTTGTGGCAGGTGAGTGGAGGAAGCAGAGTTCGGATCAAACTCTTCAAGGGGAGTTGGAGACTTGGTCAAATAGTTCAAATGGATGAAAGAGAGCAAAGTTAGGAGGAAAGAGTGGAGAGAATCAAGGGATGGAGGAGTGTGCTAGTGTTGGCCGAATGTGAGGAAGTGGTGATAGGGAATTTCGGCTATGGTTGGGCATGTGAGTGTGCATATTCGGTTTGGAGAAGGGAGAGCGTGCCGAATTTCTTTGGTCTTCCTTTGAGAGTTTTGTATTTTGGGTTTTATTTTCACCAACATTTCGGGTCATTTTCTCTCTTCTCTGACTTTTGCCGATTTCACCTTGCTCTCATTTTTCTTCCTCCTTCATTTTTTTGCTAAGTGCCGAATTAGTAAGCCTTTTCTTTCATCCTCTTTCCTTTTTTTTTCTTCTCATTTCTCTTCTTCCTAAATGTCCATTTCTTTTCTTTACCGCTAAGCCGTAGCCACACTTCTCTCTTTTCGATTTCTCCTTAAGCCGGATACGTTTCTTCTTGAAGAGTGGTTCTCCTTTTTCCGGCCGAATCTTGTAAGCCAAACATTCACTTTCTCTTTTCGGTTTCTCTTTAGCCGAACACCCAACCTTTCCCTTTCTTCCGTTTTTCTCTTGGTCTTGCAAAGCTAATCAAGTAGTAAGCTTTGACTTTTTGTGTAGGCCGAATCCTCTAGGGTACGAATACTTTCTTCTTGTTGGTTCAAACTGCTTCGGAATCTCTTCCGTTTGTTGGTAAGTTGTGGCCATGGCCGAATAGGGGTGGTAGTTTTCTCTTTATGATCTTGAGTTCTTTGGGGTCGAAAGGCCGTTTCTCTTGTCGTCTTGAAACAACGTTTCTAACACGTTCTTTTCTCTAGGGACTCGGTTCTTTAATCAGGAGCTGTAAGCCGAATACTCTCCCATAGCAAGGAGTTTGTCCTTCTCTGGTAAGTGAGGACAATAGATAAAGTATTTCTATATTTTGGTTTATCAAGGGTGAAAACTAACTAATGTCCAATCGTTATCATAGGTGTCTTGGAAGCAGTGGAAATCACAACTCGTAATCAAGGTGTGTAATCCCACACCTCCGTTTAATATGCTAATGCTATGATCTATGAATCGGCTAAAGGCCGAAATACCGAATAGCCGAAATATCGGTAACTGAGATCACTCGAGCGTGTGAGCGATCGTAGTGATAAACTGAGCCACGAACGTTGACGATAGGCCTTTGGGAGTGTCACGATCTTTTTCGTGGGCTTAGGCCGCAACGGGCCTTGTTGGGCCGTAGTGGGCCAAATGGGCCCAGTGGGCTAATTAGCCCACAGGGGCAAAATCCCCGGTAAGTGTCGAATGATTGATGCGACTGCGAAGTCTGCAGAACTGAAACCAAAAATGAGCTGAATGGGCCAGACGAGTGTGTGGGCCCGTTTGGGCCGAAATTGGATATTAGGCCCAATTACACCGAAAATGACCAAAAAGGGAGTCGGTGTCGCTCGAGGCGATAGTTGGCTTCTGAAAAGGCCGTAAATGAGTAAATTACCAAATTACCCTTAGTGGGTAGAATTACTGAAATACCCTCGGCGGGTAAAATTACTGAAATACCCTAAGCGGGTAAAATTACTGAAATACCCTCAGCAGGTAAAATTATCGAAATACCCTTGGGGGAGATTACCGAAGTACCCTTAAAGGGTGAAATTACTAAAATACCCTCGTTGGGTGAAATTATTGGAATACCTCGAGGGGTAAATTACCGTTTTACCCCAACCGATCAAATGACCATTATACCCCTTAGTGGTAGATCTAGTGTTGTATGTGTAATCTGTTTAATTGATTATGATGGTAATTTATTGCATGCATTGATTTAATATGTCACGACATGTTGCATTGGGTTGGGTTATATATTTGGATGAAGTACTGTACTGGTGGCTATGCCACTTTATACTGATTCAGTGGCTTTGCCACGATATATTGATTTTAGTGGCTCAGCCACGTATACTGTTACTAGCAGCTTTGCTGTGTTGTTATTAGCAGCTCGACTACGTTATTGGTGTGTAGGGCTGGGTGGGTCGACTTGGTCCCCACATGGTGTGTAGGGTTGGTACGGGTGGTGTGATGGTTGGACTGGGTTGGGCTATATTTTGTTTGCATTAACATGATTTTGGGGCTTAGGGCCAAATCGATCATCGCATGGGCTTGGGCCCAAAACGTGGGTGTAGTAAGGGATTACACACTCGAGTTCTCGTAACTCACCCATTCTCTTTAATCAAAAGCGGGTAATCCCACACCTTAGAGGATTTGGAGTCGCGAGGACTCGGAGGTGGCCACACGCCTGTATGTTTTTAGGGTTAATTTAGCTACTTTATTTTAGTTTACTTTACCTAATTTTTTGGGTTAATAATTTTTGTAATAAGGCCATTGGAATTGTTTTAACTTTTATTTGGTATTTCTCTACAAACTGTTAAGTTATTAAACACGAGTTTTAAAACAATAACTACTATTTTTAAAATATCATGTTTCCTGAACAGTTTAAACCAAACTTCCGTAACAGAAAAGGTTTCAAAAGCAAATTAATAGATGCAAAATAATATTTCTGAAAAGGAATGATTTCAACTAAAACTCGTTTTGTTAATAAGCAACGAAAATTGAGATTTTTAATCGGTAGAGAATTTTGACTCGTAGATACGTTTTCCATCGAACACACAGTTTTCAAACAACACCTGATGTGACACACTAGATCCGGTCATAACGTCTAGGCCGGGTGTGGGGTGTTACATTTAGTGGTATCAGAGCCAGGTTGCAAAACTCGGCCGTGGAATGGGTTTTGAAAATTTTCCCAAATCTATTTAGATTCTGGTTTAAAAAGTAGTGATATCACTGAACGTGTGGCACACCGAGTCTCCGGCACCAAATCCGTAAGTTTCTTTACTCTATACTTTATTTGCTAGAATGTCTGTACTAAGAAACTACTAAGTAGCATACTGAAATTAGTTAGCGGTAGAAACTGAGTCAATAGGAGACTGAAACTGTAGAAAATGCGATATGCGAGAACAACCCTAATTACTGCTTTTCATAAGATATCTGTTAATGAACTATAAGCTAATTCATAAAATTTTTAATCAGATAAGTACGCTACAAAGATATGAGTTCAAGAGGTCGCGGAAGGGTACACGTGGGTCGTGGTAGAGGCCGAGGTGCTAGGGTCAGGTCCTCGCATCGTGACATATGCTCAGAAAGGGGGAAGCACCGCATCACCAAAGGATCAAACGGGTCTCATGACCGAGCCGAAGAGGATGATGCTTTGTCACAAGTGATGCTATGGGTTCTGGAAAGGGTGGCTAGAGCGAGTACTGGGTTAGTGGCCCGAGGGTCAATTTCTGAGCGACTCCGGTCAAACAGGGCGAAAATCTTCAGGGGCATCTCTGGTGTATCCCCGAACGTAGAAGAATGTTGGTTGGAGGCGGTTGAGCGAATCATGGATGACCTTGACTGCACAGTGGAACAAAAACTGAAAGGAGCAGTGTCTTTACCGCGAGATGAGGCATACCAATGGTGGCTTACAGTTAGGGAAGGCATGCAGGCTGACCGTGTGACATGGGATTTCTTTAAGGCGGCCTTCCAGGGAAAATATGTTGGGGCAAGTTATGTGGACGCCCGTTGAACGGAATTTTTGAATCTGGTCCAGGAGAATAAGTCCGTAGCAGAGTATGAGGCAGAGTTCCTACGCTCGAGCCGGTACGCTCGAGGCATAGTCACGACTTAATATGAGCGCTACATGCGGTTTGAGGATGGTCTTCGGGATGAGCTGCGGGTACTGATAGCCCCGTAGAGGGAAAGAGACTTCACTGCCCTGGTTGAGAATGCTAAGATTGCTGAGGATTTGAAATGCTCAGAGCGTCAGAATCGTGAGTAGGATAGGGGCAGAAGTAATAGGAATTTCGGGCCTTCAAGTTCTTCTGGTGGGCCTAGGAAAAGGCCTAGATTTGATGGGCCGGTCTGAACTGGAGTTCCGATTGTTGGTGGCAGACCTTAGCCTTACACTGTGTGCGGGTTATCCCATTAGGGTGAATGTTGGAAGAGAACTGGGGCGTGCTTCAGATGTGGGTCTAGGGATCACAGGGTTAGAGACTGTACGCAGAGGCCGGGTCAGATGCAAGCTGCGGGTCAGGGACATGTTCAGCCAGGGAGAGGTGGTCAGCAGCCACCGAGAGGCCGTGGTCCAGCTCGAGGGGGAAATGGGTTTGGACGAGGTCGAGGAGCACCGGGTAGAGGTGCTGGTAATACAAAGGTGAGACAGCCAGGGTTGGTTTATGCTGCTCGGCGTCGAGAGGACGGCGACGCACCTGACGTCATAACTAGTACGTTTCTCATTCATGGCGTGCCATTTACAACTTTAATTGACATTGGGTCTACACACTCGTATGTTGCATGTACTGTGTCGGGAACATTGGGTATACAGTTTGAACTTGCTGATAGGGAACTGTCAGTGATTAGTCCACTGGGACAGTCGGTTAGAGTGAATAAACTATTTAGAGATGTGCCCCTAGAGGTTCAAGGGATTTTCTTTTCGGCAGATTTGATGGAACTGCCGTTTGGCGAGTTTGATCTCATTTTGGGCATGGATTGGTTAGTGAAACACAGTGCGAATTTGGATTGCGCTGCTAAGTGTATGGTATTAAGGACTTCAGGGGATGAGAAGGTGATTGTGATAGGGGGCGAAGGGATTATCTATCCAATGTAATCTCAGCGTTAAAGGCCGAGAAGCTGGTTCGCAAAGGTTGCGAGGCGTTTCTAGCTTATGTCAGCATATCTGATATTAAGAGTTTATCTGTTGGGGATGCCAGGACAGTAAAGGAGTTTTTGGATGTTTTTCTTGAAGAGCTTCCGGGGTTGCCACCAAGCCGTGAAGTCGAATTCGGCATTGAGCTCCTACCGGGACATCGCCCCTTATAGGATGGTACCGAATGAGCTGGTAGAATTAAAGGCCCAAATCTAAGAGCTACTGGATGGAGGATTCATCCGACCGAGTGTGTCACCGTGGGGAGCACCTGTACTGTTTGTAAAGAAAAAGGATGGTTCAATGCGCATGTGTATCGACATCACAATTGAATAAAGTTTCGATTATTAAGAACAAATACCCTTTACCAAGAATAGACGATCTATTTGATCAGCTACGAGGAGCCGCAGTTTTCTCCAAGATAGATCTTAGATCGGGATACCATCAATTAAGGGTTAAGGAGGCAGATATGTACAAGACTGCATTTCGAACTCGTTATGGACACTATGAGTTTTTGGTCATGCCGTTTGGGCTAACGAATGCACCAGCGGCTTTCATGGATATGATGAACCGAGTCTTCTAGCCCTACTTAGACCGGTTCGTGGTGGTGTTTATAGATGATATTCCGGTGTATTCGCGAGCCGAGGAGGAGCATGATGCCCATCTCCGGGTTGTCCTACAAATATTGAGAGAAATGTAGCTTTATGCCAAATTCAGCAAGTGCGAGTTTGGCTGCGAGAGGTGACATTTTTGGGTCATGTCGTGTCTGCCGAGGGAATTAGAGTTGATCCCCGGAAAGTTGAGGTTGTATTAGATTGGGAACCACCAAAGTCGGTATCTAAGATTCGAAGTTTTTTGGGTCTGGCAGGGTATTATAGACGGTTCGTTGAGGGGTTCTCACTGATTGCTACACCCCTAACTAAGTTACTGCGTAAAGGATTACCGTTTGTTTGGGCTGATAAACAGAAGGAGAGTTTTGAGAAACTGAAGAAGATTCTGACTGAAGCCCTGGTGCTAATTCAGCCAGAGGCTGGAAAAGAATTTGTTGTTTACTGTGATGCGTCGCACACGGGTTTGGGTTGTGTGCTGATGCCAGAGGGTAAAGTGGTGGCTTATGCGTCCCGTCAGCTTAGGCCGCACGAGGTGAATTATCCTACTCATGACCTGGAATTAGCTGCGGTGGTATTCGCACTAAAGATTTGGAGACACTACTTGTACGGGGAGAAGTCGATAGTTTATATCGACCATAAAAGTCTCAAGTACCTCCTTACCCAGAAGGAGTTGAACCTTAAGCAACGAAGATGGATAGAGTTGCTTAAGGATTACGATTGCTCGATTGAGTACCATTCGGGAAAAGCTAACGTGGTAGCGGATGCACTGAGCCGTAAGGTTGTGTTTGATTTAAGAGCAATGTTCGCTCGTCTCAGCCTGTTTGAGGATGGGAGTCTGTTGGCTGAACTTCAAGTGAAACCGACATGGGTAGTTCAAATTAAAGAGAAACAGATGCTGGATGAGTCGTTGGTTCCTCGGTTCCAACAGGTGAAGAAGGGAGAGACTGAGGATTTTGGGCTGAATAGTGAAGGAGTATTATGCTTTCGTGGAAGAGTTTGTGTACCGAGGGACTCTGAGTTAAGGCAGTCGATTCTGCGGGAGGCGCATAGTAGCCCATACGCTATGCATCCTGGTGGAAACAAGCTTTACCGAGATCTACGTGAACTGTATTGCTGGCCAGGGCTTAAGCGTGAGGTTACCGATTTTGTAAGTAAGTGTTTGACATGCCAGCAAGTAAAGGCTGAGCATCAACTGCCTTCGGGACTGCTGCAACCTGTTAAAATTCCACTCTGGAAGTGGGAGAGGATAACTATGGATTTTGTTAGTGGGTTACCCCTGACGCATACTAAGAAAGATTCGGTATGGGTAATTGTTGATCGGCTGACTAAATCGGCCCACTTCATACAGGTCGCATACCAGCTGGAACTGCCTCCTGAGTTTGATCGTATACATAATGTATTCCTCGTTTCTATGCTGAGGCGCTACCGTTCTGATCCCTCTCATATAGTTCTGGTGGAGGAGATCGAGGTAAGACCTGATCTGACATTTGAAGAAGAATCGGTGCAGATCTTGGATCGTGATGTTATGGTGCTGAGAAGGAAATCTGTTCCGTTAGTTAAGGTGCTGTGGCGTAATCACGGTTCGGAGAAAGCCACGTGGGAGCCTGAGAAGGCGATGCGACAGCAGTACCCTCATCTCTTTTGATCAGGTAAATTTCGAGGCCGAAATTTCTTTAAGGGGGTAGAGTTGTAACGTCCCAAAAAGTTAGGGTTTGTAATTTCTGCATGTTTTCATGTTGTGCTTGCTCAGCTGGTTAATTGAGTGTATTTGGGGGTTCTAGGAAGGTTTGGGTTCGAGCCTGAGCCTTGGAAAAATTTTAGTTTTTGGCTCTTTAGTGGAGAGGGCTATTGGCAGTAGGGCTTAAGTATAATTATGTGCATTTAGGAGACACAAGTTGGGCATGTGGCAAGATGGCTGTGGCGTCAATGAGAGAGCAAGGAGGGAAGGGGTTTGAATCCTTCAGTTTACAAAATGGAGGCTTTTATTTTATGGTAGGTGAGTGGAGGAAGCAGAGTTCGGATCAAACTCTTCAAGGGGAGTTGGAGACTTGGTCAAATAGTTCAAATGGATGAAGGAGAGCAAAGTTAGGAGGAAAGAGTGGAGAGAATCAAGGGATGGAGGAGTGTGCTAGTGTTGGCCGAATGTAGGGAAGTGGTGATAGGGAATTTCGGCTATGGTTGGGCATGTGAGTGTGCATATTCCGTTTGGAGAAGGGAGAGTGTGCCGAATTTCTTTGGTCTTCCTTTGAGAGTTTTGCATTTTGGGTTTTATTTTCACCAACATTTCGGGTCATTTTCTCTCTTCTCTGACTTTTGCCGATTTCACTTTGCTCTCATTTTTCTTCCTCTTTCATTTTTCTGCTAAGTGCCGAATTAGTAAGCCTTTTCTTTCATCCTCTTTCCTTTTTTTTTTCTTCTCATTTCTCTTCTTCCTAAACATCCATTTCTTTTCTTTACCTCTAAGCCGTAGCCACACTTCTCTCTTTCCGATTTTTTCTTAAGCCAGATACGTTTCTTCTTGAAGAGTGGTTCTCCTTTTTCCGGTCGAATCTTGTAAACTGAACATTCACTTTCTCTTTTCGGTTTCTCTTTAGCCAAACACCCAACCTTTCCCCTTTCTTCCATTTTTCTCTTGGCCTTGCAAAGCTAATCAAGTAGTAAGCTTTGACTTTTTGTGTAGGCCGAATCCTCTAGGGTACGAATACTTTCCTCTTGTTGGTTCAAACTGCTTCGGAATCTCTTTCGTTTGTTGGCAAGTTGTGGCCATGGCCGAATAGGGGTGGTAGTTTTCTCTTTATCATCTTGAGTTCTTTGGGGCCGAAAGGCCGTTTCTCTTGTCGTCTTGAAACAATGTTTCTAACACGTTCTTTTCGCTAGGGACTCGGTTCTTTAATCAGGAGGTGTAAGTCGAATACTCTCCCATAGCAAGGAGTCTGTCGTTCTCTGGTAAGTGCGGACAATAGATAAAGTATTTCTATATTTTGGTTTATCAAGGGTGAAAACTAACTAATGGCCAATCGTTATCATAGGTGTCTTTGAAGCCGTAGTGGGCCAAATGGGCCCAGTGGGCTAATAGGCCCACAGGGGCGAAATCCCTGATAAGTGCCGGATGATTGATGCGACTGCGAAGTCTGAAGAACCGAGACTGGAAACGAGCTGAATGGGCCACACGAGTGTGTGGGCCCGTTTGGGCCGAAACTGGATATTAGGCCCAATTGCACTGGAAATGACCAAAAAGGGAGTCGGTGTCGCTCGAGGCGACAGTTGCCTTCCGAAAAGGCCGTAAATGAGTAAATTACCGAATTACCCTTAGTGGGTAGAATTACTGAAATACCCTCGGCGAGTAAAATTACTGAAATACCCTCGGCGGGTAAAATCATCGAAATACCCTTGGGGGAGATTACCGAAGTACCCTTAAAGGGTGAAATTACTAAAATGCCCTCGTTGGGTGAAATTATTGGAATACCCCCGAGGGGTAAATTTCCGTTTTACCCCCAATCGATCAAATGACCATTATACCCCTAGTGGTAGATCTAGTGTTGTATGTGTAATCTGTTTAATTGATTATGATGGTAATTTATTGCATGCATTGATTTAATATGTCACGACATGTTGCATTGGGTTGGGTTATGTATTTGGAGGAAGTATCAGATGGTGGCTATGCCACGTTATATCGATCAGTGGCTCGCCACGATATATAGATTTTAGTGGCTCACCCACGATATCACATCGCGCCTTTGTTGTGTTATTAGCACTGATCGCATTATTGGTGTGTAGGGCTAAGTGGGTCGACTTGGTCCCCACATAGTGTGTAGGGTTGGTACGGGTGGTGTGATGGTTGGACTGGGTTGGGCTGCATTTTGTTTGCATTAACATGATTTTGGGGCTTAGGCCCGCATCGATCATCGCATGGGCTTGGGCCCAAACTGTGGGTGTAGTAATGGGATTACACACCGAGTTCTCGTAACTCACCCTTTCTCTTTAACTGTGCAGGTAATCCCCAGCCTTAGAGGATTTGGAGCTGCGAGGGACTCGGAGGTGGCCACACGCCCTGTATGTTTTTGAGGTTAATTTAGCTACTTTATTTTAGTTTACTTTACCTAAATTTTTGGGTTAATAATTTTTGTAATAAGGCCATTAGAGTTGTTTTAACTTTTATTTGGTATTTCTCTACAAACTGCTAAGTTATTAAACACGGGTTTTAAAACAATAACTATTATTTTTAAAATATCATGTTTCCTCAACAGTTTAAACCAAACTTACGTAACAAACAAGGTTTCAAAAGCAAATTAATAGATGCAAAATAATATTTCTAAAAAGGAATGATTTCAACTAAAACTCGTTTTGTTAATAAGCAATGAAAATCGGGATTTTTAATCGGTAGAGAGTTTTGACTCGTAGATACATTTTCCATCGAACACAAAGTTTTCAAAGAACACCTGATGTGACACACTAGATCCGGTCATAACGTCTAGGCCGGGTGTGGGGTGTTACAAAGTTTGCCTCAAGTTTCTCCTGAACTGGCTTACCACCATTCAGCATCAACTCATAGGATTGTAATTCCTTCATGAGTTGAGTCAAGGTAAGCACCTTGTTCCTCAAGTTGTAAGCGACCCTAAAACCAGCAAACTCCTTAGTTAAGGATTTGAACACTATTTCAATTTGAGTGTTCACGTCTAGTTCAACCCTATTATCCTCCGCTTCCAAAAAGAATCCCATAAGCTTAAGCATATTTTCTTTGACCGGAGTGCCAGTTTTCTGTTGAGAATTCATCAAATTTGTAATAGCAGATTGTCAAGCCAATGCAACTTGGCCTTTGAGCAAATCCTCCAAATTTGTCATGATCTCTTTGGCAGTACGAAAATTCTCGTGTTGCTTTTGCAACACACTACTCATACTCGCTAACATATAACATCGAGCAATCGAGTTAGAATCTCTCCAGTGATTTCTCGCTTTGGGTTGAGCTTCAGGAGGGCACGTTTCTTCAAGAATGAATTTTTGTTTCTCACAGCTGAGAACTATCAGCAAGTTTCGTTTCCATTCTCGAAAGTTTTTCCCATTTAATTTATTCTCAATAAAAATGCTAATAAGAGGAGTAGGAGACATATTTGAACTGAAAAAATAAAGATTTTACTAATTACTATTTTTGTATTAAGCAAATATTTTTCATTTCAGCAACATATCAATAATGTAGTATGATGCATGCGTCTTGTATTAAAACCTTGAAAAAAAATTCGTTGCTATGATCATTCTCACAGCCATCAACCATGTGGCCTTGGGGTCCCATGATTAACTAGCAAGAACATAGATTACATACAATCAGTTTGTGAATCTTAATTCTCAATACTCCACATGAACTAACGACCATTTAACGTTTGACCATCATCTCTATCTTAAATATCGTTTCTTGGGAAACTATTTAATAAGAGATGATCTTGAGTCTGTAACCATTGACTCAACACCCATCATGAACATGCTTTCATTTGTGAGTCATCTTGGGACAATCTTTCTAAAAGTCATACATGACTAGTTGTCCTTAAAAGGAAATCCCATCTAGTGAACCCACATAACAAAGTTTACCTTGTGGTGCGGCCAATGTAGGAACTGACTCGAATCTTTATCATGCTATCACTTAGGGACCATCAATGGAGGCCATAGGTATTATTAAATGACATTCTCTCACTCAATATTTTAAAAACATGCAAGGTTTTTAATCTCAAATTTCAAGAATGATCATACAATTGTCCTAGTGACATTATTACCTAATCAAAATGACATGCTTCCAATATATGCATGGCATGCTATAGCAATTTTATAATATTCACATTCATTCACAAACAATTTTGATTCTCCATAGTTTTTCTTTTGAGGGAAAAACTGAAGAAGTGAATGCAAACCGTGCACCAGGTCGGGTCCCAGAAAAGGGAGGTGAGTCAAATTTGACCGCTTAAAAACCAAGCCTTTCCTAACCAGAGCCAATCCTAGACATGCACCTTCTCATTACCACACTTCTCACTGTTATCGAATAACCTAAAGAAGTGAATAGAATTATACAACACATGTATTTTCTCATTACCACACTTCTTATTTTTAATCGGTCAATTATGGATCATCTCATATATATATATCAAAATTATAACATTACATAATATAAATATTATAAACAATTATAAAACGTATATATAATGAGATAAGTAATTAAAATAAAATTGCCAACCAAGGTTTCCATGGTTTTATTTCTAGAAAATAAATGGAAAAATAAAATTACATAAATTTTCACCACAAGGCATTCATTGGGTCTTCAACCGCCATCACATCTTTTCCTCGTCATGGAATCCTTTTGGAAAAATTACATTTAAGTCCTATGTCCGTTTTCGATTCACAGGAATTCTATGAATTTTAAAAAACATAGCCCTACGTGGAGATGATAGTCCACGGTCTATTTCCTAATAACCACAATCTCAACAAAAAACAATTATATAACAAATATATAATATCGCTCCATTCCCATATATAACTCAAAACATGCATAAGAGAACACAACCTGCTCATGATACCAATTGTTGGAAAAAACGGGTTTGAAAAACGCAGCGAAAAATAAATTTAGGGAAAAACAAGAGTTTTAAAATTTTTTCCAAAATAAGATCTTGGTTGTGATATCTAAAATAATAAACACTTAATCAAAATTGTACCTTTTCAATTCGTCTAGGATGAGCGCTTTGACCAAGTAATCTTCTCTGCTATCCTTAAGCTCACGTTTGCCAAGTGTGGGCTCGCTTCGAATCAGAAATTTTTTTACAAAAATTACCAGTGGAGTAATTTTGCAATTTCTCTACACTTTTGGGTCAAGTTGTAAATCAGATAAATATTTTTAAAAATTTTCTGGAATAATCTCTTCAGAGAATTTTCTCTCTACAACTTTCTCTTAAATTCAAGTATGTATGAATAATAACCCAATGATCTCTTTATATAGGGAGAGTTTAGAGAGTTCAATTATGATTAAACTTAATCACTTTAATATTAAATTAATATAATATTTATCAAGATAAATATTAGATTAAATTTAATATTAAATCTTATTAAAATAATAGAATGTTTATCTACAAGATAAACATTAAATTAAATTTAATATTAAGATAATCACTTTAATATTAAATTAATAAAATACTATTAATATAAGTATTAAATTAAATTTAATATTAAACTATTAAAATAATATTATTTTTGGAATAATTAATCTAAAATCAAATTCTCTGGTAGAATTCCAGTAGGAATGTAACTCTTCCATTGCTCAACCATCGATGACCAACCGCCGCCGGCTACCGAGACGCCACCGTCGCAACCACCGGCATCGCCGTGTCCAGTGATGCAGGTGTGACACCCTTGTGATACCCTGAGCCAATTTGACAGCTGTTGGTTCAGTCCGAGTCAATGACGACCCGACCAGTTTGGTCTAGCCATTGGTTGAACAGTCGACTCGGTTTCACATACCGGACCCGATTCGACCAGTTTTTGGATCTTGGTCTCGATTTTGGGCTCTAGGGCCCAATATACGATCTCAAGTCTAATTTTCAAGTTCAATTACCCATTGGGCCAATTGTCTGACTTGAAAATTAATTTCTAAAAATATCATATTAAATTTAATTAATTTGATTAATTTAATTTTACTTGATCAAAATTAATTTTCTCAAAAATCACTTAGATTTTCCAAATTTCAAGAAAATTCTTTAATCAAATTCTCTAGTTGAACAATTCTCACTACCATCTAATTTAATTCCACATCGAATAAATCAACTCAATAAATTATTCCCAAAGTTATAGAATTTTCTTCTTATTCAAATACAGTCCGATCGAGCTTTTGTTGAGCTAACGGAGGGACCAATCAGACGTATATAATTAGGCTCTAGTGATTGCAATTATATCTGTAGGTAAATTACACCACAGGTTACCTAATTATGAGTCCTTGTTTTGTCTCCTAATTGTGATTTTTTTAAATTAGTCACTTAACTAATCAAATTTTTTTTTGTCCATTTTCTTAATTGCACTAATAGGAGGGTGACATGACAGTTGAAAAATCGATATAATAAAAAATTTAACCCTCAAGTTTTACATATTATATCGATTTAGTCATAAATTAAAAAATTTAACCTTCAAATTTTACAAATGATCTCAATTTGATCCTAATTTTAAAAAATTCAAAGAAATATATAAAAAATACATAAACATTTTCAAAAAATATAATAATAAATTTAAATATTTATTTTTGATAAGAAATAATAATATATAAAATTTTAAAATATATAAAAATACATAATTTTTTTTAAAAAAAGATAATAATAAATTTAAATTTTATATTAATAATAAATAAAAATAGTTATATTAAATATTAAATAAAAAAACTCTCCCCCCTTCCACTACCATCCCCCTCCGTCTCGCCACAGTCCGCAGAAGAGCATAGAAGGAGAGGGGATGATGGGGATAAGGAGAGATTTTTATTTTTATTTAATATTAATATAAAATTTAAATTTATTATTATATTTTTAAAAAAATATTTAAGTATTTTATATATTTTAACATTTTATATATTATTATTTCTTTTCAACAATCAATTTTTATTTTTATATATTTTTTAAATTTATTATTATATTCTGTATAATATTTATATATTTTCATATATTTATTTAAATTTTTTAGAATTGGGATCAAGTTGAGACCATTTAAAATTTTGAGGGTCAATTTTTTAAAATTATGACTAAATCGGTATAATATATAAGAGTTCAGTGCTAAAATTATTATTATACCTATTTTTAACTGCCACGTCACGCTTTCGTCAATGCAATTAACGATAATTAACGGAAATGGAAAAAAATAACAATCTCAATTAGTTGGCTGACCAATTTAAAAAAAATTCATAGTTGTGAAACACCCCAAACCCGGCCCACGAGCTTTGACCAGATTTGGTATGTTCCTCAAGTAAACCGGTTCAAAATTCTTTTGTTACTTAGGAAAAACTTGTATGATTTTTAAAAATATTGTTTAAGTTGGGCTTGAGTTGAAAACAAATTTATCTTATGTTAAAACCCATTTATTTAAGGTGACAAAACATTTAGAGTTAATTTTAAAAATGAATTTACTTAAACTTTAATTGATAAAAATCCATAAACATAATAAATAAAAAAAAATAAAGTAAACCACAATGGCCTTATTATATCAATGATCCCAAAGTAAAAATTAAAATACTTAAAATAAATTGATAGTCCAAATCATAAATTTCTTGCTATGCATGGCCACCTTTAAGCTCCTGCCGACCCGGTCCATTACTGCTCATCACCTGAAAAATATTCCCCAAACGGGGTGTGTCAACAGACTCAATGTGTACACAACACTAAGTCATAATAGAATCAGGGCATGCAAATGATACACATTCAAATCATAGAATACAATTAATGATGCATTCCCAAACCCAAACCTAATTAACCATCCGCTACACACCACCCGTACTCGCCAAATCACCGTGGGGGACTACTAAGTCAACCCTCCATCCGCTACACACCATCGAAGGCGATCCATCGCAATCGACGTGCTCATCGCCCATATAATTTGTGTCATTAGACACCATATTCAAATAATGTAACCGGTTACCAAATTCGATAATGTAACCGGTTACCATATTCAAATTTTGTGACCGTAGTCACCATATTCCGTTGGTGAGACCGAAGTCAACACCTTCTTCCCCTTTCACATAGATCCCGAATGCCCCATAAATTTTATATCATGCATAACATACTTAATTCTCATTCATGTTACTATTCATATGTTCAAAATATATCATATTCATAATCCTATCGTAGTAGGAAACGTGCACTGGTACTTTTACCACATTTGTGGTACTTAGCCACATTCACATTCTTATGCATATTCATATATTAAAATAATTGCCATATGATATATCAAGGTTAGTATGAGTACACACATTCTTAATAATACATTTAATTTAAACATAGCCATGAACCTATCAAAACTTAGGGGTAGGGTACACACCGATTTGCTTAACGAATTCCTTGAAATCCAAATCGATCTATCGCCTTAGATCTCAAATTCCTACATTTGATTAATCACTTACTAATTTAATAAAAAGCCATTCGCCATAAATCCAAATCCTAGTAGGATTAGCATTCTTAAAACTTACCTTGAAATTCTCAAATCCCAAAATCCTTGTATCCTCTCATTAAAATCCCTATAACTACATGTTAGATCAATTTCTAACATTTATTCACAACAAATAACCCTTAGCCGTATGTTAAATATGACTTACCTTAGATTCTTAAATCCCAAATTCACCGAATAACTAGGGAACACACGGCTTATGGTGTACCTTCTGGGAAAGAACTTCTCCTTCCTTGTAGTCGACACTTAGTAAATCCCAAAAGATCTCTTCGACAACATATATTAAGGGTATTAGAATCTTAATTTCGACAATGACCTTAAAAGAAATAGAATGAGAATCTAACCTAATCTTACCCTTACTGAAAAATTTGATGGAACTCTTGCTTGAACCCTTAGCGAAGATTCTGGCTATGGCTTTGATGTGGATAACAATTTCACTCTTGAGGCTTAGTGAGAAATCGACTAGGGCTATTGGTATCTTCGGCTTTTGATTGTGTTTGTAATAGAAGAAGAAAAGAAAAGAGAAAAAGAGAATAATGGCAGAGAAAATTCGCAGAGAGAAGAGGAGAAACTTTAGAGAATTTGTGAGAGGTTTTCTGAAAAGAAAAGAATGAATGAAGAATAGCCTTACTCTTCCTTTTATAGCCAAAATTACTAGCTAGAGTCCTTTACTTGGCCACCACTCTTCTATTTTGATAGCTTTATCCCTTGATTTATCACTTTAATAAAACTTAATCCAATAATTATCTCTTATCTCTTAATAAAAATAATACTAATAATAATCCTCTTTTCTCTCTTCCTTATCTATCAAAATAAAAGAAATAATATCCACATTTATCTCTTGAAAATAATCTAAAATAAATCCATTATTTATCCCTTATTTATCCACCCTTTATCTCTTAAAAATAAAAGAATAAAAGCTCCTAATTTATAGCCATGTGCCGTCTCCACCTCACTTCTTCTCGGAAGCAAAATAAAATTTCTTTTATTTGCTTCCCATGTGACTCGAACTCAGGCCGACACCTTGCATGTGGCGCCATTTCCAGAGGCCCTAAGTGGCATCTCCAGGCCACTTTTCCAAGCCTGTTTGTGTGTCAAATTCCTCATATTATTTTTCTTAAGGCCACCTTGCCTTAGTTTTCTCTTTTTAAGCCTTAAAACTTGACATTTCTTTACATTTCCAAGTTTCCAAAAATTTTCGCTTGGCTCTTTAAACTTGACATTTCCTTACATCTCCAAGTTTCCGTAAATGTTTACTTTCCTCTTTTGAATCATTTCCACATCATTTCCTTACATCCTCTAGTTTCCAAAAATGTTCACTTTCCTCTTTTAAACTTAACGTTTCCAAAGCATTTCCTTACATTTCCTTACATTTCCATACATTGCCTTACATTTCCATACATTTCCATGCACCTTAGGGTTCCTAGAACTCCTCAGAACACATCCAACACACCCACTGAGCCCACTATCTCATGAATTACACACGAACGCATAACCCCTAATCTAGGATGTTACAAGTTGGGTGACAAAAAAAGAAAATGGGCCATAGTTGGGTAACATGTGGTGTAGTTTACCCTTTATATATTTATCGAAAATTATTTGAATATACTCTCTTAGATGTTAATATTATATGCGTTGAATTGGTTGGCTGCAATGGTAAGGCATATTGCACTCTTAAAAAGAGAACGCGAGAACCTTGAAGATGAAATTATTGAGAAGGGTAGCCACGGACCCTAAACATGGATCGTAAAACGAACATGAAGAATATTTAAAAAAATGTTATATGCGTTGGACCTAACTTTAATTTTTTTGATTAGTTTATTAAATAAATATTCATTATTTAGATTATTAAAACTAATTAAAATGCATTAATTATTTTAATAATTTAAATATTATAATAGTAAAAGAATTTTAAATTATGATTACAGTTTTTCTACCCTACTAAGAAATACATGTATTGTGATCAAATACTTTTCGCTAATTCAGTTTTTTTTTCTTAATTGTAAGTCAAAATTCTTTCTCTAGTCTTTTATTTATCAAGATCTATTTAAAAAATTGAATAGCTATTTAAAAAAAAATTCTAGATTTTAGCAATGTAAAATTATTTTTTATTCATATTGAGTGATTTTGTGTGTCTTTCCCTCAATGAGGCTAATTTCTCTATTTATATGATACGGTTCCTAGATGTGATGTTCTAGGTAGGCTATCATGCATGCCAACACGTACCCTATCCTGAGATTAACACGTGTCGATTAGGTGGGGATTTGCTAGCATGGTGATGTGAGCCCACCACGTCCGAGCTCATGTAAGGATGTGACACTACAGCAAAACAGGTTTTAGCGGTGTTTTTTTGCCTATAGAGGCGCTTAAAAGCGTCGCTAAAATTATTTGCGGCGTTTTGATAAGCGCCGCAAAAAACGCCGCTATAGCTAATGCCGCTAATTTTTTCGGCGTTCATAGAATATGACCTTTAGCGGCGCTTTTCCTACAAACGCCGCTATAGGACATGACCTTTAGCGGCGCTTTTCCCACAAACGCCGCTAAAGAACATAACCTTTAAAAAAAATATTTTAATCAAATAATATTTATTTCTATGATAAATATTATATTATGTTTTATTTTTGAAATTTAAACTTTAAACTATATACTTTTAAGGATAAAAAAAATATTATTTAAATTATATTTTCTATGAAAATTTTAACTTTAAAACTAAATATAAAAATTAATGAATTTAAATTTAGAATTTAAAATAATAAATTAATAACACAATTAAAATCCAAAAGTTAGAACTCAAGTTATCGTAAATATTAAAATAAAAATAAAAATTTAGAATCAAAACTAAAATAAATAATAAAAATTGGATTAAATATAAAGATATCAATAACATAAGATATTATAATGAAGTTACTTAAATGAAATAATGACTTAAATCATAACCATGTAAAATATAAGATTTGAATATCCATTCCCATGTGAAATATCAATATTGATTATTTAAATTGATTAAGCTGCTAATGAGTATTCTGCTAATGAATATTCCTTTGACCAAATCGACAGATTTGCGGGGATATGGATGTACTGGCTTTCTTTCAGGACGAGGAGGCGGTATCACTACTGGTTTAATGGAACCATCAAAGCCACCATTTGACTCTCGGACAACCTAGAACCACAATCAGAAAGTATGCATATGAGAAACAGACTGACTAGGAGAACGTGCCTATGACTATACACATTGCAAGGTAATAAAACATACAATGCATTTTCTTAATCAAGTAAATCTTGGTAATAAAAGATATAATACATTTACTTAATCAAGGAAATCTTGTAATGAACTCAAAGCGATGAACCTTAGAGAAAAACTTTTGAGCATGGCTTCGAATTTGAACTGCAGATTTGGTGCCTACATGCTCTGCATGAAAATAAGAGTAACTTAAACTGTTCAAACCATAGTGAACATGGAAAAGATAAGTAAATCAGTTCAACTCATTGTGCACTTACCTTCTATTTGGCACCAGCCACGACCATACAACCTTAAAGCTTCAAGAAACCTCTGATGCTCTTCCTCAGTCCATTTCTCCCTCTGATGCTTCAAGAAATGAAGATGAAGATGAAGAAATGGATGCTAAAGATGACAATCTGTTGGAAGAAGATGAAAACTTCTTATCCATGATCAGACCATTAGGTGCAACAAATGAGCCAACTGATGACATGGCTGTGAAATTGGATGCCATCTTACTCTCTTAATAAGCTGAAAAATATTCAAAACCATGGTTTTAGAATCAAGGTTATCTCAAATGTAAATTGATGAATAAGCAATTTTTTTTCAAATATTTTAATTTCTACAACTAAAACACAGTAAAAAAAACAAATGAAGGTAAAATTCGCAGGTAAAACCAATAATTTTTGAAGCATTTCAAGTTTTAACAAAGTTCAAATGAAGGTAAAATTCACATTGACTAGACACCCAACAACACCTGCAAATATCTCTCCATAATACTTCTTGCCTGCATGAGATAGAGACAGAAGAGAGAGATGCTGCGACTAATCTTGAAGCTCAATTTCAACAGATCTTCTTCACATCTAACAAATTTATACATCCACTACAGGCACATGGGAGTATGAAGAGACATGAAGTCCACTACTTTGTGTCAATGACATATTATATCAAGTATTATATAAAAGCAAGTAAAAGAATATTTTAGCCCATCTGCTCCAACAAGTCAGTAAAAGATACTATTCCAGTCTAAACAGGAAAAAGGAAAATTAAATTAAACACCATTAAACAAGCTGGTAGTTAAAATTTCAAAATCATATGTATTCTTCTACAGGTACATTCAATAGTTTAAAATATTTATTAGCTGTATTCACAGTTCACAGTTCACACTCATGCATAGTGAAAAACAGACCACAAGCTTGGTAGATTGTAGTTCCACGTAAGAAACGGAGAACCAATAAGATTGTATGAATACACAAGCAGAAGATAAGAATAAAAGAGTTCTTCCTCCATGCGTGAAATAAACTTGGTAGGTTGTAGTTCCAGTCAATGTTTTAGGAGAAACAAAAGATAGATGCGCATAGAGCAAGCAGAGACACATATTTAAGAGTACCAAGTCATGACAACGAGACAAACAAAGCAACGCAACTCTTACACATAGAACCATAGATAGTCTAGATTTAGAACAGGGAGTTAAAAGGAATGAAAAAGAAGTAAGAAACACATCTCAACATACACACATATGCAGTAAGAGGAAGAAGTCAGCTTAGCATTTACACGGTACAAATGCATACGAACAACTAGTCTCCTACAACACAATTTTGAGCCTTTTCTATTTCATTCATACTTTAAAAAACCAAGAAACTCATCCTATAGGACAAGAATCATAAAAGGAAGAAGTCTCAAGTTATGCATTTGGGCAAGTATAGAAACAATTAGTTGCCTACAACACAAAATCACATTCGTGAAATAAGCATCTGCGAACTCAAGCTACTACGAAAAGATGGAAAATTGGGACAAAAAACAAGCAAGTACTGAAGGCAATGAGTTGCTTAATTGCGAGACAGTTATTTACATTTCATAAATCATGAACAATCAAAATCAAAATCAAAACTCGTAAATTATGGTCATAAATAATTAATTTCGTGAATAGACAACCGACAAAGCAAACTATTTTAGATGAAACTTGAGGAAATTATTAAATTAAACAAAACTGCGTTAAAAAGATGGACATTTCTGTAAAAAATACAAAAATAAGTTACAAACAGTGACATGCGTAAAACCTTAAAAAAAAATACTTCAGAGAGTAGGCGATTCTTGGGGAGAAGTTTGGCCACTTCAGGGGGGAGAACAACATGCCTGTACACCACCACAAAAGAAAATCAAATATGAAAGTAATTGAAATTTAATAAGGAACCAAAACTTAATATTCTGAAAATTTGAAAAGAATGAAGAAAATATTAAACCTAGTAAAACTCAGATGAAATTGAATTTTACCTGTACTCATAAGTATCATCGAAGTATTTCTCGGAGTATTGAATCTGCCCCATTTTTTGATTTTGCTGTAAAATGAAAAATAAAACAAATCACTATTTTTTTTCCTTCGTCTAATTTAGCGTCAAGTCGGATTTAGAGGTTGGATCTGAAAAAACTAAAGAAGCAAAAGCAAATAAAAAAAATGAAGCAACCCAGATCATAACTCTTTTGTGAGATTAAAAAGAAAGGAAAAAGAGGGTATATGGTACCTTCGAGAGAGAGCGAAATGAAGATTGAGAGAGACTTGAGGCAAATAAAATTGGGAAAAAAGTAAGGGATTTCGGGTATTAGGGACTTCTGTGTTTTAATTTGGGCAAAACAAAACGAAGACGGTTTGCTTAATTTTTTGCGGTGTTTTTCAAAAAGCGCCGCTAATGCTCGATCTATAGTGGCGTTTTTCAAAAAGCACCGCTAATGCTCGATCTATAGCAGCGTTTTTTCATAAACGCCGCTAATGATCGATCTATAGCGGCGTTTTTGTCATAAACGCCGTTATAGCTCTAACCTTTTGCGGCGTTTTCCTTCTAGCGCCACTAATGTATAACTTTTGTGGTGTTTTTAGTCCAAGCGCCGCAAAAAATGCCGCTAAAAACCTATTTTGCTGTAGTGTGAACTCACCACGTGCGAACCCACCATGTGCCAACCCCTATAAGGATGTGAACTATGTAGGCTACGGGTCGGTCCCAGTCAGGTGGGTAGCGGGTTGATAATGGCGAATACCATAACAATTTGTCCCCCACCTAGTTTGAAGAAGAGTTATAAAGTGGTTCTTCTAAGAACTTGGCTAAGTGAAGTGAGAGATTTTTTAAAATGAAACTTATTATATACGCTCTTCGCTCAAAATTGTTGTGTACGTTTTGTTACGTGTTAAATGGATGTACAGTTGTATAATGCTGATTGGGCCTTCGCTCCTGAATATGCGAATCGTCAATCTTTGATTGATTTGAATTTATTTAAAAGAACATGGTTTTAACCCTAAATTTTTAACCGTTTGGATTTGAAATTTTTGAGGAAGAGACACCATTGAGAAGAACTGTCGTGATTCAGAGGTAAACTTCTTAAAATTTTCACATACTTCTTCTGGTCATACTAGGTTTAGTTGAGGATAAAGGTTAGGGCAAGATGAGGTAGTTAGAGTAACCATGGTGGTTCAGGGAGTGAGCATTCACAACTTCGTGTAGCTGGTGTTCCTGTGGATGCGAAAGCTTATACCTGTATGACAAAGTACGAATAAATGAGTGAAGATTTGGCCATTCGAGGCATTCAATTACCAAATTTTGCCTATAACTTCTCAATTGTCGAAGGCTTGAGGCGATTGAGCGATATCGAAGAGGGTTTCTTACTTCCGTTGGACATGCTAGAAGCAGGTTTTCACCTTTATCTACACCCTTTTTGTAACACCCTTTAGCCCGTTAGGAAGACATGGCGTGTAACAGCCCAATTTCAGTGAAGTCAGAATAGTGGTTTCGTAACCACAAATCCGAGCCAGAAAGATAGAATATTTTAATATTATGAAATGATTAGTAATGTTATAGAAATATTGCATGAGAATTTTGATAAGAAAATTTTATCAATTAGGTGATTAATTGTAGAAAGGACTAAATTGCATAAAATGTCAAATTTGAATTCTAGTAGCTATAAGGATTAAATAGCTATGGAATTCAAAAATTGAGGTCCTTAAATGGTAATTAGACCATTGATGAAAAATATGTAGATATTTTTGGCGAATCATCCATGGAAAAATTAGAAAAGGTTAAGGACTAAATTGGAAATGGAAAAATTATAAAGATGATAATTAAATTAAAATGAAATATCATCATTTTATATCTTCTTCTTCAACCTAAAATCCATGGAAACCCTAGGAGAGAGAAAACAAGCTTTCCAAGCATAAATTGGTAAGTTCTTATGTCCCGTTTTTAGTAATTTTTATATTTTTAAGATCGGGAAAGCTTAATTTCTCTATTTGGGGGGTTAATTTGAATAGATATCAAAGTATAGAAAATTTTCCATGGATGAACATGCTGAAATTTAAAAGTTTATGGTAGAAAATGAAAAGTTGTTGATAGATAAACAACTTTTACAAAGGAAATTTGATAGAAACTTGATTTAGGGACTAAATTGAAAAATGGTAAAACCCATGGAAAATTTTGAAATTTTTAGAATACATGTGCTGCAAAAGTTATATTAGAATTTTGATTAGGCTTGGAATATGGATTAAATTGCATGAATTTCAATTTCCGAGCCTAGGGACGAAATTTGAATTAATCAAAAGTATAAGGGCAAAATGGAACTTTTGCCTAGATTATAAATTGAGTTCAATAGAATATGAAATGGATTGAATTGATGATTAAGTTCATTTATATAGATCCGGAAGTACCAAACAAAGAGCTAGATCGAGGAAAGGAAAAGATTTCGGATTAGTAGATTTTAGTTACGAACAAATATCAAGGTAAGTTCGTATAACTTAAATGAGCATAAAAAATGTGTTGTTTTAAATGCTATATTATATTGAATATGTTGTATGAAATTGTATGTATGAAGTGTATGAAAATTTTAATGGATGGAATGGTATATGATGGAAAATTTAATCATAAAGGGTAAAATTCCGTATGAATATTGAATTCCGATGGATAAATGTGATTTCCTTGATAAAACTGCATGTGTTGCAGAATGGATTTAGCCCAGACGGGTAATCCGAAATGAGCCTCTCGAGTATATGTTTCAATTAGGATTTAGCCTGGACAGGTAATCCTAATTGACTAGATTTAGCCTGGACTGGTAATCCAGAATGAACTCTATAGGGAATTCTTTGTCATATTAAGGATTTAGCCTGGACTGGTAATCCGACAAAGCCTTTAGACTATATGTTACAGCTAGAATTTAGCCTGGACTGGTAATTCTACTGTGTAATATGTGGCTCGAGAGTGTACCTATAAGGTACTACTGGATATGAATTGACGGATAATGGAATTGTACACCTCGAGTGTACTACTTGAAATATCCATTGGAAACTCAATGATTCAACACATAAAATACACATATGGAATGATGAGCTCATCTATGCATATTGGTATATTATGACTAACATGTTGGTTGAGTATGTGTGAATAGGTAAATTACCAAATAGTTGGAAAAGCATTGTAACAGCCCAATTTTGGGGCTAGTCGGAATAGTGGTTTCGAAATCACTAAACTGAGGCCAGAGAAATTATTTTAATATTATTTTATGTGTTATAGCATGATTATATGAGGGCATGAAAATTTTGGTGGATTAATTTTAGTGATTTCTTGCTTAATTTTGAAAAAGAACTAAATCGCATAAAGTGCGAAAGTTTTGTTCTACAAGCTAAAGGTGTTAGATAGCTATGGAACACTAAATTAGAGGTCCTTATTGAGTAAATAGACCTAGCTATGGAACACTAAATTAGATGTCCTTATTGAGTAAATAGACCAATGAAATTATAGTGGCTAGACATGAATTTTTAATTCATGAAAATTGGTCGAATGTTAGGTAGATTTTAGGTGACTTAATTGATAAAATAAAATAAAACAAAGAAAAAGTATCATCTTTTCCCATCTTCTTCCTCTTCCACCGAAAATTTCAGCAAAAACAAGGGTTTTGGAAGCTTGAAATTTCAGCAACTCTTCACCCTTGCAAGTAAGTGATTTTAATGGCCATTCTTGATAATTTTTGTACTTTTGGGACCCTTGTAGCTTAAGCTAACTAATGGAGGGACTATTTTGCAAAATGGTTGAATGTTTAGGGTTTTACCATGTGAGTATTCATGTTGTTTGCTGAAATTTTATGGAAGAAAATGAATCTTGGTTGTTAAATAAACAACTTTTGTGGAAGGGATTTTCATGAAAACACCTAAAAGGACTATTTTGTGAAGTTTATAAAATAGGTTGTAGATGTGTGAAATAATTAAAAATTTTGAGTTGCTATAAGAGCAATAAAGATTCGGCTAGGCTTGTAAAAGGAGGAAATTTGATTAAAATTATTTTACGAGCCTAGGGGAAAAACCGTAATTATGTGATAGTCTAAGGGCAAAATGGTAATTTTGCCAAAGTAGGAATTTTGAATTGTCTTGATTAATGTAGTGATTAAATAAGTGAATTTGTCATTATAGATCAAGAAAAATAGAGTTCAGACCTAGACCAGGGGAAAACCAAGCTATTGGACTAAGTCGAACTAGTCGCCCATATTTTGTATATCGAGGTCAGTTGTACGTAAATAATACAACTCTATTGTTATTATGCATTAAACAATTGATATTGCATAAAATGTTTGATTATTGTTATGAATATGCATGACGAAATTTGAGGTGGTGTACTTCCGGTTGAACCTTAGGAATAGATTGGATATCCATGCCATGACATTTGGGTGATATGTGTGCTAGTGTAAGACCATGTCTGGGACATGGCATCGGCCACAATATGAGAGCCAGTGTAAGACCATGTCTGGGACATGGCATCAACGTTGATATGTGTGCTAGTGTAAGACCATGTCTGGGACATGGCATCAGCATTGAGACGAGAGCTAGTGTAAGACCATGTCTAGGACATGGCATCGGCATCGTACCCTCTTGTGTGAGGCTTGTCGGGTATCCTTTGGTATTCCAACTGGTTCAACGGGTAATTTAAAGCTTGTGTCAAAAGTGAGAAAAGTTACGACTATGTTGTAAGTGATACAGGTACCTACACGAGATTCATGAGAAATGAGCTCGATTTATGTTGTATGATTAGTAAGGATGAAAATGAGTAAGTTATCTTTAAATCAATTGAGAATGTTGTGCTGGTTTATAATATGCTATGTGTTTAAAGAGGCATGGTTGATGTTGTTACTTATTTACATGCAACTTACTAAGCTTTATGCTTACTCTCTTTTCTTTCCATTTTCTTATAGTATCGCCAAGCTAGCTCGGGGATCAAAGGACGTTGGAGGCTCGATCACACTACCAATCTGAACATTTGGTATAGTTAGATTTATCATTTTGAGTATGGCATGTATAAGGACTTGGTCTTTTGTTAAGTGTCATATTGTTTTGGCCAAATGTGTTGGCTTGTCTTGAAGATTGATTCATTTTGTATAAGGCCATGGATGATGGCTAATACTTGTTATTGATATATGCAAATGATGATGTTTTCCATGAATGTGCAATTTGCATGGTGAAAAATGTGTGTATGTCTTGGTTGTGGCTGGTTTGGTCAGATGTTTATGTGTGGTTTGGTGTTACTTGATGTGGCTTATGTTGGTGCAATTAAGGGTGGCAAAAGGGCTTGGTAAATAGCCTTATTTTTGTCCACACGGGTAATCACACGGCCGTGTGTGACACACGGTCTGCCTCGTGGGCGTGTAGTCTGGCCGTGTGTCCCTTGCACCTTAATTTGGTAAAATAGAATGCCCAGTAGTAACCACACGGGCTGAGGCACGGCCGTGTGTCTAAACCGTATGGATGACACGGCCATAATACATGGGCATGTGCCCAAGCCGTGTGAAGTCTTCACCTTAAATACGAAATTAAATTCGCCACACGGCCTAGCACACGAGCGTGTGCCTTGGCCGTGTGGCCCTAAAATGTTACTGACGTCAGAAATAGAATGTCAAGGTTTTAACACACGGGCTGAGACACGGGCGTGTCATGGCTGTGGGAGGGACACGAGCCATGGACACGGGCGTGTGCTAGGCAGTGTGAAAACCCCTGTAGGTTCGAATTGAGAATTAAATCCACTCGAGAAATGGACACGGACGTGTCCCTATATGCTTAGGCCGTGTGAGTTACATGGTCCTTCATCATGGCCATGTTATTAGGTCATACGGGCGTGTCGCCCTTCCACACGGGCGTGTGCCCCTGTTTTTAGTGGCACTTTCCAAAGTTTTCTAAAGAACTCGATTTGGTCCCGAACTGTTTCTAAAGTGTGTTTTGGGCCTCGTAGGCTCATATTATAGATTTTTAGACAAAGTTTGAAAAGTTTAAAATTTGAACGAACTTTTATGATCCGGAAATGTATGTTAATATGTGTTTAAGTTAGGTAACGCCTCGTACCCTGTTCTGGCTGTAACAGCCTGATTTAGGGCCTAGTTGGAATAGTGGTTGCGAGACCACAAACCCAAGTAGAAATATGTGTTTTATGACTTTTATGAGGTCTAAGACATGTTTGCATGATTATGTGAAAATTTCATGAAGAAATTTTATTATTTAGTGATCAATTTATTCATTAGGACTAAATTGCAAAGATTGAAAAATATGAGATTCTAGAAGATTCAAGTATGAAATAACATTTTAAAAATTATTAGAGGTCCTTATTTAGCAATTAGACCATTATATGTTAAGATGGACAAAAATAGACATGGGAAGGAAAAATCTCAAGAAAGGGGCCTTAAGGGCATTTTGGTCATTATGTTAATAAGTTAATAAAAAGGGAATAAGAAGTCAAGAATTGATGTCCATCTTCCTCCCTATTGTCAAAAATTTCAAGCTCACCATAGCTAGGGTTTTGTCATCTTTCAAGCTTGATTGTAAGTACCTCCTAGCCCCCTTTTTCATGTTCTTCGTATTTTTGAGATCCTCGTAGCTTAATTCAGCTATTTCTACCCTTATTTTGAGCTAGGGTTCATGTTTAAAAATTTAACCATGCATGACATGCATGTATTTTGTTGTTTAATGGAGGAATATGAAAGTTTGATATATGATAAACATCTTTTTCTAAGTGATTTTCATGGAAAATTCATAAAAAGGACCTAGTTGTAAAAGTGATAAAAATGTGTAGTAAAAATCAATTTTTAAGGAAAGTGTGAGCTGTTATAAGCTCAATAAATGTTCGGCTAGGCTTGAGTAACCAAGGAAATGAGTACATTTCATTATACGAGCCTAGAGACCATTTTGTAAATATGAAAAAGTATAGGGAAAAAATCATAATTTTTCCAAAGTATGATTCATGGTTCGATTTAGTTAATGTGATCATTAAAAGAGTGAAATTGTCATTATAGATCAAGAAACACGAAGTCAGGACCGAAACCGAGGAAAGAACAATGTGGTGGAGTAAATCGAACATTTATACATATTTTGATAACGAGGTAAGTTTGTGTGTAATAAATTAACCTTATGTCATTATGTATTGAAATGCTTGAGATTACATGAAATGTACATTATTTTTATGAAAATTGATCAATGATGTTCGATGAGAATATGATGAAGATTTATGATGTGGAAGTCCCGGTTGACCTTAGGAATAGAAAGGATACCATCGTCAAGACATGAGATTTATAAGGTCCCGTATAAGACCATATCTGGGATATGGCCTCGGCACCGAATTGAGATTCCGTATAAGACCATATCTGGGATATGGCATTGGCATCGAATAAGAGATTTCGTGTAAGACCATGTCTGAGACATGGAATCAATATACGATCTCGTATAAGACCATATCTGGGATATGGCATCGACATCGATATGAGATCCTGTATAAGACCATATCTGGGATATGGCATCGACATCGACATGTGATCCCATGTAAGACCATATCTGGGATATGGCATTGGCATCTTATTACATGTATGACGAATCCCGGGTATCATTCGGTATTCCACGTGGTTCAACGGGTAAAGGGCTAAATTTTATGATAAAGATAGTAAAGAGCTAAGTTTATGTTAAAGATGAAAATGTGCTAAAGTTATGTGATGAGTGATACAGGTTTACATGAGAAACTCACGAGAAATAAGCCCGATATGTGATATGTGATTGGTAAGAGTAAGCATGAGTAAGTTATGGCAATGTGCTTGAGAACTTGTGTTATAACTCAATGTAATGTATGGATGTTATCATAAGCATTTATGTTACTATTTATTGCATACAAACTTACTAAGCTTTATACTTACTCCCTCTCTTTTCCCTTTCCTTGTAGTATCGCCAAGCTAGCTCGGGGATCAATGGACGTCGGAGTTCGATTCAGACTATCAAGCTATTCTTTTGGTATAGTAAAGTTGATTATTTTGGGTATGGCATGTATAGGAACTCGGTCATTTTGTTATGTGCCATATTGGTTAGCCAAGGTGTTGGCTATTAATGTTACTCATTTCATTTTGTAAATGGCCATAGGAATTGGCCAATACTAGTTAAGCTATTTCCATTAAATGATGATGAAATTCATGAAGTGCAAGCTTGTGCAATTGAATGAGTAATGTGTAAAGTATATGCATGATAAGTGTAGTGTGGAACTAAGGTGTGGATGTCTTGATTTTGGATATTAGAGATGCCTTATTATCATGTTGTGTGTTGCATTGAAATGGTATAAGTGTGGTTACTTTTCAGGGTGGAAAATGGCTTGGTAAATAGCTTTATATTTGTCCACACGGGTAGACACACGAGCGTGTGTCTAGGCCGTAAGTGACACACGGTCTGCCGCATGAGTATTTATATTTCTCGGACTAACATAGCGTAAGCACGAGTCTAGCTATACATGCCATACGTATGAGTATTTATATAATGATAGTGTGACGACTCTTGACAACTTAAATTATGTTTTCATATAGTAAATGGATCCCGATAGAGCAATGGCGGATGATATAGAAAGTAACGCGCTGGCTCCCGCCCAAGGGACGGTGCTGACTGAAAATGAGAATAGACCAACGACTGTGAGTCAGAGAGGAGGAGAAGAGGCTAGGGAAGCCTTTCTCCATATGATGAATGCTTGGTATACGGAGTTCGTTTGAACGAACCCGAACACGCAACCCCCTCTTCCCCCACCTATTCCTCAGCCTACCCCTGTAGCTCCCCAAGTTGTAGAAGTGGTATGAAGGGAAAAGCCCCCTGTTGATACAATCCGAAAACAAGGAGCTGAGGAGTTTCGAGCTAATAAAGATGATGATCTGGAAAGAGCAGAGTTCTGGCTCGAAAATACCATCAGGGTATTTGATGAACTGTTATGCACACCTGAAGAGTGTATGAAGTGTGTTGTGTCTCTTTTAAGAGATTCGGCTTACCAGTGGTGGAATACCCTTGTGTCGATTGTACCAACGGAGAAAATTAATTGGGAATTTTTCCAAGAACAGTTCTAAAAGAAATATATTAGCCAAAGGTTCATCGACCAGAAAAGAAAGGAATTCCTTGAGCTGAAGCAAGGACGAAAGACAGTAACCGAATACGAACGTGAGTTTGTAAGGCTCAGTAAATACGCTCGAGAGTGTGTATCTACTGATCCATTATGTGTAAAAGGTTTGAGGACGGGTTAAATGAGGATATCAGATTGTATGTTGGTGTCCTAGAACTAAAAGAATTTGTTGTGTTAGTAGGTAGAGATTGCAAGGCCAAGGAGTTGGCCAAAGAGAAAAGAAAGGCTGAAATTAAGTCTCATGACTCGAGGAAGAGACACTTGAGCAAGTCATTTCAATCCTCATCCAAGAAATCAAGAGAGTTTACTACTCGATCAACCACTTCAGCTGGGTTTTCAAACAGAAGTAAGGGAAAACAGTACTCGGGGTCTAAAGCTCAAACCACTTCGGTTGCTAGTGTTGGTAACGCTCGACCAAGTAGACCGGAATGTCCACAGTGTGGTAGACGTCATCCCGGTGAGTGTCGAGCAAATGAGAGAGTTTGTTTCAAGTGTGGAGCCCCAGATCATTTTATTAGAGATTGTCCCGAGATGGTTGAAAAAGAGAAATCTCAGAGTGCAAGATTGGGAAGTACTGCTAGAGGAAGGTCACGGAGAAATCCGGGAAACGGAACGAGTAGTAATAATACACCTAGAGAGCAGACTGTAAGATCTGAGGGTAGAGCGCCTGCGAGGACTTATGCTATTCGCGCTCGCGAAGAGGCGTCATCCTCTAATGTGATCACGGGTACATTTTCTCTCTATGATACTCATGTTGTTGCTTTAATTGATACGGGATCTACCCACTCGTATATTTGCATGAAATTAGTATCTAGCATGAACATGCCTGTAGAGTCTACAGAATTTGTGATAAAGGTGTCAAATCCCCTAGGCAAATGTGTGTTAGTTGATAAAGTATGCCAAGATTGCCCTTTGATGATTAGAGGTCATTTTTTTCTGGCAAATCTCATGCTATTTCCATTTGATGAATTCGATGTAATTCTTGGTATGGATTGGTTAACTACTCATGATGTGATAGTAAATTGTGGAAGGAAACTTATTGAGTTAAAATGTGAAAATGGGTATATTCTTCGTGTTAAATCAGATGAACATGACAGATTGCCTATAGTGATTTCTCATATGTCTGCCCAAAAATATGTAAGAAAGGGATATGAAGCTTATCTTGCCTTTGTGATGAATGTCAAAAAGACTGAGTTAAGAATTGAATCAGTGCCCATAGTATGTGAGTATCCAGATGTATTTCAGGAAGAATTGCCAGGGTTGCCTCTGGTTAGAGAGATTGAATTTGGCATTGAATTAGCTTTTGGTACTGCCCCTATTTCAATTGCTCCGTACAGGATGGCTCCAACCGAGTTGAAGGAATTGAAGGCACAGTTACAAGAGTTGACGGATAAAGGTTTCACAAGACCAACTTATTCTCCGTGGGGTGCTCCCGTATTATTTGTGAAAAAGAAAGATGGTACCATGAGGTTATGTATAGATTATCGACAGCTTAATAAGGTGACCGTAAAGAACAAGTACCCATTGCCAAGGATTGATTATTAATTTGACCAATTGAAGGGAGCCACTGTGTTTTCCAAGATAGACTTGAGGTCTGGTTATTACCAGTTGAGAGTCAAAGACTCAGATGTGCCGAAAACCTCATTTCAGACAAGGTATAGGCACTACGAGTTTTTGGTCATGCCTTTCGGTTTAACCAATGCCCCTGCTGTGTTTATGGATTTAATGAATCGCATCTTTCGGCCATATTTGGATAAATTTGTTGTAGTCTTCATTGATGATATATTGATTTACTCTCGTGATGAAAACGAGCATGCTGAGCATTTGAGGACAGTCTTAAAAATTTTACGAGATAATCAGTTATATGCCAAGTTTAGTAAAAGTGAATTTTGGCTTAAAGAAGTCAGATTTTTAGGGTATATTGTCTCGGGAGATGGAATTAGAGTTGACCCGAGTAAGATTTCAGCAATTGTGGATTGGAAGCCACCAAGGAACGTATCCGAGGTTAGAAGTTTTCTGGGCCTAGCTGGTTATTACAGACGGTTTGTCAAGGGATTTTCCATGATAGCTACTCCGATGATGAGGCTATTGCAAAAAGATGTGAAGTTTGAGTGGACAGAAAAGTGCCAACAAAGTTTTGAGAAATTGAAGGCATTGTTGACTGAGGCTCCAATTTTAGTACAACCTGAACCGGGAAAAAAATTTACCCATGTATGACATACATGTATTTTGATGTTTAATGGAGGAATATGAAAGTTTAATGTAAGATAAACATCTTTTTCTAAGTGATTCTCATGGAAAATTCATAAAAAGGACTAATTTGTAAAAAAAATATGAAATTTGTCATAAAAGTGTGAATTAGTGGAAATTGTGGGCTGTTGTAGTTATGAAAATGGTTCGGCTAGGCTTAAAATACAAGGAAATTGAATAAAAATCATTTTACGAGATTAGGGGCAAAAGTGTAAATAAGTGAAAGTTTAAGGCAAAATTTTAATTTTGCCAAAGTATGAGTCATGAGTTATTTTAGTCAATGTGATCATTAAAAGAGTGAAATTGTCATTATAGATCAAGAAACACGAAGTCCAGACTGAAACCTAGGAAAGAACAAGGTGGTAGACTAAATCGAACAACTAAACATATTTTAGTACCGAGGTAAGTTTGTGTAGAATTAAAGCTACATAATGATGTTATGTTTTTAATTGCTTGATATCATAAGAAATACATATTATCTCTATGTGATTGACTAATGATGTCTCGATGAAAGCATGATGATATTATATTAAGTCGAAGTCCCAGTTGAACCTTAGGAATAACAAGGATACCATTATCACGACACGAGATAAAGGAAGGTCCCGTATAAGACCATGTCTGGGACATGGCATCGGCACCAAAGGAAGGTCCTGTATAAGACCATGTGTGGGACATGGCATCGGCACCAAAGGAAGGTCCTGTATAAGACCATGTATGGGACATGGCATCGGCACCAAAGGAAGGTCCCGAATAAGACCATGTCTGGGACATGGCCTCGGCACCAAATGAAGATCTCGTGTAAGACCATATCTAGGATATGGCATCGGCATCGAGATGTGATCCCATGTAAGACCATATCTGGGATATGGCATTGGCATCGTGTTACATGCATGACAATTTTGAGTATCCTTCGATATTCCAAGTGGTTCAACGGGGTAAAGAGCTAAGTTTATGTTCAAGGTGTAAAAGTGCTAAAGTTATGTGATGAAGTGATATAGGTGTATATAAGAACCTTACGAGAAATGAGTTCGTTATGTGTTATGAGAATGGTAAGAGTAAGCATGAGTAAGTTATGTCTATGTGCTTGAGAATTTGAGTTATTACTCAATGTAATGTATGGTTGTTATCTTAAGCTCTCATGTTGCTATTTATTTCATGCAAACTTACTAAGCTTTATGCTTACCCCTCTCCTTTCCCTTTCCTTGTAGTATCGCCAAGCTAGCTCAGAGATCGTAGGACGTCGGAGCTCGATTCACACTATCAAGCTATTCTTTTGGTATAGTAAAGTTGATTATTTTGGATATGGCATGTATAGGAACTTGGTTATTTTTTTAAATGTCATATTGGTTAGCCAAGGTGTTGGCTATTAATGTTACTCATTTTATTTTGTAAATGGCCATCGGAATTGGCCAATATTAGTTAAGTTATATCTATTCAATGATGATGAAATTCATGAAGTGCAAGTTGATGCAATCGAATGAGTAGTGTGTGAAGTAGATGTATGAAGGATTAGTGAATGTTAATGGTGCATTATTGCTATGCCATGTGTTGAATGAATTGGTATAAGTGTGATTGCTTTTCAGGGTGGCAAATGGCTTGGTAGATAGCCTTGCATTTGTCCACACGGGTAGACACATGGGCGTGTGTCTGGTAGCGTGTGACACACGATGCGCCACATGGGTGTGTAGTCCGCCGCGTGTGTCCCTGACCTAATTTGCAAAAATTCAGTTCATCATACGAGCCAAAGACACTGCAGGCGTGTGGCTTGGCCGTATGCCCCTAAGGATTTGCTGACGTCATAAACAGAATGTCCCTTCTTTTGGACATAGCCTAAAGCACGGGCGTGTGACATGCCACACGGGCGTGTCACTTTTCTCACACGGGCGTGTGGCCCTGTTTTGAGTCAAATTTTTTTAAGTATTCGTAAGTCTCCGGTTCAGTCCCGAACCAGTCTAGATGTATGTTTCAGGTCTGGTAGACCTATAATAGGGGCATTATGAGTACGAATGAAGGATTATAAAGTATGAACGAAAATCTATGGCCTGATATTGTATGATTAAGTATGATAAGTCCAGTAATACCTCGTACCCAGTTCCGGTGTTGGATACGGGTAAGGGGTGTTACACTCGAACCAATCTATATGTATGTTTCGGGTCTAGTAGACCTATAATAGGGACATTATGAGTACGAATGAAGGATTCTATATGTGTGTAAATGAAAATTTATGGCCCGATATTGTATGATTAAGTATGTTAAGTCCGGTAATGCGTCGTACCCTGTTCGGGTGTTGGAAACGGGTAAGGGGTGTTACACCGGCGTCAACACGGGCAAGGGGTGTTACATTTAGTGGTATTAGAGCTATGGTTTAGTCGATTCTCAGACTAACCTAGCATGTGTACGTGTCTAGCTATACATACGATATATGAATTATGATAGTGTGAGGACTCCTGACAATTTAAAATGTGTTTTTATATAGTAAATGGATCCCGACGGAGCAGTGGCAGATGATGTCGAAAGTAATGCACCGGCTCCCGTAGAAGGGACCGCGCCAGTCGAAAGTGGGCCCGTGACACTGAGTCAGGGCGGAGGGGCTAGAGAAAGCTTCCTCCATATGATGAATGTTTGGTATTCGGAGTTTGTTCGTGTAAACCCAAACGCTCCACCTCCTCCACCCCCTCCAATCCCCAAGCCTACCACTACAGCTCCCCAAGCAGTGGAAATGATTAGAAGGGAAAAACCTCTGGTAGAAAAAATTCGAAAGCAAGGTGCTGAGGGATTTAGAGCGAATATAGATGATGACCCAGATAGGGCAGAGTTCTGGCTAGAAAATACCATTAGGGTATTCGATGAATTGTCTTGCACACCTGAGGAGTGCATGAAGTATGTTGTGTCACTTCTACGAGACTCGACCTACCAATGGTGGAACACCCTTGTGTCGGTTGTACCAAGGGAAAGGATTACATGGGAGTTTTTCCAAGAAGAATTCCAAAAGAAGTATATTAGTCAGAGGTTTATAGACCAGAAGAGGAAGGAATTTCTAGAATTGAAGCAAGGTCGAATGACAGGAACGGAGTATGAGCGTAAGTTCGTGAGGCTCAACAAATACGCTAGGGAGTGCGTATCTACCAAAGCCATCATGTGTAAGAGATTTGAGGACGGATTAAATGAAGACATTCGACTTTTAGTTGGCATTCTAGAGCTCAAGGAATTTGTGGTGCTCGTTGAGAGAGCTTCCAAGGCCGAGGAATTGGCCAAAGAGGAAAGGAAGGCTGATATTGAGTATCACGATTCAAAGAAAAGACAGTTGGGAAAATCATTTCAATCCTCCTCCAAGAAATCGAAAGAGTTCAGTACTCGATCAAATGCTTCAGCGGGATTCTCGAGTAGAAATAAGAATAAGCAGTACACAGCGTCTAAAGCTCAAACCACTTCTATTGTGAGTGTTGGTAGTGCTAAACCAAATAAACCGGAGTGTTCACAGTGTGGTAGACGACATTTCGGTGAGTGTCGAAGAAATGATAGAGGCTGTTTCAAATGTGGTTCACTAGACCACTTCATTCGAAACTGTCCTGAGATGGATGAGAAAGACAGAAAGTAAGATGTGCGAGCGAATAATGCTCCTTTTAGAGGTAGACCACAAAAGAACCCTGGAAGTGGGGCTAGCAGTAGAGGTGTGCCTAGAGATTCCACTGTGAGATCAGAGGGTAAAGCTCTTACAAGGACTTATGCCATTCGCGCTCACGAAGAGGCTTCATCCTCAGATGTAATTATAGGTACTTTTTCTCTTCATGATATTTCTGTTGTTGCTTTGATTGATTCGGGGTCTACCCATTCATATGCTTGTGTGAAATTGGTGTCTAGCATGAATATGCCTGTTGAGTCTACAGAATTTGTGATAAAAGTGTCAAACCCGTTAGGCAAGCATGTGATAGTTGACAAAGTGTGTAGAATCTGTCCTTTGATGATTAGAGGTTATTGTTTTTTGGCTAACCTCATGCTACTACCGTTTGATGAATTTGACCTAATTCTTGGCATGGATTGGTTGACTGTTCATAACGTGTTAGTAAACTGTGGTAGTAAGTTTATTGAACTGAAATGTGAAAATGGGGATATCCTTCGAGTTGAATCAAGTGAACCAGATAGCTTGCCTGTATTGATTTCCTCTATAACTACTGAGAAATACATGAGAAAAGGGTATGAGTCCTATCTTGAATTTGTGTTGAATACCCAAGATTCGGAAGTAAAGATTGAGTCAGTGCCTGTGGTATGTGAGTACCTGGATGTGTTTCTGGAAGAGTTGCCAGGATTGCCTCTAACTAGGGAAGTCGAGTTTGGTATTGAGTTGGTCCCTGGTACGGTACCTATTTCATTTGCCCCTTATAGGATGGCACCGTTGGAGTTAAAAGAGTTGAAGGTTCAGCTAAAAGAGCTAACGGATAAGGGTTTTGCGAGACTGAGCTATTCTCAGTGGGGTGCTCCAGTACGTTTTGTGAAAAAGAAAGACGGGTCAATGAGGTTATGTATAGACTACAGATAGCTCAACAAGGTTACAGTTAGGAATAAGTATCCTTTGCCAAGGATTGACGATTTGTTTGACCAATTGAAGGGAGCCACAATGTTTTCTAAGATAAACCTGAGGTCCGGTTATTATCAGCTGAGAGTTAAGGATCAAGATGTACCGAAAACTGCATTTCGGACGAGGTATGTCCATTATGAGTTCATCGTCATGCCCTTTGGCTTAACGAATACTCCTGCAATATTTATGGATTTAATGAACCGTATTTTTCAACCGTACTTGGATAAGTTTGTAGTTATTTTTATTGATGACATATTAATTTATTCTCGTGATGAAAGTGAGCTTGCAGAGCATTTGAGAACTGTCTTACAAACTTTAAGGGATAAGCAGTTGTATGCTAAGTTTAGCAAAAGTGATTTTTGGCTTCGAGAAGTCGAATTCTTAGGACACATCGTGTCGGGTGATGGAATTAGAGTTGACCTGAGTAAGATATCGGCTATCGTTGATTGGAAACCGTCGAGGAATGTATCAGAGATTAGAAGCTTTTTGGGCTTAGCCGGATACTACAGACGGTTTGTTAAAGGATTCTCCATGATTGCTACGTCAATGACGAGGTTGCTACAGAAAGATGTCAGGTTTGAATGGACAGAGGAGTGCCAACAGAGTTTTGAGAAACTAAAAGCATTGTTGACTGAAGCCCCAATTTTAGTGCAACCGGAACCGGGAAAGGAATTTGTGGTGTATAGCGATGCATCCTTAAATGGATTGGGGTGTGTGCTTATGCAAGAAGGCAAAGTAATAGCTTATGCCTCGAGATAGTTGAAGCCACATGAGAAAAACTATCCGACACACGATTTAGAGCTGGCTGCCATAGTGTTCGCACTAAAGATTTGGAGACACCATTTGTATGGCGAGAGATGCCGAGTATTCACCGACCATAAAAGTCTAAAGTATTTGATGACTCAAAAGGAGTTAAACCTACGGCAGCGGAGATGGTTAGAGTTGATAAAGGATTATGAGTTGATAATTGACTATCACCCTGGAAAGGCGAATGTGGGCACCGATGCTTTGAGTAGGAAGTCATTGTTTGCCTTGAGGGATATGAATACCTAGTTGTTTGTGACTGATGATGGTTCGGTCATAGTAGAGTTAAGAGCTAGACCGACATTTCTACAAGAGATTTGTAAAGCTCAGAAAAGTGATAAAGAGTTACAAGCCAAGATAACTCAGTGCGAGACGGGTATTGAATCAGATTTTTAGATTGGTACCGACGGTTATTTGATGTTCCGAGAGAGGATCTGTGTACCTAAGGATGAAGAGTTTATTCAGAATATTTTGCATGAGGCACATAGCAGTTATATGTCTATCCATCCGGATGGTATGAAAATGTATAATGACTTGAAGAAAATGTATTGGTGGTCGGGAATGAAGAGAGACGTTTCAGAGTTTGTCTCTAAGTGCCTAATTTGTTAGCAAGTGAAAGCCGAACACCAAGTACCTTCGGGTTTACTTCAGCCTGTGATGGTTCCTGAATGGAAATGGGACCGTATTACCATAGATATTGTGTCTGGATTGCTGTTGACGCCAAAGAAGAAAGATGCTGTATGGGTTGTGGTTGATAGGCTAACTAAGTCGGCTCATTTTATACCGGTGCGTATCAATTATTCACTTGAGAAATTGGCTGATTTGTATGTTTCTAAAATTGTGAGACTTTACGGGGTACCTTTGTCGATTATTTCGGGATAGAGATCTGAGGTTTACATCACGGTTTTGGAAAAAGTTACAAGAAGCTTTGGGGACAAAGTTGAATTTTAGCACGGCTTTCCATCCGTAAACCGATGGTCAGTTGGAGAGAGTAATTCAGATTCTTGAAGACATGTTACGGTGTTGTGTCCTTGAATTCCAAGGTTGTTGGGAAAAGTATTTTCTGCTGGTAGAGTTTGCCTACAAAAATAGCTATCAGTCGAGTTTGAAAATGGCGCCTTATGAGGCTTTGTATAGGCGTAAGTGCCGAACGCCATTGTATTGGACCGAACTTAGAGAAAATCAGATTCACGGGGTTGACTTAGTCAAAGAGACCGAAGAGAAAGTAAAGGTAATTCGTGATTGTTTGAAGGCCGCTTCAGATAGATAGAAATCCTATACGGATTTGAAACGAAAAGAAATTGAGTTTCAAGTCAGTTATAAGGTGTTTTTAAAAGTATCCCCGTGTAAGAAAGTTCTCAGATTTGGTAAGAAAGGTAAATTAAGCCCACGTTTTATTGGACCATATGAGGTGATTGAGAAAATTGGGCCGGTAGCATATCGTTTAGCCTTGCCGTCCAAGTTAGAAAAGATCCACGATGTATTCCATGTGTCTATGTTACGCCGTTATCGTTCTAACCCTTCGCACGTTCTTTCACCAACAGAGGTTGAGATTCGATTAGACATGACTTATGGCGAAGAGCCGGTTAAGATCTTGGCCCGAGAGGTCAAGCAATTGAGAAATAAAAGTATAGAATTAGTGAAAGTACTATGGCATAGACATAGGGTTGAAGAGGCCACATGGGAGCCCGAGGAGACTACGAGAGATCAATACCCAAACCTTTTTAACGGTAAGATTTTCGGGGACGAAAATCCCTAAGGGGGAGAATTGTAACAGCCCAATTTTGGGGCTAGTCAAAATAGTGGTTTCAGAATCACTAATCCGAGGCTGGAGAAATTATTTTAATATTATTTTATGTGTTATAGCATGATTATATGAGGGCATGAAAATTTTGGTGGATTAATTTTAGTGATTTATTGCTTAATTTCATAAAAGGACTAAATCGCATAAAGTGCGAAAGTTTTGTTCTACAAACTAAAGGTGTTAGATAGCTATGGAACACTAAAGTAGAGGTCCTTATTGAGTAAATAGATCAATGAAATTATAGTGGCTGGACATGAATTTTTAATTCATGAAAATTGGTCAAAGGTTAGGTAGATTTTAGGTGACTTAATTGATAAAATAAAATAAAACAAAGAAAAAGTATCATCTTTTCCCATCTTCTTCCTCTTCCACCGAAAATTTCAGCAAAAACAAGGGTTTTAGAAGCTTGAAATTTCTGCAACTCTTCACCCTTGCAAGTAAGTGATTTTAATGGTCATTCTTGATAATTTTTGTACTTTTGGGACCCTTGTAGCTTAAGCTAACTAATGGAGGGACTATTTTGAAAAATGGTTGAAAGTCTAGGGTTTTACCATGTGAGTATTCATGTTGTTTACTGAAATTTTATGGAAGAAAATGAATCTTGGTTGTTAAAAAAACAACTTTTGTGGAAGGGATTTTCATGAAAACACCTAAAAGGACTATTTTGTAAAGTTTATAAAATAGGTTGTAGATGTGTGAAATAATTGAAAATTTTGAGTTGCTATAAGAGCAATAAAGATTCGGCTAGGCTTGTAAAAGGAGGAAATTTGATTAAAATTGTTTTACGAGCCTAGGGGAAAAATCGTAATTATGTGAAAGTCTAAGGGTAAAACGGTAATTTTTCCAAAGTAGGAATTTTGGATTGTCTTGATTAATGTAGCGATTAAATAAGTGAATTTGTCATTATAGATCAAGAAAAAGGGAGTCCGGACCTAGACTGGGGGAAAACCAAGCTATTGGACTAAATCTAACTAGTCGCCCATATTTTGCATACCGAGGTAAGTTGTACGTAAATAATACAACTCTATTGTTATTATGCATTAAGCAATTGATATTGCATAAAATTTTTGATTATTGTTATGAATATGCATGACGAAATTTGAGGTGGTATACTCCCGGTTGAACCTTAGGAATAGATTGGATATCCATGCCGTGACATTTGGGTGATATGTGTGCTAGTGTAAGACAAGGTCTGGGACATGGCATCGGCCACATTATGAGAGCCAGTGTAAGACCATGTCTGGGACATGGCATCGGCGTTGATATGTGTGCTAGTGTAAGACCATGTCTGGGACATGGCATCGGCCTCGACATGTGTGCCAGTGTAAGACCATGTCTGGGACATGGCATCGACATCGTACCCTTTTGTGTGAGGCTTGTCGGGTATCCTTTGGTATTCCAACTGGTTCAACGGGTAATTTAAAGCTTGTGTCAAAAGTGAGAAAAGTTACAACTATGTTGTAAGTGATACAGGTACCTACACGAGATTCATGAGAAATGAGCTCGATTTATGTTGTATGATTAGTAAGGATGAAAATGAGTAAGTTATGCTTTAAATCAATTGAGAATGTTGTGCTGGTTTATAATATGCCATGTGTTTAAAGAGGCATGGTTGATGTTGTTACTTATTTACATGCAACTTATTAAGCTTTATGATTACTCCCTTTTCTTTCCATTTTCTTATAGTATTGCCAAGCTAGCTCGGGGATCAAAGGACGTTGGAGGCTCGATTACACTACCAATCTGAACATTTGGTATAGTTAGATTTATCATTTTGAGTATGGCATGTATAAGGACTTGGTCTTTTTTTAAGTGTCATATTGTTTTGGCCAAATGTGTTAGCTTGTCTTGAAGATTGATTCATTTTGTATAATGCCATGGATGATGGCTAATACTTGTTATTGATATATGCAAATGATGATGTTTTTCATGAATGTGCAATTTGCATGGTAAAAAATGTGTGTATGTCTTGGTTGTGGCTGGTTTGGTCAGATGTTTATGTGTGGTTTGGTGTTACTTGATGTGGCTTATGTTGGTACAATTAAGGGTGGCAAAAGGGCTTGGTAAATAGCCTTGTTTTTGTCCACACGGGTAGACACACGGGAATGTGTCTAGGCCGTGTGTGACACACGATCTGCCCCGTGGGCATGTAGTCTGGCCGTGTGTCCCCTACACCTTAATTTGGTAAAACAGAATGCCCAGTAGTAACCACACGGGCTGAGGCACTACCGTGTGTCTCAACCGTGTGGATGACACGGCCATAATACATGGGCATGTGCCCAGGCCATGTGAAGTCTGCACATTAAATGCAAAATTAAATTCGCCACACGGCCTAGCACATGGGCATGTGCCTTGGCTGTGTGACCCTAAAATGTTGCTGACGTCAGAAACAAAATGTCAAGGTTTTAACACACGGGCTGAGACACGGGCGTGTCATGGCCGTGTGAGAGGACACGCCATGGACACGCGTGTGCCGCCGGCCGCAGTGAAAACCCCAGTAGGTTCGAATTGAGAATTAAATCCACACGAGAAATGGACACGGGTGTGTCCCTATATGCTTAGGCCGTGCGAGTTACACGGTCCTTCATCATGGCCATGTTATTAGGTCATACGGGCGTGTCGCCCTTCTACACGGGCGTGTGCCCCTGTTTTTAGTAACATTTTCCAAAGTTTTCTAAAGAACTTGGTTTGGTCCCGAACCATTTCTAAAGTGTGTTTTAGGCCTCGTAGGCTCATATTAGAGATTTTAAGACAAAGTTTGAAAAGGTTTAAATTTGAACGAACTTTTATGACCCAGAAATGTATGTTAATATGTGTTTAAGTTAGGTAACGCCTCGTACCTTGTTCCGGCGTCAACACGGGTAAGGGGTGTTACAAGCATGTTTTGCATGGTTAATATATTGAATGTAATGGGTAAGATTAATTTATGTTATACGAGTTTACTAAGCATAATATGCTTACTAGGTGTTATTTTCCTTATTTTATAGTGCTCAAAGCTCGTGAAGGTTGGAAATTGGTCGGAGCAAATCATCACATTATCAATCTGTCGTTTTGGTATAAATGAAAATCTTATTTTGTTAATGGCATGTATAAGCTAACTAAATCAAATGATAGTATGTAGATGATGAATGAAACTTAGTCATTGGAATGGATAATATACTTATGTTTTGATATATGTTATGGTTGAGTCAATAAATTAACTAAAATGATAAGTATGAACATCTAATTTTGCAAATGATGTAAGTTACATAAAGGTAAGTCATTAAACACAAATATATGATGAAATGTATTAATTTGGATGATAGAAATTGACTTGAATTATATTTGTGATTGGTTGGATTATACTTGTAAGTATTGATGCAGGAAAATGGTAAATTTGGGAGAGAAATGAGGCTAGGAAATGGCCTTATTTTGTCCACATGGGCGTGTGTCTAGGCCGTGTGTTACACACGGCCTGGTACATGGGCATGTGGTCTGGCTGTGTGTCCCTTGCATTTTAATTTTGAGAAACAGAATGCTCAGAATTGAGCACACGGGCAGAGACACAGGCGTGTGTCTCAGCCGTATGGATGACACGGCCTTGAACCTGGGCGTGTGTCATGGCCGTGTGAAACCTGCACCTAATTCGAATTAAATTAATTAACCACATAGCCTAGCACACGGGTGTGTGGCATGGCCATGTGGTGTAAGTCAGAGAGCAACCTAAATTGGACACGGCCTGAGGCACGGGCGTGTCTAAGGGTAACACGGGCGTGTGAGTCTTGCACCTTGGAAAATTTTTGAAATGTCACGAAAATTTTTTAGAGTTTCTGATGAAGTCTCGACTCGATTCTAATGTTCGTATTGGGCCTCGAGGGTCCATTTAAGGGATGTCCTGAACAATCTTGGTTAATGAATAGGGATTTAAATGATTTATCTGAAAATGTTTTGAAAAATACCAGTAACGCTCTGTAACCCTGTTTCGGTGACAGATACGGGTTATGGGTGTTCATTTATTTGTATCAGAGCCAGGTTTAGTCGATTCTCGGACTAACGTAGCAAGTATGAGTTTAGCTATACATGCCATTATATAATTGTGATAGTGTGATATCTCCTGACCATTTTTAAATGTATTTTTCCTATAGTAAATGTCTTCCAACCGAGCTAGAGCTGATCCTGAGGAAACTGAGAGTACTGCTCAAACTTCCGTACAAAGAGCTACATCTAGTAGTAGAAGGCCCGAGTTTGAGGGTCGAGATGATGAGGGTAAAGCTGCATTCTTTCAAATGATGAATGAGTGGTTTATAGAATATATAAGAACAAATCCTGCTGTTCAGCAACCTCCCCTACCTGCTCCTCAACTAATTCCCGAGACACCACAGGGTACTGAATCAGTTAGAATTGGTAAGGCTCCAGTTAATAAAATTAGAAAATATGGGGCTGAGGAATTCAGAGCTACTACAGATGATGATGCAAAAAAGGCTGAGTTTTGGCTGGAGAATACTATCCGGGTATTAGATGAATTGTCTTTTTCACTAGCCGATTGTCTGAAATGTGCGGTTTCTTTATTGAAAGATAGCCTATTATTGGTGGAAAACTATAACTTCTGTTGTTCCAAAAGAAAACGTTACATGGGATTTCTTTCAAACAGAATTCAGATTGAAATATATAAGTCAGAGATTCTTAGACCAGAAAAGAAAAGAATTCTTAGAACTTAAACAGGGGAACATGACAGTGTCAGAATATGAACGGGAATTTGTTCGACTGAGTAAATATGCTCAAGAATGGGTTCAGACTGAGGCTGAAATGTGCAAAAGATTTGAAGAAGGGCTGAATGGAGATATTAAACTATTGATTGGTATTCTTGAAATAAGAGAATTTGCTGTACTGGCTGACCGAGCATTAAAAGTAAAAGAATTAAGCAAAGAAAAGAAACAAGCTGAAAGAGAAGCTCGAGTTTCTGGTAAGAGATCTATGGGAAAATCCCAATCATCTGTTTCAAAGAAATTAACGAGATACCAGAATCTTTTTACCGCATCTGCTGGATATTCTGGTAAAGAGCGGGGTTCTCAACGCTCTAACCCGAGATCATCGTCTCTATCAGTAATCAGTGTTGGTAGTGTCGGCAATCCAAAGCCAAAATGTAAACATTGTAATAAGTTTCATTTTGGGGAATGTCGTCTAAAAAGTGGGGTTTGCTACCGATGTGGTTCTTTTGATTATTTTCTTAGAGATTGTCCGAAAAGAGGGGGGAAAAGAGATTGAACATATTTGAAAGCCAAGTAATACTGTCTCTAGAGGTAGACCACCTCGACACCCTGCAAATGTTGGTGGTAGCCGAAGTGCTACAAAAGATTCAACAGTTAAATATGAGGCATGAGCACCGGCGAGAACCTATGCTATATGTGCCAGAGAGGATGCCTCTGCCCCAGATGTCATTACTGGTACATTTTCTTTACTTGGCACTGATATTATTGCTTTAATTGATCCCGGTTCCACAAATTCATATATATGTACAAAGTTAGTAAATGTTAAAAATTTACCGGTTGAATTCACTGAATTTGTGGTGAAAGTTTCAAATCCCTTGGGTCAATGTGTGATGGTGGATAAAGTTTGTAAAAATTGTCCATTGATGGTAAAGGGTAAATGCTTCTCAGTTGATTTGATGTTACTGCCTTATGATGAATTCAATGTAATTTTGGGAATGGATTGGTTAACCCAGCATGATGTAGTAGTGAATTGTAAACAAAAATACAGTGCGTTGAAATGTCAGAATGATGAGTTACTCCATGTTGAATCTAATAGATTAGATGGGTTGTCTAATGTGATTTCAGTAATAACAGCACATAAATGTATCAGAAAGGGCTATGATGCTTATCTTGCTTATATGTTGGACACAAAAGTAACTGAGCCAAAGATCCGGTCAGTGCCGGTAGTGTGTGAATTTCCAGATGTGTATCCAGAAGAATTACCTAGATTACCACCTATTAGAGAAGTGGAGTTTTCTATAGACCTTTTTCCAGGAACAACACCAATATCAATAGCACCTTATAGAATGGCTCCTGCTGAATTGAAGGAGTTGAAAGCACAGTTGCAAGAATTTATTAACAGAGGTTTTTCTCGACCTAGTTTCTCACCTTGGGGTGCATCGATTTTATTTGTGAAGAAGAAAGATGGATCTCTGAGGTTATGTATTGATTACAGGCAGCTAAATAAAGTTACAATAAAGAATAAGTATCCGTTGCCTGGAATAGATGACTTATTTGATCAATTAAAAGGAGCTACCGTATTTTCAAAAATTGATCTTCGTTCGGGTTATTATCAATTACGGGTAAAGGACTCAGATGTTCCAAAAATAACTTTTAGAACTAGGTATGGCCACTATGAGTTTTTAGTGATGCCATTTGGGTTGACTAATGCACCGGCAGTGTTTATGGATCTGATGAATAGAATTTTCAGACCGTACCGAGACAGGTTTGTGGTGGTATTCATTGATGATATTTTAGTCTATTCCCGAGATGAAAAAGAGCATGCTGATCATCTAAGAATTGTATTACAAACTCTACAGGAGAAAAAATTGTATGCCAAGTTCAGTAAATGTGAATTTTGGCTACGGGAAGTTGGATTTCTTGGACATATTGTATCTGCTGAAGGTATTAGGGTAGACCCGAGTAAAATTTTAGCAATTATCAATTGGAATCCACCAAAGAGTGTGTCAGAAGTCAGAAGTTTTCTGGGTTTAGCCGGATATTATTAGAGATTTGTTAAAGGGTTTTCGATGATAGCCTCTCCGATGACTTGATTGTTGCAGAAAGATGTGAAGTTTGAGTGGACTGATAAATGTCAACAAAGTTTTGACAGGCTAAAAGCTCTATTGACTGAAGCACCTGTGTTGGTACAGCCTGAATCGGGTAAGGAATTTGTGATCTATAGTGATGCATCTTTGAATGATTTAGGTTGTGTTTTGATGCAAGAAGGTAAAGTAATTGCCTATGCTTCAAGACAACTGAAACCACATGAAAAGAATTACCCGATACATGATCTTGAATTAGCAGCTATTGTGTTTGCATTAAAAATATGGCGACATTATTTATATGGTGAAAAATGTTATATCTTCACTGATCACAAAAGTCTGAAGTATTTGATGACACAGAAAGACTTGAACTTGAGACAACACAGGTGGCTTTAACTGTTTAAAGATTATGATCTTATGATTAGTGGAAAACTATAACTTCTGTTGTTCCGAAAGAAAACATTACATGGGAGTTCTTTCAAACAGAATTCAGAAAGAAATATATAAGTCAGATATTCTTGGACCAGAAAAGAAAAGAATTCTTAGAACTTAAACAGGGGAACATGACAGTGTCAGAATATGAACGGGAATTTGTTCGACTGAGTAAATATGCTCAAGAATGGGTTCAGACTGAGGCTGAAATGTGTAAACGATTTGAAGAAGGGCTGAAAGAAGATATTAAAATGTTGATTGTTATTCTTGAAATAAGAGAATTTGCTGTACTGGCTGACCGAGCATTAAAAGCAGAAGAATTAAGCAAAGAAAAGAAACAAGCTGAAAGAGAAGCTCGGGTTTCTGGTAAGAGATCTATAGGAAAATCCCAATCATCTGTTTCAAAGAAATTAAAAAGATACCAAGATCATTTTACCGCATCTGCTGGATATTCTGGTAAAGAGCGGGGTTCTCAATGCTCTAACCCGAGATCATCGTCTCCATCAGTAACCAGTGTTGGTAGTGTCAGCAATCCAAAGCCAAAATGTAAACATTGTAATAAGTTTCATTTTGGGGAATGTCGTCTAAAAAGTGGGGCTTGCTACCGATGTGCTTCTTTTGAATATTTTCTCAGAGATTGTCCAGAAAGAGGGGAAAAAGAGATTGAACAGATTTGAAAGCCGAGTAATAATGTCTCTAGAGGTAGACCACCTCGACACCCTAAAAATGTTGGTGGTAGCAGAAGTGCTACAAAATATTCAACAATTAAATCTGAGGCACGAGCACCGGCGAGAACCTATGCTATACGTGCCAGAGAGGATGCCTCTGCCTCAAACGTCATTACTAGAACGTTTTCTTTACTTGACACTAATATTATTGCTTTAATTGATCCCGGTTCCACACACTCATATATATGTACAAAATTAGTAAATGTTAAAAATTTACTGGTTGAATTTACTGAATTTGTGGTAAAAGTTTCAAATCCCTTGGGTCAATGTGTGATGGTGGATAAAGTTTGTAAAAATTGTCCATTGATGGTAAAGGGTAAATGCTTCTCAGCTGATTTGATGTTACTTCCTTTTGATGAATTCGATGTAATTTTGGGAATGGACTGGTTAACCCAACATGATGCAGTAGTGAATTGTAAACAGAAATGCATTGTGCTGAAATGTCAGAATGGTGAGTTACTCCATGTTGAATCTAATAGATTAGATGGGTTGTCTAATGTGATTTCAGCAATAACAGCACATAAATGTATCAAAAAGGGATACAATGCTTATCTTGCTTATGTGTTGGACACAAAAGTAACTGAGTCAAAGATTCAGTCAGTGCCGGTAGTTTGTGAATTTCTAGATGTGTTTCCGGAAGAATTACAGAGATTACCACCTGTTAGAGAAGTGGAGTTTTCTATAGACCTTATTCCGGGAACAACACCAATATCAATAGCATCAATATCAATAGCACCGATCATAGTAAACATGCTGAGTTGTGACATATTGAACGATATTTCTCAAAATTTTACCAGGAGTAAAATTGTCAAAATTTTATCAGGGGGTAAAATCATCAAAATTTTATTGGAGCAAAATTGGGATGAGAAAATTTTTTAATATCTAAATATTGAATTTTATTTTGGGAAATTGAAAAACTGGATCACGTTGGATCACATTACAGAGTACTGGGTCAAAAAGGCCCAAGAAGTACTCGTAATTAGACTCGATGTGAGAGATGTCCAAAACCCCTCATATAACATGAAGGGGGTGACAACCCTAGTAGAAATAAAAGGGTGAATTGTGCACCCCTCTCCTATTCTAAGTAGGATGTTTTTCTATTTAAAATAAACCTCTACAACTCTACAAGGGTTCTACCTTCTCCTTTTATAAATAGATAGCACCAGTAGAGCTATGAAGACAACTTTGAGAGGTTGTTATTTTGCAGAAAAATAGAGAGAATTTATTCTCAACTATTACATATATTTTTCCAGAATAATAATTCTATCAGTTTTTATTAAGAAGAGAGAATTTTCGTTTTCACCCCAAAAGGAGAAAAAAGTTTTTCTAGTTTTGTATTTCAATTTAATTGGTTCGAGCCCACACTCGAAGCAGTTCGTGGTACGAGAATAGAGGAGAAGATTGTTTAGTTAAAATCTGAGAACAACGAATGTTCGCTAAGCCAGAAACACAAGTATGAATTCGGTTAAGGTTTATTGCTATAAATATCACAAATCGGGTCGATTTTCAAAATTTTTTATTTTCTGCTATCTAAGAAAATTGTTTTCAAACCGGGATTTTTCCAACACTTCCCTCAATCATGTATGTTTACCTATGGTCCAACCTTGTGCCAGCCTCGGACCCATATTTTAGATATCATAATCGCATATGAGCCATAATCATTTTAATATTCATTTTCCTTGTTAAAGTGAAGATGTGTTCTCTCACAAGGTTGGGTCGTGATCTGTCAGTCCGGTTTGCAATAAAGCTGCCCTATTGGAGGCATCACAAATAATGCTTCTTTCCATATTTTCACATGTCACAGATAGTGTGGTACTAGACACAAAGTGGGTATTTTTACGTCGACCATCGCCATGTTCACACACACAACACTAACTTAATACACATATGTCAATACACACCATGTTGACCCATCTCTAGCAGAGACAACTTACCTTACACAATCACATATCATAGAGCTTCATAACTCAAAGGAAGCAAGAAAGAACTCACCAGATACTTTAGGATATAATCTACTCTACTGGTCATTTGCCTCGATTATTCAGGCCTTCACTAGATTCTTGAGCTAAATAAGAAACAATCATAATTATCAAACCATTTTTCTACTAAAATTAGGTCACGTATGCACAAATGCAAAGACGTAAATTCCCTCGTCATCAATCTAAGGGTTTCCCAGAAATTACCAGTCAGTTGGTACTTATCAATAGCGTTTTGACAAGCTTCTGGAAACCTTCCTTGTCTTCTTTAGCAAGGTAACAAAAAAAAATTAGAGACGTATGGAAGAACACAGAGAAAACAAAAGTAAAGCATGCTAGCTATAAGAATCCTTATATAGCACAGCCAATGAATAATAAGCTTAGTGGAAAGGTTAGAAATTCCACTATCACCCTTAAAATTTGAGACTAAACTTGCCTAACAAAATCTGAGGTCTAATCTTTTACCAAACGCAACTACCACCACTAATCAGAGTGGTAAAACATTGCTTGTACACTTAAGCAACCAACTAAATAGGTCATTCAGAATCATTCCGATAATTCACAATTACGTAATAATGGAGTCAGTCCACAAGAGGTATCATGATTGAAAACTCCTTATGGTATACTTTTTACAAAAATAATTCATCCAACTGCTTTGTCCAATGACCTCGTCATGTATATGTTACCCTCATATGATATCCTTGATTCCTTTGAGTTAAATCTGTTCACTCAAGGCAATCCTATTTTATCTCATTGTCACCATTGTGTCTTCTTAATGATTAATATGATCACTGTTAACAAATGACTTTGATAAATTACTCGTTCGAGAACGAGCAACCCGTGGCCACATTCCATATTTATCAATCCACACAATGCCAATGAGAGGATATCATTAACTCTTTAATTGAGCTATGAATTCCACTGTTGCTAGTAAAGCCATGCCATACACAAGTCATGTACACAACATACCGGCTATGGGCTAGATCATCTTTAGAGCATAAGTCTCCACTTATATCAAATCACATGAGTTGTATACGCATGGTTAGTGACTAACTCATGATTTAGGTAAATCACACCATGAATGTCACAAGTGAATTAATTCACAAACGAATTTAGAATTAATTCATCTTGGGTCCAGTCCAATGTATCATTCTACCAATGAATACACCTATGTCTCTACTCGTGGAGTCAACTGCTCTGATAGCTAAGACTAGCCATCTTCCCAATTGGAATTGTAGATGACATAATAATATTTTTCAGTATTTGAATCAAATGCTCACTTTGATTTTTTAACGGGATTACAGGCTCATTTAGATTATCCACTAAAGTAAGTTGTCTTTCTCGCAATGTAAATGTTCTTTACAATGCCACTTATCTCAGTTTGAACTTTAGACAATCAATGAGCTAATATTTGTAACATCTGCGTTTTAACTCGGAGTTAGGTACAGTGATGGATCAAGTCAAGAATTTGTGCAAAATTTTTGAAATATATTAAACAAGAATTTTGAGTATTAAATTAGGAAGTATTTAGACCCAATAAGAAATTAGAAAATACTTATTAGATAGGGAAATATTAAATAGATGCATTGAACTAATTGAAAGAATAGAGAAATTGTTGTGGCCAAAGTAGGGGAGAAAATGAGATACCTAGTAGTGGTAGAAAGGAAGGAATGATTAAGAAGAAATTTGACCAAAGTGTTGTATGAGCCATCCTAGGAAATATGAAAGATGAGGAAGGACAAAGTGGTAATTAACCAAGTAGATATTTATTAGGTGTAAAGATGGATGGCTTAAGGACTTATTAGCAATTTGATCATTTTAATTAAAAAGGTGAAATATTATAGTGGAATGGTGTAGAAAGTGGGTTTAGGGTTCAAACTGTAGTGGAATGGTGAAATATTTTATTTCTCTTCATGTCCTTCCTCTATTGTTAAGCCATTCAAGATTCAAACTGTAACAGCCCGATTTAGGGGCTAGTCGGAACAGTGGTTTCGGAACCACTAATCCGATGTCAGAGAAAATTAATTTTAATATTATTTTATGAGTTATAATATGGTTATACGAGTGCATGAAAACTTTGGTGCATTAATTTTAGCGATTTCATGCTCAATTTTGAAAAAAAAGGGACTAAATCGCATAAAGTGCAAAAGTTTTATTTTACAAGCTAGAGGTGTTAAATAGCTAGAGAACCTTAATTGGAGGTCCTTAATGTGCAATTAGACCCTTAGAAATAGAGTGGCCAGCCATAAGGGACAATAAATGTCAAAATTGGTCAAAGTTGGTGGATTAGGTGGATTAAATTGATGTAATATAATAAAATAAAGAGAGGAAAATATACATCTTTTCTCATCCTTCTCTCCACCATTTTTTCCCAAGAAAAATATCCATGGAAGCTTGAAAAATTTCAACCAAGCTTTTCTCCTTTCAAGTAAGTGTTTTGATGGTCATTCTTTGATAATTTTTGTACTTTTGAGACCCCTGTAGCTTGAGCTAGCTAATGAGGGGACCAATTTGCAAAATGGTTGAAAATTTAGGGTTTTTCCATGAGAGCATTAGTGTTGATTTCTGAAATTTTATGGAAGAAAATGAGTTTTGGATGTTAAATAAACAACTTTTATGAAAGGTGTTTATATGAAAACACCTAAAAAGGACCTTTTTGTAAAGGTTGTAAAATAGGTGGAAAATGTGTGAAATAATGAGTATTGGGAGTTTCTATAAGAGTAATAAATTTTTAGCTAGGCTTGTTAAAGGAGGAAATTTGATTAGAATCGATTTACGAGCCTAGGGGTAAAATCGTAATTTATGTGAAAGTCTAAGGGCAAAATGGTAATTTTGCCAAGTATATTTTTGAAATGTATTGATTAATGTGGTAATTAAATGAGTGAATTTGTTATTATAGATCAAGAAGAACGTGGAATTAACCTTAACCGAGGAAAAGGCAAGGTTTCGGACTAGATTGCAAATTGGCATATTTTAGTACTGAGGTAAGTTTGTGTGAAATTAAAGCTACATAATGCTATTATGTTTTTAATTGCTCGATATCATGAGAAATGTATATTATTTCTATGAATTTGATTAATGATTCCTCGATGAAAGTATAATGAAATTATGTAAAGTTGAAGTCCCAGTTGAACATTAGGAATAGCAAGGATACCGTTTTCACAACATGAGATAAAGAAGGTCCCGAATAAGACCATGTCTGGGGCATGGCCTTGGCACCGAATGGAGATCTCGTGTAATACCATGTCTGGGACATGGCATCGACATTGATATACGATCTCGTATAAGACCATATCTGGGATATGGCATCGACATCGAGATATGAAATCCCGTGTAAGACCATATCTGGGATACGGCATTGGCATCGAGATGTGATCCCATGTAAGACCATATCTGGGATATGGCATTGGCATCGTGTTACATGTATGATGAGATTGAGTATCCTTCGATATCCCAAGTAGTTCAACGGGTGAAGAACTAAGTTTATGTTAAAGATAGCAAAGAGCCAAGTCTATGTTCAAGAGATTAAAAGTGCTAAAGTTATGTGGTGAAGTGATATAGGTACCCATGAGTAACTTACAAGTAATGAGTGCAAAATGTGATATGTGATTTGGTAAGAGTAAGCATGAGTAAGTTATGTTGATATGTTTGAGAACTTGTGTATTATTTAATGTGATGAATGGATGTTATCATGAATCTTTATGTTGCTATTTATTTCATGCAAACTTACTATGCTTTATGCTTACTCTTCTTTTCCCTTTTCCTTGTAGTATCGCCAAGCTAACTCGGGGATCATAGGACGTCGGAGTTCGGATCACACTATCAACTTCTCTTAGGTATAGCAAAGTTTGATTTATTTTGAGTATGGCATGTATAAGAACTGGGTTATTTTTGTGATATGACATATTGGTTAGCCAATGTGTGGCTATTAATGTCATTCCATTCATTTTGTAAATGGCCATTGGAAATTGGCCAATACTTGATGAGTTTTATAAATTCAATGATGATGAAGTTCATGAAGTGCATGCTTGTGTGATTGGATGAGTAATGAGTAAAGTATACATATGATGAAAGTAGTGTAAACCTATGTGTGGATGTCTTGATTTTGGGTATTAGAAATGCCATATGGTCATGTTGTGTGTTAAAATGAAATGGTATAAGTGTGGTTGCTTTTCAGGGTGACAATTGGCTTTATGGTTAGCCTTATAATTGTAAACACGGGTAGACACACGAGCGTGTGTCTAGGCCATGTGTGACACATGGTCAGCCCCATGGGCGTGTTGATAAGCTGTGTGTCCCCCTGCATGCTAAGTTGGAAAGTCAGTATACCTAGTAGTAACCACACGGGCTGAGACATGGCCGTGTGTCTCAACCATGTGAAAGACACGGCCATAGAGCATGGGCGTGTGCCCGGGCCGTGTGAAGTCTACACTTGAAATTAGGAATTTAATTTGACACACGGTCTAAGGACACGGGCGTGTGCCTTGGCCGTGTGACCTTATTGAGATGATGATGTCAGAAACAGAATGTCAAGGTTTTTACACACGGGCTAAGACACGGGCGTGTCTAGGCCGTGTGAAGGACATGGGCCATGGACACGGGCGTGTGTCTGGTCGTGTGAAAACCCCTGTAGGTTCGAAATGAAAAATAAAATCTATACAGACTAGGGACATGGGCGTGTGTGACCACACAGCCTGCCCACACGGGTGTGTCCCTCACCACACGGGCGTGTGGCTCTACTTTAAGTAAAAATTTTCTAAGTGTTCAAAAGTTTCCGGTTCAGTCCCGAACCACTCTGTAAGTATGTTTAAGGTCTCGTGGACCTATAAGAGGGACGTTATGATCTCGAATGAGAAGTTTTAAATGGAAATGAAATTTTATGTTGTCATGTTGTATGTTTGAGCGAGTTAAGTATGGTAATGCCTCATACCCGGTTCCGGCGTCGGATACAGGTAAGGGGTGTTACATTTAGTGGTATCAGAGCAACGATTTAGTCGATTCTTAGACTAACATAGCGTATGCACGAGTCTAGCTATACATGCCATACATATGAGTATTTATATAATAATAGTGTGACGACTCCTGACGATTTAATTTATGTTTTCATATAGTAAATGGATCCCGACAGAGCTGTGGCGGATGATGTAGAAAGCAACGTGCCGGCCCCTGCCCAAGGGACGGTGCCAACTAAAAATGAAAATAAAAATAGACCAACGACTGTAAGTTAGAGAGGAGGAGAAGAGGCTAGGGAAGCCTTTCTCCACATGATGAACACTTGGTATACGGAGTTCGTTCGAACGAACCCGAACGCGCAACCCCCTCCACCCCCACCTATTCCTCAGCCTACCCCTGTAGCTCCCCAAGTTGTAGAAGTAGTAAGAAGGGAAAAGCCTCCTGTTGATAGAATTCAGAAACAAGGAGCCGAGGAATTTCGAGCTAACAAAGATGATGATCCAGAAAGAGCCGAATTTTTGTTTAAAAATACCATCAGGGTATTTGATGAGTTGTCCTACATGCCCGAGGAGTGTATGAAATGTGTGGTATCTCTCTTGAGAGATTCAGCTTATCAGTGGTGGAACACCCTTGTGTCGGTCGTACCAAGGGAGAAGGTTAATTGGCAGTTTTTCCAAGAAGAGTTTCGGAAGAAGTACATTAGCCAAAGATTTATTGATCAGAAGAGAAAGGAATTCCTCGAGATAAAACAAGGTCGAATGACAATAACCGAATATGAGCGTGAATTTGTAAGGCTTAGTAAATACACTCGGGAGTGCGTATCCACTGAAGCCATCATGTGCAAAAGGTTTGAGGACGGATTAAATGAGGATATCCGACTATATGTTGGTGTCCTAGAATTGAAGGAATTTGTCGTGTTAGTAGATAGAGTTTGCAAGGCAAAGGAGTTGGCCAAAGAGAAAAGAAAAGCTAAAATTAAGTCCCATGACTCGAGGAAGAGACAACTGAGTAAGTCATTCCAATCCTCATCCAAGAAGTCAAGAGATTTCACTACTCGATCAGCCACTTCGACTGGGTTTTCAAATAGAGGTAAGGGTAAACAGTACTCGGGGTCTAAAGCTCAGACCACTTCAATTGCTAGTGTAGGTAATGCTCGACCAAGTACCCCAGAATGTCTATAGTGTGGCAGGCGTCACCCCGGTGAGTGCTGAGCAAATGAGAGAGCTTATTTCAAGTGTGGATCCTCAGACCTTTTATTAGAGATTGCCCCGAGATGGTTGAAAAATAGAAATCTCAGATTGCAAGATCGAGAAGTACTGCTAGAGGGAGGCCACAGAGAAACTCGAGAATTGGAACAAGTAGTAAGAATACGTCTAGAGAGCAGGCTGCAAGATCTAAAGGTAGATCGCCTACGAGGACTTACGCCATTCAAGCTCGCGAAGAGGCATCATTCCCTGACGTGATTATGGATACATTTTCTCTCTATGATACTCATGTTGTTGCTTTAATTGATCTGGGATCTACCCACTCATATATTTGCATGAAATTAGTATCTAGCATGAATATGCATGTAGAGTCTACAGAATTCGTGATAAAAGTGTCGAATCCCCTAGGAAAATGTGTGTTAGTTGATGAAGTATGCAAAGATTGCCCTTTGAGGATTAGAGGTCATTATTTTTCGGCTAACCTCATGTTATTTCCGTTTGATGAATTCGATGTAATTCTTGGTATGGATTGGTTAACTTCTCATGATGTGATAGTAAATTGTGGAAGGAAACTTATAGAATTAAAATGTGAAAATAGGGATACTCTTTGTGTTGAATCAGATGAACAGGACAAGTTGCCTGTAGTGATTTCTCATATGTCTGCTCGGAAATATGTTAGAAAAGGATATGAAGCTTATCTTGCCTTTGTGATGAATGCCAAAGAGACTGAGTTAAGAATTGAATCGGTACCCATAGTATGCGAGTATCCAGATGTTTTCCCAGAAGAATTGCCAGGGTTACCTCCGGTTAGAGAGATTGAATTTGGCATTGAGTTAGCCTCTAGTACTGCGCTTATATCGATTGCTCCATACAGAATGGCTCCAACTGAGTTGAAAGAATTGAAGGCACAGTTACAAGAGTTGACGGACAAAGGCTTCGCAAGACTGAGTTATTCTCCGTCGGGTGCTCCCGTATTATTTGTGAAAAAGAAAGATGGTTCCATGAGGTTATGTATAGATTACCGGCAGCTTAATAAGGTAACCGTAAAGAACAAGTACCCATTGCCAAGGATCGACGATTTATTTGACCAATTGAAGGGAGCCACGGTGTTTTCCAAGATAGACTTGAGGTCTAGATATTATCAGTTGAGAGTCAAAGACTCAGATGTACCGAAAACTGCATTTCGGACAAGGTATGGTTACTACGAGTTTTTAGTCATGCCTTTTGGTTTAACAAATGCCCCTACTGTGTTCATGGATTTGATGAACCGCATCTTTCGGCCATATTTGGATAAATTTGTTGTAGTCTTTATTGATAATATACTGATTTACTCTCGTGATAAGAACGAGCATGCTGAGCAGTTGAGAACGGTTCTACAAATGTTACGAGATAAACAGTTATATGCCAAATTTAGTAAAAGTGAATTTTGGCTTAAGGAAGTCGGATTTTTGGGGCACATTTTTTTGGGTAACGGTATTCGAGTTGACCCGAGTAAGATTTCAGCGATTATTGAATGGAAACCGCCAAGGAAAGTAACTGAGGTTAGGAGTTTTCTGGGCCTAGCTGGCTACTATAGACGTTTTGTCAAGGGATTTTCTATGATAGCTACTCCAATGACGAGGCTACTACAAAAAGATGTGAAGTTTGAGTGGACAAAAAAGTGCCAACATAGTTTTGAGAAACTTAAGGCGTTGTTGACTAAGGCTCCAGTTTTAGTACAACCTGAGTCGGGAAAGGAATTTGTGGTCTAATGCGATGCATCCTTGAATGGATTGGGTTGTGTACTCATGCAAGAAGGCAAGGTGATAGCATATGCCTCTAGACAATTAAAGCCGCACGAGAAGAATTACCTAACCCATGATTTGGAATTAGCCGCAATTGTATTTGCACTAAAGATATGGAGACACCATTTGAATGGTGAGGAATGTCGGGTGTTCACTGATCATAAGAGCCTAAATTACTTAATGACTCAAAAGGAGTTGAATCTAAGGCAACGAAGATGGTTAGAGTTGATAAAGGATTACGAGTTAGTAATTGACTACCATCTGGGAAAGGCGAACGTGGTCGCCGATGCTTTGAGTAGAAAATCCTTGTTTGCATTGAGAGCCATGAATACGCGGATGACTTTGTCAGATGATGGTTGTATCCTATCTGAGTTGAGGGCTAGACCGATGTATCTCCAAAAGATTTGGGAAGCTCAGAAAGGTGACAGCGACTTGCAAGCCAAAAGAGTTCAGTATGAGTCGGGTGTTGAGTCCGACTTTCAGATTAATTCTGATGGAGGTTTGATGTTCCGAGACAGAGTCTGTGTTCTGAGAGATGATGAGCTTATTCGTAAAATTTTACATGAGGCACATAGTGGATTTTATCTGTACATCCAGGCAGCACAAAAATGTATAACGACTTGAAAAAATGGTATTGGTGGCCGAGTATGAGGAAAGATATTTTTGAGTTTGTATCGAGATGCCTAATTTGTCAGCAAGTGAAGGTTGAACACCAAGTATCTTCGGGTCTACTTCAACCTATTATGGTTCCTGAGTGGAAATGGGACCGTATTACTATGGACTTTGTAACGGGTTTGCCCTTGACAGCGAAAAAGAAGGATGCCGTATGGGTAGTGGTTGATAGACTCACGAAGTCAGCCCATTTTATACCGGTGCACATTGATTATTCTCTTGATAAGTTGGCAGATTTATATGTGTCAGAAATCGTAAGGCTTCACGGAGTACCGTTGTCGATTATTTCGGATAGAGATCCAAGATTTACGTCACGGTTTTGGAAAAAGTTGCAAGAGAACTTAGGAACAAAATTGAGCTTTAGTACAGCTTTCCATCTGCAAACCGACGGGCAGTCAGAGAGAGTAATACAGATACTTGAAGACATGCTCCGATGCTGTGTTTTGGAATTCCAAGGTAATTGGGAAAAGTACTTACCGTTAGTGGAATTTGCCTACAATAATAGTTTTCAATCGAGTTTGAAAATGGCGCCTTATGAGGCATTGTATGGGCGTAAGTGCCGAACGCCTTTGTACTGGACTGAACTCAGAGAAAACCAGATCCACGGGGTCGATTTGGTTAGAGAAACTAAAGAGAAAGTAAAGGTGATACACGATTGTTTAAAAGCTGCTTCCGATAGACAAAAGTCCTACGCAGATTTGAAACGAAAAGAGATTGAGTTTCAAGTTGGTGAGAATGTAATTTTAAAAGTGTCACCATGGAAGAAAGTTCTCAGATTTGGGCGGAAAGGCAAATTGAGTCCGTGATTTATTGGACCGTATGAGATTACCGAGAGGATAGGGCCGGTAGCTTATCGATTGGCTTTGCCATCTGAGTTGGAAAAGATTCATGATGTATTCCATGTATCTATGTTGCGTCGTTACCGATCTGACCCTTCGCATGTGATTGTACCATCAGAGGTAGAAATTCAACTGGACATGACTTATGGTGAAGAGCCGGTTAAGATTTTGGCACGAGAAGTCAAGCAGTTAAGAAATAAAAGTATAGCCCCTGTGAAAGTACTATGGCAAAGACATGGGGTAGAAGAGGCTACATGAGAGCCCGAGGAGATTATGAGAAACCAATATCCCAACCTTTTTATCGGTAAGATTTTCGGGGACGAAAATCCCTAAGGGGGAGAATTGTAACAGCCCGATTTAGGGGCTAGTCAAAATAGTGGTTTCAGAACCACTAATTTGAGGTCAGAGAGAATTATTTTTAATATTATTTTATGAGTTATAATATGATTATACGAGTGCATGGAAACTTTGGTACATTAATTTTAGCGATTTCATGCTAAATTTTGAAAAAAAAAGAACTAAATCGCATAAAGTGCGAAAGTTTTATTTTACAAGCTAGAGGTGTTAAATAGCTAGAGAACCTTAATTGGAGGTCCTTAATGTGCAATTAGACCCTTAGAAATAGAGTGGCCGGCCATAGGGGACAAGAAATGTCAAAATTGGTCAAAGTTGGTGGATTAGGTGGATTAAATTGATGTAATATGATAAAATAAAGAGAGGAAAAGATATCATCTTTTCTCATCCTTCTCTCCACCGATTTTCCCAAGAAAAACAGCCATGGAAGCTTGAAAAAGTTCAACCAGGCTTTTCTCCTTGCAAGTAAGTGTTTTGATGGTCATTCTTTGATAATTTTTGTACTTTTGAGATCCTTGTAGCTTAAGCTAGCTAATGAGGGGACCATTTTGCAAAACGGTTGAAAATCTAGGGTTTTTCCATGAGAGAATTAGTGTTGATTTCTGAAATTTTATGGAAGAAAATGAGTTTTGGATGTTAAATAAACAACTTTTATGAAAGGTGTTTCCATGAAAAAACCTAAAAAGGACTTTTTTGTAAAGGTTGTAAAATAGGTGGTAAATGTGTGAAATAATGAGTATTGGGAATTTCTATAAGAGTAATAAATGTTCAGCTAGGCTTGTTAAAGGAGGAAATGTGATTAGAATTGATTTACGAGCCTAGGGGTAAAATCATAATTTATGTGAAAGTCTAAGGGCAAAATGGTAATTTTGCCAAAGTATGATTTTTGAAATGTATTGATTAATGTGGTAATTAAATGAGTGAATTTGTTATTATAGATCAAGAAGAACGTGGAATTAACCTTGACCGAGGAAAAAGGCAAGGTTTCGGACTAGATTGCAAAATGGCATATTTTAGTACCGAGGTAAGTTTGTGTGAAATTAAAGCTACATAATGCTATTATGTTTTTAATTTCTCGATATCATGAGAAATGTATATTATTTCTATGAATTTGATTAATGATGCCTCGATGAAAGTATAATGAAATTATGTAAAGTTGAAGTCCCGATTGAACATTAGGAATAGCAATGATACCGTTTTCACAACATGAGATAAAGAAGGTCCCGTATAAGACCATGTCTGGGACATGGCCTCGGCATCGAAGGGAGATCTCGTGTAATACCATGTCTGGGACATGGCATCGACATCGATATACGATCTCGTATAAGAGCATATCTGGGATATGGCATCGACATCGAGAAATGAAATCCCGTGTATGACAATATCTGGGATATGGCATCAGCATCGAGATGTGATCCCATGTAAGACCATATCTGGGATATGGCATTGGCATCGTGTTACATGTATGATGAGATTTAGTATCCTTCGATATCCCAAGTAGTTCAACGGGTAAAGAACTAAGTTTATGTTAAAGATAGCAAAGAGCCAAGTCTATTTTCAAGAGATTAAAAGTGCTAAAGTTATATGGTGAAGTGATACAGGTACCCATGAGTAACTTACAAGTAATGTATGCAAAATGTGATATGTGATTTGGTAAGAGTAAACATGAGTAAGTTATGTTGATATGTTTGAGAACTTGTGTATTATTTAATGTGATGAATGGATGTTATCATGAATCTTTATGTTGCAATTTATTTCATGCAAACTTATTAAGCTTTATGCTTACTCCTTCTCTTTTCCCTTTTCCTTGTAGTATCGCCAAGCTAACTCGGGGATCGTAGGACGTCGGAGTTTGGATCACACTATCAATTTCTCTTTGGTATAGCAAAGTTTGATTTATTTTGAGTATGGCATGTATAGGAACTGGGTTATTTTTGTGATATGTCATATTGGTTAGCCAATGTGTGGCTATTAATGTCATTCCATTCATTTTGTAAATGGCCATTGGAAATTGACCAATACTTGATGAGTTTTATAAATTCAATGATGATGAAGTTCATGAAGTGCATGCTTGTGTGATTGGATGAGTAATGAGTAAAGTATACATATGATGAAAGTAGTGTAAACCTATGCGTGGATGTCTTGATTTTGGGTATTAGAAATGCCTTATGGTCATGTTGTGTGTTAAAATGAAATGGTATAAGTGTGGTTTCTTTTCAGGGTGACAATTGGATTGGTGGTTAGCCTTATAATTGTCCATACGAGTAGACACACGGGCGTGTGTGACATATGGTCAGTCCCATGGGCGTGTTGATAAGCCGTGTGTCCCCCTGCATGCTAAGTTGGCAAGTCAGTATACCTAGTAGTAACCACACGGGCTGAGACATGGCCGTGTGTCTCAACCGTGTGGAAGACACGACCATAGAGCACGGGCGTGTGCCCAGGCCGTGTGAAGTCTGCACCTAAAATTAGGAATTTAATTCCTCACACGGTCTAAGGACACGGGCGTGTGCCTTGGCCGTGTGACCTTATTGAGATGATGACGTCAGAAACAGAATGTCAAGGTTTTTACACACGGGCTAAGACACAGGCGTGTCTAGGCCGTGTGAAGGACACGGGCCATGGACACGGGCGTGTGTCCGGCCGTGTGAAAACCCCTGTAGGTTCGAAATGAAAAATAAAATCCACACAGACTAGGGACATGGCCGTGTGTGACCACACGGCCCGCCCACACGGGCGTGTCCCTCACCACACAGGCGTGTGGCTCTGCTTTAAGCAAAAATTTTCTAAGTGTTCAAAAGTTATCGGTTCAGTCCCGAACCACTCCGTAAGTATGTTTAAGGTCTCGTAGACCTATAAGAGGGACGTTATGATCTCGAATGAGAAGTTTTAAATCGAAATAAAACTTTATGTTGTCATGTTGTATGTTTGAGCGAGTTAAGTATGGTAATGCCTCATACCCGGTTCCGGCGTCGGATACGAGTAAGAGGTGTTACACAAACCTTCGTTTTTATTTGAAATTTCTTTAGTAAGAACTAAATAGAAGACTAGTGAACATCTTAATCTCATGAAAAAACTTCCATGTATGGGTTAAAAGAGAGAAAAACATGAGTTAGGATTTTGGGTTTTCAAAGAGCTAAGGTAAGAGATGATGAAATTATCTTGCCATACATGTTTATTTTTATTAACTAGCATAGAAAAGTTATATGATTTTAGTTTTAACTTATAAATGATATATGTTTTATATGAAATTGAAGAGAAAGAAAAGAAGGGAGAGGATAAAATTGAAGGAAAAGGAAAGGAGAAGGCCAAGGAGTGAAGGAAGAAGAAAATACATCATTTCAACCTTTTTGTTGTAAGTACTACAAGATTTTAAATTTTTTTATTTAATTGCTTATATTGTAATATGGAATTACTTATAATAGAAATGTAAAATAGATAGTTATATTTGTAAATAGATAATAAAATGGGCATTAGATTATGAAATTATGAAATTTGTAAAGAAAATTATAGGTGGATAATATGAAATGGTATATTTGTTTGAACACTAAGTAATGGTGTTGTGGTAAAAGTATATGTGTGAAAAAGGTGTGATATTTGTGATTTGTGAAATGGGGACTAAATTGTAGATGATGGAGAAATGTGAAATCTTTTATGAAATACTTATGTAAAGTATTTAACTGTATGAAATTCAGCTTTAATGCCCAAGTAGACGAAATTTAGAACTAGTAGGATATTAGTGGCACGCCATTAAGGGACCTTAGCACGCTCTTCGATTATTAGCACATTAGTGCTCTCCGTTTAGCACATTCGTGCTCTCAGTATAACACCTTAGTGCTCTCTATTCTTTAGTGCATAAGAATACTCCTCTGTATTTGTTCCGTATATATGTTATGTTCTATAGAATTCTATGGGCTAAAGATATGAAATGTGAACAAAAGTGAATCATCAAAGTGTTGAGGTAAGTTTAGTAACTTTCAAAGGTAAGTTAAATTTTGTTAAAGCAATATATAGTTGTATAAATTTAGTATGTGTGTAAGCATGTATTAATTGAATAATTGTAACACATTATGTTACGATTCATGTAACACCCTAACCTGTATCAATCGCCGGAATAGGGTTACGAAGCATTATCATAAAAACGTAACATAAAATCAAACATTTTAAAACATTAATATAAACATAGCATTATCCATTCGTATACATGCATACCATCCCTTAATCGAGCCTTCGAGGCCTTAGAAATACTTTGAAAACCATTCAGGACTAAATCAGAAACATTTGAAACATGTAAGAAAAAGTTAGAAATTTTAAACTGCAGGGGTCACTCGGCTGAGACACATGCCCGTGTCTTAGGCCGTGTAACAGTCGAAATAGGGACACACGGCTGTGTCTCAGCCCGTGTCTGTGCCCCTGTAACTCTCTGAGTTGGGTTACATGGCCAAGCCACACGCCCGTGTCCCAGGCTGTGAAACACTCGAAATTGCCTCACACGCCCGTGTGCCAGGCCGTGTAACTGTCTGACTTGAAACCTTTAAAGCCTATAGGGGACACACGGCTAAGACACGCGCCCGTGTCTTAGGTCGTGTGGACAAGAAGTTGGCCAAAATCAAGCCATTTCCTTCACTCACTTCAAGCATGTACCTTCAAGCCATTTGCACCCTTAACAAAGGCAACAAAACATACCAAAACATGCATAAAATGACCAGTTCAAATGACCAAATCCTATTCAACCAATATGCCATATAGGCACCACAATCACAATCAAACAACCTTACCTAATCGTATGCATTAGTACACCTAAAACATTCACAACTAATTCAATTTCATCTTAAGGCATACCATAATTGATGCCTCAAGTAACTCAACATAACATACCATTTTAATGTCTTAAAAAAAACCAACCAATGTGTCATTCATAGACACTACAAATATATCAAACATCAACAATTAAACATGTAATATTGATCTACTTCTAGCATAACACCTAATTCATTCTCAAGCCAAAACAATTCACAAGTGTTCATTTACATACCATTCTAATTGTACCAAAAAGATTCCTACTTACAACCTTAATAAAGTACCTAACAACTTAGTTTAGTATATTGACATGTTTTACCAAAAGCAACCTATATAGCCACATATACATGCCACTACCCTAAGAGACACAAAAAATACCAACATCGATGGATAGTGTGAGTCGAAGGTTCGATCCGTCCAAAAGTCAGCAACAACGATGTACAAAACAATCCAAAAAAAATGAATAAGATTATAGAGCTTAGTAAGAACATAGTATATCATTAAATATAACAACAATTGACTATGATTCATATTTTACTTGAGTCAAAGTTACCGGAGTGTAAACAGGGGCACTTATGTGCAATTCAAGGGTACCAAAATACAAATAGGGGCACGTATGTGCAATTCAGGGAATAATTAACTCTAAACATTTAGTTACATAACTATAATATGAAAATACAGGTAGAAATTCAATTACACATTTAAATACTATGAATTTACATTGACAATTAGAGCACAGAAATATGATCGAGCTAATCCGTGATTTTTTCCTTTCCTCGGTTTAGATCCAGTTAAGATTTATCTTGATCTAAATAAATATTTATATTCAATTAAGTGTTTCAATCAATCTCAGACATTCAATTTGTAACGACCCAAAATTTTAAGAATTTAATTGTGAGAATCTACAGTAATTAAATTCTGTATTTCTGGTATTGTACTCTGCTTCTGGGTTTAAGGTTTGGAGTTTGAGTCGCTTCTTTGAAAGTTTTTGTTGTGTTTTTAAATCAACCCATGAGCCCGCGTTACCCGATTAAGTTCAATTCAGTGTGAAATGGTGTCAAGAATGAGCCTGCTGGTTCACTAGTTAAGAATCTGTCTGGTTCCGAGTTCGAATCCCATCGTACGCATTAGGAATATATTTTTGTAAATGTCGGGAAGGGTGGTGGTTAATTTAATAAGTCTAAGAAAAAGTTATCATTCTTTTTCTTTCAAAACTTTGGTTATTTAATTTTTTTTTGCTGTTCTTCCTTCTTTTTAATCTCTTTTTCTTCTTTCTTCTTTTCTGCAATTAAACTTTTGTGATTGTGAAGTCTTGTTGCCTGTGAGATCAATTTTGTGTAAGTTCCATTGCAACTTCCTTTCGTTTCCATTCTGTTAACATTCTTCTGTCAAAAATGAGACTTTGCTTGCTTAGTGGATTTTCTGTTAAACACTCAATTGGCTATTTTGTTTAGGCAAGGATATTGCAAAAGACTGTAATCCACCGTGTTAGGTTGATTTCTCTTGTTTCCTACAAGATGAGTGTGCGAATTGGAATAGAATTGTGTCGAACCTTTCGACATGTTTTTAATGATAAGTGATTTTGCTAAATGTTGGAATTGATAGTGTAATTGATTGTGGAATGATTAATTAGGTTTCGAGTAGTCTATGTATTGTTTCTCCGTCAAAATGAAATCAGGTGTGTACCGAAAACCTTAATTTGCAAGCTTCGGATCGCCAAAAATGGTGGCTGTCGACGCCACACGGTAGGCACACGGGCGTGTGGCAGGCCGTGTGAACGGTCGTGGAACTCACTGTTTACTAAATTAAGGCCACACAGGTGTGTGTCTAGGCCGTGTATGGCCATGCTAGTGTAGGGTTCACATGGTCAGGGACACAGGTGTGTGCCCAGGCCGTATAACTCACTGTTTGAGGTATAAAAACCATACGGCTAGGGACACGGGCGTGTGCCCAGGCCGTGTAACTCACTGTTTATGCTTAAAAACCACACGGCCAAGGAACATGGGCGTGTGCCCAGGCCGTGTGGTTGAATGTGCATTGTAATACCACTCTGTTATTGAAATGTTTTATTAATTATGTAATGTATTAGAACATGTGTTATGGATAATCGCATTCTGCATTAACATATGGTGGAAGATTTTCAAGAGGAAGGGAGTATGTACTGAAATCGTGGCTATGCCACAATGAGTATCACTTTGATTCTGGCGCTTGTCATATATTGATCTAGCAGTTAAGCTGCGTTTCTGTGAAAGTGTCATTGAACACTCTAAAGGTGTGCAAGATTGGATGGGCATTAAATGTCCATAGTGGTGTGTTGAGATGGCCGAAGTTGGTGTGTAGTGGATGGAAATAGGAATATTGCATCTAAATCGGATCTGACCTATATCTGAACTAAAATAGTATATGTACATATGTGTAGCATCTTTGCTCTGAATCTGGATTGAACATGCTTCTATGTTGAACCGAATCTCTGAACTGGAAATTCTTTTAAAAGTAACCGTTGTTAAATTACATCCCTTTTTATGCACTGAGTTCACAACTCACCCTTTTATTGATTGGATTTCAGGTGGTAATTAGTCTTGATCGGGTCGGTTTCGTGGAAGCTCGGTCAAACCCTTAATGTTCCTTTTTAGCATTAATATTAAGGATTTATGTTATATGAAGTTATGGACATATGAAGGTTATATGTTTAAATTATTGTTGTGATGAATATTATGTGACTATTGGTTCAATTTGATTGTGTTACGATAGTATGACTTTTAGAACGGATAATGTAACTCTCCAACTTGGTCTGGACATTTAGGCCAAGCTTAGAGTGTTACATTTAGTGGTATCAGAGCCAGGTTAACCAACACTCGACTGTGTTTGGGCTCTTAATGTGTGAGAATAATAGCTAGTAATAATTAGTATCTGAACTGATACGAAAATACTGAAACTTTAGTGAGTGATCGAGCCTCTGATTCTGACCCATATGTTCTGTTATAAAGATTATGATATCTAACTGTTATTGGTAAACTGATTAATGTGAACTGGTGAAATCATCCTGCTGGATGTGTGAACTGATTTGTGTTGTAACATCCCGGTTTAGGGCCTAGTCGGAATAGTGGTGCGAGACCAAAAATCCGAGGGTCATAAATAATTTTTTGAGGTGTATACATTGTATGCATGCTAGTGTGAAAGTTTCATGAAGCAATTTTGTGAAATTGTGGTTGAATTGTCCAAAAGGACTAAATTGTAAAAGTTACAAAATGTGTGTTTCTAGAAGCTATATGTGTGAAATAGCTTTAGATTATTAATTAGAGGTCCTTAAATAGAAATTTATCCAAATTCTAATATTTGGACAAAATTGGGCATGGATGAGTTAAAATAGAAAGTTTATCAAAAAGGGCATTTTGGTCATTTATCAAATAAGTGATTAAAATAGGAGAAAAGATGACAAAATTCATTCATCTTCTTCCCCAAGGCTGCCGAAAATTCCAAGAGCCATTGTTAGGGTTCTTCAAATTTTTCAAGCTTGCTAGTAAGTGCATCTAGCCTCGTTTTTTATATTCTTTGTATTTTTGAAGTCCTAGTAGCATGAGTAAGCTATTTTTTAGCTATTTGGTGAGCTAAAATGGATGTTCAAAAATGTGGTCATGTATGACATGCATGTATGTTGATATTTTATGGAAGATTATGAAAGATTGATGTAGTAGAAACATCTTTTGTTAAGTAATTTTCCATGAAAATGCATGTAGGGACTTGATTGTTAAAATCTTAAGTTTGGTCATACATGTGTGTTTTAGTGAGAATTGATGATAGCTTTAGTTGAATAAGTGGTTCGACTAAGCATGAAAGACTAGAAAGTTGAATAAAAATCACTTTACGAGCCTTTGGGGCTAAAGTGTAAATATGGGAAAGTTTAAGGGCAAAATAGTAATTTTACTAAAGTATGAGATAAGGGTCAATCTAGTCAATGTGTGTATTGAATAAGCTGATTTATTCATTATAGATCAAGAAAGGCAAAGCCCGGATCGAAACTGAGGCAAAAGCAATGTGGTGGACTAAATTGCAAGTCTCAATACTTTTGAGTACCGAGGTAAGTCTATGCATAAGCAATGCATTCATACTTACAATTTATTGATGATAGCTAGTGTGTAGCTTGTTCGAGATTGATTGAGAACTTATGTGGTTCAAGTAGAATGAATGTAGAAGAATTGTGAATGGATGTTTAATTGAGTAAGTAGACATGTGAATGTGTAGTGATAATGCTAGATGGTAGGCTAAGTACGATACCATCCTAATGCATATTGACAATGAGCTGGCTATGTGCGATGCTATCGTTAGGTATATCATTTAGTGGGCTAAATGAGAAACCCCTATGATTACCTTTGTGGTGGGCTAAGTGCGATACTACCTTATTAATCGACTGTGGTGTGCTAATTGTGAAACCACCGAGACATTTGCTGTGTGGGTTAACTATGTGAATTAGCCAAGTGATTGCATTATTGAGTAAAGAAGCTGTGTGGATGCATTATTAAGTTAATTATCTGTGTGGATGAATTATGGAGAAATAATGATGTGTTGTATATTGTGTAAATGTGACATTGAATGCAGGGGTGCATTTTGATGGTTATGAGTATGTGACTCATGATGTGTTGGAAATGTGGTAAGGGTTAGAAAGAGTAAGCATAGTTGTTCATTACTTTTGGTAGTATAATGCTAATTGTTGTTTAGCTTATACTATGAAGCTTAATTGTTTATGTGTAAACTTAATAAGCTCAAAGCTTACTCCTTTTCTTTTCCCTTGTCTTATAGAGTAAAAGTGTTGAACCGAGATACGAGGATCAATTGGAAGATCGCCCACACTATCAGCACACTCTGGTACATGAGACTCAATGTTTTGTATATGGCATGTATAGGGGCTAGACAAGTTAGTGAATTTTGTTGTAAATGGCTACGATTTGTTGGCCTTTAGATGGATAGCTTATTTTGTATAATGCCATAGTTGTTGGCTATTTTATGTTATATGAAAAGTTATAGTTGTCTATGTGAGATTGCAATTCAATTTGAGTTGGTTATGATTGTGTTAGATGAGTATATGTTGTGTATGCTAGAGGGGTGAAAAGAACTTGGCACATAACTTTGTTCTTGTCCATGTGGATAGACACACGGGCGTGTATCTAGGCCATGTGTGACACACGGCCAGCCCACGGGCGTGTGACTCAGCCGTGTGTCCCCTGCATGTTAGTATTTTAAATCAGAATAGACCACGGACTAGCCACACGGACGTGTGTCTAGGGCATGTGGGATTAATCAGTGTTGGCCACGGGCTAGCTACACGGGCGTGTGTCTAGACTCTAGGCCGTGTTAAGGTAGTCAGTATGCACCACGGGTGGTAAGCACGGGCGTGTGCCTTGGCCGTGGGGCATTGGCAGAATGTTGGGTTTTTAAGCACGGTTTGGGAACATGGGCGTGTGTGACTTCACACGGGCGAGTTCTACCTTGCACGGGCGTGTGAGCCCTGTTCAAAAGAGAAAATTTTTAAGATTGGAAAAAGTTCCGATTTAGTCTCGAGAGCCCTCGTGTGTATGAGTGAGGCCTCGTAAGTTGAGAATGACTTCAGAGAGTAGTTACGACGAGCCTAAGTGGTGATCAAGTGGTTTGAGTTCGGTAACGCCTCGGGCCCGGTTCCGGCGTAGAACCCAGGTAAGGGGTGTTACATTTAGTGGTATCAGAGCTATGGTTTAGTCGGTTCTAGGACTACCGTAGCGGGTGTAAGAGTCTAGCTATACATGCCATAAGTGTACAATGATAGTGTGGTGGTTTCTGATGATTTTAAATCTTGTTTTATATAGTATATGGATTCTGATGCATTGACTGCTGATGAAGCAGCTAGTAAAGCGCCGGCTCTTGTGCAAGGAATCGTGCCTGTTCAAAGTGGACCCGAGGCTAAGGGTCAAGGGGAAGAGGCACGGGAAGCCTTTCTCCAGATGATGAGCAATTGGTACTCGGATTATGTTCGAGCGAACCCTAATGCTCAACCTCCTCCACCTCCTCCTCCTATACCTCAGCCAAATCCAGTAGCTCCTCAAGGTATGGATGTAGTGAGGATATCGAAACCCCCGGTGGATAAGATTAGGAAGCACGGGGCTGAGGAGTTTAGAGCTAAGGTAGATGATGACCCAGAGAGGGCTGAGTTCTGGTTGGAGAACTCGATGGGGGTGTTTGATGAACTCTCATGTACGCCTGAGGAGAGCTTGAAGTGTGCCGTATCCTTGCTGAGAGATTTAGCATACCATTGGTGGAAAACACTAACATTGGTAGTCCCGAGAGAGCGGGTGACGTGGGACTTCTTTCTGGAAGAGTTCCAGAAGAAGTATATAAGCCAGCGATTTACTGATCGGAAAAGGAAGGAATTCCTTGAGTTGAAGTAAGGAAGGATGTCAGTAGCAGAGTATGAGCGTGAGTTTGTTAGGCTTAGCAAATACGCTCAAGAATGTGTATCGACTGAGACCATCTTGTGTAAGGGGTTCGAAGATGGGCTGAATGAGGACATCAAACTCCTAGTGGGCATTTTGGAGTTGAAAGAATTTGTGGTATTAGTTGAGAGGGAAAGTAAGGCCAAGAGTCGAGTTCGTAAAAAGAAGAGGGCTGTGAGTGAAGCCCGAGATGCTAGAAAGAGGCCGATGGGCAAGTCATACCAAGCCCAGTCGAAAAGATCCAAGGAAGTGAATCCTCGGATGATGGCACTAGTGGGTTATTCGCATTGAGACTTGGGCAATACTCGCTCGGGTTCGAGAGTCCAGGCCCCCTCGACAGAAAGTGTGGGCAATACGAAGAGCAAACCAGAGTGTCCAAGTTGTGGTAGATATCACACCGGAGAGTGTTGGGGAAATAGTTGGAAATGTTATAAGTGTGGTTCCCCTGACCACTTTATCCAGAACTGCCCCGAGAGGGATGATAAGGAAGAGAAGCAAGAGATGAGACCTAGTGATGTGTCTGCAAGGGGTAGACCACCAAAAAACCCTAGAGGTGGGAATAGTGGTAGGGGTGCATCCAGAGACTCTGCTATGAGACCGGAGGGTCGGGCACCTGCAAGGACGTATGCTATTCGTGCTCACGAAGAAGCATCCTCCCCTGATGTGATAACGGGTACTTTTTCTCTCTTTGACACCTTTGTTATTGCTTTAATAGATCCAGGGTCTACTCATTCTTATATTTGCATGAGATTAGCATCTAGTTTGAGTATGACCATTGAGTCTATGGACATAGTGGTTACTGTGTCAAACCCGTTAGGAAAGCATGTGTTAGTGGACAGAGTGTGTAAGAATTGTCCTTTATTGATTGAGAATCATTGTTTTCCGGCAAACCTAATGCTGTTGCCGTTTGATGAGTTTGATTTAATCCTAGGAATGGATTGGTTGACTACCCATAGTGTCTTAGTGAACTGTGGTAGTAAGTTTATTGAATTGAAATGTGAGAGTGGAGATGTGGTTCGGGTTGAATCAGGTGGATCGGATAGTCTACCAGTGATGATTTCTTCCCTAGTGGCTGAGAAATGTTTGAGAAAAGGATGTGAGTCCTATCTTGCTTTTGTGTTGAATACTCGAGAGGTTGGAGTAGAGTTTGAAACAGTGCTAGTGGTATGTGAATATCCAGATGTATTTCAGGAAGAGTTACCCGGATTACCTCCAGTGAGAGAGGTCGAGTTTGGAATTGAGTTGGTTCTGGGAACGACACCTATTTCAATTGCTCCATATAGAATGGCACCTGTAGAGTTGAAAGAACTGAAGGTTCAATTGCAAGAGTTGACAAATAAGGGTTTTGCAAGACCGATCTACTCACCGTGGGGTGCTCCGATATTATTCGTGAAGAAGAAAGATGGGTCTATGAGGTTGTGTATAGACTATAGGCAACTGAACAAGGTGACGGTGAAGAATAAGTATCCTTTACCAAGGATTGATGATCTTTTTGATCAACTGAAGGGAGCTACAGTGTTCTCAAAGATAGACTTGAGGTCTGGTTATTATCAGCTCAGAGTGAAAGAGCAAGATGTGTTGAAAACTGCATTTCGGACAAGGTATGGCCATTATGAGTTTTTGGTTATGCCGTTTGGTTTGACGAATGCACCTACGATTTTTATGGATTTAATGAACCGTGTTTTCAGACCGTATGTGGACAAGTTTATACTTGTCTTCATTGACGACATATTGATCTATTCTCGGGATGAGAACGATCATGAAGAGCATTTGAGAATTGTCTTGCAAACTTTGAGAGATAAGCAGTTGTATGCTAAGTTTAGCAAGAGTGAGTTTTGGCTCCGAGAGGTCGGATTCCTAGGATACATGGTGTCAGGTGATGGTGTCAGAGTTGACCCGAGTAAGACATCGGCTGTTGTAGATTGGAAACTGCCGAGGAATGTGTCTGAAATCAGAAGTTTCTTGGGATTAGCAGGATATTACAAACGTTTCGTAAAGGGGTTCTCCATGATTTCTACTCCGATGACGAAGTTGTTGCACAAAGATGCCAAGTTTGAATGGACTGAGACATGTCAACAGAGTTTCGAGAGACTGAAGACATTATTGACTGAGGTGCCAGTTTTGGTTCAACCAGAATCGGGAAAAGAGTTCGTGGTCTATAGTGGCGCGTCGTTTAATGGTCTCGATTGCGTGTTGATGCAAGAGGGTAAGGTAGTCGCTTACGCCTTGAGGCAACTAAAACCGCACGAGAAGAATTATCTGACTCATGATTTGGAGTTTGCAGCGATTGTTTTTGCGTTAAAGATTTGGCGACATTACTTGTATGGTGAGAAGTGCCGAATCTTTACGGATCACAAGAGTTTGAAGTATTTGATGGATCAGAAGGATCTAAATTTGCGACAGAGACGGTGGCTTGAGTTGTTGAAAGACTATGAGTTAGTCATTGACTACCACCCGGGAAAAGCGAATGTGGTTGCGAATGCCCTGAGCAGGAAATCCTTGTATGCTCTAAGGGTTATGAGTACGAGTTTAGCATTGTCTGATGATGGTGCTATTTTGGCAGAGTTGAGAGCTAAGCCACTATTTGTTCAACAGATATGTGAGGCTCAGAAGTATGACAGTGAGATGCAAGCTAAGAGAGCTAAGTGTGGATTAGAAAGTGATTCTGATTTTCGAGTGGATTTGAATGGTTGTCTGATGTATCGTGACGGAATTTGTGTTCCTAATGATGAGGAGTTGATTCGAAAGGTTTTGCATGAGGCCCACAGTGGATGTTTGTCAGTATATCCGGGCCGTACGAAAATGTACAACGACTTGAGGAAGTTGTATTGGTGGACGGGTTTGAAAAGAGATATTTCAGAGTTTGTGACAAAGTGTCTGATTTGCCAACAGGTGAAGGCTGAGCATCAAGTGCCTTTGGGATTGCTTTCACCAAAGAATGGTACCCGAATGGAAGTGGGATCGGATTACCATGGATTTTGTAACGGGGTTGCCGCCGACTCGAGAAAGAGAGATGTTGTGTGGGTTGTTGTGGATAGATTGATTTAAGTCGGCTCACTTTATTCCAAAGACGTCTTTGATTATTCACCGGACAAGTTAGCTGAGTTGTATGTGGCAGAGATAGTGAGGTTGCATGGTGTGCCTGTGTCTATTATACCGGATAGAGATCCGAGGTTTACTTCGAAATTTTGGAAGAAGTTGCAAGAGGCCATGGGTACGAGATTGAATTTCAGTACTGCGTTCCATTCGCAAACCGATGGTCAGTCTGAAAGAGTGATTCAAGTTCTTGAAGATATGCTTCGATGCTGTGTGTTAGAATTCGAAGGTAGTTGGGAGAGATATCTACCTTTGGTCGAATTCGCCTACAATAATAGTTATCAGTCGAGTATACAGATGGCACCGTATGAGGCTTTGTATGGTCGTAAGTGTCGGACTCCTTTGTATTGGACCGAGCCTAGTGAGAAGCAGATCCATGGGGTTGATCTAGTGAAAGAAACCAAAGAGAAGGTGAAAGTAATCTGTAATAGTCTGAGAGTTGCTTCGGACTGACAGAAGTCGTACGCGGATCTGAAAAGAAAAGAAATTGAGTTTAAAGTGGGCGACAAAGTGTTTTTTAAAGTGTCCCCGTGGAAGAAGTTTATGAGATTTGGACGAAAAAGGAAATTGAGTCCAAGATTCATAGGGCTGTATGAGATTACGAGATGCACTGGGCCTGTAAGCGTCTCGGTTGGCTTTGCCGGTAGAGTTGGAAAAGATTCATAATGTGTTCCATGTGTCGATGTTGCGACGGTATCGCTCCGATCCTTCACATGTGATTCCTTCAACGAAAATTGAGATAAGACCGGATATGTCTTATGAAGAGGAGCCAATTAAGATCTTGGCTCGAGAAGTGAAACATTTGAGAAATAAGAGCATAGCACTAGTGAAAGTGTTATGGCAAAAACATGGTGTGGAAGAGGCTACGTGGGAAACAGAAGAAGCTATGAGAGAGAAACATCCAAACCTCTTTACTAGTAAGATTTTCGGGGGCAAAAATCTCTAAAGGGGGAGAGTTGTAACATCTCGGTTTAGGACCTAGTCGGAATAGTGGTGCGAGACCACAAATCTGAGGGTTATAAATGAGTTTTTGAGGTTTATGCCTTGTATGCATGCTAGTGTGAAAGTTTCATGAAGCAATTTTGTGAAATTGTGGTTGAATTGTCCAAAAGGACTAAATTGCAAAAGTTGCAAAATGTGTGTTTCTAGAAGCTATATGTGTGAAATAGCTTTAGATTATTAATTAGAGGTCCTTAAATAGCAATTTATCCGAATTCTAATATTTGGACAAAATTGGGCATGGATGAGTTAAAATAGAAAGTTTATCAAAAAGGGCATTTTGGTCATTTATCAAATAAGTGATTAAAATAGGAGAAAAGATGACAAAATTCATTCATCTTCTTCCCCAAGGCTGCCGAAAATTCCAAGAGCCATTGTTAGGGTTCTTCAAATTTTTCAAGCTTGCTAGTAAGTGTATCTAGCCTCGTTTTTTATATTCTTTGTATTTTTGAAGTCCTGGTAGCATGAGTAAGCTATTTTCTAAGTATTTGATGAGCTAAAATGGATGTTCAAAAATGTGGTCATGTATGACATGCATGTATGTTGATATTTTATGGAAGATTATGAAAGATTGATGTAGTAGAAACATCTTTTGTTAAGTGATTTTCCATGAAAATGCATGTAGGGACTTGATTGTGAAAATCTTAAGTTTGGTCATACATGTGTGTTTTAGTGAGAATTGATGATAGCTTTAGTTGAATAAGTGGTTCGACTAAGCATGAAAGACTAGAAAGTTGAATAAAAATCACTTTACGAGCCTTTGGGGCTAAAGTGTAAATATGAGAAAGTTTAGGGGCAAAATAGTAATTTTGCTAAAGTATGAGATAAGGGTCAATCTAGTCAATGTGTGTATTGAATAAGCTGATTTATTCATTATAGATCAAGAAAGGCAAAGCCTGGATCGAAACCGAGGCAAAAGCAATGTGGTGGACTAAATTGCAAGTCTCAATACTTTTGAGTACCGAGGTAAGTCTATGCATAAACAATGCATTCATACTTACAATTTATTGATGATAGCTAGTGTGTAGCTTGTTCGAGATTGATTGAGAACCTATGTGGTTCAAGTAGAATGAATGTAGAAGAATTGTGAATGGATGTTTAATTGAGTAAGTAGACATGTGAATGTGTAGTGATAATGCTAGATGGCAGGCTAAGTGCGATACCATCCTAATGCATATTGATGATGAGTTGGCTATGTGCGATGCTATCGTTAGGTATATTGTTTAGTGGGCTAAGTGAGAAACCCCAATGATTACCTTTGTGGTGGGCTAAGTGCGATACTACCTTATTAATCGACTGTGGTGTGCTAAGTGCGAAACCACCGAGACATTTGCTGTGTGGGTTAACTGTGTGGATTAGCCATATGATTGCATTATTGAGTAAAGAAGCTGTGTGGATGCATTATTAAGTTAATTATCTGTGTGGATGAATTATGGAGAAATAATGATGTGTTGTATATTGTGTAAATGTGACATTGAATGCAGGGGTGCATTTTGATGGTTATGAGTATGTGACTCATGATGTGTTGGAAATGTGGTAAGGGTTAGAAAGAGTAAGCATAGTTGTTCATTACTTTTGGTAGTATAATGCAAATTGTTGTTTAGCTTATACTATGAAGCTTAATTGTTTATGTGTAAACTTACTAAGCTCAAAGCTTACTCCTTTTCTTTTCCCTTGTCTTATAGAGTAAAAGTGTTGAACCGAGATACGAGGATCAATTGGAAGATCGCCCACACTATTAGCACACTCTGGTACATGAGACTCAATGTTTTGTATATGGCATGTATAGAGGCTAGACAAGTTAGTGAATTTTGTTGTAAATGGCTACGATGTGTAGGCCTTTAGATGGATAGCTTATTTTGTATAATGCCATAGTTGTTGGCTATTTTATGTTATATGAAAAGTTATAGTTGTCTATGTGAGATTGCAATTCAATTTGAGTTGATTATGATTGTGTTAGATGAGTATATGTTGTGTATGCTAGAGGGGTGAAAAGAACTTGGCACATAGCTTTGTTCTTGTCCATGTTCATAGATGCACGGGCGTGTGTCTAGGCCATGTGTGACACACGGCCAGCCCACGGGCGTGTGACTCAGTGTCCCCTGCATGTTAGTATTTTAAATCAGAATAGACCACGGACTAGCCACACGGGCGTGTGTCTAGGGCGTGTGGGATTAATCAATGTTGGCCACGGGCTAGCTACACGGGCGTGTGTCTAGACTCTAGGCCGTGTTAAGGTAGTCAGTGTGCACCACGGGTGGTAAGCACAGGCGTGTGCCTTGGCCGTGGGGCATTGGCAGAATGCTGGGTTTTAAGCACGATTTGGGAACATGGGCGTGTGTGACTTCACACGGGCGTGTTGTACCTTGCACGGGTGTGTGAGCCCTATTCAAAAGAGAAAATTTTTAAGATTGGAAAAAGTTCTGGTTTAGTCTCGAGAGCCCTCGTGTGTATGAGTGAGGCCTCGTAAGTCGAGAATGACTTCAAAGAGTAGTTACGACGAGCCTAAGTGGCGATCAAGTGGTTTAAGTTCGGTAACGCCTCGGGCCCGGTTCCAGCGTAGAACCTGGGTAAGGGGTGTTACATGTGTACCCTGACATTGTAGCTAGAATTTCTAGAATGAGTTCGCGCGGTAGTATGAGACATGGTATGCGGGGGCGTCGAAGACGCCGAGGAGGAAGAGCTCGAGCAGGAAGACGCCTAATCTAGAGACCAGCGAGACAGTTGGTACTGCCACTGCTGAGACGGGGTCCCAGAATTCGACGATTGGGGACGACAGACTATCCCAGGCTATGATTCGGACACTAGAGAGGGTCGCTAGGACCCATTCAAGATCGGGAGTCCGAGGGTCAGTTACTAAACAACTACGATCAAATGGTGCTGAACTGTTCAGGGGCGTCATAGGAGTCGTTCCTACTGTTGTTGAATATTGGCTCGAGCCTACTGAGTGAATCATGAAAGACCTTGACTGTAATCCTATTCAGAAATTGAGGGATGCTGTGTCCGTACTCTGGGACGAAGCTTATCAGTGGTGGTTAACCGTTGAGCAAGGTGCTCAGCCGGAGCAAGTGAACTAGGATTATTTCAAGAACACCTTCCAGGGTAAGTATGTGGGGGTGAGTTATGTTGAGGCTCACCGACGTGAGTTTATGAGCCTAGTTCAGGGCGATCGGTCAGTGGCTGAATATGAAGCCGAGTTTCTGCGATTGAGTAGATATGCACGAACTTTAGTAGCGTTCGACTACGATAAGTGTGTACGATTTGAGGAGGGTTTGAGATATGACCTGCGAGTTTTGATAGCTCTTCAGAGGGAGCGGGTTTTTGCGGTTTTAGTTGACAAAGCGAAGATAGTGGAAGAAGTGAAGCGCATTGAGCGCGAGTGTCGTGATCATGAGAAGGATTAGAATAAGGTTAAGGGGGATTCGGGTCCCTCTGGTTTTGCTCAGCGCCCTAAGAAGCGGGCGAGGTTTCATAGGCCCTTTAGGGTCGAGGCACCAGCTGTAGTGACTGAGATTCAGCAGTGTAGTGATTGCGGGAAGCGCCACCCGAGCGAGTGCTGGAGAAAATTAGGAGTGTGCCTCCGTTGTGGTTCGATGGAGCATCGAGTTAGGGATTGCCCTTGTCGACCTGATTCAGTGCCAGCAACGACATAGACTCTGGACCCAAGTTTTGTTCGACCTCTGAGAGAGTCTCAGCAACCCTTCAGAGGTCGTGGTACTGGTAGGGGTGGTGGTAATAGAGCTGGGAGAGGACAGTGCACACCGGGTAGAGGTGCCTGTCAGGCTGAGGCTCGTCAATCGACACTGGTTTATGCGACGAGACACCGCGAGGAGAGCGATTATGCTGATGTCATTACAGGTACTTTCTTTATTCACTCTGTTCCGTATTATGCTCTCATTGATATTGGCTCTACTCACTCGTACATAGCTTGTAACACCCTTCACCCGTATTCAATGCTGGAATAGGGTTACAAAGCATTACCGGACTTACAACACTTTTAAACACACATTTCATATACAATTTATCATTTCAAATACAATTCAATCACAACCAATCATGGGTTCCCTTAAATGAGCCTGCAAGGCCTTAAACATGCATTAGAAGTGGTTCAGGACTAAACCGATAACTCGAAAAACTTTTCCACACTTAGAAATTTTTTCTCTAAACAAGGGACACACGCCCGTGTGACCAGGCCGTGTGTCTCACACGGCCACCAGACACGCCCGTGTCACAGGCCGTGTGAACATTTGAAATGGTAGCACATGGCCGTGTCCTAGCCCGTGTGTCTAGCCCGTGTGCCCTTCGAAGTGGCCACACACACCTGTGTGCCAGGCCGTGTGCTAGGCCGTGCCAAACCTGTAGGGTATACTGACTTATGCAACACGGTTAAGTCAAACACCCGTGTGCTAGGCCGTGTGCCAATTAGGGGGTATACTGACTTGTGCCAAACGGCCGATCACATGCCCGTGTGTGAGACCGTATGGAGCATACTGACTTCATTTCAATTTCAACACCAGGGACACACGGCCGTGCAACATGACCTTGTATCACACATGGCTGAGACACACCCCCGTGTCTCTACCCGTGTGGACAAAAATAGGCTATTTACCAAGCCATTTTGCCACCCCATTTGGTAGACATCGTTACCTACTCAAATGATATCAAACCATAGCATAACATGCAATCCAACACAACTAAGCCAAGCCTAAATCTTACCATTTCAATACTAACCAATTCAAGGCACATAAGTACTACAATATACTATCTAAATCCATACTAATCCTTGTGTTCTTAAAACATCGATATGATCATTATCAAAGATACATTATTTGGCCTAATTTCACAAGCATACCTATATCAACAAATCATCAGTTTACCATTCATAGTACATATTATAATCAATCATTACACAACCATAAACCAACTCAATTCACAAGTCTTAACTATACATATATGTACATTATTCGAACATACCAAACAAACCAAAATAATCCATCACACATGGCTATATATACATACCAAACATAAAAATTTAAAATGCCAATTCATATGGCCAATATCATTACCAAAACATAACCAAAATGACTCAAAGTCCCTATACATGCCATATGACCAAACCATAAGTTCAAAAGTGTAACATCCTGGAATTAGGGGTTCTGTATTTTATGTTTTCTGTGTGCTTGGCTTGTTCTGCTTGTGTTTTAGTTGTGTTTGGGGTTCTTGGGGAGGCTCGGGTTCGAGCCAGAACCTTGGCGAAATTTTGCTTTTTGGGCACTCTAGGGGGAGAGCTGGTGGAAGTAGGCTTTAAGAATATTTCCTAGTGTTTGTTGACACAAGAAGGAGTGTGGTAGAGAGGAAGGAAGACGCCACTTAAGGAGTACGGGAGTGGCGTCACAAGGGAGCATGGAGGGTGAAGGAGTTTGAGTATCAACTGCAGCATGTGGAACTTTATTTTTTATGCTCAAGATGGTGGAGTGTTGGCTTTCGGCTGGGACTCTTCATGGTGGTTGTTGAAGGAGTCAAAGCATTTGAAATGGATGGACATGAGGGCTTGGAGGAGTTTGAATGAGTCAACAGGTTTGAATGGGTGATGGGGAGTAAAATAAGGAGAGGATCGTCAGATTCAAGTTGGTGGAAGTGGTGGCCGAATGTGGGGGTCTTTGAAGGGGAAATTTGGTCAAGAAAGGGGTCTTGGGTGAGGAGCATTTCGGTTTAGCTGCTTAAGGGGTGTGCCGAACTTCTCATCAGTCTTAGGCTTTTCTAACTTAGTATATTCGGTCATAAGGGGAGGGGGTGTGCCATTTATGCCATTTAGAAAAAAGAAGAGTGCAACCGAAACTCATTTAGGAACTCTTTCTTCTTTTGCACTTTCTTTCAACTTTCATCTTTTCCTCTTGAAGTACTCCAGCATAGCCGAATCCTCTTCTTCTCCCACTCGAAGTTTATTCTTTTTTTGTTTGTTTAGCCTCACATTAGCCGAACCTCTCCCTCACCTTTTACTCATCATAACCGAAACCTTTCTTCTTCATTTTCTCTACATCCTTCATTAAGCTGAAACCCTATTTCTCTTCCACACTACTTCTATCTTCTTCGTTTTCTTTTCGTCTTCCTTGTTTCTCTCTTGAGCCGAACCACCTTTGCTCATCTTTTACAACTTGTTTTTCCCCATAGCTGAATCCTATCTTTCTTCTTTACTCCTTTATCCTACTCTATTCTCTTTTTTATTTCAAGCCGTTTAGCAAGAAGCGTCCCTGTGGTTTGTCGAAGATCTCCTCCTCAATTGGGTTCTATTGTGTAAGGTAAGGGAGACTCTTTCGTTTCTTTCTCATTCTTTTTAGGTTCTGTGTGGTCATAGCCGAGTGGCTATTTTTTTTGATGGTTAGATTTCGGCTAATCCCTCCTCTCCTCTCTCGTTTTGGAATGCTTACTCCGGGAAACCCCAGTAGCCAAACGTTTTGAAGTCCGAAGCCTGAGGATCTGTTGATTTTCGAATCTTACTTTTCCATTCGAGTTTTAAGGTAAGGAGCCCTCTTTTTTTCTTTGTGATCAGCCTCTATTCATTACTCTGTCATAATCAAACCCCTTGTTGGGGCAGTCCCTATTTTTGCTATAGTATTGTATTGATCAAGGTTTTTCATCATGGATATGAGTGCTAGCCGATCCAAGGAGGGTGCGTCTAAGGAGTCTAAGGGGAGTGTGCTCGTAGTCTCTAATCCGTCGTTCAAACATCGTACGGTGTCGGCAGTTCGTGATTTTTCGCCAGGTTGTAAAAGAGAGCCGACATCGGCATGGGATAGGCAAATCGCTGTTATTCCTGCTAGTGAGAGTGTCAACGTAGAGAGTTTAGCTTACGCGTAATCAGGTGTGTGTGTAACGCTCACACTTTTCTTTATTATTTGCATTAGTAACTGTGTTGGATGAAAGCCGAAACGACTGTTGAGACAGTCGAGATACCCTTGTGGGTAAGGTTGGAGACACCAGGTAAGTACCATTAATATTTTATTTTTAAAGATAAGTATGTATGGATTAATTATTTGATGTACCTTGAAAGTATGTTGCATTCATCTCAGTATGATAACATGTTGCATGGGCCTTGGGATATGAATGAAAGGGGAAGTGTTATTCTATGACTCTATCACAAGTGGCCTGGGACCACGGTGGTTTGGAACCATGTATACATATATTTATCAGTGACTCATCTCAGTGGTCTGGGACCAAGTGGGTTGGCCCCATGTATACTTATCAAGGATTGTCATAGTGGTCTGGGACCACAGTGGGTTGGCCCCATGTTTATATATTCTGTGACTCTGTCACAAGTGGTGCAGGGAGCACAAGTGGTGCAGGACCACGGTGGCATAATGCCACGGTGTTTGGTGATTCAGTGACCTAGAGGATGGAAAACTAGGTTGGGTGGGCTTGCATGGCATACATTATTAATATGCTACATTGTGAGGGCTAAGGCCCAATGTGTATTTGTGGGCTTAGAGCCCGATTGCGTTATAAGGGGAATTACACACTGAGTCTCGGTGACTCACCCCCTCTGCTTAATTTTGTAGGTAACTCTTAGTTGCGAATTTGGAGCCGAGGTGGACTTCGAGGTGGCCATGCATTATTTTCTCGTAAACTTTCGTTTCTCAATTGAACTTACTTTTTAATTTGGGATTTTGCAATGTAATAAGGCCTCCATAACTTTAATTTGGGTTTTTGCTTTAAATTGGTTATTGCATATTTTATGAATTGTCAAGTATGGAGTTTTTTTTCTAAAATAAAACCATAAACCATCATTTTTCTAAAAAGGGTGATAACAAAAGATGACATGCGAATAACTAACTAATTCGGAGATTTTCTTAAAATCTTAACATTATTTTCAAATGTCACGTTTATAAAATTTCCTAATTTTCGGCTTTCGTAAAACAAAACTGTATACGGCTTTTAGTTCATTCTAATAAGAAGTTGGTAAGAAACTTTCAATTATTTCCAAGATGGTAACACTAATCAAAAAGTTTTTTTTTAAATTACGATGTTCCGGTAAAAATTTCAAAACTTCTTTTCCTGTAACATACCAGATTTGGTCGTAACGTATTGACCGGGTTTGGGGTGTTACAATTATGGTATCAGAGCCTAGGTTGCAAAATTCGGCTGTGGGTTTGGGGTTCAAAAATGTTTTCAAAAGTTTGTTTGGAATATGGTTTAGAAAAATACATGTTTTCTGGAAGCATGGCACCCGAGTCTCCGGCACCAAATCCAGTCGGTAAGTCTCTTGACTATTGATTGAATTGTATGAAAGATTATATTGTGTTGTGCTGAGATTGCTAGTTCTAAGAAATACAACTTTAGAAATGGAGACCTTTAGAAATATTTATTGCGAAAAACTACTTCTAATACTATTTACATAAGCTATCCATTAATAAACAGTGGAAGATGTACTAATTCATAAAACTTGTAATCAGATTAAGTTGAATTCGTAATCATGAGCGCTAGAGGATGTGGACGTGGTATGCACGGCCGTGGTGGAGGCCGAGGTGTTGAGGCTGAACCCTCAGAATCAGGGCATGGGCTGAAAGGTGAAGTGTCAGCATCACCAATTGCGGAGGTAGGATTCCAGGACCAAACTGGTAGAGACGATGCTGTGTCTCAGTCTATGTTGCGTGTTCTGGAGCGGGTTGTTGGAGCAAGCACATGATCAGTAGCTCGAAAATCTGTTTCTGAGCGACTCTGAGCTAACGGGGTTGAGGTATTTAGGGGCATTTCTGGTGTGGCTCCTAACGTAGCTGAGTACTGGCTGGAAGCGGGTCAACAAATCATGGACGATCTTGATTGTACCGCGGAGGAAAAGTTGAAAGGAGTAGTGTCCCTCCTTCGAGATGAGGCAAACCAGTGGTGGCTCACGGTAAGAGAAGGTACATCAGCGGACCGTATTACCTGGGACTTCTTTAAGTCAGCATTCCAAGCAAAGTATGTTGGGACAAGTTATGTGGATGCTCAGAGAAAGGCATTCTTAAACTTGGTCCAGGGGAATAAGTCAGTGGCTGAGTATGAGGCGGAGTTCCTGCGTTTAAGTCATTATGCCCAGGGTATCGTCGCAACTGATCACGAGCGTTGTTTCCTATTTGAGGATGGTCTGAGGGACGAGTTGTGAGTACTGATAGCTCCGCAACGGGAAAGAGAGTTCGCTACTCTGGTTGAGAAGGCTAAGATAGCTGAAGAGGTGAAGCTGTCTGAGAGGCAGAATCAGGAAAGGATAGGGGTAGGAATAAAAGGAATTTAGGGTCATCAGGATCTGCTGGGAGTTTCCAAAAGAGGCCTAGGTTTGATGGGCCGGGTCGAGTTGCAAAGCCTGTTACTGTTGGTAGGTCTCAGCCATGTGCTAGATGTGGGAATTATCATACGGGGGAGTGTTGGACAAGAAGCAAAGGATGTTATAGGTGTGGATCGGTAGATCATCTGGTAAGGGACTGTCCACAAGAGCGGAGCAGGGCACGCCGATGGAGGTCGTGGTTATGTACACCACGGAAGAGGTGGGCGAAGCTGCTTTGAGAGGTCGTGGTCCCGCGGAGGAGGAAATGGTTTTGGTCGAGGGCGTGGAGCACCAGGCGGAGGTGCTGGGAATACAGTTGCAAGACAGCCTGGATTGGTTTATGCAGCTAGACACCGAGAGGATGGTGATGCACCGGACGTCATAACTGGTACGTTCCTTATTTTTGGTTTGCCCTTTACAGCATTGATAGACATTGGGTCTACGCATTCATATGTTGCTAGTACTGTGTCTGGAACTTTGAACATAGAATCTGAGGTTGATTCTAGAGAAATGACTGTAATTAGCCCTTTAGGACAATCTGTAGTGGTGAACAAATTATTTAGGAGTGTGCCTTTAGAAGTACAAGGGGTTATTTTCCCGGCTGACTTGATGGAATTGCCGTTTGGCGAGTTCGATTTGATTTTAGGCATGGACTGGTTAGTTAAGTATCGTGCAAACTTGGATTGTGCTGCTAAGCGCATGATTTTGAGAACTCTCGAGGATAAGGAGGTGTTGGTAATAGGTGAGAGAAGGGATTACCTGTCCAATGTGGTGTCTGCACTAAAGGCTGAAAGGATGGTGCGCAAAGGGTGTGAGGCTTTCTTAGCTATCATTAGTGCTTTAAAGGCTAAGGAATTATCTGTAAGAGATGTTAGAACGGTGAAAGAGTTCTCGGATGTTTTTCCAGAAGAGCTTCCAGGGTTACCTCTGGATCGCGAGGTGGAGTTCGGCATTGATCTTCTTCCAGGAATAGCTCCGGTGTCAGTTGCCCCATATAGGATGGCGCCGAAGGAGCTGGTGGAACTTAAAGCTTAGATTCAGAAATTGTTGGACCGTGGTTTTATCTGATCAAGTGTGTCTCCATGGGGAGCGCCGGTATTGTTCGTCAAAAAGAAGGATGGGTCGATGCGTATGTGCATTGACTACAGGCAATTGAACAAGTTGACGATTAAGAATAAGTACCCGTTGCCAAGGATTGACGATCTGTTCGATCAGCTGCGAGGCGCTTCAGTCTTCTCGAAGATAGACTTGAGGTCAGGGTACCATCAGCTTAAGGTCAAAGAGGCGGATATTCAGATGACTGCCTTTCGAACTCGTTATGGTCACTACGAGTTCTTAGTGATGCCGTTCGGATTGACGAATGCACCAACTGCGTTTATGGATATGATGAACCGAGTATTCCAACCCTATCTGGACCAGTTTGTCGTAGTGTTCATAGATGATATTTTTGTATATTCAAGGACGAAAGAGGAGCATGATTCGCATCTTCGGATTGTTCTGCAGATTTTGAGAGAGAAGCAATTGTATGCCAAATTCAGGAAGTGTGAATTTTGGTTAAGAGAAGTTACTTTTCTGGGGCATGTTGTATCTGCCGAGGGGATTAGGGTTGATCCCCGAAAGATTGAATCTGTTTTAGATTGGGAACCATCGAAGTCTGTAGCAGAAATTCAAAGTTTTCTTGGGTTAGCTGGGTATTACAGAAGGTTTGTTGAGGGATTCTCGTTGATCGCTGCACGTTTAACCAAGTTGTTGCGGAAAGGGGTATCGTTTGTATGGACCGATAAGCGGCAGGAAAGCTTTGAGAAGTTGAAGAAGATTATGACGGAGGCACGGTGTTGATTCAAATGAGGTCGGGAAGGAGTTTGTCGTCTATTGTGATACGTCGCATTACGTGGTTAGGATGTGTGTTAATGCAAGAGGGGAAAGTGGTAGCATATGCGTCTCGGCAACTAAGACCGCATGAAGTGAACTATCCCACTCATGATATGGAGTTAGCTGCAGTAGTGTTCGCTTTAAAGATTTGGAGACATTACTTGTATAGGGAGAAGTCTATTATCTACACGGATCATAAGAGCCTGAAATATCTCCTTACCCAGAAGGAGTTGAATTTAAGGCAGCGGAGGTGGATTGAATTGTTGAAAAACTACGATTTCTCGATCGAGTATCACCCGGGTAAAGCTAACGTAGTGGCGGATGCGTTGAGCCGTAAGGTGATATTTGATTTGAGGGAAATGTTTGCTCATCTCAGTTTGTATGATGATGGAAGCTTGTTAGCTGAACTTCAAGTGAACCCTTCATGGGTAAGTCAGATTAAAGAGAAGCAGTTGTTAGATGAATCGTTAAGTTCTAGATTTCAGCAAATGGGAGGTGGTGAGACAGAAGATTTTAGTTTAAACAGTGATGGGGTATTGTGCTTTCGTGGAAAGGTTTGCATGCCGAAGGATTTTGAGTTGAGACAGAGGATTTTGCGGGAGGCGCATAGTAGTCCATATGCTATGCATCCCGGAGGGAGTAAGATGTATCGAGATTTGCGTGAACAGTTCTGGTGGCCAGGTCTGGAGTAAGAGGTTACCGAGTTTGTGAGTAAGTGCTTGACGTGTCAGCAGGTGAAGGCGGAACATCAGTTGCCTTCGGGATTGTTATATCCAGTGAAAATTCCACTTTGGAAGTGGGAGAGGATAACTATGGACTTTTTTAGTGGGCTACCTCTTACGCCTACTAGAAAAGATTCAGTGTGGGTAATTATCGATCGGTTAACGAAGTCTGCTCATTTCATACCGGTTCATGTTGATTACTCACTACAGAAGTTAGCCAAGCTGTATGTAGCAGAGATTGTGAGGTTACATGGGGTACCAGTGTCTATCATATCAGACAGAGACCCTAGGTTTACATCGCGATTCTGGAAGGCATTGCATAAAGCGTTGGGTACAAGACTGGATTTCAGCACGGCGTTTCATCCTCAGACTGATGGTCAGTCAGAAAGGGTAATCCAGATTCTGGAAGATATGTTGAGTGGTTTTGTTATCGACTTCAGGGGTAGTTGGGAGGATTTCTTATCGTTGGCAGAATTCGCATACAACAAAAGCTATCAATCCAGTATTCAGATGGCACCCTATGAAGCGTTATATGGTCGTAAGTGTCGTACTCCTACCTGTTGGATAGAGTTGGGTGAGCAACAATTGTTGGGTCCATAATTGGTTTCAGAGACAGAAGAAAAGGTTAAGTTGATTCGAGCTCGGTTAAAGGAAGCATCTGACAGACAGAAATCGTACGCAGATTTGAAGCGTAAGGAAATAGAGTTTTCAGTGGGTGATCGGGTATTTCTGAAAGTTTCACCTTGGAAGAAGGTCCTAAGGTTTGGACGGAAAGGCAAGTTGAGTCCCAGGTTCATCGGACCTTATCGAGTGTTGAGACGTATGGGACCAGTAGCGTATCAGCTGGAGTTACCGCTGGAGTTGAATTGGATACATGATGTATTTCATGTTTCAATGTTAAGACGTTATCGTTCGGATCCATCTCACATAGTGCCGGTAGAGGAAATTGAAGTAATACCTGATTTGTCTTTTGAAGAAGAACCAGTGCAGATCTTGGATCGAGATGTTAAAGTGTTGAGAAGGAAGTCGGTTCCGTTGGTTAAAGTCTTTTGGCGGAATCATGGTTCAGAGGAAGCCACGTGGGAGCCAGAGGATGTAATGCAACAGCAATACCCTCACCTCTTTTAATCAGGTAAATTTCGAGGCCGAAATTTTTTTTAAAGGGGGTAGAATTGTAACATCCTGGAATTAGGGGTTCTGCATTTTATGTTTTTTGTGTGCTTGGCTTGTTCTGCTTGTGTTTTAGCTGTGTTTGGGGGTCTTGGGGAGGCTCGGGTTCGAGCCAGAGCCTTGGCGGAATTTTGCTTTTTGGGCACTCTAGGGGGAGAGCTGGTGGAAGTAGGCTTTAAGAATATTTCCTAGTGTTTGTTGACACAAGAAGGAGTGTGGTAGAGTGGCAGGAAGACGCCACTTAAGGAGCATGGGAGTGGCATCACAAGGGAGCATGGAGGGTGAAGGAGTTCGAGTCTCAACTGCAGCATGTGGAACTTTATTTTTATGCTCAAGATGGTGGAGTGTTGGCTTTCGGCTGGGACTCTTCATGGTGGTTGTTGAAGGAGTCAAAGCATTTGAAATGGATGGACATGAGGGCTTGGAGGAGTTTGAATGAGTCAACAGTTTTGAATGGGTGATGGGGAGTAAAACAAGGAGAGGATCATGGGATTCAAGTTGGTGGAAGTGGTGGCCGAATGTGGGGGTCTTTAAAGGGGAAATTTGGTCAAGAAAGGGGTCTTGGGTGAGGAGCATTTCGGTTTAGCTGCTTAAGGGGTGTGTCGAACTTCTCATCAGTCTTAGGCTTTTCTAACTTAGCATATTCGATCATAAGAGGAGGGGTTGTGCCATTTATGCCATTTAGAAAAAAAGAAGAGTGCAACCGAAACTCATTTAGGAACTCTTTCTTCTTTTGCACTTTCTTTCAACTTTCATCTTTTCCTCTCGAAGTACTCTAGCATAGCCGAATCCTCTTCTTCTCCCACTCGAAGTTTATTCTTTTTTTGTTTGTTTAGCCTCACATTAGCCGAACCTCTCCCTCACCTTCTACTCATCATAACCATACCTTTCTTCTTCATTTTCTCTACATCCTTCATTAAGCCGAAACCCCCTTTCTCTTCAACACTACTTCTATCTTCTTCGTTTTCTTTTCGTCTTCCTTGTTTCTCTCTTGAGCCGAACCACCTTTTCTCATCTTTTACAACTTGTTTTTCCCCATAGCCGAATCCTGTCTTTCTTCTTTACTCCTTCATCCTACTCTATTCTCTTTTTGTTTCAAGCCGTTTAGCAAGAAGCGTCCCTGTGGTTTGTCGAAGATCTCCTCCTCAATTGGGTTCTATCGTGTAAGGTAAGGGAGACTCTTTCGTTTCTTTCTCATTCTTTTTTGGTTCTGTGTGGTCATAGCCGAGTGGCTATTTTGTTTTGATGGTTAGATTTCGCTAATCCTCCTCTCCTCTCTCGCTTTGGGCACGCTTATCAGAAACCCCAGAGCCAGAACATTTTGAAGTCCGAAGCCCGAGGATCTGTTGATTTCGAATCTTACCTTTCCATTCGGGTTTTAAGGTAAGGTGCCTCTCTTTTGTTCTTTGTAATCACCTCTATTCATTACTCATCATAATCAAACCCCTTGTTGGGGCAATCCTGTTTTTTATAGTATTGTATTGATCAAGGTTTTCATCATGGATATGAGTGCTAGCCGATCCAAAAAGGGTGCGTCTAAGGAGTCTGAAGGGAGTGTGCTCGTAGTCTCTAATCCGTCATTCAAACGTCGTGCGGTGTTGGCAGTTCGTGATTTTCTGCCAGGTTGTGGAAGAGAGCCGACATCGGCATGGGATTGGCAAATCGCTGTTATTCCTGCTAGTGAGAGTGTCGAAGTAGAGAGTTTAGCCTTACGCGTGTCGTGTGTGTGTGTAACGCTCACACTTTTCTTTATTATTTGCGTTAGTAATCGTGTTGGGTCGAAAGCCAAAACGATCGTTGAGACGATCGAGATACCCTTATGGGGTAGGTTGGAGACACCGTAAAGTACCATTAATATTTTATTTTTAAAGATAAGTATGTATGAATTAATTATTTGATGTACCTTGAAAGTATGTTGCATTCATCTCGAGATGATAACATGTTGCATGGGCCTTGGGATATGAATGAAAGGGGAAGTGTTATTCTGCGACTCATCTCGGTGGTGCGGGACCACAAAGGTTGGCCCCACGTATACTTATCGAGGATTGTCACGGTGGTGCAGGGACCAAAGTGGGTTGGCCCCACGTTTATATATTCTGTGACTCTCACACAAGTGGTGCAGGACCACGGTGGTGCAGGACCATGGTGGCATAATGCCACGGGTGTTTGGTGATTTAGGTGACCTAGAGGATGGAAAACTAGGTTGGGTGGGCCGCATGGCATGGCATACATTATTAATATGCTACATTGTGAGGGCTAAGGCCCAATGTGTATTTGTGGGCTTAGAGCCCGATTGCGTTATAAGGGGAATTACACACTGAGTCTCGGTGACTCACCCCCTCTGCTTAATTTTACGGGTAACTCTTAGTTGCGGATTTGGAGCCGAGGTGGACTTCGAGGTGGCCATGCATTATTTTCTCGTAAAATTTCGTTTCTTATTTGAACTTACTTTTTAATTTTGGGATTTTGCAATGTAATAAGGCCTCCATAACTTTAATTTGGGTTTTTGCTTTAAATTGGTTATTGCATATCTTATGAATTGTCAAGTATGGAGTTTTTTTTCTAAAATAAAACCATAAACCATCATTTTTCTAAAAAGGGTGATAACAAAAGATGACATGCGAATAACTAACTAATTCAGAGATTTTCTTAAAATCTTAACATTTTTTTCAAATGTCACGTTTATAAAATTTCCTAATTTTTAGCTTTCGTAAAACCAAACTATATACGGCTTTTAGTTTAATCTAATAAGAAGTTGGTAAGAAACTTTCAATTATTTCCAAGATGGTAACACTAATCAAAAAGTTTTTTTTTTAAATTACGATATTCCGGTAAAAATTTCAAAACTTCTTTTCCTGTAACATACCAGATTTGGTCGTAGCGTATTGACTGGGTTTGGGGTGTTACAAAAAGTACCAAAGTGATGGTTGGATAGTGTGACGATTTCTCCGACGATCCCCGAATCCAAGCTAGCTTTGAAATCACAATAAAACACGTGAAAAATAAACAAAGTAAGCTCTAAAGCTTAGTAAGCTCGTATGAAGTAAAATTAACAATTCATAATACACCATTCATCAATTTGAACTAGTTAAAAAATAATTCATAATAGCAAATAAACCTTCTTCATACTTACTCATATGCTTATATACAAATTCATAACTTCTTCTATTTAAAACTCATACTTTTCATGTACATGCCTGTAAAAATTCATAACAAGTTCATACCTATTCGGAATACTGTCAAATACTCGATATCTCGCACACAGAGTTCCAATACATAGTCGAAGCTATTTAATCTCGCACACTAAGTGCCATATATAGCCGAAGCTATTTTGAATCACACACTAAGTGCTTATATTGCCGAAGCTATTTTGAATCGTACACTAAGTGCCATATATATCCGGATCGTCATCAAACATGACTATACTCTCATATACACAATTTATGCAATATCAAAGCATTTAAAGCATAATTGTAACAATGCTTATTACATACGAACTTACCTCGGACGTAAAAACGATAACGCGAATCAACTAATCCGACACCTTGTTCTTCCCTTGATCTTGGTCCGAATTCCATTTTTCTTGATCTAAATATATTCAAAATTAACTCATTTTATCAGCTATTTACTCAATTCAATCCAAAATATACATTAGGGCTATTTTACACATTTGCCCCTAAACTTTCACATTTTTCACAATTTAGTCCTTATTACACAAAATCACAAATTCATGAAGTTCAAGACTAACCCATGCTAGCCGAATTACCATTATGCCCCTAATAGCCCATATTTTTCATTTATTTCACATTTTAACCACACATTTTTCACATTTCACAATTTAGCCCCTAATTTGCATTTTCACTAAAAATCACTTAACAAAAATAGTTTAACTAACATCAAATATTCATAATCTATCATAAAACATCAAAATACTCATATATTCATCAATGGTAACATTCAAAATCTTTAACAGTTTTGCAAATTAGTCCCTGGGCTAGCTAGTACTAGTTGCAACGATCACCAAAACATAGAAATCATTAAAAACCGAGTCAAAAAGCATACTAAATAGCAAGGTGAAGTTGCCAAAACTTCAAGCTCAATAATGGCTAGGATTTTCTTCTATTTTCGGTGGTGAAATTAGAAAATAAAAGATGAAGACTTAATTTGGTTTTATTTGATATAACATTATTCATAAATTACTAAATTAACCTTAGTTTAAAACGTCAAAATTCACTTAATATAAGCCCATAATTGTCCACCACCATTTTAATGGTCTAATTACAACATAAGGACCTCCACTTTAATGATCCATAGCTAATAGACACATTTAACTAATAGAACATGCATTTTACACTTTACGCGATTTAGTCATTTTTATCGAATTGACCATTCAAACGATAAAATTTCTTAACGAAATTTTCACGCAATCACTCCATCATGCTATAAACATTAAAATAATAATAAAATAAATATTTCAACTTCATATTTGTGGTTTCAAAACCACTGTTTCGATTTGACCAAAAACGAGCTATTACAATTCTCCCCCCTTAGGGATTTTCATCCTCGAAAATCTTACTAGTGAATAGGTTAGGGTACTATTTTCTCATGGCTTCCTCGGGCTCCCACGTAGCCTTTTCGACACCGTGACGTTGCCACAAGACTTTCACTAAATTTATACGTTTATTTCTCAATTCTTTGATCTCTTGAGCTATAATTCTGACCGGTTCTTTGTCGTATGTCATATCGGGTCGAATTTCAATCTCTGACAGAGAAATCACATGCAAAGGATCCGATCTATATTGACACAACATCGACACATGAAATACATTGTGGATATTTTCTAACTCTGACGGTAATGCTAACCGATATGCTACTGGCCTTATTCTTTCGATGATCTCATACGGCCCGATGAATCGCAGACTCAATTTGCCTTTGCGACCGAAATGAAGTAATTTTTTCCACAGAGAGACTTTCAAGAACACTTTGTCACCGATCTGGAATTCAATGTCTTTTTTTTTCAAATCTGCGTACGATTTCTGATGATCTGCAGCTACTTTCAAACAGTCGCGAATTACTTTCACTTTCTCTTCGGTTTCTCTAACCAGATCAACCCCGTGAATCTGTTTCTCACTCAGCTCAGTCCAATACAATGGAGTTCGGCATTTGCGACCATATAAAGCTTCATACGGTGCCATATTTATGCTCGTTTGAAAACTGTTATTATACGCCAATTCAACCAACGGTAAATATTTCTCCCAATTACCTTCGAACTCTAAAACACAACATCTGAGCATATCTTCGAGAATCTAAATTAATCTCTCGATCGACCATCGGTTCTGACGGAAAAGTCATCTTGAAATTCAATTTTGTAGCCAGAGCTTCTTGTAATTTCTTCCAAAACCGCGATGTGAATCTCGAATCTCTATATGAAATAATCAAAACTGGCACCCCGTGCAATCTAATGATCTCAGCAATATATAATTCAGCTAATCTATCGAGTGAATAGTCAATACGTACCGGAATAAAATGTGCTAATTTCATCAATCGATCAACGACAAACCAAATTGCATCTTAATTTTTTGAAGATAGGGGCAATCCCGATACGAAATCCATAGTCACTGTAACAGCTCGGCATAGACCCTAGTCGAAACAGTGGTTTCGGGAAAACAAATTTGAGGTTGGAAAAATATTTTAATATTATTTTTGGTGTTTACAGTATGTGATTAAGCATGTGTGAAAATTTTGTGTGAAAAATTTATAGTTTGTGTGTTAAATTGCAAAAAAGGACATAATTGCATAAAATGCAAAAGCTGTGTGCTAATTGTTAAAGTGCTTAATTGGAATTGCTTCTTAAATGAGAGGTCCTTATGTGGTTATTTAACCATTGAATGTCTTAAATGACAAGGATGGACAATAGTTAGTGGATTTTAAATGTTTATAATAAGGTTATTATAGTAAATGAATATTAATGTTAATATTAATAAAAAAAATTAGCTCTATTATCATCATCCATTTACGAAAACACAAAGAAAAAGAAAAGAATAAAAACATTAGGGTTCGACACACTTTTGATCTTGGTTGAGGTATGTTTTGAGCTCAGTTTTTAGTGATTTTTACGTTTTTGTGATCGTTGCTTTGTGTTTTATCAAGCCCATGTCTTAATTTTGGAATTTGATGATGATTTTGAAATGTGCAATTGATGAATATGTGAGCTTTGTGTTGGTAGTTGGTGAAATATGAAAGTTTAATGTTGGGTTAACATATTTTATCTTTGAATTTTTGATGAATTTGATTATTTTGGGCTAAATTGTGAAAATGAAAAAAATTTGAAGGACTAAAATGTGAAATAAATGAAATATGTGGGCTTGTATGAGCTAGGGAAAATTTGGCTAAGCATGGGTAAATGGAAATTATGCGTATTTGATGATTTTATGAAATAGAGACTAAAATGTCAAAATGTGAAAATGTGAGGGCTATTTTTGTAAAATGCCCTAAATACATGTGTTTGGATTAAATTGAATGATTTGGTGAATAAAAGAGTTAAATTTGAATATGTTTAGATCAAGAAAAGAGGAACTCGGATTTAGATCGAGGCAAGAACAAGGTGCTTGATTAAATGACTTGAATCATGTTTTTACGTCCGAGGTAAGTTCGTGTATAATACGAACTGTTTTATTTATGTTCATATGTTATATAATGAATGGAATGTGTAAATTGAATGTGCAATGTGAATTATGAGCATGAAGAGATGTGGTACTATGTGTACGTAAATAAAAATCGTTATAGTGACGAAAGACACTAAGTGTGCGAAATAGAGAAATTCATCGGCTATGTTATTTGGCATTGTGTGTGCAAATTTGATATATCTTTGATTTAATGTGGTGCACTAAGTGTGCGATAATTTTGTGGCTTTGGCTATTCATGTGGAACTAAGTGTGCGATAATAATATTGTGACTGTGGCAATTTACATAGCACCGAGTGTGTGAATTCATCAAATGTTCAAAGAGGAGAGAACGAGAAAAGGTTCGGAGCATTTAATAGTAAATGTGATAGTTAAATACGTGATGGTATAGGTATGTACGAAACCTATGTGGTTGATGAGTTTGTAAATGGATAAATGGATGATTATGTGAATATTGGCTATGGATGAAATTGAGTATTATTGTGAATTGATCTATGTGAAGGTTTATTTTATATATTGAATTTGAATCATTGAGTTAAATGTATTATATTACGAACTTACTAAGCTTTAAAGCTTAATGTGTGAAGTTTTCTCTGTTTTACAGTGTATTTAAAGCTAGCTCGGATCTGGTGATCGTCAGCGACTCAATCACACTATCGTCTATCTATTTTGGTACTTTTGGAAGTTGTATATACTTGGTATATGGCATGTATAGGCTAGTGATTAGGGTATGTTTTTAGTGTATATATATCTTGCCATGTGATATGGCTTGATGGATGAATGATCTTAGCATATGGTTTGGATATGTGAGATAGATGGTTATAAAGTGTATGTGTGTATTATGTGAATGTTCACCATGGTATGAGTTAGTAAAATGGAAATGGTATGTTTCATGCTATGAATTGGTAAGAATTAAATGGTGTAAAGATTATGTGGTTTGGATGTGGAATTGATACTTTGGAAAGGTATGTTTGAGTTGGAAATGAGTATGGAAATATATGATATAGTTGAAGGTTAATTGGTGCATAAATTGGTATGTTTTGGATGCCATTTGAGGTCTGAATTTGTATGGTTTGATGATTGTAGGTGTGACTCAAAGTGTGGGTGGCAAATTGGCCTATATTTGCCCACACGGTTGAGCACACGGGCGTGTGGCTCGATCGTGTCTCTTAAGATTGTAATTCGAAAACAAGTCAGACTTGTACACGGGCTAGACATACGGGCGTGTGACTGGCCTTGTGAAACAAGTCAGTGTCGACCGCGGTTGAATCACACGGGCGTGTCCTCGGCTGTGTGGACAAGTTAGTATGTATGCCCTGTTTTGCCACGGCTTGGACACATGGGTGTGTCCGAGGCCGTGTGAGGCACACAGCCTACCTACACGGGCGTTTGACCTCTGTAGCTTTGAAAATGTTAAGTTTTTGGAAAAATTTCATATGTGCTCGGTTTAGTCCCGACCCTTTTCCAATGTATGTTTGAGGTCTCGTAGACCTTATTAAGGGACTTAGTGACATGGTTTGATTATGATTTAATGGTGTATGGACAATGAAGGTTAAATTTGATGATTTGATCGGTAATGCCTCTTAACCCTATTCCGACGACGGATACGGGTTAGGGGTGTTACATTTTATTGGTATCAGAGCTACGGTTTAGTCAATTCTAGGACTAACGTAGCATATGAAAGTCTAACTATACATGCCTTATATATATCTGCGATAGTGTGATGATTCCTGACAGTTAAAAATGTGTTTTTATATAGCGAATGGATCCCGATCGAGCTGTTGCTGATGATATTGAGAGTAATGCACCTGGTCCCGCTCAAGGGACAGGGCCGGCTGAATCTAGGCCGATAGCTAGTAGTCACGAGTGATAGGCAAAGCAAGCCTTCTTCCAAATGATGAGTTAGTGGTTTACGGAGTTCATTCGAACGAATTCGGCTGCTCAACAACCTCCACCCCCGCAAGTTCCTGTAGTGCCACAAGTTTCAGATCCGATCCGATTGAGTAAGCCTCCTGTAGATAAAATTTGAAAGTACGGGGCCGAAGAGTTTAGGGCCACAGTTGATGATGATGCCGAGCGAGCTAAGTTTTGGCTCGAGAATACAATTCGAGTGTTTAAAGACATGTCATTGACTCCTGATGAATGCTTAAAATGTGTTGTTTCATTGTTGAGAGATACGACATATAATTGGTGGAAAATGTTGATATCTGTGGTTCCGAGAGAGAGAATCACCTGGGATTTCTTTCAAGTTGAATTCCAGAAGAAATATATCAGTCAACGATTCATAGATCAGAAATGTAAAGAATTCCTAGAGCTGAAACAGGGCCGTATGTCTGTTACGAAATATGAATGGGAGTTTGTGAGATTGAGTCAATATGCATGGCAATGTGTTTCGATAGAAACTACTATGTGTAAACGATTTGTCGAAGGTTTGAATGAAGACATTAAACTGTTGGTTGGAATTCTTGATCTGAATGAATTTGTAGTATTGGTTGAAAGAGCCTGCAAAGCCGAAGAGCTTAGTAAAGAAAAGAAGAAAGAGGATTCAGAAGCTAGAGCTGAAAGAAAAAGGTCGATGAGTAAGTCGTATCAACCTTCATCAAAGAGATTTAGAGATGCAGCAAATCGCTCAAATGTTTCGTTTGGACATTCGAGTAAGATCGAGTGAAACAGAATACTGGTTTTAAAACTCAAACTCCAATTGAATCGAGTGTTGGAAGTGTCAGAAGTAATAAGCCTGAGTGTAGACAGTTTGAAAGACGTCATATCGGAGAATGCTGGGGCAAGTATAATAATAGAGTTTGCTATAAATGTAGATCACGAGATCACTTCATTCGAGATTGTCCAGAGTTAGTTGAGAAAGACAATATTCAGAGTACGTGGCTGAGTAACCCGACAGTTAGGGGTAGACCACCCAGAAACACTAGAAATGTAAGCGGTAGTCAGAGAGGAACAATGGATACAACCGTAAGATCCGAGGCGAGAGCACCTGCCCGAGCTTATGCTATTCACGCTCGAGAAGAAGCGTCATCTCTAGATGTCATAACTGGTACTTTTACTCTTTTTGATACTGATGTAATTACACTAATAGATCCAGGATCTACTCATTCATATGTGTGTGTGAACTTAGTATCTAGTAAGACTCTACCTGTTGAGTCTACTGAGTTTGTGATTAGAGTATCGAACCCCTTAGGCAAGTGTGTTCTGGTTGATAAAGTGTGTAAGAATTGTCCGTTGATGTAACATCCCGAAATTGGGCCTAGTAGGATTGGGCCCAATGGGCCTTGTTTTTAAAATTTTTGAGAACGGCATTAATGCAAGTTAGACTTATTAGGTAAGTTATTTTGGAAGGTTAGAGGGCTTCTATGAAGTCCCGGGATCAAATATTAGCTTTGGGGAAATTTTGGTTTTAGGTGAAAAAAACCACGGAAGTTGGCGGGTAGGCCTTAAGAATAAAATGTGGGGAAAAATGACACAAGTGGAGTGTGTGGTGTAGTGGCAAAGTGACGCCACTTAAGAGACAAGGGGGTGACGCCACAAGGAAGGAAGGAGGTCCAAGGTTCAAGTCTTGGCTTTTGCATTTTGGTTTTCTTTTACTTGGACCTCGGAATTTGGCTATAGATTTATATTTAGTTGCGCATGGTTTAAGACACAAGAGGAGCTTGTGGCTAAGTGGCTAGCAGCGTGGATTATGTTGCAAGGGAGCACGGGTTCGAATCTCATGAGAAGCAAGGGAGTATTTATTTTGCGATGCAGACGGGAAGAGATTCAGTTGAATTTAAACTCTACGACGTGAAGGATCCCACATCGGAAAGATACAAAGAAGGAAGGTGAAGAGCTAGCTATATAAAGAGCTTTCCGGAGGAGGGTTGACACACCTTGGAGGGCGTTTGGGCACAAGAGTGGTCGGGCGCGGATTAGCACCAGAGTCCTATCGGTGTGTAACTCTCTACTCTAGTTGTAGAGCGGCAAATGCCGAAGTGCGGCCACGGTAATAGTAGCCACACGAGCGTGCGAGCGTGCGTGTAGGGCTTCGATCACGATAGTTGAGGCCATCGGTAGTATTCTTGTGGGTTGGGGCGCTTGGGCGCGATGGGCGAAGTGGGCCCAATGGGCCCGTGGGCCCTTATGAGTAAATTGTGCGATTGTATAGTATATAGTGAACTAGACTAGGTGGAACTTATATACATGGCTAGATTTGTGCTAGGTGGGCCACACGAGCGTGTGGGCTGAATGGGCCGGAATCGAGTTTTAGGCCCAATTGTCCTAAGACGACCAGGAAATGGTAGCCGAGTCGCTCGGGGGGTGACATTTGGGCCTTTGGGAAAGGCCATTGTAGGTGCAAAATTACAAAAATACCCACAGAAGGGTATATTATGAAAATACCCTTAGTGGGTAAATTATTGAAAATACCACCAAGGGTAAATTATGAAAATGCCCTTGGTGGGTAAATTACCAATATACCCTTGGTGGGTAAATTACGAAAATGCCCTTGGTAGGTAAAATTACTGCTATACCCTTAGAGGTTGATTAGGGTGATTATGTTGTTTTATGTCTATCCGATTATGATGGTAATTCATGTTATACTTATATTTGATATATGTCTAGCATACATGACATACCGCATACACGAATTATTATGTCATATTGCATGGGTATGATGAGAGGAGGGGGAATATGATATCCGTGTCTTTGGGACACCAGTGGTTTGGCACCACCACGGTGGTTTGGTACCACAGATTGATTATTGTGACTTTGGGTCACGGAGGTTTGGCACCTCGGCGTCTCGTCCCGATGGCTTAGCACCACGATGGGTTGGCCCCACATTGATTATACGAGATTGACGCCAGGTGATTTGGTATCACACGATGGGTTGGCCCCATCATTGGATTCGTGACTTCGGTCACCAATGATTTGGTATCACATTTGTGTCTTTGGGACACCGGAGGTTTGGCACCTCATAGCGTCTCATCCCGGTGGCTTAGCACCACGAAGGGTTGGCCCCACACCGATTATACGGGATTGACGCCAGGTGATTTGGTATCACACGATGGGTTGGCCCCATCATTGGATTCGTGACTTCGGTCACCAAAGATTTGGTATCACATTTGTGTCTTTGGGACACCGAGGTTTGGCACCTCATAGCGTCTCGTCCCGGTGGCTTCGCACTACCACGATGGGTTTGGTCCCACGATGATAATCGGGATTGACGCCGGGTGATTTGGTATCACACGATGGGTTGGCCCCATCATTTGGATTCTTCGTGACTTTGGGTCACCAAAGTGGTTTGGCACCACACTTATGGATATCGTGACTTTGGGTCACCAGGTGGTTTGGCACCACCAGTGGTTTTGGTACCACACGGGTAGAAAAAGGAGAATGGATGGCTAGGATTGGGTGCATTACTTGTATTGCTATGTACGATGTGTGTTAGCTTGTTGCATTAATCGGGAGGGGGATTTACACACTGAGTCTCGATGACTCACCCCTTAGTTAAATTTTGCAGGTAATCATTAGATCGCGGATTTGGGAGCTGAGGTGGACTCGTGGAGGCCATACATATGTTCACTCGTAAATTCGTTTCTTTTATTTGACTTATTTTTATTTGAGTTTTGTTATGTAATAGGGCCTTGGGTATTTTATTTGGTTTCAGCTTTCAATTTGTTTATTGCTTGTTATTAAATGATCAATATAGGATTTTCCTAAAATGATAATAAACCATTTCTTATTCAAAATTACTTAAACTCGATTTCTCACCACAACTATAAAGAATATGAGCTTTTAACGAATGCACGCTTTTAGACATTCCTTTCATGTGACATGCCGATTTGGTCGTAACGTTTAGGCCGGGTTTGGGGTGTTACAATTATGGTATCGAGCCAGTGTTCAAAAACTCTACTGTGGGTTTGGGTTCAAAAATGTTTTCAAAAGATGGTTTGGAAAATGGTTTAGAAAAATATATCTGTTTTTTTTTGAAATATGGCACCCGAGTCTCCTGCACCAATCCATGCCGTAAGTTTCTGATACTTTGCTTTGTTATATGTCAGATTTTGAATATCTATTCTGTGTGTTTGGGTAGGATGTGATGTTCGGATATAGAGTTGATTGCGTCTTTAAATATTTGTGCGCTTTAATGGCTAGTTTTTTTTAGTATGTGTAGGATTTCTAAATTCTAGTTAAAAGTATATTAGGGTTATTGGAATCGAGTGTGCAGCATGAGCACAAACGTTGTAGGTTAGGTGGTACGAATGTTCCTGTAGTTGGAAATTTTGAGGACGAAATTTCTTTAAGGAGGGTAGATTTGTAACATCCCGAAATTGGGCCTAGTAGGATTGGGCCCAATGGGCCTTATTTTTAAAATTTTTGAGAACGGCATTAATGCAAGTTAGACTTATTAGGTAAGTTATTTTGGAAGGTTAGAGGGCTTCTATGAAGTCCCGGGATCAAATATTAGCTTTGGGGAAATTTTGGTTTTAGGTGAAAAAAAAACCCTGGAAGTTGGCAGGTAGGCCTTAAGAATAAAATGTGGGGAAAAATGACACAAGTGGAGTGTGTGGTGTAGTGGCAAAGTGACGCCACTTAAGAGACAAGGGGGTGACGCCACAAGGAAGGAAGGAGGTCCAAGGTTCAAGTCTTGGCTTTTGCATTTTGGTTTTCTTTTTACTTGGACCTCAGAATTTGGCTATAGATTTATATTTAGTTGCGCATGGTTTAAGACACAAGAGGAGCTTGTGGCTAAGTGGCTAGCAGCGTGGATTATGTTGCAAGGGAGCCTGGGTTCGAATCTCATGAGAAGCAAGGGAGTATTTATTTTGCGGTCTGGACGGGAAGAGTTTCAGTTGAATTTAAACTCTACTGACGAAGGGATCCCACATCGGAAAGATACAAAGAAGGAAGGTGAAGAGCTAGCTATATAAAGAGCTTTCCAGGAGGAGGGTTGACACACCTTGGAGGGCGTTTGGGCACAAGAGTGGTCGGAGCACGGATTAGCACCAGAGTCCTATCAGGTGTGTAACTCTCTCTACTCTTGTTATAGAGCGGCAAATGCCGAAGTGCCGGTCACGGCAATAGTAGCCACACGAGCGTGCGAACGTACGTGTAGGGCTTCGACGCGATAGTTGAGGCCATCAGTAGTATTCTTGTGGGTTGGGGCTGCTTGGGCCGCGATGGGCCGAAGTGGGCCCAATGGGCCCGTGGGCCCTTATGAGTAAATTGTGCGATTGTATAGTATATAGTGAACTAGACTAGGTGGAACTTATATACATGGCTAGATTTGTGCTAGGTGGGCCACACGAGCGTGTGGGCACAGAATGGGCCTGAATCGAGTTTTAGGCCCAATCGTCCCAGTTTGACCGAAATGGTAGCTGAGTCGCTCGGGGTGACATTTGGGCCTTTGGGAAAGGCCATTGTAGGTGCAAAATTACAAAAATACCCCTGAAGGGTATATTATGAAAATACCCTTAGTGGGTAAATTACTGAAATACCACTGAAGGGTAAATTATGAAAATGCCCTTGGTGGGTAAATTACCAATATACCTTTGGTGGGTAAATTACGAAATTGCCCTTGGTAGGTAAAATTACGGTTATACCCTTAGAGGTTGATTAGGGTGATTATGTTGTTTTATGTCTATCTGATTATGATGGTAATTCATGTTATACTTATATTTGATATATGTCTAGCATACATGACATACTGCATACACGAATTATTATGTCATATTGCATGGGTATGATGAGAGGAGGGGGAATATGATATCCGTGTCTTTGGGACACCAGTGGTTTGGCACCACAGGTGGTTTGGTACCACGATTGATTATTGTGACTTTGGGTCACCGAGGTTTGGCACCTCGTCCTCGTCCCCAGTGGCTTAGCACCACAAAGGGTTGGCCCCACGCTGATTATACGGGATTGACGCCGTGATTTGGTATCACACGATGGGTTGGCCCCATCATTGGATTCGTGACTTCGGTCACCAGTGATTTGGTATCACATTTGTGTCTTTGGGACACCGAGGTTTGGCACCTCATAGCGTCCTCGTCCCGGTGGCTTAGCACCACAAATGGGTTGGCCCCACACCGATTATACGGGATTGACGCCAAAGTGATTTGGTATCACACGATGGGTTGGCCCCATCATTGGATTCGTGACTTCGGTCACCAAAGATTTGGTATCACATTTGTGTCTTTGTGACACCGCAGGTTTGGCACCTCATAGCGCCTCGTCCCGGTGGCTTTGTACCACAATGGGTTGGCCCCACAGATGATAATACGGGATTGACGCCAGTGATTTGGTATCACACGATGGGTTGGCCCCATCATTTGGATTCTTCGTGACTTTGGGTCACCAGTGGTTTGGCACCACCAGTGGTTTGGTACCACACGGGGTAGAAAAAGGAGAATGGATGGCTAGGATTGGGTGCATTACTTGTATTGCTATGTACGATGTGTGTTAGCTTGTTGCATTAATCGGGAGGGGGATTTACACACTGAGTCTCGATGACTCACCCCTTAGTTAAATTTTGCAGGTAATCATTAGATCGCGGATTTGGGAGCTGAGGTGGACTCGTGGAGGCCATACATATGTTCACTCGTAAATTCGTTTCTTTTATTTGACTTATTTTTATTTGAGTTTTGTTATGTAATAGGGCCTTGGGTATTTTATTTGGTTTCAGCTTTCAATTTGTTTATTGCTTGTTATTAAATGATCAATATGGGATTTTCCTAAAATGATAATAAACCATTTCTTATTTAAAATTACTTAAACTCGATTTCTCACCACAACTATAAAGAATATGAGCTTTTAACGAATGCACGCTTTTAGACATTCCTTTCATGTGACATGCCGTTTCTTATTAAGTAACGTTTAGGCCGGGTTTGGGGTGTTACAGTTGATGTTTTGGGATATTTGTTTTTTGGCTAATTTGATGCTGGTACCCTTTGATGAATTTGATATAATTTTGGGTATGGATTGGTTAACGCTGCATAATGCTATTATCAATTGTAAACGGAAGAGTATTGGTTTGAGAAGTCAGAATGGTGAGATAGTTCGAATTGAATCCAGTGATTTGAATGGGCTACCGGATGTAATATCTTCAATGAAAGCTTTGAATTATGTGAAAAAGGGGTGTGAAGCTTATCTTGCATATGTGATAGATACAAAAGTGATAGAAAAGAAAGTTGAACCTGTGCCTGTAGTTTGCGAGTTTCTAGATGTGTTTCCCGAAGAACTACCGGGATTACCTCTGATACGAGAAGTTGAGTTTGGTATTGACTTAGTACCGGGGACGACTCCTATCTCAATAGCTCCATATAGAATGGCACCAACAGAATTGAAAGAATTGAAGTCTCAGTTGCAAGAGTTGACAGATAGAGGATTTGCACGACCGAGTTTCTCACCTTGGGGTGCTCCTGTATTGTTTGTGAAAAAGAAAGGTGGCACTATAAGGATGTGTATTGACTACCGAAAGTTGAATAAAGTGACAATAAAGAATAAATATCCTTTGCCTCGTATTGATGATTTGTTTGATCAGCTAAAAGGAGCTAAAGTGTTTTCGAAAATAGATTTGAGATCGGGATATTATCAATTGAGAGTTAAAGAATCAGATGTGTCAAAAATTACTTTCAGAACGAGGTACGGACATTATGAATTCTTAGTTATGCCTTTCGGACTAACGAATGCTCCTGCAGTGTTTATGGATTTGATGAATCGGATATTCAGACTGTATTTGGATCGATTTGTCGTGGTGTTTATTGACAATATTTTGATTTATTCTTGTGATGAGACGCAACATGTCGAGCATTTGAGAATCATGTTACAGACTCTGCGTGAGAAGCAATTGTATGCAGAGTTTAGTAAATACGAGTTCTGGTTGCGTGAGGTTGGTTTTATGGGACATATAGTGTCAGCTGCGGGAATACGAGTTGATCCGATCAAGATTTCAGCAATTTTAGAGTGGAAGCCTCCGAGAAATGTGTCTGAAGTCCGTAGTTTTTTGGGACTAGCGGGATATTATAGACTGTTTGTGAAAGGCTTCTCGATGATTACGACTCTGTTGATGAAATTGCTACAGAAAGATGTTAAATTTGAATGGTCAGAAAAGTGTCAGCAGAGTTTTGAACAGTTGAAAGTATTGTTTACAGAGGCACCAGTGTTAGTTCAACCTGAATCGGGTAAAGAGTTCATAGTTTATAGTGATGCATCGTTGAATGGTTTGGGCTGTGTGTTGATGCAAGAGGGCAAAGTTATAGCTTATGCTTTGAGACAGTTAAAGCCGCATGAAAAGAACTATTCGACGCATGATTTTGAACTAGCAGCTATTGTATTCGCATTGAATATTTGGCGTCACTACTTATTTGGTGAAAAGTGTCACATTTATACTGATCACAAGAGCTTGAAAAGAATTGAATTTGCGATAGCGAAGATGGTTAGAATTGCTAAAAGACTTTGAATTAGTAATTGACTATCATCCAGGTAAAGCTAATGTTGTTGCTGATGCTCTGAGCCGAAAGTCTTTATTTGCTTTGCGAGCAATGAGTACTCGGATAGATCTGTGTGATGATGGTTCTGTTTTGGCTGAGTTGAAAGTGAGGCCAATGTTTATACACCAGATTTGTGATGCCCAGAAAAGTGATGATGAGATGATGGCAACACGAGATCAGTGTGGTTCGAATTGTGATTCAGAATTTCGAGTTGATAATGATGATTGTTTGAGATTCCGAGATCGAATTTGTATTCCGAGAAATTCAGAGTTGATTCAGTTGATTTTGAACGAAGCTCATAATAGTCGTATGTCAATTCATCTGGGAAGTACGAAAATGTACAATGATTTGAAATAGTTTTATTGGTGGCATGGTATGAAACGGGATATTTTAGAGTTTGTTTCGAGATGTTTAGTTTGTCAGCAAGTCAAAGCTGAACATCAAGTTCCATCCGGTTTGCTACAACCGATAATGATTCCTGAGTTGAAATGGGAGAGAATCACGATGGACTTTGTGTCGGGATTACCTGCATCTTCGAGAAAGAAAGATGTGATCTGGGTGATAGTTGATAGATTAAAGAAGTAAGCTTATTTTATTCCAGTGAGAACAGATTATTCGCTTGATAAATTAGCTTAATTGTATATTTCTGAGATTGTGAGATTGTACGGGGTGCCATTATCTATTGTATCTGACAGAGATCCGAGGTTTACCTCGCGGTTTTGGAAGAAGTTGCAAGAGGCTTTCGGTATGAAGTTGCATTTTAGTACAGCATTTCATCCGCAAACGGATGGTCAATCCGAGCGGATCATTCAGATTCTCGAGGATATGTTGAAATGTTGTATTCTTGAGTTTAAAAGTACATGGGAAAAGCATCTACCATTGATTGAATTCGCGTATAATAATAGCTTTCAATCTAGCATTAAAGTGGCACCATATGATGCTCTTTATGGTCGTAAATGCAGAACTCCATTGTATTGGACTGAGCTTAGTGAAAATAAGATTCACGGGGTCGATTTGATAAAAGAGACTGATCAACAAGTGAAAGTGATTCGTGATAGTTTGAAAGCAGCGTCAGATCGTCAGAAGTCTTATGCAGATTTGAAACGTAAAGATATTGAGTTTGAGATCGGTGATAAAGTGTTTTTGAAAGTATATCCGTGGAAGAAAATACTTCGTTTCGGCAGAAAAGGCAAATTGAGTCCGAGGTTCATCGGGCCGTATGAAATTATTGAACGTATTAGGCCAGTTGCTTATAGATTGTTGTTGCCACCTGAGCTAGAAAAGATCCATAATGTGTTTCACGTATCGATGCTTCGACGATACAGATCTGATCCATCGCATGTGATTGCTCCTACTGAGGTTGAGATTCAGTCAGATTTATTATATAACGAAGAACCGATTCGAATTCTGGCACGTGAGATCAAAGAGTTGAGAAATAAAAGAATTTCTCTAGTAAAAGTGTTGTGGCACAAACACGGAGTTGAAGAGGCTATGTGGGAGCCTGAAGAAGTTATGAGAGAGCAGTATCCAAATCTATTCACTGGTAAGATTTTCGGGGACAAAAATCCCTGAGGGGGGAGAGTTGTAACAGCTCGGCTAAGACCCTAGTCAGAACAGTGGTTCCGGGACCACAAATTCGAGGTTGGAAAAATATTTTAATATCATTTTTGGTGTTTACAGTATGTGATTAAGCATGTGTGAAAATTCTGTGTGAAAATTTTATAGTTTGTGTGTTAAATTGCGAAAAGGACTTAATCGCATAAAATGCAAAAGCTGTGTGCTAATTGTTAGAGTGCTTAATTAGCATGGCTTCTTAAATGAGAGGTCCTTATGTGGTTATTTAACCATTAAATGTCTTAAATGACAAGGATGGACAATAGTTAGTGGATTTTAAATGTTTATAATAAGGTTATCATAGTAAATGAATATTAATGTTAATATTAATAAAACAAAACAAAAATTAGCTCCATTATCATCATCCATTTTCGAAAATACAAAGAAAAAGAAAAGAATAAGAAAATTAGGGTTCGACACACTTTTAATCTTGATTTAGGTATGTTTTGAGCTCAATTTTTAGTGATTTTTACGTTTTTGTGATAGTTGCTTTGTGTTTTATCAAGCCCATGTCTTAATTTTGGAATTTGATGATGATTTTGAAATGTGCCATTGATGAATATGTGAGCTTTGTGTTGATAGTTGGTGAAATATGAAAGTTTAATGTTGGGTTAACATATTTTATCTTTGAATTTTTGATGAATTTGATTATTTTGGGCTAAATTGTGAAAATGAAAAAAATTGAAGGACTAAAATGTGAAATAAATGAAATATGCGGGCTTTTATGAGCTAGGGGAAAATTCGGCTAAGCATGGGTAAATGGAAATTATGCGTATTTGATGATTTTATGAAATAGGGACTAAAATGTCAAAATGTGAAAATATGAGGGCTATTTTGTAAAATGCCCTAAATATGTGTGTTTGGATTATATTGAATGATTTGGTGAATAAAATAGTTAAATTTGAATATGTTTAGATCAAGAAAAGAGGAACTCGGATTTAGATCGAGGCAATAACAAGGTGCTCGATTAATCGACTTGAATCGTGTTTTTACATCCGAGGTAAGTTCGTGTATAATACGAACTGTTTTATTTATGTTCATATGTTATATAATGAATAGAATGTGTAAATTGAATGAGCAATGTGAATTATGACCATGAAGAGATTTGGTACTATGTGTACGTAAATAAAAATCGTTATAGTGACGAAAGGCACTAAGTGTGCGAAATAGAGAAATACATCGGCTATGTTATTTGGCACTGTGTGTGCGAATTTGATATATCTTTGATTTAATGTGGTGCACTAAGTGTGCGATAATTTTGTAGCTTTGGCTATTTATGTGGCACCAAGTGTGCGATAATAATATTGTGACTGTGGCAATTTACACAGCACTGAGTGTGCGAATTCATCAAATGTTCAAAGTGGAGCGAACGAGAAAAGGTTCAGAGCATTGAATAGTAAATGTGATAGTTAAATATGTGATGGTACATGTATATACGAAACCTATGTGGTTGATGAGTTTGTAAATGGATAAATGGATGATTATGTGAGTATTGGTTATGGATGAAATTGAGTATTATTGTGAATTGATCTATGTGAAGGTTTATTTTATATATTGAGTTTGAATCATTGAGCTAAATGTATTATATTACGAACTTACTAAGCTTTAAAGCTTACTGTATGAAGTTTTCTCTGTTTTATAGTGTATTTAAAGCTAGCTCAGATCCGGGGATCGTCAGCGACTCACTCACACTATCGACTATCTATTTTGGTACTTTTGGAAGTTGTATATACTTGGTATATGGCATGTATAGGCTAGTGATTAGGGTATGTTTTGAGTGTATATATATATCTTGCCATGTGATATGGCTTGATGGATGAATGATCTTAGTATATGGTTTGGATATGTGAGATAGATGGTTATAAAGTGTATGTGTGTATTATGTGAATGATCACCATGGTATGAGTTAGTAAAATGGAAATGGTATGTTTCATGCTATGAATTGGTAAGAATTAAATGATGTATAGATTAAGTAGTTTGGATGTGGAATTGATACTTTGGAAAGGTATGTTTGAGTTGGAAATGAGTATGGAAATATAAGATATAGTTGAAGGTTAATTGGTGCATAAATTGGTATGTTTTGGATGCCATTTGAGGTCTAAATTTGTATGGTTTGATGATTGTATGTGTGACTCAAAGCGTGGGTGGAAAATTGGCCTATATTTTCCCACACGGTTGAGCACAAAGTCGTGTGGCTCGAACGTGTCTCTTAAGATTGTAATTCGAAAACAAGTCAGACTTGCACACGAGCTAGACACACGGGCGTGTGACTGGTCGTATGAAACAAGTCAGTGTCGACAACGGTTGAAGCACATGAGCGTGTCCTCGACCGTGTGGACAAGTCAGTATGTATGTCATGTTTTTCCACGGCTTGGACACATGGGTGTGTCTGAGGCCGTGTGCCTACCCACACATGCGTGTGACCTCTTTAGCTTTGAAAATGTTAAGTTTTTGGAAAAATTTCGTATGTGCTCGGTTTAGTCCCGACCCCTTTCCAATACATGTTTGAGGTTTCGTAGACCTTATTAAGGGACTTAGTGACATGGTTTGATTATGATTTAATGGTGTATGGACAATGAAGGTTAAATGTGATGATTTGATCGGTAATGCCTTTTAACCCTATTTCGGCGACGGATACGGGTTAGGGGTGTTACAGTCACCCTATCCCATTTCCACTCAGGTATCATCATAGGCTGAAGCAAACATGAAGGTACTTGATGCTCGGCTTTCACTTGCTGACAAATTAAACACTTCGATACAAACTCAGAAATGTCTCGTTTCATACCCGACCACAAATACAATTTCTTCAAATCATTGTACATTTTAGTACTTCCTGGATGAACGGATAAACAACCATTATGTGCCTTGTGTAAAATATTCTGAATCAACTCTGGATTTTTTGGTACACAGATTCTATCTCATAACATTAAACAATCATTGGATCCGTTTTGGTACTCTGTATCACTAGTCGACTCGCATTGCACTCTTTTAGCTTGCAAATCACTATCACATTTCTGAGCTTTGCAAATTTGCTGAAGAAATACTGGTTTAGCTTTTAACTCAGCTAAAATCGAACCATCATCAGATATTGTCAACTGAGTATTCATTGCTCTTAAGGCAAACAACGATTTTATACTTAAAACATCCGCGACCACATTTGCTTTCCCCGGGTGATAATCGATTACTAACTCATAGTCTTTCAATCGTTCGAGCCATCTCCGTTGTCGCAAATTCAGATCTTTCTGAGTCATAATATACTTTAAACTCTTATGATCAGTAAAGATGTGGCATTTTTAACCGTACAAATGATGACGCCAAATTTTCAATGCAAAAACTATAACGACCAACTCTAAATCGTGCGTCGATTAGTTCTTTTCATGCGGCTTCAACTATTTGGAAGCATAGGCTATCACTTTTCCCTCTTGCATCAATACACAACCCAAACCGTTCAATGACGTGTCGCTATAAATCACAAATTCTTTACCCGACTCAGGTTGAACCAACACTGGTGCTTCAGTTAGCAATGCTTTCAATTGATCGAAACTTTGTTGACATTTCTCGGACCATTCAAACTTGACATCTTTCTTTAGCAGTCTAGTTATCGGTGTAGCAATCATCGAGAATCCTTTTACAAAACATCGATAGTAACCAGCCAATCCCAGAAAGCTTCTGACATCAGATACATTTCTAGGTGGTTTCCAGTCAATAACTGCAGAAATCTTACTCGGATCAACTCTTATACCTTTCGCAGAAACAATGTGTCCCAAAATCCAACTTCCTGGAGCCAGAACTCACATTTGCTAAATTTAGCGTACAGTTGCTTATCTCTTAAGGTCTGCAACACAATTCTCAAATGCTCGGCATGCTCAGACTCATCTCGTGAATAGATCAGAATGTCATCAATGAACACAACAACAAATCTTTCTAAATACGGTCTAAAGATCCGATTCATCAAATCCATAAAAATAGCAGGAGCATTAGTTATTCCAAAAGGCATAACAAGGAATTTATAGTGTCCGTACCTCGTTTTGAACGCAGTTTTCAGCACATCTGAGTCTTTAACTCGCAACTGATAATAGCCAGATCTCAAGTCAATCTTTGAAAACATGGTTGCACCTTTCAACTGATCAAACAAATCATCTATTCTCGGTAATGGATACTTGTTCTTTATCGTAACCTTGTTGAGCTGACGATAATCAATACACATTCTCATGGACCAATCTTTCTTCTTAACAAACAATACTGGCGCACCCCAGGGCGAGAAACTCGGTCGTGCAAAACCTCTATCTATTAACTCTTGCAACTGAGCTTTCAACTCTTTCAAATCTGTCGGAGCCATTCTATATGGAGCTATAGATATCGGTGCAGTTCTCGGTACTAGTTCAATAGCAAACTCAACTTCTCTGATTGGTGGCAACCCCGACAATTCTTCTGGAAATACATCCGGTTATTCACAAACTACAGGCATTGATTCAATCTTCTTTTCAGACACTTTTGTATCCAAAACATAAGCAATATAAGTTTCACAACCTTTTCTCACCCATCTCTGAGCGGATATAGACGAAATCACAACAGGCAATTCATTTGATTCATTTGATTCAATCCGAAGAATTTCACTATTCAGACAATTCAATTCTATATTCTTTCATCTACAGTTCACAACAGCATCATGCAAAGTCAACCAATCCATTCCCAGAATTACATCGAACTCATCAAATGGCAAAAGCATCAAGTCAGCCAGAAAACAGTAACCCCGAGTCATTAAAAGACAGTTCTTGCAAACTTTGTCAACTAGAACATACTTGCCTAAGGGGTTCGATACTTTAATCATAAACTTAGTAGACTCGACAGGAAAACTTTTATTAGACACCAAATTCATACATATATACGAGTCCAGGATCAATCAATGCAATAGCATTAGTGTCGTAAAGAAAGAATGTACCTGTAATGACATCTGGTGATAACGCATCTTCGTGAGCGCGAATAGCGTAAGCTCTAGCAGGTACTCTGGCCTCAGATCTCACTATAGAATCTCTTGTTGTACCATGATTACCACTTGTATTTCCCGTATTTCTTGGCGGCCTTCCTCGAGTAGCTGTATTGCTCGATCTTGCATTCTGAGATTTATCTTTTTCATTTAGCTCGGGACAATCTCTGATAAAATGATCTCGTGAACCACAACTATAACAAGCTCTATTATTATTTTTCACCCAACAATCTCCAAAATTCCGTCTTCCACACTGTTGACACTCAGGCTTGATATCTTTTACGTTGCCAACACTTGATACTAATGTGGCTTGAGCTTTAGGTCTGGTATATTGCTTTCCGCGATCTCTATTGGAATATCCCGCTGAAGTGGTCGATCGGTTAAAATAATCTTTTGATTTCTTTGACGAGGAATGATAAAGTTTACTCATCGATCTCTTCCTCGAATCTCTTGCCTCTGAATCAGCTTTTCTCTTTTCTTTGCTAAGTTCCTCGACTTTACAAGCTCTGTTGACCAAAACAACAAATTCTTTCAATTCCAAGATTCCAACCAAAGGTTTAATATCTTCATTCAACCCATCTACAAATCGCTTGCACATGATTTCTTTATTGGAAACATATTCCCGAGCATACTTGGTCAACTGTACAAATTCTCTTTCATGCTCTGTCGCGGTCATTCGGCCCTGTTTCAACTCTAGAAACTCTTTATGCTTTTGATCAAGAAATTGCTGACTTATATATTTCTTTCGGAACTCAATCTGGAAGAATTCCTAGGTCACTCGTTCTCTCAGTACTACAGACACCAAGGTATTCCACCATTGATATGATGTATCTCTCAACAAGGAAATGGCGCACTTCAAACATTCAACTGGCATGCACGAAAGTTCACCGAATACCCAAATAGTGTTTTCAAGCCAAAATTCAGCTTTCTCAGGATCATCATCAATGGTAGCTCTGAACTCTTCGGCCCCATACTTACGAATTTTATCAACCGGCAGCTTATTCAGTCTTTGATGTTCCACAACTTGAAGAGCAATGGGTACATGTTGGGGATTGGGAGGGGGTGGAGGTTGTTGTGCAGCCGGGTTAGTTCGGATATACTGAGTGAACCATTTGTTCATCATTTGGAAGAAGGCTTCTTTAGCCTCTCCTCCCTGACTGCCCGTTATGGGTCTAGAATCAGACGGCGCTGTCCCTTGAGCGGGAGCGGGCGCATTACTCTCAACCTCATCAGCTATAGCTCGATTGGGATCCATTACTATATGAAAACACAATTTAAAATGTCATGAGTCATCACGCTATCACAGTTTATATATGGAATGTATAGTTAGACTCTCACACACGCTACATTAGTCCTAGAATCGACTAAGCTGTAGCTCTGATACCAATAAATGTAACACCCTCACCCGTATTAATGTCGGAATAGAGTTATGGAGCATTACCAGCCATACAACACTTTTAAACATACATTTCATATACAATTTATCATTTCAAATACAATTCAATCACAACCAATCATGGTGTCCCTTAAACGAGCCTACGAGGCCTTAAATATGCATTAAAAATGGTTCGGGACTAAACCGATAACTCGAAAAACTTTTCCACACTTAGAAAGTTTTTCTCAAAATAAGGGACACACGCCCGTGTGACCAGGCCGTGTGTCTCACACGGCCACCAGACATGCCCGTGTTACAGGCCGTGTGAACATTCGAAATGGGAGCACATGGTCGTGTCCCAGCCCGTGCCCTACATTGTGTCCAAACAAGTGAGGTTACTGACTTGGGTCACACGGCCAACCACACGCCCGTGTGTCTAGCCCATGTGCCCTTCGAAGTGGCCACACACGCTCGTGTGCTAGGCCGTGCCAAACCTGTAGGGTATACTGAATTATGCAACACGGCTAAGTCACATGCCCGTGTGCTAAGACGTGTGCCAATTAGGGGGTATACTGACTTGTGCCACACGATTGATCACATGCCGTGTGTGAGACCGTGTGGAGCATACTGACTTCATTTCAATTTCAACACCAGGGACACACGACCGTGCAACATGACCGTGTATCACACACGGCTAAGACACACGCCTGTGTCTTTGCCCGTGTGGACAAAAATAGGCTATTTACCAGGCCATTTTGCCACCCCATTTGGTACACATCTTCACCTACCCAAATGATATCAAACCATAGCATAATATGCAATCCAAAACAACCAAGCCAAGCCTAAATCTTACCATTTCAATACTAACCAATTTAAGGCACATAAGTACTACAATATACTATCTAAATCCATACTAATCCTTGTCTTCTCGAAACATCGATATGATCATTATCAAAGATACATTATTTGGCCTAATTTCACAAGCATACCTATATCCACAAATCATCAATTTACCATTCATAGTACATATCATAATCAATCATCACACAACCATAAACCAGCTCAATTCACAAGTCTTAACTATACATATATGTACATTATTCGAACATACCAAACAAACCAAAATAATCCATCACACATGGCTATATATACATACCAAACATAAACATTTACAATGCAAATTCATATGGCCAATATCATTACCAAAACATAACTAAAATGACTCAAAGTCCCTATACATGCCATATGACCAAACCATAAGTTCAAAAGTACCAAAGTGATGGTTGGATAGTGTGACGATTTCTCCGACGATCCCCGAATCCGAGCTAGCTTTGAAATCACTATAAAACACGGGAAAAATAAACAAAGTAAGCTATAAAGCTTAGTAAGCTTGTATGAAGTAAAATCAACAATTCATAATACACCATTCACCAATTTGAACTAGTTAACAAATAATTCATAATAACAAATAAACCTTCCTCATACTTACTCATATGCTTATATACAAATTCATAACTTCTTCTATTTAAAACTCCTACTTTTCATGTACATACCTATACAAATTCATAACAAGTTCATACCTATTCAGAATACTGTCGAATACTCGATATCTCGCACACTGAGTGCCAATACATAGTCGAAGCTATTTAATCTCGCACACTAAGTGCCATATATAGCTGAAGCTATTTTGAATCGCACATTAAGTGCTTATATTGCCGAAGCTATTTTGAATCGTACACTAAGTGCCATATATATCTGGATCGTCGTCAAACATGACTATACTCTCATATACACAATTTATGCAATATCAAAGCATTTAAAGCATAATTGTAACAATGCTTATTACATACGAACTTACCTCGGACGGAAAAATGATAACGCGGATCAACTAATCTGACACCTTGTTCTTCCCTCGATCTAGGTCTGAATTCCATTTTTCTTGATCTAAATATATTCAAAATTAACTCATTTTATAAGCTATTTATTCAATTCAATCAAAAATATACATTAGGGCTATTTTACACATTTACCCCTAAACTTTCACATTTTTCACAATTTAGTCCTTATTACACAAAATCACAAATTCATGAAGTTCAAGACTAACCCATGCTAGCCGAATTACCATTATGCCCCTAACAGCCCATATTTTTCATTTATTTCACATTTTAACCACACATTTTTCACATTTCACAATTTAGCCCCTAATTTGCATTTTCACTAAAAATTCCTTAATAAAACTTGTTTAACTAACATGAAATATTCATAATCTATCATTAAACATCAAAATAATCATATATTCATCAATGGAAACGTTCTAAATTTTTAAAAATTTTGCAAATTAGTCCCTGGGCTAGCTAGTACTAGTTGCAACGATCACAAAAACATAAAAATCATTAAAAACCGAGTAAAAAATCATACCAAATAGCAAGTTGAAGTTGCCGAAACTTCAAGCTAAACAATGGCTAGGTTTTCCTTCTATTTTCGATGGTGAAAGGAGAAAATAAAAGATGAAGACTTAATTTGGTTTTGTTTAATATAACATTATTCATAAATAACTAGATTAACCTTAGTTTAAAACATCAAAATTCACTTAATATAAGCCCATAATTGTCCACCCACCATTTTAATGGTCTAATTACAACATAAGGACCTCCACTTTAATGATCCATAGCTAATAGACACATTTAACTAAAAGAACATGCATTTTACACTTTACGCGATTAAGTCCTTTTTATCAAATTGACCATTCAAACGATAAAATTTCTTAACGAAATTTTCACACAATCACTCCATCATGCTGTAAAACATTAAGATAATAATAAAATAAATATTTTGACTTTATATTTGTGGTTTCAAAATCACTATTCTGATTTGACCAAAAACGGGCTGTTACATAGCTAGTGTTGTTTCTGTAACTATAGGTTTAACTGTTGAGAATACTACTAGAGAGTTTTTTGTGATTAGTCCATTGGGTCAGTCAACTTGAGTTGATAGGGTATATAGGCGGGTACCCCTAAAGCTCCAGGGTATGGTGTTTCCAGCTGATCTAATGGAATTACCCTTTAACGAGTTTGATTTAATTCCGGGAATGGATTGGCTCTTGGAATATCGGGTCAGTCTAGACTGTGCAACCAAGAGGGTTACTCTGAGACCAATTGAGAATGACGAGTTAGTGATGATTGGAGAGCATCGAGATTACCTCTCTAACGTAATCTACGCTCTTGTGGCAAACAAATTAGCCCGAAAAGGGGTGTGAGGCATACCTAGCTTACGTAGCTGATTCTGCTCCCGAAAAGCTGTCAGTGGGAGATATCCGTACCGTGAAAGAATTCCCAAACATCTTTCTCGAGAAATTTCCCAGAGTACCTCCGGATAGAGAGGTGGAGTTTGGAATTGATCTGTTACCAGGTACTGCTCTAGTGTCCATTGCGCCCTATCGCATGGTACCGAAGGAACTGGCCGAATTAAAAGCACAATTTCAGGAACTCCTTGATGGAGGATTTATTCGACCAAGTGTGTCTCCGTGGGGGGCACCGGTATTGTTCATTAAGAAGAAGGATGGGTCGATGAGAATGTGCATTGACTATAGGCAGTTGAACAAGTTGACAATCAAGAATAAGTATCCGTTACTGAGGATTAACGACTTATTCTACCAGTTTCGAGGAGCGTCTGTCTTTTCCAAGATCGACCTACACTCTGGTTACCATCAGCTCAAAGTTAAAGAGACTGATGTGTACAAAACTACTTTCAGGACTCGTTATGGACATTACGAGTTTCTGGTAATGCCTTTCGGATTGACGAATGCCCCGGTGGCGTTTATGGATTTAATGAATCGGGTGTTTCAACCGTACTTGGACCAATTTGTAGTGGTTTTCATTGATGATATCTTGATCTACTCTAAAACTGAACTAGAGCATGACAAACACCTTCGCATCGTACTTCAGATACTCTGAGAAAAATAGTTGTACGCCAAGTTCAGTAAGTGTGAGTTTTGGTTGCAGGAAGTCGCCTTTCTGGGTCATATGGTGACAGCAAAGGGGATCCGTGTTGATCCTAAGAAAATCAAAGCTGTTGTCGAGTGGAAACAGTCGAAAAATGTATTTGAGCTTCGTAGCTTCCTGGGTTTAGCCGGGTACTATCGAAGGTTCGTCGAAGGGTTTTCCCTGATTCCGACACCTTTGACGAAGTTGTTACGTAAGAATGCTCCATTCGTGTGGTCTGAGGCACAACAGTCTAGTTCGATAAGCTCAAGTCCGTCCTGACACAGGCTCTTATTTTAGTCCAACCGAAATTGGGTCGGGAGTTTGTGGTTTACAGTTATGCTTCACATGTTCGGATAGGATGTATACTTATGCAAGAAAGTAAGGTGGTCGCGTACGCATCGCGGCAGCTTAAGACATACGAGGGTAACTACCCTACGCACGATCTTGAACTAGCTGCGGTTGTGTTTGCTTTAAAAATCTAGAGACATTATCTGTATGGTGAAGGGTGTGTTATTTACACCGATCACAAGAGTCTCAAATATTTGTTAACCCAGAAAGAGTTAAATCTTCGTCAGCGACGATGGGTTGAGTTACTTAAAGATTATAATTGCACTATAGAATACCATCCAGGGAAGGCTAATGTGGTAGCTGATTCCCTTAGCCGTAGATCGGTGACAGATTTGAGAGCAATGTTAGCTCGACTGAGTTTAGTTGAGGATGGAGGACTGTTGGCTAAATTACAAGTAAGGCCGATTTGGGTGGAACAGATTCGAACGAAATAATTGAATGATGAGTCCTTAGTCCAACGTATGCGACAGATTGACTCGAACGAGAATTCTGATTTTAGTCTGAACAGCGATAAGGTGCTATGTTTTAAAGGTCGAATTTGTGTTGTAACACCCCTTACCCGTGTTCAACGCCGGAACAGGGTATGAGGCATTACCGGACAATAACACAAACATTCATGAAAAACCAGGCCATAAAATTTCCTTCAATTTAAAAAATTTTCATATTCAATCATAAAGTCCCTAAAATGGGCCTACGAGGCCCAAAACATACTTTGGGAACGGTCCGGGACCAAACCGATAACTTTAGAAACATTTAGAAAATTTACATAAAAACTGGGCACACGCCCGTGTGGCACAAGGACACACCCGTGTGGGAAGGCTGTGTGGTCGAACAAACCCATGTCCCCAGCTCGTGTGGTTTTATTTTTCATATTGAACCTATAGGGGTTTTCACACGGCCGAGCACACGCCCGTGTCCAAGGACGTGTCCTTCACACGGCCGAGACATATGCCCGTGTCTCTGCTCGTGTGCAAAAACTTGGGTATTCAGTTTATGACGTCAGCACACATTTTAGGTCACACGACCAAGGCACATGCCCGTGTGTTAGCCTGTGTGACGAAATTAAATTTTTCGCAAATTAGGTGCAAGGGACACACGACCAGGCTACACGTCTATGAGGCAGACCGTGTGTCACACACGGCCTGGACACACGCTCGTGTGTCTACCCGTGTGGACAATTATAAGGCTATTTACCAAGCCTTTTGCCACCCTGATAAGCATCCACACTTATACCATTTCCAACCAAACTTAACATGCTATTATTAGACATCTATTTGTCCACATGAAGAGCATTCATGCACCATTTAATAACCATACTCATCATGTATAACCACACTTACACTTAGCCATCACACATGCACCTACACAACCAATCATATGTCACACTTCCCACTTAGGCAAGCAAACTTATTCATGAAAGGCCTCATCATAGACTTATAACACAACCAATATTAGTCACATCACATGGCCTTATACAAAATGATATATCAAATGACATAGACCACATTCTTGGCCAATCAATTATGACACTTACAAAATAACCAAATTCCTATACATGCCACAATTCAATGTAAATCTCAATATACCAAAATGTGCGGATAGTGTGGTTGATCCTCCCACGATCTCCGTATCTCGAGATGGCTTGGCGACACTATAAAACAAAGGAAAAGAGAAGGGAGTAAGCTTTAAGCTTAGTAAGTCTATACGTAAACAATGAACATCACCACATACTTATCAATCAAGAACATTACATACTAATCAAGAACAATTCAGATCTTTGTAGTTGCACTTACTCATTTCAAACCTTACAACATTCCAAATACATATCATAGATATTGCTCATAATTACATGCATCTATAACCCTGCGCTTGTCACCACATTGTCACATGTAATTTCACTTAATCAAATTTTCCCGATGAACACTTTGGAATAATACCAGATACATGGTGGTATCGCACACAGCCCACCAATAATAATAAATACGGTGGTATCGCACACAACCCACCAATAATAATAAATACGGCGGTATCGCACACAGCCCACCAATAATAATAAATATGGTGATATCGCACACAGCCCACCAATAATAATAAATACAGTGGTATCGCACACAGCCCACCAATAATAATAAATACGGTGGTATCGCACACATCCCACCAAATAATAAATACGGTGGTATTGCACACAGCCCACCCATAATAATAAATACGGTGATATCGCACACAGATCACCAATAATAATTATACAGTGTTCATCCGTATCCTTATTCTATTTTGAAGGTTCATTCGGGGATTTCCTCACTATTCATCATTTTAATAAATATCAATAATATTCACTCACATTTCACATAAGACATTAATATGTAAAAACATAAATAAAAAGGATGTATCGTTTACATATAAACTTACCTCGATACAAAATGTGTAAATTTGCAATTTAGTCTGAAACATTGCCTTTTCCTTGGTCAAGGTTGATTCCATGTTCTTCTTGATCTATAATGACACATTTAGCTTATTTAATATACACATTATTCAAATCTGTCCAAAATCTTCCTATGGCAAAATTTACAATTTAGCCCCTAACTTTCTCAATTTTTACACTTTAGTCCCTGTGCTCGTAAAATGAAATGTGTTCATTTTTCACACACCCAAGCCTAGTCGATTCATATTCTCTCTTATAGCAGCCCACAATTTTAACTATTTTACATTTTATACACATATTATTTCTTCTTTTGCAAATAAGTCCTTTTTATCAATTTCACCAAAAATCATCTAGCAAAAGTTGTTCATCACACTTCAAACTTTCATATTCTACCACTAGACATCAAAATACATGTATGTCATCCATGGGTAAAATTTTAAACACAAGCTCTAGCTCAAAATAGTGGTAGAAATAGCTAGATCGAACTACGAGGATTTCAAAAATACGAAGAATATAAAAAACGAGGCTAGGAGGTACTTACAATCAAGCTTGAAAGTGAAACAAAACCCTAGCTATGGCTCCTTGCAAATTTCGGCTATGGAGGATGAAGATGGACAAAATTTTAGCCATATTTTCCCTGTTATTTCTTTTATTAACCAAATGACCAAATTGCCCTTCATTAATCCTTTAGTTATTTTATCCCTCTATGGGCATTTTGTGTCCAAACTATAATATAATGGTCTAATTACCAACTAAGGACTCTCAATTTAAAAAAAAAAACTCATCTCAATCAAGGACTTTTATGGATTATAATACACACTTTTCAACCATTGCAATTTAGTCCAACTTATCAAATTGAACATTCAAACAATAAAATTTCTCAACCAAAATTTCACACAAACATTCAATCACTCAATAAACACTAAAACTCAATCAGAATAAATATTTTGACCTCGGATTCATGGTTTTGAAACCACTATTCTATTTAGGCCCTAATTTGGGCTGCTACAACTCTCCCCCCTTTAGGGATTTTTGTCCCCGAAAATTTTACCGGTAAAGAGGTTTGGGTACTGTTTTCTCATGGCTTCTTCTGGTTCCCACGTAGCCTCTTCTACACCATGCTTTTGCCACAACACTTTCACTAAGGCTATACTTTTATTCCTCAATTGATTAACCACTCGATCCAAAATCTTAATTGGTTCCTCAACATATGTCATATTCGGTCATATCTCAATTTCTATTGGAGGAATTAAATGTGAAGGATCGAAACGATATCGTCGCAACATCGACACATGGAACACATTGTGTATTCTCTCCAACTCTGCCGGCAAAGCTAACCGGTAAGCTACTGGTCCAATCCTCTCAATAATCTCATACAGCCCAATGAAATGCGGACTCAACTTGCCCTTTCGACCAAATCTCAAAATCTTCTTCCACTGAGATACTTTCAGAAACACTTTATCACCCACCTGAAACTCAATTTCTTTTCTTTTCAAATCCAGCTGTATGACTTTTGTCGATCCGAAGCGACTTTTCGACAATAACAGTTATTTTCACTTTCTCCTCGGTTTCTCTAACTAAATCAACCCCGTGAATCTGTTTCTCACTGAGCTCGGTCCAATACAAAGGAGTTCGATACTTGCGGCCATATAATGCTTCGTGCGAAGGCCATCTCAGATACTCGATCGATAATCGTTGTTGTAGGCAAATTCAACCAAAGGTAGATATTTCTCCCAACTACCTTCGAATTCTAAAACACAACATCAGAGCATGTCGTTAAGAACTTGAAATACTCTTTCGGATTGACCATCACTTTGCGGATGAAACACGATACTAAAATTCAATTTCGTACCCAAGGCTTCTTGCAACTTTTTCCAAAACCTCGAAGTAAATCTCAGATCTCTATCCGAAATAATAGACATAGGTACTCCGTCCAATCTCACAATTTCATCAATATAAAACTCAGCCAACTTATCAAGTGAGTAGTCAGTACGTACCGGTATAAAGTGAGCCGATTTCGTCAATCTATCAACCACAACCCAAACGGCATCTTTCTTTTTCAGATTTAGAGGCAAACCTGTCACAAAATCCATTGTGATTTTATCCCATTTCCACATGGGAACCATCACTGGCTGAAGTAAACCCAAAGGCACCTGATGCTCGGCTTTCACTTGTTGGCAGATCAAACACTTTGTCACAAAATCAGAGATGTCTCTTTTCATACTCGGCCACCAATACAACTTCTTCAAATCATTATACATTTTTGTACTGCCCGGATGTACTAACAAACAACCACTGTGTGCCTCATGTAAAATTTTCCAAATCAACTCATCGTGTTTCGGTACACAAACTCTATCACGAAACATCAAACAATCATCCGAACCAACCCGAAAATCAGAGTTACTTCCCGATTCACACTGAGCTCTCTTAGCTTGCATTTCACTATCATTCTTTTGAGCTTCACAAATCTGCTGAAGAAACAACGGTCTAGCCTTCAACTCGTCCAATATAGAACCATCATCAGACAATTTCAAACTCGTACTCATAGCTCTTAAAGTATACAAGGATTTTCTGCTCAAAGCATCCGCAACCACATTTGCCTTTCCAGGATGATATTCAATCACTAGCTCATAATCCTTTAAGAATTCGAGCCATCTTTGTTGTCACAAATTCAATTCCTTTTGATTCATCAAATATTTCAAACTCTTGTGATCGGTAAAGATTCGGCATTTTTCACCATACAAATAATGACGCCAAATCTTCAAAGCAAAGACGATTGTGGCCAACTCCAAATCGTGTGTCGGATAATTCTTTTCATGCGGTTTTAGCTGTCTTGAGGCATATGCTACTACTTTGCCTTCTTGCGTCAATACACACCCAAGACCATTCAATGACGCATCACTATAGATCACAAACTCTTTCCTCGACTCAGGTTGTACTAGCACTGATGCTTCAGTCAATCTCGCTTTCAACTACTCAAAACTTTGCTGGCATTTTTCAGTCCACTCGAACTTAACACTCTTTTGAAGCAACTTAGTCATAGAAGAAGTAATCATTGAGAATCCCTTGACAAAACATCTATAATACCCAGCTAAGCCCAAAAAGCTTCTAACCTCGGATACGTTATTTGGCAGTTTCCAATCAACAATCGCCGAAATTTTGCTCGGATTAACCCGAATACCATCACCTAAAACTATATGTCCCAGAAATCTGACTTCACGAAGCCAAAACTCACTTTTACTGAACTTAGCAAACAATTTATCCTCTCTTAGAATCTGCAATACTGTTCTTAAGTGTTCGGCATGTTCGGACTCATCTCGGGAATAAATCAATATATCATCTATGAACACTAGCACAAACTTATCCAAATATAGCCGAAAAATTCGATTCATCAAATCCATAAACATAGCTGGTGCATTAGTTAAACCAAAAGGCATCACAAGAAATTCATAGTGTTCATACATCATTCTAAAAGCAGTTTTCGGCACACCAGATTCTTTGACTCTCAACTGATAGTAGCCGGATCTCAAATCTATCTTTGAGAACACTGTTGCTCCCTTCAATTGATCGAACAAATCATCAATTCTCGGTAATGGATACTTGTTCTTTATGGTCACCTTGTTGAGTCGTCGATAGTCAATACAAAGTCTCATAGATCCGCTCTTTTTCTTCACAAACAATACGGAGCACCCTAAGGAGAAAAATTCGGTCTCACAAATCCCTTATCTGTCAACTCTTGCAACTGATCTTTTAATTCTTTCAATTCAGTCGGAGCCATTCTATACGGAGCAATCGAGATCGGTGCAGTCCCAAGCAATAAATCAATGGCAAATTCAATCTCTAATCGAAGGTAACCTAGGCAATTCTTTCCGAAACACATCCGAAATTCACGGACTCATCGCATCGATTCAAGCTTCGACCGGACATCTCAAGATTCAACACATAAGCAAGATAAGCTTCACACCCTTTTCTCATGTATTTCTCGAGCGGACATGTGCGAAATCACCACAGGCATCTTATTTGAGTCATCTGTTTCAACCCAAAGAATCTCACCATTTTCACATTTCAACTCAAGAGTTTTCTGTCTACAATTTACCTTGGCATCATGTAATGTCAACCAATCCATGCCCAAAATAACATCAAACTCGTCAAAGGGCAACAACATCAAATTAGCCGGAAAATAATGACCTTGAATCGTCAAAGGACAATTCTTGCAAACCTTATCTACTAACACATACTTGCCTAAAGGGTTTGGCACTTTAATCACAAGTTCAGTCAATTCAACATGCACTTTCTTACTATTTACCAAATTCACACAGATATAAGAATGAGTGGATCCGGGGTCAATTAATGCAATAATATTAGTATCATAAAGAGAGAATGTACCAGTAATCACATCGGGAGATGACGCATCCTCACGAGCACGTATGGCATAAGCTCTAGCAGGTGCTCTCGTTTCTGACCTTACAGTTAAATCCTTCATTATACTTTTACTACTAGCTCTATTTCTGGCATTTCGCGGAGGTCTACCTCTGCTAGTAGTGTTACTCAGTCTAACACTCTGAAGTTTCTCTTCTTCAACTTTCTCAGGACAGTCTCTCATAAAATGTTCTCGAGAACCACACTTGAAGCAAGCTCGGTTATTTCCCCAACACTCTTCGATATGTTGTCTACCATAATTCTGATACTCGGGTTTATTAATCTTCACATTACCCACACTTTCCATCGAAGTAGCTTGAAATCTAGAGCCTGAATATGTTTTACTACGGTCTCGGAATGAATACCCAGCTGAAACTGTCATCCGAGGATTCGTTTCTTTGGACCTCTTTGATTGGGATTGGAACGACTTACTCATCGGCCTCTTTCTTGCATCTCGGGCCTCAATCATAGCTTTTCTCCTTTCTTTATTCAGCTCTTCAGCCTTACAAGCTCTATCGACCAATACCACGAATTCTTTCAACGCTAAGATCCCAACTAACAATCTAATATCCTCGTTCAGCCCATCTTCGAATCTCTTGCACATAATAGCTTCTGTGAGACACACACTCTTGAGCATACTTATCGAAGTCCGACAAATTCACGCCATACTCGCCACGCATTTTACCTTGCTTCAATTCGAGGAACTCTTTCTGTTTCTGATCGATGAACCGCTAACTTATATATTTCTTTCAGAACTCCTCTAGGAAGAAATCCCATGTCACTCTCTCTTTCGGAACTACAAATATCAGCGTCTTCGACCAGCGATATGTCGAGTCCCTCAGTAATGATACAGCACATTTTAAGCATTCTTCAGGCGTGCAAGAAAGTTTGTCAAATACCCGCATAGAATTCTCAAGCCAAAACTCTGCCTTATCGGGATCATCATTTATGTTGGCTCTGAATTCTTCGGCCCCTTGTTTTCGAATCTTATCAACCGGGGGTTTAGTCAATCTTACCAAATCAATACCTTGAGGAGCTACGGGGACCGGCTGAGGTATAGGAGGGGGTGAAGGAGGTTGAGCATTAGGATTTGCTCGAACAAATTCAGTATACCAATTACTCATCATATGGAGAAAGGCTTCCCGAGCCTCCTCTCCCTGAATCAAGGTCTTAGGTCTACTTTCTACTGGCACGACCGCTTGCGAAGGAGCCAGCGCATTCCTTGCAGCATCATCAGTAGCAGCTCGGTCGGGATCCATTTACTATATGAAAACACAGTTTGGAATTGTCAAGAGTCACCACACTATCATAATATTTTTATGGCATGTATAGCTAGACTCTCACACACGCTACGGTAGTCCGAGAACCGAATAAACAATAGCTCTGATACCACTTAAATGTGACACCCTTTACCCATGTTCAACACCGGAACAGGGTATGAGGCATTACCAGACAATAACACAAACATTCATGCAAAATCGGGCTATAAAATTTCTTCAATTAAAAAATTTTTTGTATTCAATCATAAAGTCCCTAAACTGGGCCTACGAGGCCCAAAACATACTTTGGGAACAGTCCAGGACCAAATAGAGAAATTTAGAAACATTTAGAAAATTTACATAAAAACTGGGCACACGCCCGTGTGGCACAGCGACACGCCAGTGTGGGAAGGCCGTGTGGTCGCACACACCCATGTCCCCAGCCCATGTGGTTTTATTTTTCATTTTGAACCTACAGGGGTTTTTACATGGCCGAGCACACGCCCGTGTCCTAGGCCATGTCCTTCACACGGTCGAGACACACGCCTGTGTCTCTGCCCGTGTGTAAAAACCTGGGTATTCTGTTTATGACATCAGCACACATTTTAGGTCACACGACCAAGGCACATGCCCGTGTGTTAGCCCGTGTGACGAAATTAAATTTTTTGCAAATTAGGTGCAGGGGACACACGGCCCGGCTACACGTCCATGAGGCAGACCGTGTGTTACACACGGCCTAGACACACGCCCGTGTGTCTACCCGTGTGGACAATTATAAGGCTATTTACCAAGCCTTTTGCCACCCTGATAAGCATCCACACTTATACCATTTCCAGCCAAACTTAACATGCTATTATTAGACATCTATTTGTCCACATTAAGAGCATTCATGCACCATTTAATAACCATACTCATCATGTATAACCACACTTATACTTAGCCATCAAACATGCACCTACACAACCATTCACATGTCACACTTCCCAATTAGGCAAGCAAACTCATTAATGAAAGGCCTCATCATAGACTTATAACACAACCAATATTAGTCACATCACATGGCCTTATACAAAAATGATATATCAAATGACATAGAACACATTCTTGGCCAATCAATTATGTCACTTACAAAATAACCAAATTTTTATACATGTCATACTTCAATGTAAATCTCAATATACCAAAATGTGTGGATAGTGTGGATGATCCTCCGACGATCTCCGTATCCCGAGCTGGCTTGGCGACACTATAAAACAAAGGAAAAGAGAAGGGAGTAAGCTTTAAGCTTAGTAAGTCTATACGTAAACAATGAACATCACCACATACTTATCAATCAAGAACATTACATACTAATCAAGAACAATTCAGATCTTGGTAGTTGCACTTACTCATTTCAAACCTTACCACATTCTAAATACATATCATAGATATTGCTCATAATTACATGCATCTATAACCCTGCGCTTGTCACCACATTGTCACACATAATTTCACTTAATCAAATTTCCCGATGAACACTTCGAAATAATACCAGATACACGGTGGTATCACACACAGCCCACCAATAATAATAAATACGGTGGTATCACACACAACCCACCAATAATAATAAATACAGTGGTATCGCACACAGCCCACCAATAATAAATACGGTGGTATCGTAAACAGCCCACCAATAATAATAAATATGATGGTATCGCACACAGACCACCAATAATAATGAATACGGTGGTATCGCACACAGCCCACCAATAATAATAATTATACAGTGTTCATCCGTATCCTTTTTCTATTCTGAAGGCTCATCCGGGAATTTCCTCACTATTCATCATTTTAATAAATATCAATAATATTCACTCACATTTCACATAAGACATTAATATGTAAAAACATAAATAAAAAGGATGTATCGTTTACATATAAACTTACCTCGATACAAAATGTGTAAATTTGCAATTTAGTCCAAAACCTTACCTTTTCCTCGGTCAAGGTTGATTCCACGTTCTTCTTAATCTATAATGACACATTTAGCTTATTTAAAATACACATTATTCAAATCAGTCCAAAATATTCCTATGGAAAAATTTACAATTTAGCCCCTAACTTTCTCAATTTTTACACTTTAGTCCCTAGGCTCGTAAACTGAAATGTGTTCATTTTTCACACACCCAAGCCTAGTCAATTCATATTCTCTCTTATAACAGCCCATAATTTTAACTATTTTACATTTTATACACATTATTTCATCTTTTACAAATAAGTCCTTTTTATCAATTTCACCAAAAATCATCTAGCAAAAGTTGTTCATCACACTTCAAACTTTCATATTCTACCACTAGACATCAAAATACATGTATGTCATCCATGGGTAAAATTTTAAACACAAGCTCTAGCTCAAAATAGTGGTAGAAATGGCTAGATCGAGCTACGAGGATTTCAAAAATACGAAGAATATCAAAAACGGGGCTAGGAGGTACTTACAATCAAGCTTGAAAGTGAAACAAAAACCTAGCTATGGCTCCTTGCAAATTTCAGCTATGGAGGATGAAGATGGACAAAATTTTAGCCTTATTTTCCCTTTTATTTCTTTTATTAACCAAATGACCAAATTTCCCTTCATTAATCCTTTAGTTATTTTATCCCTCTATGGGCATTTTGTGTCCAAACTATAATATAATGGTCTAATTACCAACTAAGGAATCTCAATTTAAAAAAAAAAGCCATATCAATCAAGTAATTTTATGGATTATAATACACACTTTTCACCCATTGCAATTTAGTCCAACATATCAAATTGAACATTCAAACAATAAAATTTCTCAACCAAAATTTTACACAAACATTCAATCACTCAATAAACACTAAAACTCAATCATAATAAATATTTTAACCTCAAATTCATGGTTTCAAAACCACTATTTTGTTTAGGCCCTAATTCGGGCTGCTACATGTGTACCCAATGATAAAGAGTTAAGGCATTCGATCCTACAGGAAGCACATAACAGTCCCTATGCTATGCATCTTGGTGGGAATAAAATGTACCGAGATCTCTGAGAACTCTACTGGTGGCCCGAACTGAAATGAGAGGTAGTCGCTTTTGTATCTCATTGTCTGACGTGTCAAAAGGTTAAGGCAGAACATCAGTTGCCATCTGGGTTACTTTAACCAGTTAAAATTCCTCAGTGGAAGTTGGAGTGGGTAACAATGGATTTTGTTATGGGGTTGCCTTTAACTCTGACTAAGAGAGATTCAGTTTAGGTCATTGTTAATCGGTTGACCAAGTCAGCCCACTTCATTCCTATCCAAATGGACTACTCCTTGCAGAAATTGGCTAAACTGTACATTGCCGAAATTGTGAGGCTACACGGAATTCTGGTTTTGATCATTTCTGATAGAGATCTACGATTTACATCGCGGTTCTGGATGAAACTCCATAAGGCTTTAGGCACTCGACTTAATTTCAGTACTGCGTATCACCCCCAGACTGATGGACAGTCAGAGCGAGTTATTCAGATCTTAGAGGATATGCTCCGAGGTTGTGTGATAGACTTCAGGGGTAGTTGGGAGGAGTATCTGCAGTTGGCTGAGTTTGCATACAATAACATCTTCCAGTCTAGTATTCAGATGGCACCCTACGAGGCCTTATATGGTCGTAGGTGTCGTACCCTGTTATGTTGGACTGAACTAAGTGAACATCGGGTATTGGGTCCTAAACTGGTTTGTAAGATTGAGAACATAGTGAAAGTGATTTGTAATCATCTGAAAGCAGCCTCCGATAGACAGAAGTCTTATGCAGATTTGAAAAGAAAGGATATTGAATTTTTAGTAGGTGACCAGGTGTTTCTGAAATTTTTGCCTTGGAAGAAGGTTCTCCGATTTGGACGCAAGGGAAAGTTAAGCCCAAGATGCATTGGACCTTACCGTATCTTGAAACGGGCCAGACCCGTTGCTTATCAGTTGGAGTTACTGCCAGAGCTGGATCAAATTCACGAGGTGTTTCATGTCTCGATGCTGAGACGGTATCGTTTGAATCCGTCACATATTGTTACTGTCGACGAGATCGAATTACGACCAGATTTAACATTCGAAGAGGAACCTGTTCAGATTTTGGATCATGATGTTAAGATGTTGAGGAAGAAAACTATTCCCTTAGTCAAAGTTTTATGGCAGAACCACGGTAGTGAGGAAGCCACGTGGGAACCGGAAGAATCCATTCGACAACTGTATTCGTATTTGTTTGATTTAGGTAAAATTTCGAGGCCAAAATTCCTTTTTAAGGGGAGAGAGTTGTAACACCCCAAAATTTTAAGAATTTAATTATGAGAATCTGCAATAATTAATTTCTGTATTTCTAGTATTGTACTCTACTTCTGGGTGTAAGGTTTGGAGTTCGAGTTGCTTCATTGAAAGTTTTTGTTGTATTTTTAAATCAACCCATGAGCCCGCTTTACCCGATTAAGTTCAATTCAGTGTGAAATGGTGTCAAGAATGAGCTTACTGGTTCACTGGTTAAGTATCTATCTGGTTCCGAGTTCGAATCCCATCGTACACATTAGGAATATATTTTTGCAAGTTGGGAAGGGTGGTGGTTAATTTAATCAGTCTAAGAAAAATTTATCGTTCTTTTTCTTTCAAAACTTTGGTTCTTTAAATTTTTTTTGCTGTTCTTCCTTCTTTTTAATCTATTTTTCTTCTTTCTTCTTTTCTACAATTAATCTTGTGTGATTGTGAAGTCTTGTTGCATGTGAGATCAATTTTCCGTAAGTTTCGTTGCAACTTCCTTTCGTTGTGATTTTCGTTCTATTAACATTCTTCTATAAAAAACGAGACTTTGCTTGCTTAGTGGATTTTCTGTTAAACACTTGATTGGCTGTTTTGTTTAGGCAAGAATATTGCAAAAGACGGTAATCCACCATGCTAGGTTTATTTCTCCTGTTTCGTACGAGGTGAGTGTGCGAATTGGAATAGATATGTGTCAAACCTTTCGACATGTTTTTAACGATAAGTGATTTTGCTAAATGTTGGAATTGATAGTGTAATCGATTGTGGAATGATTAATTAGGTTTCGGGTAGTCTCCCTATTGTTTCTCCGTCCAAAACGAAATTAGGTGCGTACCGAAAACCTTAATTTGCAAGCTTCGGATCGCCAAAAATGGTGGCTGTCGACGCCACACGTCTAGGCACACGGGCGTGTGGTAGGCCGTGTGAACGGCTGTGTAAATCACTGTTTACTGAATTAAGGCCACACGTGCATGTGTCTAGGCCGGGTGTGGCCATGCTAGTGTAGGGTTCACACGGTCAGGGACACGGACGTGTGCCCAGGCCATGTAAATCACTGTTTGAGGTATAAAAACCACACGGCCAGGGACACAGGCGTGTGCCCAGGCCGTGTAACTCACTGTTTGTGCTTAAAAACCACATGGCCAAGGCACATGGGCGTGTGCCCAGGCCGTGTGGTAGGATGTTGGGTCCGAGAACTGTTTCTGAGGCCGAAAATGTTGCTAAACTTTGATATTGGGTTCCTCAATGTCGGAATGGCTGAATTTGTTTATATGAGAACAGTCTGATACACTGAGACTGATCTGTGAATCACATACTTGAATGTGCACTGTAATACCACTATGTTATTGAACTGTTTTATTAATTATGTAATGTATTAGAACATGTGTTACGAATAATCGCATTCTGCATTAACATATGGTGGAAGATTGTGAAGAGGAAGGGAGTTTGTACTGAAATCGTGGCTATGCCACAATGAGTATCACTCTAATTCTGGTGCTTGTCTCATATTGATCTAGCAAATTAAGCCTGATATTGTGAAAGTGTCATTGAACACTTTACAGGTGTGCAAGGATGGATGGGCATTAAATGTCCATAGTGGTGTGCTGGGATGGCCGAAGTTGGTGTGTAACGGATTGAAATAGGAACATTGCATCTGAATCAGATCTGACCTATATCTGAACTGGAATAGTATATGTACATATGTGTAGCATCTTTGCTCTGAATCTGGATTGAACATGCTTCTATGTTGAACCGAATCTCTGAACTGGAAATTCTTTTAAAAGTAACCGTTGTTGGATTACATCCTTTTTTACGCACTGAGTTCAGAACTCACCCTTTTATTGATTGGATTTCAGGCGGTAATTAGTCTTGATCGGGTCGGTGTCGCGAAAGCTTGGTCAAACCCTTAATGTTCCTTTTTGGCTTTACTATTAGGGATTTATGTTTTATGAAGTTATGGACTTATGAAGGTTATATGTTTAAATTATTGTTGTGATGGATATTATGTGACTATTGGTTCAATTTGATTGTGTTATGATAGTATGAATTTTAGAACAGATGATGTAACTCTCCAACTTGGTCTGGATGTCTAGGCTGGGTTTAGGGTGTTACACAATTCAAACCATAATCCATATTTATGCATAATTATAATTTTGCCACTAACATTTTAACTTTTCACAATTTAGTCCTTAAGCTCGTAAAATAACATTTAAGCAATTTCATCCACATTTCATACTAGCCAAATTCACTAAGGAATTCTAGAAATCCATAAAAATCATTATTTCACAAATTTACCATGGTATTTCATTACTTTTACAAATAAGTCCCTAAATGAAAATTTCATCAAAAGTCCATTTACAAAACTTGTTTATTTAACATTAAGGACTCATAATCTTTCATTAAACTTCAAAAACCAAAAAAAAAATGTTTATGGAAAAACCCTCTACCTTTAATAGTTTTACAAATTAGTCCCTAGGCTAGCTAAATTTAGCTACAACGATCCCGAAAACATAAAAATCATTAAAAACAGAATCAAAACACATACCATGAAAGCAAAAAATGAAGTAACCGAACCCTAGCTATTCTTTCCCTTGAAGAATCGGTTGAAGATGAAGATAGGAAGATGATATATCATTTCTTTCTTTTGTTTTTATTATTTTAGCCTTTATTTACTTAATTACATTTTTAACCTTTAAAAATATTCTTAATTTCAACAAAACCAATCCATGAATGTCCACTAACTATATAAATGGTCTATTTACCATCCAAGTTGTCTTATATAAAATTTTCAAAGCTATTTAATACCTTTAGCTACTAGAACTCTACTTTTACACCTTTTACGATTTAGTCCTTTTCATGAAATAAAGCATGCAAACGTCAAAATTTCTTAATGAAATTTTTATATGACTCTACTAACATACCATAGACATTAAAATAATATTAAAATATTAATTTACTCATTAGATGTGGTCTTGAAACCACTGTTTCGATTTTACTGAAAATGGGCTATTACAACTCTCCCCCTAAAAGAATTTCCGTCTCCGGAAATCTTACCAGAAAAGAGGTTATTGCACTTTCATAGCTTCTTCCGGTTTCCAGGTAGCCTCTTCTGTACCATGTCGTTACCAGAGAACTTTCACTAAATCTATACTTTTATTTCTTAATTCTTTATCCTCTCGAGCTAGAATTTGGATCGGTTCTTCCCTATGTCATATCTGGCTGAATCTCAACATCAACAGGTGAAATCACGTGTAAAGGATCCAATCGATACCGTCGTAACCTAGATACCTAGAATATATTGTGAATATTCTCTAACTCTAACAGCAATGCTAATCTATAAGCTACCAGCCCGATTCTTTCAATAATCTCATACGGCCCAATAAACCGCGGACTAAGCTTTCCTTTACAACTGAATCGAATAACTTTTTTCCAAGGCGACACTTTTAAAAACACTGTGTCTCTGAATTGAAATTCTATGTCTTTTCTTTTCAAATCCGCATAAGATTTCTGTCAATTTGAAGCTGCTTTTAAACAGTCTCATATAACTTTAACCTTTTATTTTGTTTCTCGTATCAAATCAACCCCGAGAAGTTTTTCTCACTAAGCTCAGTCCAGTATAACGAAGTTCGACACTTTCAACCATATAAAGCCTCATACGGTGCCATTTTAATGCTCGATTGATAACTGTTGTTATACGCAGATTCAACCAATAGGAGGAATCTCTCCCAGTTACCTTCAAACTCCAAAACAAAACATCGAAGCATATCCTCAAGTATCTGAATCACTCACTCAGATTGACAATCGGTCTGAGGATGAAATGCTGTACTAAAATGCAAACAAGTGCCTAGAGCCTCATGTAACTTGCTCTAGAATCGAGACGTAAACCGTGGATCTCTATCGAAAATAATAGAAACTAGCACACCGTGCAATCTAACAATCTCAGTCACATATAACTTTGCTAATCTCTCGAGTGAAAAATCCGTACGTACTGGAATGAAATGCATGGATTTCGTCAAACGATCAATAATGACCCAAACAACATCTTTATTTCTTGGAGACAAAGGCAATCCCGATACAAAATCCATCGTGACAAGCTCCCATTTCCACTCTGGAATCATCACAGGTTGTAATAAACCAAAAGGTACTTGATGTTCGGCTTTAACTTACTGACAAACTAAACATCTTGATACAAACGCTGAGATCTCTCATTTCATACCTGGCCACTAGTACATTTGTTTCAAATCATCGTACATTTTATTGCTACCAGGATGAATAGACAAGCTACTACTGTGGGCTTCCTGTACAATTTTCTGAACGAGATCAGAATTTTTTAGAACACAAATTCTGCCTTTAAAGTACAAACTACCATTAGAACCAACATGAAAATCTGAATCAGGTGTTGTCTCAATCTGTTTCCGTTTAGCTATCAACACATCGTCACATTTCTGAGCTTTGTAAATTTGTTGTAAAAACATCGGTCTAGCTTTTAACTCAGCTAAAATCGAACCATCATCAATCAATATCAATCTCGTATTCAAAGCTCGCAAAGCAAACAGAGACTTTCTACTCAAAGCATCAGCAACAACATTAGCTTTTCTTAGATGATAATTAGTGATCAAATCGTAGTCTTTCAATAACTCGAGCCATCTGCGCTGTCTCAAATTCAAATCTTTTTGTGACATCAAGTAATTCAGACTTTTATGATCCGTGAACATATGACATTTTCTCCGTACAAATGGTGTTGCCAAATCTTCAAGGCAAATACAACCGCTGCAAGCTCTAAATCGTGCGTCGGATAATTCTTTTCGTGCAGTTTCAATTGTCTAGAAGCATATGCTATCACCTTGCCCTCTTGCATCAAAACATAGCCCAAACCGTTTAACAAAGCATCACTATAAACCAAAAATTCTTTACCCAAATCTGGCTGAACTAACATTGGTGCCTCGGTTAACAATGCTTTCAATTGATTAAAGCTTTGCTGACATTTCTTTGACCAATCGAACTTAACATCTTTTTGCAATAGTCTTATCAATGGTGTAGCAATCATTGAGAATCCCTTGACGAATCTTATGTAATATCCGGCTAAACTAAGAAAACTTCTGACCTTAGATACATTTCTCGGAGGCTTCCAATCTACGACAGTTGAAATTTTGCTCAGATCCACTCTAATTCCATCGGCTGATACAACATGTCCTAGAAATCCTACTGCCCGAAACTAGAATTCACATTTTCTAAACTTAGCAAACAATGTTTTTCGCGCAAAGTTTTCAAAACAATTCTCAAATGTTCGGCATGCTCTGTCTCATCTCGTGAATAAATCAGGATATCATCAATGAATACCACAACGAATCTGTCTAAGTACGGTCTAAAGATTCTATTCATTAAATCTATATGTAACACCCTACACCCGACCTAGACGTTATGGCGGAATCTGGTAATGTTACAGTAAAGGGTTTTGAAAACGGTGACGTTATGATAAATAATACCAGCTTATAACTCATATTTACTTAAGTCTGTCGTCAAAAATGTTATGAATTATTTCTTTTGCCAAAACATAATTTACAGCGGAAGTCTAAGAAAACCGTTATATTTTGGAAATCCAATTCGAAATTTTCAGAAAAACCTTTTCTTTGAGTAAAACTGTCGTTTCCATAAACGTTTTGTTAAACCATGCGTATAAACAAGCAAACAAAACCAAAACCAAAAGTTTAAAAACCGTCCAGTTCAGAGAGTCCCAGAAGATTACAAACTCTCAATTAAGCTCAAAATTTAAATATAAACCATAATTACTAAGTATAATCAGTTCCCGAACAAGTGGTCACCGCTGAGTCTCAACCGCACCGATCTGCCTAAGTCTGTGGATTACCTGAACAGAACAGACAAACAGATGTGAGTTTTCGTAAACTCAGTGTGTAACCCAACAGAAATAGACATACAATTTATATAGAAATCACATATACATTCTGATTCAGATCGGACCTAAGTCTTTTATAGAAACAGATAACAGAATCAGATATGCAGAATCCTACCCCCATCCTTTACACACCATCTCTAACCATCCCAACACACCATGTGGGGTTAAAAACACCCACCCATCCCTACACACCGTATTGTGTCATTAAGACACATATCAGATAATATGCAGCCAAGCTGCTAGAATATAGGCGAGGGTCACCTTTCAGAACACTTCCTCTATATGTACATTCCCACCCCAAAAACAGATACAGAATAAAGATTTAGATACAGATATAACATGCTTATCATGCTTGTGTACAAATATTAGATATACATATATCAGAATAGTAAGACATGCATAAAAGTGTCCTACTCAGAGCATACTGTCAGAATATCAAATCACATAATCTAAGCTTTGATTAGCCCTTACCGACCCTACGGTAGGCCCACAGTCAATCGGAATAACCCGTGCGACCTAGAGAAAATTTCAGAATTATGGGTCCACATGCCCGTGTGGCCTCCATGCCCAGATTGGCCTTGCCCGTGTAGCCCACACGGCCTGGCCCGAAACCCACATGCCCGTGTGGTCCCATACGTCCGTGTGGCCCACACGCCCAACTTTGCCTAGCCCGTGTGGCCCACACGGCCACACTCACACCTTCACACGGCCGTGTCTTGTGCAAGGCCAAGCCTTCGTCGATCACACAGCCGTGTCTTGCACACGACCAACCATACTGCCAGACACACACCCGTGTGGCATCGACAATGATGTTTTTCGACTTTCGCTGAAGTTTTATTTTCTATGTTTCGGGTACACACCTGGTACATTTTCGACGCAAAACCACTTCCGAGACCACCAACACCTAAAAATAGAGTACCCAATACCTTTAGCAACCTATTTATGAGTCAAACACGGCTAACCAAAAACACAAAAACTGACTCACAGCTAATAAAAATGACCATAACCTCGAATTAAGTCGCTGCAGTGAAATCTTTCGCCTTACAACCTTCACCTAAACACAAATTTTATCGATTAAACACCAAATAACGGTTGTGAAAAATCAAAACACCGCTAATATCTCAGAACCAACCGAAGCAATAGACAGAGTTCCACTTACCAAATCAGAAAGGAAACCTGACAATTCAACAGCACGATTGAACAATAGATTGACAAGTCAAAACGGAGAAGAACAAAGCAAAGGTTTACAGAGAAGGAGAAAAGAAAATATTACAAAGGGGAAGAACATAAGAAATTTTGACGTCAGATTTTTGAGGGAGAGAGAAAAATGATTTTTTTTGAAAAAAACAAAATAAAAACAAAAAATAAAACCCGATAACTCCCCATATCCCAACTCCCCACTATTCTCTCATCTACAACCACCCACTCACACAGACTCCTAATCCCATCCAAACTTCCTCTCAGTCAAACGAGGCAAAAATTAATACCTTCGCTCGTGCAGGGATTCGAACATATGTCCTCCAACACAATAGCTCCTTACCACTCGAACCAGCAAGCTCATTCTAATATGAAGTACCATAGAATCCTATATAAGCCCACTCAACAAGGGTAAATCTAGAATTAGAAAAATAATAGAATTTGGCAAAGGTGAGACTTGAACTCAAGACCTCACACACACACCCAAAACACTTAACCCCTGAAGCAGATACTCATTTATGTCAAATATTTACAGAAACAGAAATAAATTAAGCGGGGCATTACAACTCTACCCCCTAAAAGAAATTTCAACCTCAAAATTTACCTGATCAGAACAGATGAGGATATTGCTGACGCATCGAGTCCTTAGGTTCCCACGTGGCTTCCTCAGTGCCATGATTCTGCCACAGAACCTTTACTAACGGAATGGACTTCCTCCTCAGAACCTTAACATCACGATCCAAAATTTGAATTGGCTCCTCCTCAAAAGTCAAATTTGGTCTAATCTCGATCTCATCAAAAGAAATAATGTGAGATGGATCAGACCGCTACCACCTCAAAATCGAGACATGAAACTCATCATGAATACGGTCCAACTCTGGAGGTAGCTCCAACTGATAAGCAACCGGTCCCACACGCTTCTGAATCCGATACGACCCAATAAACCTAGGGCTCAACATGCCCTTATGACCGAATCTCAGAACTTTCTTCCATGGAGAAACCTTAAGAAAAATGAAGTCCCCTACAGAGTACTTAATATCTCTCCTCTTCAGATCTGCATAAGACTTTTGTCTATCAGAAGTCGCCTTCAGACGATCCCAAATCAGTCTAACCTTATCCTCAGTTTCAGAAACCAACTCAGGACCCAAAACCTGATGCTCACCTAACTCATTCCAGCATAGTTGACTACGACACTTACAACCATACAAAGCCTCGTAAGGTGCCATCTGGATGCTAGACTAGAGACTATTATTGTAGACAAACTCAACTAGTGGCAGATAATCCTCCCAATTACCTCGAAAATCAATCACACAACTCCGAAGCATATCCTCCAGTATCTGAATCACCCTCTCAGATTGACCATTGGTCTAAGGATGGAACGCAGTACTAAAGTCCAATATTGAACCCAGAGCCTCGTGCAATTTCTTCCAGAATCGAGAAGTGAAGCGAGGATCTCTATTAAAAATAATCGAAACAGGAACCCCATGCAATCTTATAATATCAGAGATATAGAGCTTCGCTAACTTCTGTAGAGGATAGTCCATCCGAACCAGAATAAAATGAGCGAACTGGGTCAATCGATCCACGATGACCCACACAGAATCCTTCTTAGTGGGTGTCAAGGGCAACCCACTAACGAAATCCATCTTCACTCGTTCCCATTTCCATAAAGAAATCTTAATGAGTTGTAGCAAACTCGAAGGTAACTAGTGCTCAGCCTTGACTTGCTGGCATGTCAGACAACAAGCAATAAAATCCGTAACCTCACATTTCAAACCTGGCCACCAGTACAGTTCACGGAGACCCCGATACATCTTATTACCATCGAGATGCATAGCATAAGAGCTACTATGCGCTTCCCTTAGAATCGATTGCCTCAGATCAGAATCATTCGGCACAAAAATTTGACCTCGAAAACACAGAACCCCATCTTTATTCAGCCCAAAATCAGAAGTACTGTCACTCTCAATCTGACGGAAACGCAAACCTAGAAACTCATCCTCTAACTGCTTACCCCAAATTTGTTCAATCCAAGTCGGCTTAATTTGCTACTCAGCTAACAAACCTCAATCATCGAACAGACTAAGATAAGCGAACATCGTTCTTAAATCAGTCATCGCTCTACGACTGAAAGCATCGACCATCATATTGGCCTTACCAGGATGATACTCGATCATGCAGTCATAATCTTTGAGCAGCTCAATCCATCGCAGCTGCCTAAGATTCAACTCCTTCTGGGTAATAAGGTACTTAAGGCTCTTGTGATAAGTGTAGATAATACACCTCTCACCATATAGATAGTGCCTCTAGATTTTTCAACGCAAAAACTAATACAGCCAACTCGAGATAATGCATTGGATAATTCCCCTCATGTGACTTAAGCTGATGGGACGCATAAGCCATGACTTTTCCATCTTGCATCAATACACTCCCTAAATCGATGTGCGACGCATCACTGTAGACCACAAATTCTTTACCAGATTCAAGCTATATCAACACAGGAGCTTGAGTCAGAATAGACTTGAGTTTCTCGAAGCTCGATTGTTGCGCATCAGTCCAAACAAAAGGAACACCCTTGCGAAGAAGCTTAGTCAAAGGAGCTACAATCAGAGAGAACCCCTCGACAAACTGCCGATAATAACCCGCTAGACCTAGAAAATTGCGAATCTCAGATACATTCTTAGGCTATTTTCACTCAAGCACAGCCTCAATTTTTCTCGGATCAACTTAGATCCCCTCAGCAGAAACAATGTGCCCTAGAAAAGTCACCTCACGCAACCAGAATTCACACTTGCTCAACTTAGCGTAGAGCTGTTTATCACGGAGTATCTGAAGCACTACTCTAAGATGTTCATCATGCTCAACCTCAGTTTTAGAGTAAACCAAAATATCATCGATGAAGACCACGACTAACTGATCCAGGTATGGATGAAAGACTCGGTTCATCAGATCCATGAATGTAGTCGGAGCATTCGTCAGACCAAAAGGCATAACTAGGAACTCATAATGTCCATAACGAGTCCTAAATACAGTCTTATGAACATCCACCTCCTTAACTCTAAGCTGATGATACCCAGAACGGAGATCAATTTTTGAAAAAATTGAAGACCCTCAGAACTGATCAAACAGATCATCGATCCTCGAAAGTGGATACTTATTTTTCACAGTCAGTTTATTCAGTTGCCGATAATCAATACACATCCTCATGGTCCCATCCTTTTTCTTAACAAAAAAAACCGGTGCCCATCATGGAAACTCACTTGGACGGATGAAACCACGATCCAGAAGCTCTTGAAGTTAAGCCTTAAGCTCTGCAGGCTCCTTCGGTGCCATACGATATGGACTGATAGACACCGGAGCTGTACCTGGTAGAAGCTCATTGCCGAACTCAACTTCTCGATTCGGAGGTAAACCCGGTAACTCCTCAGGAAAGACATCCAGAAAATCCCTCACTATTCTGATATCCCCGATAGAAGAGTCCTCAGAAATTGAAACACTGACGTAAGCCAAATACACCTCACACCCTTTCCGAACCAATTTCTCAGCCAAAAGAGCGGAGATCACATTGGAAAGATAATCTTGACACTCATCGATCACAACCACCTCCTTATCATCAACAGTCCTCAGAATGACCCTTTTAGTCGTGCAATCCAAACTAACTCGGTGCTCAAACAACAAATCCATACCCAAAATCAAATCAAACTCCCCAAACGGTAACTCCATCAGCTTTGCCAGAAACACAACCCTTTGCACCACAAACGAAACATTCCTATATTGTTTACTAACCCAGATAGACTGTCCCAATGAACTCAATACAGTAATCTCACTAGAAGTGCTCTCGACCAAAATCCCCAAGTTTTTAGAAACAGTACTAGCTACATAGAAGTGTGTAGAACCTATGTCTATCAAAGCAGTATAAGGTACATCAAAAATAAAGAACGTACCTGTGATAACAACAAGAGCATCTCTATCCTTTTGGCGTCGAGCAGCATAACCCAGTACAGGCTGCCTCGCCTCTGTCTAACTAGCACCTCTGCCCGACGCTCTCTGACCACGACCCATACCATTACCACCCCTAGCCGGTCCACGACCCCTAGATGGCTGCTGAAATACTCTTTGAGGCTATACAGAACCTGGTCCTGAAGCTTGCATCTGATCAGCTCGCTGTGGACACTCTCTAATATGGTTCTCCAAAGATCCACATCTCAAAAAAGCCCCTAACCTCCTCCAACACTTGCCGTGATGGCGCCTACCATAATCCCCATAAGGCTGAATCTAGTAGAAGCAACAGAGACTCCTACTCTAACCGGCCCATCAGGTCTGACCCATTTCTTAGGCCTTTGAACAGAACTAGAGGACTCTGGATCCCTCTTATTCTTGCCTCTCTCACGGTCCCTATTCTGGCGCTCCATGTACTTAACCTCTTCGGTGATCTTCGCCTTATCCACAAGAACAGAAAACTCGCGATCCCTCTGTGGATCAATCAATACTCTTAAGTTAAACATCAAGCCATCCTCAAAGCGGACGCATTTCTCATACTCAGACGCCACCATTCCTCGAGCGTAGCGGCTCAACCTCAGAAACTTGGCCTCATACTCGACCACATATCAATCACCTTGCGTGAGATTCATGAACTCACGCCTACAAGCATCTACATAGCTTGTGCCCACATACTTTCCCTAAAAGGCAGTCTTGAAGAAATCCCAATTCAGGCGATCAGGCTGAATACCCTCCTCAACTGATAACCACCACTAATATACCTCGTCGTGAAGCAAAGAGTCTGCACCCTTAAGTTTTTTCTTAGGTGTATAGTCTATATCATTCATGATCCTCTCGGTGGCCTCCAACCAATACTCGACCACAGAAGGCGCGACTCCGGTGACACCCCTAAACAGCCCAGCACCATTGGACCAGAGTCATTCAGTTACTGACCCTCGGCCCCCAGATCCAGAATGGCGTCCAGCGACCCTCTCCAATATCCTTAACATGGCTTGGGACAGTGCGTCGTCCCCAGCAGAACGGCTTTGAGACCCAATCTCAGTAGCAGGCAAAACCGGTGTCTCACTCGTATCTAAGCTTGGCATACTGCCCAGAGAGGAAGACTCAGCTTGAGCCCCCCTACGGCCTCTACCATGACCACGAATACTGATAAATCGTAATAGTAACATATTTTATCTCCACATTTAGCATGCTTTTGGATGATTTATCCATTGAATTATAGAATTTGGTGCTCTTAATCCTTTGATTTCATGTTTTATACTCAGGAGAGCATAGGAGGATGAAAAGAACAGAAAACGGGTTTAAAATGGGCCAAAGTAGGAAATCGACAGGGCCTGGGCCCAAAGCACACTGCCGTGCCCCCTTAGCAGGCTCGAACACAGCCTGAAGTTGATTCACACGGGCGTGCCCCTGCCGTGACAAAGAGGAATTTTATTCGGATTAGGGTACTTAGAGGCAAAGAAAGCCATTCCAAAAGCCTATATAAACACCCTAAAGGCAAACCTTTAGGGGGTGTCCAGCGAGGCCAAGGAGCCAAGCCAGAGAGGTCAGAATTGTGGGATTTACTCGAAGAAAGCTAGTTGATTCATCTCAAGAAGCCGAAATCATACTCAAGACGGCGGATCTCTCCTTCAATTCCTTCAGGGGGTTTTAGGGTTTTCTTATGTTTTGTTTTATCTTTTCTTCTGAGATGTATTCTTTTATTATTATGAACTAAACCCTCAGATACCTGAGGGGGATGAAACCTAAGACGGATCTTGATATTGTTTTCTGAACTATATGATAAATACTTGATTTGTTCTTAATTATGTGTTCTTAATTCTTGCTTTGATATTTTAGTGTATTGATTCAAGTATTGATGTGCTTAGGTAGTGGAGAAAAAGTCCCTGTCTAAGAGTAGATATAGTATAATTAAGCGGATTTGATCGCAACCCTAGACATAGGATGAAGAAAATCTGCCGGATTAGGGTCAAACCTAATATGGGAGTCCATAAATCAAGTTAATGCAATTCTAGGGGTTTTAATTAGAAAGAGATTTCAATTAATCAACCTAGGGTTAGACGTTAGTAGCCTCAACGGAGGTATTAATATACATTAGGGAATCCTACGGATCAAGTCAAGTGAATAAATCGTCTATTTCAGAGTTAGATAACAAGTGAAGTCTAGGTGGATTCTTCCTTGGGTATTGTCTTAATCAATTGGTTCTTCTCACAAGTATTTCCCCAATTCGTTCTCTTTGTCTTAGCATCTTTAGCTTAGTAGTTAGTTAATTTTAGATTAAACAATAATTCACTTCAATTCTTAGGCTAAATAATAGAAAGAAAGTTAGTATTAGTACTTTTGGTTCCTTTGGGTTCGACATTCCGGACTTGCCACTAAACTATACTACTGTTCGATAGGTGCGCTTGCCTCAATCGTTGTCACAGTTAGTTTCTAGGCTAGACCATTCATTATATAAATTTTTAAGACTCTGACATAACGATCAAGTTTTTGGCGTCGTTGCCGGGGAACCAAAATATTAAGAACGCTCAATTTTTATTACTTTAGCCATTTTTTTATTTTTTCAATTTACTTTTATTTTATTTTTATTTTAACTTTGCTAATTTTTCTCTTTCTTTGTTCATTGCAGGTACCTCTAGTTTATGACTATAAGGAACCCGACAGGACCCTTAATTTACGATAGTAATATTGAAGGTACCGTCCGCAGAAAAAGTAGAGAAATAAGGCGAAGCTTAACTTACATAGAAGGAGAGCAAGAAGACGAGAACAATACTACCGAAGAGATGGCTGAGAATAATCCGCTACCTCCAGAGGTGGCCGAAAATCATGCTCCTCGTACTATGTATGATTATGCTAAGCCTAGTTTAGTTGGTACTGAATCAAGTATTGTTAGACCTACTATTAGTGCAAATAATTTTGAACTGAAACCTAACACAATTCAAATGATACAGCAATTTGTTCAGTTTGATGGTTTGTAGGATGAAGATCCAAACAATCACTTGGCGAATTTCCTAGAATTTTATGATACTTTCAAAATAAATGGTTTTTCTGATGATGCCATTCGTCTTCGGTTATTTCTCTTTTCTTTGAGGAATAAAGCCAAACAGTGGTTGAATTCTCTTCCACGAGGATCAATCACTACATGGGAGCAAATGACCAAAAAATTTTTATTAAAATATTTTTCGCCGGCTAAAACGGCTAAGTTAAGGAATGATATCTCTTCTTTTGTGCAGATGGATTTAGAGACACTTTATGATGCATGGGAGAGATACAAAGATCTATTGAGAAGGTGCCCACACCATGGATTACCCTTGTGGCTACAGGTCCAAACCTTTTACAATGGTGTAAACCTTTCAACCAGACAGTTAATTGATTCAGCCACCGACGAAACCTTGAATAACCAAACACCTGAGGCTACCTACGAGTTTATAGAAGAGATGTCACTAAAAAACTATCAGTGGCAAGTCACAAGGACAAGGCCAACAAAAATAGTCGGAGTTTTCAACCTCGACGCAGTAACCATGCTATCCAATCAGGTAGAACTCTTAAATAAAAAGATTGATGGTTTGTATAGTTCTTCGCAGGTACATCCAGTGATGCAGTGTGATACGAATGGGGGGTCGAACAATACGGAACATCCACCCTACAACCCTGGCGTAGAAAGCTTGCAGATGAACTATATGGGTAATAATTTTAGATCTCAAAATAACCCCTATAGTAACAATTATAATCCAGGTTGGAGGAACCACCCCAATTTTTCATGGGGAGGTCAAGGAAATCAGAGACAACAACCCCTTCCAAACTTCCAACAATAGCCCTACCCACAGGAAAAGAAGCCGAACCTTGAGGAGATGCTGACAAAATTCATAGCGGTGTCAGAAACACGTTTCCAAAACACCAAAACAACACTTAAAAATCAACAAGCATCGATTCAAGAGATCAAGAATCAGTTAGGACAACTTACCAAGATCATGTCAGAACGACCACAAGGTAGATTGCCAAGCAACACTGAAACTAACCCAAAGGAGCAACTTCAAGCCATAACCGCTCATGATAAGAAAGGGTTAGATGAGCCCAAATTAAGGCAAGAGAATGTGGTAGAGGAAGGTGACAAACCGTAATAATAACATATTTTAAACCCACATTTAGCATACTATTGGATGATTTATCCCTTGAATTGTGTAATTTGGTGCTCTTAATCCTTTAATTTCATGTTTTATACTCAGGAGAGCACCGGAGGATGAAAAGAATGAGAAACGGGCCTAAAATAGAGTAAATGGGCCATATCACAAAATCGACATGGCATGGGCCCAAGACCACACGGTCGTGCTCCTTCAGCATGTTCGAACACGGCCTGGCCACGATTCACACAGGCGTGTGCCATGGGCGTGCCCCTGACGTGACAAAGAAGAATTCTATTCAGATTAGGGTACTTAGAGGCAAAGAAAGCCAATCCAAAAGCCTATATAAACACCCTAGAGGCCAACCTTCAGGGGGGCGGCCAGCTAGGCCAAGGAGCCGAGCCAAAGAGGTCAGAATTGTGGGATTCACTCGAAGAAAGCCAGTTAATTCATCTCAAGAAGCCGGAGTCATACTCAAGACGGAGGATCTTCTCTTTAATTCCTTCAGAGGGTTTTAGGGTTTTTCTTATGTTTTGTTTTATCTTTTCTTCTGAGATGTATTCTTTTAAAATTATGAACTAAACCCTCAGATACCTGAGGAGGATGAAACCTAAGATGAATCTCTTTATCGTTTGCTGAACTATATGATAAATACTTGATTTGTTCTTAATTGTGTGTTCTTAATTCTTGCTTTGATATTCCAGGATATTGATTCAAGTACTGATGTGCTTAGGTGGTGGAGCAAAAGTCCCTGCCTAAGAGTAGATCTAGCATAGTTAAGCGCACTTACTCGCGCCTAGAGATAGGGTGACGAAAATCACTTGGATTAGGGTCAAACCTAATATGGGAGTCCATAGATCAAGTTAATGCAATTCTAGGGGTTTTAATTAGAAAGAGATTTTAATTAATCAACATAGGGTTAGACATTGGTCGCCTCGAGAGAGGGATTAATATACATTAGGGAATCCTACGGATCAAGTCAAGTGGATAAATTGTCTGGTTCAGAGTTAGATAATAAGTGAAGTCTAGGTGAATTCTTCCTCGGGTATTGTCTTAATCAATTGGTTTTTCCCACAAGTATTTTCCCAAGTCATTCTCTTTGTCTTAGGATATTTAGCTTAGTAGTTAGTTAATTTTAGTTTAAATAAAAAAATCCTTTAATTTTTAGGCTAAATAATAGAAAGAAAGTTAGTATTAGTACTTTTAGTTCCTTTGGGTTCGACAATCCGGTCTTGCCACTAAACTACATTACTGTTCGATAGGTGCGCTTGCCTCAATCATTGTCATAGTTAGTTTCTAGGTTCGATCATTCTTTTTATAAATTTTTAAGACTCTGACACACGATCAAGTTTTTGGCGCCGTTGCCGGGGAACTGAAATATTAAGAACGCTTAATTTTTATTACTTTATCCATTTTATCGCAATTTATTTTTATTCTTATTTTTATTTTTTTTATTATTTTACTTTGCTAATTTTTCTTTTATTTGCTTTTGACAGGTAATTTTAGTTTATAGAGGAGATGGAACTGAATAACTATCATTGGCAATTCATGAGGACAAAGCCAACAGAAGCCACCAGTGTCTTCAACCTCGATGCAGTAACCATGCTATCAAACCAGGTAGAGTTTTTAAATAAAAAAATTGATGGTTTGTATGGTTCTATGCAGGTACATCCGGTAATACAATACAATACAAATGGAGGAGGGGTGAACAACACATAATATCTATCCTACAACCCTAACACAGAGAACGAGCAAGTCAACTATATGGGTAACTATTCTAGTCTTCAAAATAATCTTTATAGTAACACTTATAATGCAGGTTGGAGGTACCATCCCGATTTCTCATGGGATGGTCAAGGAAATCAAAGCCCGCAACTTCCTCCAGGTTTTCAACAACCACCTCACCAGCAGGAAAAGAAACCGAACCTTGAGGAGATGCTAATGAAATTTATCGCAGTGTCAGAAACCCGTTTTTAAAACAATGAGACAATACTTAAAAATCAACAAGCATCGATTCAAGGGATCGAGAACCCGTTAAGACAACTTGTCGAGATCATAGCAGAACAACCACAAGGGTTAAATGAACCAGAACCAAGGCAAGAAAACGTGGCAGATAAAGGTAAGGTTGAGGTGAGCCATGATATACCAAAACCGGCAATTACAGAGTACCAACCTCGTGTGCCATATCCCGATGCAATGATGAAAGACCACACAGAGGAACAATTCGGTGAACTCACACTTCGTGTAGGCGACGAAACGATCACTTATCACGCTCTTGACTCGGCTAGGACATCAAGTAATCAAGGTAAAAACATAAATTCTATTAATAATCATTTGATTCAACCTTCTGTACAGGAAACACCACGAAACTACAGAACCGAGCCAGATCCTAGACCCCGTGTCGATAAAGAAGAAATTCATGAGGAACGAAGGCTTCGGGTCGATGAACTAGACGAGTGAAAGACACACTTCAAAGAGGAACTAAAAACACACGAAGCAAAAATGAGGCAACTCTACGACAAACTTAACTATGGGACAACCCAGCTTAAGATAGGAGATCAGGTACTCAAAATCTTCCCAAATGGAACAGTCGAGGTAACTAATCCTAAATTCAACACTTTTAAGGTAAACACTACGCGACTTGAACTATACATCAATAACCGAATTGAATGCATGAGAAAGGATTTTCACCTCCTCAAACCACCTTGATCATACGAATAACAGGTAAGTCTAGCTCAAGACTTTAAACGAGCGCTTCTCGGGAGGCAACCCGAGCACTAACCCTACTAATTAGTTTAGTTTTATTTATTTCCATGTTTAGGCGTAGGTTTCCCATACTCACACGGTCTTGCACACGGTCGTGGCCGTGTCCGTGTGGGCACCACAGGTAGGTAAAAGGGCGTGGCCGTAGACGTGTAGCAACAGGACAAAATTTTTCCAAAAAACACGGGCTACATCTCTATTTAAACCCCCTTCTTCTTTTTTCTTTTCCAGTTGTCTTTCTTCTTTCATTTTCCATTATTTACTTTTATTTTTATTTTTATTTTTATTTTTACTTTCTTTATTATTTTCTTATTATTCTTCATGCCATTTAGATTTAGCTTAGGATACAATAAAATCAGACCGGTTGCTTCGAGGATTCAAATCCAAACAGTTCGAGGCGCTCCCCCACATTCACCTCCACCCAATCCTATCCGGTTTCTTTTCATTGAGTCCATCCAAAATTCAGGAAGTTTCACTTCTCTCCCTATCTTATGATTCTATTATTATTTTGCATCTATATCTATCTTTGTACATTGAGGGCAATGTACATCTTAAGTGTGGGGGGTGAAACTTAAAAGTGCCTAACTTTTTGCATTATTCTCAAATCCTGAATTATGTCTTGTTTCTTAAGTAATTTTCTCATATTATGATTAGAATGAAATTTCCTGTGATTTATGATTTTTATTGATATGTTTTGGATTAAGTCATAGTTAATTGTACATTGATGATTTAAACTTTAAGATACTAGAGAATCAAGCATGATAAGTCTATTTTTCATAATTAAAAAGTTGCTAGGTTGTCTACCTAAATCTAATTATTACCTTGAAGTTTGGAATTTACAAGGTTGATATCAAAAACCCATAATTTTTGTGAGATTTTGAGCCTTATAGAGCATATATTCTTTTTCTTGCTCACTTTATTGATTATGAGTGTGTCAACATTGATCTATTATTCTAGAACTTGCTTCGATTATACATGTCGAGACCACACCTTTGATTTGATATACAGAGATGATAAAGGCACCTAGGATTTAACCCACTTACTCCACTAAAAGCCTACCTTCATAATTAACCCCTAGTGAACCCCATTTGATCTTAACAACTTTTTTATTGACTCACCCGCTAATTTTAAACCAAAACCCTTTGTTTTTGTTATCACCATTCTTCTTGACTACCCTTTTTGTCGAGATTTGATTTTGAGCAGTTGCCTAACTATGTTCTATATTTCAGTTGTTAAAGTACTTTCTTATTATTGTAAATATTTAATGATTTTCTCTTAACAAAAAAAATGACGAATTTTATTCATTATTAGTTTTATTAGTAAGTGAGCTTACATATTTAAATTCCACATCTTGAAGAAAAATCTCGTATTATTAGTATTACAAGTTTTTAGTTGATGTAATTATTAGCTCATTTTTTTAGTTAGGTAATTTGTCAAGTCAATCTTGATTCTAACCCTCTAATTCAGCCTTTATCCACACCTTTAACCCAAGCCACGTTACAACACTGTTAAAGACCTTATGATTTGTGTATCATCTCATATTATAGTGGTGGAGATTTGATTTTCATGCAAGCCTATGGGATTAACTTTTCATGTTTGACTTATGAGTGCTTTTTCCTGAACCTTGAACACCTTGAGTGATTTGAGTGAATCTTTAGTGAGGATGTCAATCCTTGTCAATTTTGAATCAGAGGTAATTATTTAGAAGAGGGAAAACACCTACGTTTTCATGCTACAAAAATGTATGACTTAGATTGTTTGAACCTTTAGGACTCTTTGAGTTGAATTATCCATGTATGAATTATCTTTGAATTATGATGAAACATTATTGATGAATATTATGAATCGAGGAAGTTCGTTTTAATTGTGAGTTGAGAATTTTGCTTGAGGACAAGCAAAAGCTTAAGTGTGGGGGTATTTGATAAACCGTAATAATAACATATTTTAAACCCACATTTAGCATACTTTTGGATGATTTAGCCCTTGAATTGTGTAATTTGGTGCTCTTAATCCTTTAATTTCATGTTTTATACTCAAGAGAGCACCGGAGGATGAAAAGAACGAGAAACGGGCCTAAAATAGAGTAAATGGGCCATGTCACGAAATCGATACGGCATGGGCCTAAGACCACACGGTCGTGCTCCTTCAGCAGGTTCGAACACGGCCTGGCCACGATTCACACGGGCGTGTGCCATGGGCGTGTCCCTGATGTGGCAAAGAATAATTCTATTTGGTTTAGGGTACTTAGAGGCAAAGAAAGCCATTCCAAAAGCCTATATAAACACCCTAGAGGCCAACCTTCAGGGGGGCGGCCAGCTAGGCCAAGGAGCCGAGCCAGAGAGGTCAGAATTGTGGGATTCACTCGAAGAAAGCCAGTTAATTCATCTTAAGAAGCCGAAGTCATACTCAAGACGGAGGATCTTCTCTTTAATTCCTTCAGAGGGTTTTAGGGTTTTTCTTATATTTTGTTTTATCTTTTCTTCTGAGATGTATTCTTTTATAATTATGGACTAAACCCTCAGATACCTGAGGGGGATGAAACCTAAGATGAATCTTGTTATCGTTTGCTGAACTATATGATAAATACTTGATTTGTTCTTAATTATGTGTTCTTAATTCTTGCTTTGATATTCTAAGATATTGATTCAAGTACTGATGTGCTTAGGTGGTGGAGCAAAAGTCCCTCCCTAAGAGTAGATCTAGCATAGTTAAGCGGAGTTGCTCGCGCGCCTAGAGATAGGGTGACAAAAATCTGCCGGATTAGGGTCAAACCTAATATGGGAGTCCATAGATCGAGTTAATGCAATTCTAGGGGTTTTAATTAAAAAGAGATTTCAATTAATCAACTTAGGGTTAGACATTGGTCGCCTTGAGAGAGGGATTAATATACATTAGGGGATCCTACGGATCAAGTCAAGTGAATAAATCGTCTGGTTCAGAGTTAGATAACAAGTGAAGTCTAGGTGGATTCTTCCTCGGGTATTGTCTTAATCAATTGGTTTTTCCCACAAGTATTTTGCCAATTCATTCTCTTTGTCTTAGGATCTTTAGCTTAGTAGTTAGTTAATATTAGTTTAAATAACAAATCCTTTAATTTTTAGGCTAAATAATAGAAAGAAAGTTAGTATTAGTACTTTTAGTTCCTTTGGGTTCGACAATCTGGTCTTGCCACTAAACTATACTACTGTTCGATATGTGCGCTTGCCTCAATCATTGTCATAGTTAGTTTCTAGGCTCGATCATTCTTTTTATAAATTTTTAAGACTCTGACACACAATCAGAAGGTAAGGTCGAGGTAAGTCATGATAAACCAAAACCGGTAATCAAAGAGTACCAACCTCGCATACCATATCCCGAAGTAATGAAGAAAGATAACACAGAGGAACAGTTCGGTAAGTTTCTTAAACTTTTAAAGAAATTACATATTAACTTACCGTTCCTTGAAGCTCTTTCGCAGATGCCAGATTCAAGGAAATTTTTAAAAGAGCTTTGACAAACAAATGGAGGTTAGACGAGGCATCGCATGTGGAGCTGAACGCGGTGTGCTCAGCGATTCTACAAAACAAACTACCACTGAATTAAAAGATCCAGGGAGTTTTACGATTCCTTGTTTAATTGGTAGTTTATCAGTTGATAATGCTTTAGCTAATCTAGGGGCAAGTATAAATGTCATGCCTTATAAAATGTTTAAACAGCTAGGTCTAGGGAAACCCAAACAAACTAGGATGAGCATTCAATTAGCTGATAAAACTATTAGAATTCCTAGGGTATAGTTGAAGATGTACTGTAAAAATTGATAAATTTGTATTCCCAGTAGACTTTGTCGTTTTAGACATGGATGAGGATTATACGATCCCTTTAATTTTGGAAAGACCCTTTTTAGCAACAGCTAGAACAAAAATTGACATTGATACAGGCGAACTCATACTTCGTGTAGGCGACGAGACAGTCACTCTTCAAGCTCTTGACTCGGCCAGGACATTGAATGATAGAGGTGAGAAAGTAAATTCAATTGATAACCAATTTGTTAAACCTTGTTTTCAGGAAGCACCACGGAACAACACAACAGAGCCAGATCCTAGACCTCATGACAACAAAGAAGTAATTCATGAGGATCGAAGGCTTCATGTTGATGAACTAGACGAGTGGAAGACACATTTCAAGGAAAAATCAAAATCACACGAAGCAAAACCAAGGGAACACCCAGACGAACTTATAGGAAAGGCAAATCACTTCAAGATAGGAGATCAGGTATTGTTGGATAAGAAAGACCCTCGAATATCTCCTTCAGACCTTAATACAAATGAATAAATCCCTTTTAAGGAAATCAATGTTTTCCCATACGGAACAGTCGAGGTAAGTAACCCTATTTTCGGTACTTTTAAAGTAAATGCTACTCAACTAAAGTTTTATCATGATAGTAGAATTGATAGCATGTGAGAGGATGTTCAACTCTTCAAACCACCCTGATTATGCGAATGAGAGGTGAGTCTAGCTTAAGACTTTAAACGAGCGCTTCTCGGGAGGCAACCCAAGCACTAACCCCGTTTATTCTTTTTTCATTTCTATTTTTACTTTTACTTTTTTTTCTTTTTAGCACCTAACGTTGAAACTAACAAAAGGGCATATTTCCATACCACACGGCCATGGTCGTGGCCGTGTGGATACTACGGACATCCGTACTGACATGGCAGAGGTAGTACAAGCCAATGACGAAAGATTCCCAAGATCACAGACGATTATAAATGGGCACGGCCGTGTGATACGACAGTGGCCGACACCGAGGGAAGTCACACGAGCTCCGAATAACACCACGGTCGTGTGATACGCCCGTGGTCGACACTGTTTTATCAAACATGGGCGTGGTGACCACGAAACGGGCGTGGGAAAAACGAACAAAGCACAAAATGGCCGTGCGATACGGCCATGTGACCCAACACGCCCGTGGAACACGGGCGTGGGGATGTACTAGACCTGAAATCTCTATTTAAAAACACCCCTCTCCCTTTCCCACCCACTCCCCATTCCTTTTCTTCCATTCCCTTTCACCCTTCTCTTTTCCATTCCCTCTCATTCTCCTGTCCAAAACTCTTTATTTTCACCTTACCTATGTCGAAGAAGCGGAAGGACCCTAGCATAGTATCCCTATGGGAGACCAATCTACATAAGTTCATGCCGGCCGCTTCATTTACTCGATAAGCCAAGGACATTTGAGTCTAATTATTTTACCCATGTTTTTTCTCTTCTCTTTTATTTTTCTTCTCTTTGACTCTCTTATGCTTAATTTTATTTATTTTATTCTAGTTATTTGGTTTTAGGTTCTTCAGGCTGCTTGGGAATCACACCACCACGACCCTAGTATCAACCTCTACAGAAATGTCTTCCTCCAACACGGCCCAAACTTCCCAGATTTTTTTCTCAGTCTCCATCCAAAATTCAGGAAGTTTCACCTCTTTCCCTATCTTGTGCTTTTCTTATTATAATTGTTATATTTGTACATTGAGGGCAATGTACATTTTAAGTGTGGGGGTGAAATTTATTCAGGAAAGTGCCTAACTTTTTGCATTATTCTCAAATTCCTGAATTATGTCTTGTTCTTAAGTAAAATTTCTCATATTACGATTAAAATGAAATTTCCTTTGATTTATGATTTTCATTGATATGCTTTGGACTAAGTCATAGTTAATTGTGCATTGATGATTTAAACTTTAGGAGACTAGAGAATCAAGCATGATAAGTCTATTTTTCAAAAGTAAAAATTTTGTTAGGTTGTCTACCCGAATCTAATTATTACTTTGAAGTTTGAAATTTACAAGGTTGATATCAAAAAGCCCATAATTTTTGTGAGATTTTGAGCCTTTTAGAGCATATTATTTTTCTTGCTCACTTTATTGATTATGAGTGTGTCAACATTGATTTGTTATTCTAGAACTTGCTTACCACACCTTTGATTTGATATACAGAGACGATAAAGGCACCTAGGTTTTAACCCACTTACTCCACTAAAAGCCTACCCTCACAATTAACCCCTAGTGAACCCCTTTGATCTTAACAACCCTTTTTTTGACTCACCCTCAACATTAACCAAAAACCATTATTGTTGAAATCCCTTTAATTAATTTGACCCATATTAAGTCGAGGTCTTATTTGAACAGATTACTTAGCTAAACTATGCTTTCCATTTCAGTTGTTAATTTCTTTATTATTGTATGATTTATTCTTAAAAAAAACGAAGTATATTCATTATTAGTTCTATGTTATTTGAGCTCAAACTGTTAATTTCATTATCTTTAGAAGAAGCTCATGTTATTAGTATTAAGTTTCCGTGATGTAATTATTTAGTATTAGTACAACTTTTTAGTTAGGTAATTTGTCGATTCAGTCTCGATACTAACAATTTAATTTAGCCTTTATCCACACCTTTAACCCAAGCCCCATTATAACCCATAAAAGACCTTTTGATTTGTGTATCATATCATTTTACAGTGGTGGAGATTTGATTTTCATGTAAGCCTATGGGATTAACTTTTCATGTTTGACTTATGAGTGCTTATTTTTGAACCTTAAACACTTCGAGGGATTTGAGTGAATCTTTAGTGAGGATGTCAATTTTTGTCGATTTTGAATTAAAGGTAATTATTTAGGTAAGGGCAAACACCTATTTTTTTGTACTATAAAAACTATGACTTTGATTGTTTGAATCTTTAGGAACCTTCTGCTTAAATTATCAATGTATGAATTATATATGAATTATGATGAAACATTATTGATGAAGGTTATGAATTGAGGAAATTCGTTTTAATTGAAAGTTGATAATTTTGCTTGAGGACAAGCAAAAGCTTCAGTGTGGGGGTATTTGATAAGCCGTAATAGTAACATATTTTATCTCCACATTTAGCATGCTTTTGGATGATTTATCCCTTGAATTATGGAATTTGGTGCTCTTAATCCTTTGATTTCATGTTTTATACTCAGGAGAGCATAGGAGGATGAAAAGAACGGAAAACGGTCTTAAAACGGGCCAAATGGGCCAAAGTAGGAAATAGACACGGCCTGGGCCCAAAGCACACGGCCGTGCCCCTTTAGCAGGCTCGAACACGGCCTGAAGTCGATTCACACGGGCGTGCCACATGGGCGTGCCCTTGCCGTGACAAAGAGGAATTTTATTCGGATTAGGGTACTTAGAGGCAAAGAAAGCCATTCCAAAAGCCTATATAGATACCCTAAAGGCCAACCTTTAGGGGGTGTCCAGCGAGGCTAAGGAGCTGAGCCAGAGAGATCAGAATCGTGGGATTTACTCGAAGAAAGCCAGTTGATTCATCTCAAGAAGCCGAAATCATACTCAAGACGGCGGATCTCTCCTTCAATTCCTTCAGGGGGTTTTAGGGTTTTCTTATGTTTTGTTTTATCTTTTCTTCTGAGATGTATTCTTTTATTATTATGAACTAAACCCTCAGATACTTGAGGGGTATGAAACCTAAGACGAATCTTGTTATTGTTTTCTGAACTATATGATAAATACTTGATTTGTTCTTAATTATGTGTTCTTAATTCTTGCTTTGATATTTCAGGGTATCGATTCAAGTATTGATGTGCTTAGGCAGTGGAGCAAAAGTCCCTGTCTAAGAGTAGATCTAGCATAATTAAGCGGAGTTGATCGCAACCCTAGACATAGGATGACGAAAATCTGTCAGATTAGGGTCAAACCTAATATGGGAGTCCATAGATCGAGTTAATGCAATTCTAGGGGTTTTAATTAGAAAGAGATTTCAATTAATCAACCTAGGGTTAGACGTTAGTAGCCTCGACAGAGGTATTAATATACATTATGTAACATCCCAAAGTTGGGCGTAGTAGGATTGGGCCCAATGGGCCTTAGGCGTAGGAGCGTTTAAAATTTTTGGGAATAAGAGAACGTCTTTAGTGCAAGTTGGATCTAGTAGGTGAGGGATTTTGGAAGGTTAGGGGGCTTTTATGAAGTCCCGGGTTCAAACTTTGGCTTTAGGGAAATTTTTGTTTTAGGTGAATAAAACCCTGGGAGTTAGTAGGTAGGCTTTAAGAGTAAAATATGGAAAAAATGACACATGTAGAGTATGTGGTGTAGTGGCAAAGTGACGCCACAAGGAAGGAAGGAGGTCCAAGGTTCAAGTCTTGGCTCTTGCATTTTCGTTTCTTTTTTTAAATGGATTCTAGAATTTTGCCATAGGGTTATATTTAGTTGCGCATGATTTTAGACACAAGAGGAGCTTGTGGCCAAGTGGTTAGCGGTGTGGATTATGCTACAAGGGAGCCTGGGTTCGAATCTCATGGAAAGCAAGGGAGTATTTATTTTTCTAAGTTGGGGAGGCAAGAGTTTGAGTTGGATTTAAACTCTGCTAACGAAGGGATCCCACATCGGAAAGATACAAAGAAGGAAGGTGAGAAGATAGCTATATATAGAGCAGTCTATGAGGAGGGTTAAGATACCTTGGTGGGCATTTGGGCACAGGAGTGGTCGGAGCGCAGATTAGCATCAGATTCCTATCAGGTGTGTACTTCTCTCTACTCCAGATGTAGAGCGGCAAATGCCGAAAAGCCGGTCACATGGCAATGGTAGCTACACGAGCGTGCGAGCGCACGTGTGGGAGCTTCGACGCGATAGTCGAGGCCACCATGAGTATCCTTGTAGGTTGAGGCTGCTTGGGCCATGATGGGCCAAGGTGGGCCCGTGGGCCCATTTGAATAAATTGTATGACTGTGTAGTAGAAATTGGACTAGACTATGTGAATCTAATATCTGTGGCTAGATTTGGGCTAAATGAGCCACACGAGCGTGTGGGCCCATTTGGGCCGAGAATGGGCCCTAGGCTCAATTGCACCGTTTCGATAAGAAAAGGTATATGTGTCGCTCGAGGGGACAGTAGGCCGTCGGAAAGGCCATTAAGTGCAAAATTACTAAAATACCCCTGGTTTGTAAAATTATCGAAATACCCCCAGTTTGCAAAATTGTCGAAATACCCCTTGTTTGTAAAATTACCGAAATACCCCCAGTTTGTAAAATTACCGAAATACCCCTGGTTCGCGAAATTACCGAAATACCCCCAGTTTGCAAAATTGTCGAAATACCCCTGGTTTGTAAAATTACCAAAATACCCCTGGTTTGTGAAATTACCAAAATACCCACGGTTTGCGAAATTACTGTTTTACCCCTACACGACAAAATGATCGTTGTTCCCTCGTGGTAGTACTAGCGTTGTATGTGTTAATTGTATGATTGATTATGTTTGAGATGCATTGCTTACATGGATTGGTTATGAGTAGAATTACCGAACTACCCCAGTAGGGTAGAATTACCGAAATACCCTTATAGGGTAAAATGACTGATTTGCCCTTGTAGGTAAATGATCGACTTGTGCAATGAGTTGTCTAATTTGTCTATGGTTGTATGACTGATATGCTTTTATTACATGTTTAAATAATTGTTACTGAGCATGTCCATTTTGCATACACGTGTAATGATTGAGCATGACATACACGACATATTGCATGGGTAGGAATTATGGTACGGAGGAAGATTTGAGGATCGCATGGTCGTATGGTATGGATCTAGGATCGCATGGCCGTATGGTATGGATCTACCACAGGCTTTTTAGCCACCGAGCAGCCATGCTGCACCGATAATGTTACCGAGGGCTGTGTGCCATTAATATGGGCTTCGTGCCGTAATTATGGGCTTTGTGCCAATACTGAAGGCTTTGTGCCGTAATTATGGGCTTTGTGCCAATATCGAAGGCTTTGTGCTGTTATTATGGATTTGTGCCAATCATATTTACCGTGGCTATGTGCCTAACATATATATATTGATGACTCTGTGTAAATATTTGAGGATCGCATGGCCGTATGGTATGGATCCAGGATCGCAGGCCGTATGGTATGGATCAACCGGAGGCTTTATGAAACACCCCAAACCCGGCCCACGAGCCCCGACCGGATCTGGCATGTTCCTCGAGTAAAACATTTCAAATCTTGTTTGTCAATTTGGAAAATGTGGTCATTTTGAAGAGGAATTGTTAGGTGTTGGGTTCAAGTTGAAAATGGTGTCTTTTTTTTTTGAAGTCCATATTAAAACAATATTTTCGTATTTGAAAACTATAAGTTAGAAGAAACTGCCGAATTTTAGGGTATAACATTAAGTTGAAAATCGTTGGTATTTAGGTGTCAAAACATTGAACATTTATTTTAAAGATGAGTTATTTAACCTTCGAGTTAATAAGAATCGTATCGTAATAAAAATTTAGAGAGCAAGCATAAAACAATTGTAATAATAGTGGCCTTATTACATCAATAGCAAAACCCAAATAAATCCAAAACTTAATAGGAAAATCCAAATTGGAAGAAAACACCGAAATGAGCATGGCCACCACCTAGTCCTCGCCGACCCGGTCCAAATCACCGAGTATCACCTCAAAAGATATCCGCATGAAGGGTGAGTCAACAGACTCAATGTGTAACAACTACCACGAACTCCCAAACGATTTAGGCATATCAATCACATATAATGTATATAAGTAATGATGCAATCCCGAACCCAAACCTAAATAACCATCCTCTACACATCACCCGTACGACCAATCACACCGTGGGGATTACTAAATCGACCCTCCATCCGCTACACATCATCGAAGCGATCATTGCGAGACGACATGCACATCGCCCTTATAAATTGTGGCATAGCCACGGATAATGTGACAAAGTCACAGATATTAATATGTGACATAAGTCACCACATTCGATTATGTGACATAAGTCACGGATATTGTGGTAAAACCACCGATCACTTCCCCTTTTCAATATTACCCGTATGCCCCATGCGTCATACAAACATGCGTAAATAATGCAATTTACCTTATTTCACATTCGTAACAAATTCTCATATGTGTCATGTTCAATATTCATAATATTATTAACAGAGCGTTAATGGATAACGTACCTGAATCCTCCGTACCATTGAATGGTACCTTTAGCCATACTTTCATATTTTCATTAACACATATATTAATATTAATACCATAGATCTCTTAGGAATTAGTGTAGGGCTACACACCTGGTTACCAACGTGTTCACTGGATTCCCAAAGTTTGCCGAAACAGCTTATACTCCTCCCTAAAGATCATAGTTAGAATCGGCTAGACACTAACACTTAATATGACCTTGGCCGAATATTCATATTCACTTACCTTGCGGATCTAAATCCCGAAATTGTCACTTGTTTGAGGTATCTATCGAAATTCCTATAAGCATATGTTAGATCCAATTCTAACATTTAAACACAATAAATGGCCTTCGACCTATGATCATACTCGCTTACCTTAGACCTAGAAATCCCGAAGATCTCCTCTCTTGAAGTCGGCTCAAGAGAGAAATCCCAAACCTCCTTCATAGTTTCGGCCAAAGAACAAGATAAAGGAAATTAGATTCCACTTTACTAAAAAGAAAAAGGAAGGAAATCGAATATCATTTGATCTTACCCCTACTACATAAATCGATCGCACCCTTGCCCCTTACCACCACAGAGATATTCGGCTATGTAGACTAGATAGTGATCGTGAGGTTTCGACTTTTAGGGTTTAATGGACCAATCGGCTAGGAATCACTTGTGCATTCAGCCTTTGATTGAGTTCGTAAAAAGAAAAAGAAAAGGGTTGAACTTGCTGCGATTTAGTCTAGATGACAAGAAAAGGTTCGGCCAACTTAAAAGAGAAAAGAAGAGATGCTCGGAAGAATTCGGCAATGGTGATCTTTTGATTGAAGAGGTTGCGGCAATGGTGATCTTTGGGGAGGATTTACTGGAACAGGTTAAAAGAAAAGAAGAGAAAGTGATAGGTGTTGGAGAGAAAGGAGTAAACGAAAGAGAGGCTAAATGTTTTTATGAAATTCGGCTACTCCTCCCTACTATCTTAGTCGAAAATCACCTCAAGAGAGTCCCTAGGCCGACCAACACTCTTCCCCTTATCAGCTCCCTTATTATTCTCCTACTTTCTCTCTTCTTTACCTACTCAAAATAATTCAAATAAACCAATAATTATCTCCCTACCTTAGTCAAATTTTGAATGCATTTGACTTGATCAAATGCTCACCCATCAAGTGTCCCATTGCCGTCCACCACTGCTCATCCTTGCAGCAAAATAAAACTCCTATTTGCATCCCTTGGTGCTCGAACCTAGGCCCTTTTACACTGCTTGTGGCGTCACTTACTAAGGCTTTAAGTGGCGCCTCCTTGCCACTTTAACAAGCCCATTTTTATGTCCAATTCCCCTATAAATTTTCTTAAGGCCTATCATGCCTGGGCCTCCCCTTTAAGACTTAAAATACAATATTTTCTAAGGCATTCTCCTACATTCTAAAGTTCCCGAAATTTATAAAACACACTCAACATACACATAGACATGCTTCCACATATATTTAAGCAAAAATGCACAACCCCTAAATCCCGGATATTACACTTTAAGCCCAATTTATATGATTAAGCAGCTTCGATGCAACGTTCGGTAGTACATAACCGGCTACCCTTGGTGTGTAGCGGTGAGGGTCGATTGTAGAAATCCCCACCGGTGTGTTTGGTAGGAATGGGTGGTGTGTAGCGGATGGAAAAATTAGGTTGGGCTGGGTTGACATCGCATTGCATACATTATCTGATGTGACATATGATATGGGTTAAGGCTCAACCGAGGCTATTTTGGGCTAAGGCCCAATTGCCACCAGCATCAGAATGGGCTTCGCCCGCATTGTTGTGATGCATGTTCTTACCGATGAGGGTTGTACACACCGAAGTTTTCGTAAACTCACCCCCTCTTTTTATTAAATGTTTGTAATTAATTCCCGATAGAGGATTGGGAGCCGTGGAGGACTCGGGGTGGCTATACATCGGAGATACTACTCGTGAACTTTAGTAATTTCGATTTTTACCTTATTTTAAGATTATTTATTTTGGGTTAATATTTTGTAATAAGGCCATTGGTTTATTTTTTCTAAGTTTTCATTTATAACTGTTAAACTTATAAATACGGGGTTTTCTTAAAACTTTAGCAATCATTTTCTAAAATATCATGTTTATGCAACGATGCAAGTTCAACTTTCATAACAAAATAGTTTTTCAAAATAATAACAACTTTTAAACGGTCATTTAGCAAATCGCGTTTTTCTCAAACAAACAACGAACTCGGAGTTCAAAAATTCGATAAAACTTTTCTAAACAATTGCTTAGCTTTTCAACTTCCTTCAATATGACACGCCAGATTCGGGCCTAACTTCTAGGCCGGGTTTGGGGTGTTAAAATTATGGTATCAGAGCCTGGGTTGCAAAACTCGACCGTGGAATGGGTTCGAAAATGTTTTTTCATAGTTATTTGAAATTTGGTTTAAAAAAAAAGTATCTTTATTGGAAGTATGGCACCCGAGTCTCCGGCACCAAATCCGTAAGTCCCCTTACTTATTATATGCTATAATGACTGTATTTATTCTGTGTATGTTTTGGATGTAATGTTTGAATGAAAATTTTTTATGTATAAGTGTTAAATATCTGTTTGCTTATGTATTAGATATTTGGTTGTGTGAAGAGGTTCCAAGCTTAAGTTAGAAAGTGTATTACTGTTTTAGAATCAGAGTGCGCAGCGTGAGTGTAGTGTTGTAGGTTAGGATGTCGATCGTTTCTATAGCCGGAAATTTCGAGGACGAAAATTTCTTTAAGGAGGGTAGATTTGTAACATCCCAAAGTTGGGCCTAGTAGGATTGGGCCCAATGGGCCTTAGGCGTAGGAGCGTTTAAAATTTTTGGGAATAAGAGAATGGCTTTAGTGCAAGTTGGATCTAGTAGGTGAGGGATTTTGGAAGGTTAGGGGGCTTCTATGAAGTCTCGAGTTTAAACTTTGGCTTTAGGGAAATTTTGGTTTTAGGTGAATAAAACCCTAGGAGTTAGTAGGTAGGCTTTAAGAATAAAATGTGGAAAGAATGACACAAGTGGAGTGTGTGGTGTAGTGGCAAAGTGACACCACATAAGAGACAAGGGGGTGACGCCACAAGGAAGGAAGGAGGTCCAAGGTTCAAGTCTTGGCTCTTACATTTTGGTTTCTTTTTTTAAATGGGTTCTAGAATTTTGCCATAGGGTTATATTTAGTTGCGCATGATTTTAGACACAATAGGAGCTTATGGCCAAGTGGTTAGCGGTGTGGATTACGCTACAAGGGAGCCTAGGTTCGAATCTCATGGAAAGCAAGGGAGTATTTATTTTGCTAAGTTGGGGCGGCAAGAGTTTGAGTTGGATTTAAACTCTGCTAACGGAGGGATCCCACATCGGAAAGATACAAAGAAGGAAGGTGAGAAGCTAGCTATATATAGAGCAGTCTATGAGGAGGGTTAAGATACCTTGGTGGGTGTTTGGGCACAGGAGTGGCCGGAGCGCGGATTAGCATCAGATTCCTATCAGGTGTGTACTTCTCTCTACTCAAGCTATAGAGCGGCAAATACCGAAAAGCCGATCACATGGCAATGGTAGCCACACGAGCGTGCGAGCACACGTGTGGGAGCTTCGACGCGATAGTCGAGGCCACCATGAGTATCCTTGTAGGTTGAGACTGCTTGGGCCATGATGGGCCAAGGTGGGCCCGTGGGCCCATATGAATAAATTGTATGACTGTGTAGTAGAAATTGGACTAGACTATGTGAATCTAATATCTGTGGCTAGATTTGGGCTAAATGAGCCACACGAGCGTGTGGGTCCATTTGGACCGAGAATGGGCCCTAGGCCCAATTGCACCGTTTCGATAAGAAAAGGTATTCGTGTCGCTCGAGGCGACAGTAGGCCGTCAGAAAGGCCATTAAATGCAAAATTACTAAAATACCCCTGGTTTGTAAAATTATCGAAATACCCTCGGTTTGCAAAATTATCGAAATACCCCTGGTTTGTAAAATTTTCGAAATACCCCTGGTTTGCAAAATTACCGAAATACCCCCGATTTGCAAAATTACTAAAATACCCCTGGTTCAGAAAATTACCGAAATACCCCTAGTTTGTAAAATTGCCGAAATAGCCCTGGTTTGTAAAATTACCAAAATACCCCTGGTTTGCGAAATTACCAAAATACCCCCAGTTTCTGAAATTACCGTTTTGCCCCTACACGACAAAATGATCGTTGTACCCTCGTGGTAGTACTAGCGTTGTATGTGTTAATTGTATGATTGATTATGTTTGAGATGCGTTGCTTACATGGATTGGTTATGAGTAGAATTATCGAACTACCCCAGTAGGGTGGAATTACCAAAATACCCTTATAGGGTAAAATGACTGATTTGCACTTGTAGGTAAATGATCGACTTGTGCAATGAGTTGTCTAATTTGTCTGTGGTTGTGTGACTGATATGCTTTTATTACATGTTTAAATAATTGTTACTGAGCATGTCCATTTTGCATACACGTGTAATGATTGAGCATGACATACACGACATATTGCATGGGTGGGAATTATGGTACGAAGGAAGATTTGAGGATCGCATGGTCGTATGGTATGGATCCAGGATCGCATGGCCGTATGGTATGGATCCACCACAAAGCTTTTTAGCCACCGAGCAGCCCATCTTTGCACCGATAATGTTACCGAGGGTCATGTGCCATTAATATGGGCTTCGTCGTCGTAATTATGGGCTTTGTGCCAATACCGAAGGCTTTGTGCCATAATTATGGGCTTTGTGCCAATACCGAAGGCTTTGTGCTGTTACTATGGCTTTGTGCCAATCATATTTACCGTGGCTATTATGGCTTTGTGCCAATCATATTTACCGTGGCTATGTGCCTAACATATATATTTTGATGACTCTGTGTAAATATTTGAGGATCGCATGGCCGTATGGTATGGATCCATGATCGCATGGCCGTATGGTATGGATCCACCGGAGGCTTTAAGCCCAATGTATGTGATTAAGCAGCTTTGATGCAACGTTCGGTAGTACCGCAACCGGGCTACCCTTGGTGTGTAGCGGTGAGGGTCGATTGTAGAAATCCCCACTGGTGTGTTTGGCAGGAATGGGTGGTGTGTAGCGGATGGAAAAATTAGGTTGGGCTTGGTTTACATCGCATTGCATACATTATCAGCTGTGACATATGATTTGGGTTAAGGCTCAACCGAGGCTATTTTGGGCTAAGGCCCAATTACCACCGTTACTGTAATGGGCTTCGGCCCGGATTGTTGTGATGCATGTTCTTACCGATGAGGGTTGTACACACTGAGTTTTCGTAAACTCACCCCCTCTTTTTATTAAATGTTTGGGTAATTCCCAATGATAGAGGATTGGGAGCCGTGGAGGACTCGGGGTGGCTATACATCTGAGATACTACTCGTGAACTTTAGTAATTTCGATTTTTACCTTATTTTAAGATTATTTATTTTGGGTTAATATTTTGTAATAAGGCCATTGGTTTATTTTTTCTAAGTTTTCATTTATAACTGTTAAACTTATAAATACGGGGTTTTCTTAAAACATTAGCAATCGTTTTCTAAAATATCATGTTTACGCAACGATGCAAGTTCAACTTTCATAACAAAATAGTTTTTCAAAATAATAACAACTTTTAAACGGTCATTTAGCAAATCACATTTTTCTCAAACAAACAACAAACTTGGAGTTCAAAAATCCGATAAAACTTTTCTAAACAATTGCTTAGCTTTTCAACTTCCTTCAATGTGACATGCCAGATTCGGGCCTAACTTCTAGGCCGGGTTTGGGGTGTTACACATTAGGGAATCCTACGGATCAAGTCAAGTGAATAAATCGTCTGGTTCAGAGTTAGATAACAAGTTAAGTCTAGGTGGATTCTTCCTTGGGTGTTGTCTTAATCAATTGGTTCTTTTCACAAGTATTTCCCTAATTTGTTCTCTTTGGCTTAGCGTCTTTAGCTTAGTAGTTAGTTAATTTTAGATTAAACAATAATTCACTTCAATTCTTAGGCTAAATAATAGAAAGAAAGTTAGTGTTAGTACTTTTGGTTCCTTTGGGTTCGACATTCCGGTCTTGCCACTAAACTATACTACTGTTTGATAGGTGCGCTTGCCTCAGTCGTTGTCACAGTTAGTTTCTAGGCTAGATCATTCATTATATAAAATTTTAAGACTCTGACATAACGATCAAATACCACGTCCGCGAGTTCCACGAGTGCTCATTGTGTATTTCAAATTTTATCTACATTATAAAATTTTATGTATCAGTTCCAGTATTTATTAATAGATATTTTATGCGTAATTTATCAGAAGTTCAGAAATGTTTTCAGAGGTTTCAGTCTCTAACTCACTCAAAACAGTTTTAGAAAGTACTAACTAGAGTGTTTTTAGAATATTCTATCTAATGATCAGAAGTACTTACAGGATCGGCGCCGGAGACTTGGTGTACTACATACTTTCTCAAATTATCCAAATTATTTGAAAACCAATTCTTTTTTAAACACAATTTTGGAACCCAAAATTCACAGCCCGAGTTTTGCAACCTGGCTCTGGTACCACTAAATGTAACAGCCCAAACCAGGCCTAGATGTTATGGTAGAATCCGATAATGTTACGGTAAAGGGTTTTGAAAATGGTGTCATTACGATCAATCATACCAGCTTATAACTCATTTGCTTAAGTCTGTTGTAAAAAACGTTATTTTCTTTTGCCAAAACACAATTTCAGCGGAAGTCTAATAAGCTGTTATATTTTGGAAATCCAATTCAAAATATTCAGAAAAAACCTTTTCTTTGAGTAAAACCATTGTTTCCATAAACGTTTTGTTAAACCATACGAATAAACAAGCAAACAAAACAAAAAGTTTAAAAACCGTCCAGTCCAGAGAGTCACAGAAGATTACAAACTCTCAATTAAGCCCGAAATATAAATAAAAACCATAATTACTAAGTATAATCAGTTCCCAGATAAGTGGTCACCACTAAGTCTCCGTCGCACCGATCCGCCTAAGTCTGTGGATTACCTGAACAGAACAGACAAATAGATGTGAGTTTTCGTAAACTCAGTGTGTAACCCAACAGAAATAGACATATAATTTATACAGAAATCACATATACATTCAGATTCAGATCGGACCTAAGTCTATTATAGAAATAGATAACAGAATCAGATATGCAGAATCCTACCCCCGTCCTCTACACACCATCTCCGACCATCCCAACACACCATGTGGGGTTAAAAACACCCACCCATCCCTACACACCGTATTGTGTCATTAAGACATGTATCAGATAATATGCAGCCAAGCTGCCAGAATATAGACGAGGGTCGCCTTTCAGAACACTTCCTCCATATATATAATCCCACCCCCAAAACAGATACATAATACAGATTCAGATGCAGATAGAACATGCTTATCATGCTTGTGTACAAATATCAGATCTACATATATCAGAATAGTCAGACATGCATAAAAGTGTCCTACTTAGAGCATATTGTCAGAATATCAAATCACATAATCTAGGGTTTGACTAGCCCTTACCGACCCTATGGTAGGCTTATAGTTGATCGGAATGACCTGTACGACCCTAAAGAATATTTTAGAATTATGCCCCACATGCCCGTGTGGCCCACACGCCCAGATTAGCCTTGCCCATGTGGCCCACACGGTCTGGCCCAAAACCCATATGCCCGTGTGGCATGGCCATTTGGTCCCACATGTCCGTGCGGCCCACATGGCTACACTCACACCTTCACACGGCCAAGCCTTCGTCGATCACATGGCCATGTCTCGCATACGGTCAACCACACGGCCAGACACACGCTCGTGTGGCGTCGACAGTGAGGGTTTTTGGCTTTTAACGAAGTTTGATTTTCTGCATTTCAGGTACACACCTGGTACATTTTCGACGCAAAACCACTTCCGAGACAACCAACACCTAAAAACAGAGTACCCAATACCTTTAGCAACATATTTATGAGTCAAACACGACTAACCAAAAACACAAAAACTGACTCACCGCTAACAAAAATGACCACAACCTCAAATTAAGCCGTTGTAGTGAAATCTTCTGCCTCACAACCTTCACCTAAACACGGATTTTATCGATTAAACACCAAATAACGGTTGCCAAAAATCAAAACACCGCTAATATCTTTGAACCAACCGAAGCAATAGATAGAGTTCCACTTACCAAATCAGAAGGGAAACCCGACAATTCCAAGCACGATTGAACAATAGATTGACAAGTCGAAACAGAGAAGAACAAAGCAAAGGTTTGCATAGAAGGATAAAAGAAAATGTCAGAAAGGGGAAGAACAGAAGAAATTTTGACATTAGATTGGTGAGGGAGAAAGAAAAATGAATTTTTTTTAAAAAATAAAAATAAAAACAAAACCTGATTACTCCCCATATCCCAACTCCCCACTATTCTCTCATCTACAACCACCCACTCACACAGACTCCCAATCCCATCCAAACTCTCTCTCAGTCAAACGAGGAAAAAATTACTACCCTCGCTCACGCAGGGATTCGAACACAAGACCTCCAACACAACAGCTCCTTACCACTCGAACCAGCAGGCTCATTCTGATATGAAGTAGCATACAATCCTATATAAGCCCAGTCAACAAGGGTAAGGCTAGAATTAGAAAAATAACAGAATTTGGCAAAGGTGAGACTTGAACCCAAGACCTCACGCACATACCCAGAACACTTAACCACTGAAGTAGATACTCATTTATGTCAGATATTTACAGAAACAGAAATAAATTAAGTGAGGCGTTACACCATAAATACTGTATGTTCATTAGTCCAACCAAAAGACATAACAAGGAATTCATAATGTCTGATTTTGGTTCTAAATGCAGTTTTCGGTACATCTGAGTCTTTAACTTGCAATTGATAATAACCAGAACGAAGATCGATCTTTGAGAACATTGTCGCACCTTTCAACTGATTAAACAAATCGTCAATATGTGGCAATGGATACTTTTTATTGATCGTCACCTTCTTGAGTTGTTGATAATCGATACATAATCACATAGATCTGTCATTTTTCTTAACAAATAACTCAGGAGCACCCCAAGGAGAAAAATTGGGTTGAGCAAAGCCCCTATCTGTCAACTCTTGCAACTGTGCTTTCAACTCCTTCAATTCTGTAGGTGTTATTCTGTATGGAGCTATCGATATTGGGGACGTTCCTAACACCAATTCAATAGGAAACTTAACCTCTCGGGCCGGCGGTAACCCTGGTAATTCATTTAGAAACCCATCTGAGAACTCACATACAATCGGGACTGATTCTAATTTCAATCTTGAAACCTTGGAATCAACTATGTAAGCGAGATATGCTTCACAGCCCTTTTTAGCATATTTTTGTGCTATCAGAGCTAAGATTATATTAGATGTACCATCCAATTTGTCTGACTTAATTCAGACCCGTTTACCATCCTGACATTTTTCACAATATGTTTTCTTCTACAATTCACAATAGCATCATGCAGAGTCAACCAGTCCATACCCAAAATCACATCAAACTCATCAAAGGGTAACAACATCAAACTAGCGGGGAAATCGTAACCCTTAATTTTCAGTGGACATGATGTACATAACTGATTAACTAGAACACACTGACTCAGGGCATTTGTAACTTTGACAGTATATTCAGTGAATTCAACAGGTATTTTCTTTTTGTCTACTAATGTAGTGTATATATACGAATGAGTTGATCCAAGATTAATCAATGTATATAAATTAATATCAAAGAGAGAAAAAGTACCCGCAATAATATCTGGAGCAGTAGCTTCCGCTCGAGCTCAGATTTCATAGGCCCTAGCTGGTGTTCTTGATTTAGACCTTTCGTTCATCTCGTTATTCTTTCCTCGACTGAAAGTAGCATTTCTAGCGTTTCTAGATCGTTTACCTCTCTGAGAAGTTACTTTAGGCTTGTTTGATTGATTTCTGAAATCATTTTGCTTCTTCGGACAGGTACGGAGAAAATGGTCAATAGACCCACAACAGAAACAAGCTCCTGATTTTGATCGACACTCACCAAAATGTCTTTTATTGCATTCATCACACATAGGAATGGTTCTTTCAACATTTCTTACACATCCAACACTAGCCACTAGAGAATTAACTAATTGGAAAATACTTTGCCTCGTTTTCTCTCTACCAACAAACTCTGTAGGATCTGCTAATCGACTGGTGTCACTTTTAAATTTCTTTGAAGGAGAAGTTTGAGCTAGCTTGAATGACCCTCTTTTGTTATAGTCTCTGAATTTCGAATCTGACTGTCATTTGCTTTTACAAATTTCTTCAACTTTCTGAGCTCACTTTAAAATTTCTACAAATTCTCGTAACTTTAATGTTGCTATAGCCATACGAATCTCATCATTCAACCTATCTTCAAATCTGATACACATTTGTTCCTCATTGGATACGACGTTACGAGCATACTTGCTTAACTGCACAAATTCACGTTCATACTCAGCTACAGTCCGGTTTCCTTATTTTAACTCGAGAAACTCTCTCTTTTTCTGATTTATGAACAATCGGCTAACATACTTTTTCTTGAATTTATTCTGAAAGAAGTCCTAATTAACCTGATCATCCGATACCATCGTACTCAAAGTATCCTAGCATAGATATGCCTCATCTTTCAGTAAAGACACCACACACCTCAAGCAACCTTCGAGGGTGCAAAATAACTTTGCTAAAAACTCTCTTTGTGTTCAATAGCCAATACTCAGGTTTTGAAGGATCATTATCTATCGTACCTCTGAACTCTTCCGCTCCACATTTCCAAATTTTGTCTACAGATACTCGGGTAACAATCGTATGTACAGGGTTTGGAATATTCAAGGGTGCCGAGGGAGGCACGACAGGGGGCGGAGGTGGCGGAGTTGCAAGATTTGGTTGCTTGAACACGTTGAGCCATTGGTTCATCATTCCAAGAAATACATTTTTCATCTCATCACCAATAGATTTTGGAATAGGCGCACTATTATTTGCCTCAGGATTCAAAGCTTGAACATTACTTTCAGCTTCATTAACTATAGCTTGATTCGGTTCAGCTGACATCTTACATATATAAGAAATAAAATGTTAGAACAGATTCATTTCAGCAATCAATTTCAGTCTACAGTTTACCACGACATCATGTAACATCAACCAATGTATTCCCAGAATAATATCAAATTCGTGAAATTGTAATAACATCAAATCAGTAGGAAAGTCACAGCCCTGAATTCTCAGTGGAGAATTTTGACATATTAGGTTAACTATCACATTCTGACCTAGTGGATTCGTAACTTTTACATCAAACTTAGTTGACTCAATAGGTAAGTTCTTATACGTTACTAACGCAATGCAAATATATGAATGAGTTGACCCAGGGTCAATCAATGCATATAAAGTAATATTGAAGGTTGATTTCAGAGTTTTAAATTTATAATGATCGAACCTGGAACTAACTATAACAACGATTGAGGCAAGTGCACCTATCGAACAGTAGTATAGCTTAGGCAAGACCGGATTGTCGAACCCAAAGGAACCAAAAGTACTAATACTAACTTTCTTTTTATTATCTAGCCTAAAATAAGTGAAGTTGTTATTTAATCTAAATTTAACTAACTACTAAGCTAAAGATGCAAAGACAAAAAGAATAAATTGGGGAAATACTGTTGAAAAAAAAACTCAATTGGTAAAGACGATACCCTTAGGAAGAATCCACCTAGACTTCACTTGTTATCTAACTCTGAAATAGACGATTTATTCACTTGACTTGATCCGTAAGACTCCCAAATGTATATTAAACCCTCTCTCGAAGCGAATAACGTCTAACCCTAGGTTGATTAATTGAAATCTCTTTCTAATTAAAACCCCTAGAATTGCATTAACTCGATCTATGGACTCCCATATTAGGTTTCACCCTAATCCGGCAAAATCTTGTCACCCTATCTCTAGGCGCGCGATCAACTCCGCTTAATTATGCTAGATCTACTCTTAAGCAGGGACTTTTGCTCCTCCACCTAAGCACATCAAACTTGAATCAATATCCCGAAATATTAACACAAGAATTAAGAACACATAATTAAGAACAAATCAAGTATTTATCATATAGTTCAAAGAAACGATAACAAGATTCATCTAAGTTTCATCCCCTTCAGTATCTCAAGAGTTTAATTCATAATAATAAAAGAAAACATCTCGTAAGAAAAGATAAAACAAAACATAAGAAATCCCTAAAACCCACAGAAGGAATTGAAAGAGAGAAATCAGCTAGTCTTGAGTAGAATTCTCGCATCTTGAGATGGATCAACTGGCTATCTTCGAGTGTTTCCCACAAATCGACCTTTCTAAACTCTCGGCCTTGGCCTAGCTCACTCCCCTCTTCTAGGTTATACTTAGGGTGTTTATATAGGCTTTTGAAATAGGTTTCTTTGCCCCTAAGTATCCTTTTCCGAGTGAAATTGCTCTTCTCCACGACAGGGACACGGCCATGGCACACGCCCGTGTGAATCGCCTTTAGGTCATTTTTGGACTTTTAATGAGGTGACACGCTCGTGTAAATCATGATCATTTTGTGTTTCTAGTCTATCAAGGAGACACGGCCGTGTTGGCTCAAGTCCAGGCCGTGTCGATTTTCACTTTGGCCCAATTTGGTCCGTTTTGAGCCCGTTTCTCGTTCTTTCCATCCTCCGGTGCTTTCCTGAGTATAAAACATGAAAACAAAAGGATTAAGAGCACCTTTTTACATAAATCAGGGGATAAATTATCCAAAAGTATGCTAAATGTGGGATTAAAATATGTTACTTTTACGGTTTATCACATACCCCCACACTTAAGCTTTTGCTTGTCCTCAAGCAAAATTCTCAACTTACAATTAAAATGAACTTTCCATTATTCAATATTCCTATCAACAATGTCTCATCATAATTCATAGATAATTTATACATGGATAATTTAACTAAAAGAGTCCTAAAGATTCAAACGATATAAGTCATACATTTTTTAACACAAAACATAGGTGTTTCCCCTAATCTAAATAATTACCTCTGATCCAAAACCTACAAGGATTGACATCCTCACAAAAGATTCACTCAAATCACTCGAAGTGTTTAAGGTTCAGAATTAAGCACTCAAATGTCAAACCTGAAAAGTTAATCCCATAGGCTTGCATGAAAATCAAATCTCCACCACTGTAATTTGAGATGATGCACAAATCAAAAGGTCTTTGAAAGGGTTGTAACGGGGCTTGGGTTAAGGTGTGGATAAAGGCTGAATTAGAGGGTTAGAATCGAGATTGACCTGAAAAATTACCTAACTAGAAACAACGAACTGAAAAAAAAATAATTACATGAATTGAAACTTTGAAACTAATAATACAAGCTTCTTCTTCAATAAATAGACTTTAACTGTATAAGCTCACTTTTCATCATACTAATACTGAATATACTTCGATGTTTTTTTTAAGAACAAATCAAGTAATAATAAAGAACTTTAACAACTGAAATAAAGAACATAGTTAGGTAACTGATCAAATCAAATCTCGACAAAAAAGGGTAGTCAAGAAGAATGGTGATAACAAATACTAAGGGTTTTGGGTTAATATTAGTGGGTGAGTAAATAAAAAGGTTTGTTAGGATCAAAGGGGTTCACTAGGGGTTAATTATGAAGGTAGGCTTTTTATGGAGTAAGTGGGTTAAATCCTAGGTGCCTTTATCATTTCTGTATATCAAATCAAAGATGTGGTCTCAACATGTATAATCGAGGCAAGTTCTAGAATAACAGTTCAATATTGACACACTCATAATCAAAAAGTGAGCATGAAAAAGGATATATGCTCTTATAAGGCTTAAAATCTCACAAAAATTATGGGTATTTTGATATCAACCTTGTAAATTTCAAATTTCAAAGTAATATTCAAATTCAGGTTAACAACCTAGAAAAAAAAATTTAATTCTGAAAATTAGACTTATCATGCTTGATTCTCTAGTATCTTAGAATTTAATTATCAATGCACAATTATCAATGACTTAATCTAAAATATATCAATAAAGATCATAAGTCATGGAAATTTCATTCTAATCATAATATGAGAAACTTACTTAAAAACAAGACTAAATTCAGGGATTTGAGAATAATGAAAAAAAAAGTTAGGCACATTTAGAATAATGCAAAAAGTTAGGCACTTTTACCCCCCACACTTAGGATGTACATTTCCCTCAATGTACAAAGATAGATAAATAGCATGATAATAATAAAATCATAAGATATGGGGAAAAGTGAAACTTCCTGAATTATGGATGACATCCTTGGATTAGAGGTGAAAGATATGTTGGAGGTGTCGTCTTTTGTTGTGGCAGTTACTAACGAGCTCTGTGCTAGATGAAGAAATTGGGTAGCTCATGGAGGATTAGCCAGGAATTATTAAGACACATTTAAAATAAAATAAATATATAATTAAAGACAAGAAAGATAAAGAGAAAGAAAACAGAATGTAAAATAAAATTAAAAGAAAAGATGGATGGGCTGAGGGGTCCTTATTGTTGGATGGTTCGCGAGGTGGGTATGACCTCTAAGGCTGCGGAGGTGCTGGCGGTGGCAGAAGTGGCGTGATTCCCAAGTAGCCTTTAGAACCTAACACTAAGAAACTAAATTAAAATAAACTAAATTAAGCATAAGATAGTCAAAGAGAAGGAAAATAAAGAAGAAGATAAAAGTAAAAGAAAAGATAAATGGTCTCAAAGACCCTTGGCTTGGCGAGTGAATGAAGCGGCCGGCATGAACTTATATAGATTGGTCTCCATGAAGAGACTGTGCTTGGCTTCTTCTGCTTCTTTGACATGGTTTTGGTGTAGCTCAAGAGTATAGAGAAGGGATGGGAGAAATCTGATAAAGGGAAGGAAGAAAAGAGGTGGAAAGTAGGTGAGAAAAAGGAGAAGGGGGTGTTTTTAAATGGAGTTTTGGGGTCTGACACTTTCCCACGCCCGTGTACCGTGTGTGTGTTGATTCACACGGCCGCCTTGCACGACCGTGTGTATAGGCGTGTTGGTTCACCCACACCCATTTTACAGATTGCCACGCCCGTTGGTGATAAGTCAGTGTCATCCACGACCGCGTCGCACGGCCGTGGCATTTTGTCGGTGCCCGTGGGGTGGTGGTTGGAGTCCATGACTTGAAGATTTGATTCTTTCTGACTTGTACCTCTTTTGCCATTGTCAGTAGGGAGATTCTGTACCTCCACACGGCCACGGCCACGACCGTGTGCAAGGCCGTGTGGGCTGGAAATCTGTACTTTTGGTTAGTTTAAAACTAGGTGTTTAAGACTAAGAGAATAGAAGGAAATAAAATGAAAACAAACATAAAAGTAATTAGGGTTAGTGCTCGGGTTGCCTCCCGAGAAGCGCTCGTTTAAAGTCTTAAGCTAGACTTTCCTCGTATTCGCAAAAATCAGGGTGGTTTAAAAATTTGAATATCTTCCCTCATGCTATCAGTTCTATTTCCTTGATAAAGTTTAAGTCGAGAAGCGTTTAGATTGAAAGTACCAAAAATAGGATTACTTACCTCGACTGTTCCGTATGGGAAAATATTGTGTACCTCAAGAGGAATTTCTTCGTTTGTGTTTAGGTCAGATGTGATGAGGCAAGGATCTGTTTATCTAACAGTACCTGGTCTCCTATTTTGAAGTGGTTTGTTGTTCCTATGAGCTCTTTTGGGGGCTCCTTCAGTTTTATTTCGTGTGGTTCCGGTTCTTCTTTGAATTGTGTTTTCCACTCTTCTAATTTGTCGACCCTAAGGCTTCGTTCCTTATGTAATTCTTCTTTGTTGTCATGGGGTCCATGATTCGGGTTAGGTTTGTAACCTTGTGGTGTTTCCTGTGGTGAAAGTTGAACAACTTGGTTATCAACTGAATTTACTTTCTCACCTTCATCAATTGTTGTCCTGGCCGAGTCAAGAGCTTGTAAACTGATCGATTCATCACCTACACGAAGTATGAGTTCTCCTGTACCAACATCAATTTTTGTTCTAGCAGATTTGCTAAAAGGGTCTTCCTAAAATTAAGGGAATCGAATTATCCTCATCCATGTCTAAGACAACAAAATCTCTTGGGAAAATGAATTTATCAATTTTTACAAGAACATCTTCGATAATTCCCTAGAATTCTAACAGCTTTATTAGCTAGTTGAATGCTCATCCTAGTTTGTTTGGGTTTCCTAGACCTAGTTGTTTAAACAATTTATAAGGCATGACATTTATGCTTGCCCCTAAATCAGCTAACGAATTATCAATAGGTAAACTACCAATTAAACATGGGATTGTAAAACTCCCTGGATCTTTTAATTTCTGTGGTAGTTTATTTTGCAAGATTACCGAGCACATTGCATTTAGTTCCATGTGTGATGCCTCGTCTATCCTTCGCTTGTTCGTCAAAAGCTCTTTTAAAATTCTAGAATCTGGCATCTGCGAAAGGGCTTCAAGTAGTGGTAAGTTAATATGTAATTTCTTTAAATGTTTAAGAAACTTATCGAACTGTTCCTCTGTATCGTCTCTCTTCATCGCTTCGGGATAAGAAATGCGAGGTTGGTACTTTTTGATTACCGATTTTGGCTTTTCTTGTGTTACCTCAACTTTACCTTTCTCTACCTCGTTTTCTTGTATTGGATTGGGTTCATCTAACCCTATACTATCATGAGCTGTGATAGCTTGGATTTGCTCCTTTGGGTTAATCTCAGTGTTGCTTGGTAGACACCCTTGCGGTCGTTCTGAAATTATCTTTGCAAGTTGTCCAACTGTCTTAGTAAGTTCCCCAACTTGACTTTCGATCCTCTTAATTGATTCCTATTGATTCTTAAGGGTGGTTTCAGTGTCTTGAAGACGGTTATCTGTGGCTGCCATGAATTTTGTCAGCATCTCTTCAAGGTTCGGCCTCATTTCCTGTGGATAGGGCTGATTTTGGAAATTTTGAGGAGGTTGTTGTCTTTGAATTCCTTGATTTCCTTGACCTCCCCATGAAAAATTTGGGTGGTTCCTCCAACCTGGATTATAATTATTACTATAAGAGTTATTATTAGATCTAAAATTATTACCTATATAGTTCATCTGTTCACTTTCTATGCCCGGTTGGTAGGGTGGTTACTCAGGATTCGCCACAATTCCACTTGCGTCGCACTGCATTACTGGATGTACCTGCGAAGAACACAAACTATCAAGCTTTTTATTCATCATCTCTACCTGTGTTGATAGCATGGTTACTATGTCGAGGTTGAAAACTTCGACTGATTTTGTTGGTTTTGTCCTTGTAACCTGCCACTGATAGTTATTCAGGTGACATCTCTTCAATAAACTCGTAGGTCGCTTGAAGTTCTGTTGTTCGGGGTCCACACCGTGGTGAATCAATTAGTTGCCTCGTTGAGGGTTTACACCGTTATAGAAAGTTTGGACTTGGAGCCACAAGGGTAAACCATGGTGCGATACACCTTCTCAAGAGATCCTTGTATCTCTCCCATGCGTCGTATAATGTCTCTAAATCCATCTACAAAAAGAAGAGATATCATTCCGTAATTTGGCCGTTTTGGCCTGGTGGGAAATATTTTAATAAAAATTTTTCGGTCATTTGATCCCATGTAGTGATTGACCCTCGTGGTAACGAGTTTAACCACCGCTTGGCTTTATTCCTTAATGAAAAGGGAAATAACCAAGACGGATGGCATCATCGTAAACGCCATTTATTTTGAAGGTATCACGAACTCTAAAAATTAGCTATATGAGTATTTGGGTCTTCGTCCTCAGTAAACCATCAAATTGAACAAATTGTTGAATCATTTGTATAGTGTTAGGCTTTAATTCAAAATTATTAGCGGCTATAGCGAGCCTAACAATACTTGATTCTGCTCCCTTTTAAATGAGGTTTAGCATAATCATACATAGTACGCGAGAGCATTATTTTCTCGCAACATCTTGTGGTGGTGGATTATTCTCGTCCATCCTTCATGAGGATTGGATCTGCCTTCTCGCTCTTTTACGTGTAATTTAGGGCTCGCCTAATTTCTCTCTGCGATTCTCGCGAGCGTAGCTTCAATATCACTGTCGTATACTAGTGTTCCTCTCGGGTTCCTTGTAGTCACAATCTAGAGGTACCTGTTAGGAAAAGAAAGAAAGAAAATTTAGCAAAGTTAAAAACAAAAAAAAATAAAAATAAAAGTAAATTATGGAAAATAATGGCTAAAGTAATAAAAATAGAGCTTTCTTAATATTTTAGTTCCAGAAACAACGGCGCCAAAAACTTGATCGTTGATTTTAGAGTTTTAAATTTATAATGATCGAACCTGGAACTAACTATAACAACGATTGAGGCAAGTGCACCTATCGAACAGTAGTATAGCTTAGGTAAGACCGGATTGTCGAATCCAAAGGAACCAAAAGTACTAATACTAACTTTCTTTTTATTATCTAGCCTAAAATAAGTGAAGTTGTTATTTAATCTAAATTTAACTAACTACTAAGCTAAAGACGCAAAGACAAAAAGAATGAATTGGGGAAAAACTGTTGAAAAAAAAAAACTCAGTTGATTAAGACGATACCCTTAAGAAGAATCCACCTAGACTTCACTTGTTATCTAACTCTGAAACAGACGATTTATTCACTTGACTTGATCCGTAAGACTCCCAAATGTATATTAAACCCTCTCTCGAAGCGAATAACGTCTAACCCTAGGTTGATTAATTGAAACCTCTTTCTAATTAAAACCCCTAGAATTGCATTAACTCGATCTATGGACTCCCATATTAGGTTTCACCCTAATCTGGAAAAATCTCGTCACCCTATCTCTAGGCGCGCGATCAACTCTGCTTAATTATGCTAGATCTACTCTTAAGCAGGGACTTTTGCTCCTCCACCTAAGCACATCAAAGTTGAATCAATATCCCGGAAATATTAACACAAGAATTAAGAACACATAATTAAGAACAAATCAAGTATTTATCATATAGTTCAGCAAACGATAACAAGATTCATCTAAGTTTCATCCCCTTCAGGTATCTGAAGGGTTTAGTTCATAATAATAAAAGAAAACATCTCAGAAGAAAAGATAAAACAAAACATAAGAAATCCCTAAAACCCCCTGAAGGAATTGAAGGAGAGATCCGCCGTCTTGAGTAGAATTTCGGCTTCTTGAGATGGATCAACTGGCTATCTTCGAGTGTTTCCCACAAATCTGACCTTTTTGGCTCGGCTCCTTGGCCTAGCTCACCCCCTCTTCTAGGTTATACTTAGGGTGTTTATATAGGCTTTTGAAATAGGTTTCTTTGCCCCTAAGTATCCTTTTCCAAGTGAAATTGCTCTTCTCCACGACAGGGACACGGCCATGGCACACGCCCGTGTGAATTGTCTTTAGGCCGTGTTTGGACTTTTAATGAGGTGACACGCCCGTGTAAATCATGATCAGGCCGTGTTCTAGTCTATCAAGGAGACACGGCCGTGTTGGCTCAAGTCCAGGCCGTGTCGATTTTCACTTTGGCCCAATTTGGTCCGTTTTGAGCCCGTTTCTCGTTCTTTCCATCCTCCGGTGCTTTCCTGAGTATAAAACATGAAAAGAAAGGATTAAGAGCACCTTTTTACATAAATCAGGGGATAAATCATCCAAAAGTATGCTAAATGTGGGATTAAAATATGTTACTTTTACGGTTTATCAAATATAAAAAAGATAGGAAGTACCAACAATAACATCGGGTGCGTTAGCTTCCTCCCTAGCACGGATGGCATACGCTTGAGCTGGTGTTCTAGCTTCAAACTTGATAGCTGTATCTTTTGTTCCACTATGATTAATTCCAGTATTACTGCTTTGATCAAGACCTCTACCTTTCTAAGGCGTAGGCAATTGTTTCAAACTTTGATCGTTAGTATCTTCCACTTTTCTCGGCCAGTTTTTCATGAAATTTTAGGTCGAATATCATCTGAAACTAGCACCCAATTAGGTCTTGCACTCACCGCTATGCAATTTCCCACAATGTTCACGGTGGAGGTTGTTGAGTCGCAGGATTGGCTCGCATAAACTCTGAGAACCATTGACCCATCATGCAAAAAAAGGCATTTTTGAATTCATTTTTAGACATTTGTGGAACCGAAAAAATATGATTCACTTCCTGCTCGAAAGTCGAAACACTACTATCTACTTCATCAGTGACAGCACGATTCAAGTCTTCCGACATATTTGAATATATAATAAAAACAAGGTTAGATCAAACCAAATAACATCACACTATCGCATGTTTATTTGGCATGTAATTCTATACTCAAAACATGCTACGTTCAGTCTGAGAATAAACTAAATCGTAGCTTTGATACCACTAAATGTAACACCACTCACCCGTCTCCCTTATCGGATTAGGGTTACGAAATGCTACAACAAAAAACAGAACCAGATCATGCTATTTCAATTTAGCTTTTCTTTAAACAATCATTAATTAACTATCATTCAGTTAAAACATGTTATTCATACAAGATCATACTTAAATCGAGCTCACAGAAGCTCTTAAAATGAACCAAAACCAAATAGGGACTCAAATAAAAACTTATAAAAAAGTTGGAAAATTTGTAAAATAGGGGTCACACAGTCGTGTGGCTAGGTCGTGTAAAGCTAGACAATACAGCCATGTATCCAAACCGTGTAACAAACTGATGCTGTCAATAATAGTGTCACACGACCTTGTCACCAGGTCGGGTAATAGACTGACGCCATGAGGACCGAAATGCAAAACTAACAACAAAAAATTTCACACGGCCGTGTCCTAGACCATTTAACAAACTGAGACCGTGTAAACTAGAGTAATACGGCGTGTATCCAGACCATGTAACTCATTGAGGTCGTGTACACCAATTATCTCCCAAAACATAAAGACCACACGGTTGTGCCACATGCCCATGTGTAGCACACGGCCGTGTGTCAAGTGTGTATACCATTAGTACCTTTCAAAGTAAGCTATAAAAACTCTATGTTCAATTAGGCCAGAAGCATGCAATATGACATTCTTCAAACCTAGTCAATTGCACCAAAATCATACAAAATATACAACTTTAAACATCATCTTATGTGCCTAACTAAGATTAAACTAAGCAATTGTCATATGAATAAAAAATGTCATAATTTCATTCATGAACCATGAGCCATATGCCAAAGTATATCTATTCATGCATTTGACACTAAAAGAATCAATGCACTTATCATTTTTATAACTTCATCACCAAACATCCAACTAAAACCTTACCTAACTAAACATCTCAAAACATAGTTTAACACACCAAATGCTTACATTATTCCATCACATACCAATTCAATGGCCACCTTCATGACTAAAATTTCAACCATGATCAAACATATCAATATATATGAACAAGATCACATAATTTGTAAAATCCCAAGGCACACATTACATATACAAAACTAGACAATACAGCCATGTATCCAAACCGTGTAACAAACTGATGCTGTCAATAATAGTGTCACACGACCTTGTTACCAGGTCGGGTAATAGACTGACGCCATGAGGACCGAAATGCAAAACTAACAACAAAAAATTTCACACGGCCGTGTCCTAGACCATTTAACAAACTGAGACCATGTAAACTAGATTCATACGGCGTGTATCCAGACCATGTAACTCATTGAGGTCGTGTACACCAATTATCTCCCAAAACATAAAGACCACACGGTTGTGCCACATGCCCATGTGTAGCACATGGCCGTGTGTCAAGTGTGTATACCATTAGTACCTTTCAAATTAAGCTATAAAAACTCTATGTTCAATTAGGCCAGAAGCATGCAATATGACATTCTTCAAACCTAGTCAATTGCACCAAAATCATACAAAATATACAACTTTAAACATCATCTTATGTGCCTAACTAAGATTAAACTAAGCAATTGTCATATGAATAAAAAATGTCATAATTTCATTCATGAACCATGAGCCATATGCCAAAGTATATCTATTCATGCATTTGACACTAAAAGAATCAATGCACTTATCATTTTTATAACTTCATCACCAAACATCCAACTAAAACCTTACCTAACTAAACATCTCAAAACATAGTTTAACACACCAAATGCTTACATTATTCCATCACATACCAATTCAATGGACACCTTCATGACTAAAATTTCAACCATGATCAAACATATCAATATATATGAACAAGATCACATAATTTGTAAAATCCCAAGGTACACATTACATATACAAAACACTTACATATATGTATACACATTAATCATATTACATGCCACATAACTGAAATAAAAAATTTCCAAGGTCTACCAAAAGGTGGATGGATAGTGTGATCTTCAAGTTGATCCGATCATCGGGTTCCGCAAAACGATATCGACAAGAATAGGAAAATGAAACAGAGTATGCTTCAAATGAGCTTAGTAAGTTCATAAGTTGAAAATGAAATAATATACCTTATTTTCAAAGTTTAATCAACAAAACAATTAATTAACATTTAACCTTGTCACCATAACCATATCAAAAGGTGAGTTCATCACATCCAAGACTTATAACTTTGCATACTTTACAAGTTAGTCCATTATCATATCAAATCATCGTATCAACAAGCATAAACAAGTTTTTGGATCGTTTATCTATGATATATTACATATAAAATAGTTTCCAGAACATCAAATCCATTAACCACAAGAATTCAACCTGATGAACTATTATGAAAATATACGAAAACTTAGTTATCCACCCAAAACATGCTAAAAAACTCAAACGAGCTAATCCAACCAAGAACATGCTTGGGCATTGAGTGCCTAGCCCAAAGGCTAACATCCCTCCAAAAACACGCTTAGGCATTAAGTGCTAAGCCCATAGGCTTCACATCCTCCCCCAGAAACACGACTGAATCACTGTAATATAACTCGGTAATCCGCAACAAATGCTGGATTTTGGTACATTTAGTGTATAACAATATATCATCTATCATCATCTCATCTCATATCAATCTCATAAATTGCGCAAAATAACCTATTGGTATGCCAATTATATCCTATCTTATGTTCATCCAGGCTCAGTACATATATCAGGATAACACATTTCAATTAAATTCTTTTTCTCACCTTGTACCAATTTGCAACATTTATATATACATTCAAACATACCCAAAATCCACAAATCAACATAAACATTAAAAAAGACACAAGACTTTACCTTATGAACTTACTAGGGCCAAACCACAAAGATAGGAGTGTCAAGGACTAATTTAAAATATTCTCTTTTCCTCGATTATCTACCGATTCTTAATCTATACAGCAATTTATTTTAATTTATCAGTCCCAATTACCTTATAAAATTTAATTTAATGCATATGACCTCCTATTAACATTTTCACAATTTCCCTAAAGTTTTGCATTTTATTCAATTTAGTCCCTAAAACTAAAACAAGCTTATTTTTCGTACTTAAACTCAAGGCCTTAAAGACAAATTCGATATCATCTCTTAATAGCTCACAAGTAAAGAAATAAACATGAAATTCATGCCAAATTTAACATATAATCATTTTAGTCCCTAAACTCAAAACCATCAAAATTCACTTTGTAAAATAGTCCTATTTCAACATCAAGCTTCAAGCTCAACAATTAATATGAAAAAATATTTAAAATATGGTAACTTTTCAAAAATGATAGAATTTCAAAATAGTCTCTGGGCTAGCTAGATTAAGCTACAACGATATCAAAAACATAAAATTTACTAAAAATGGGTTTCAAATTCACTTACATCAAGGGATATATGCTTGGTCGAAAGTTCTAGGTTCAAGAATGGTGTTTTTCAGTTGAAAAAAGCAAGAATGAAGAAGATGACCTTTGTTTCTTTGTATTTTAATATTATTAACACTTCTTATATTATTTTAATAACATTTTAAATTATAAAACTCAATTAACTAAGCACATAACTGACCACTACCTTTAAAAATATCTTAATTGCAATTTAAATCCATCCAACTATACTTTTAGAACCATTTAACCCATAAAAAACTAATAGAAATTAATTTTTGCAATTTTTACAATTTAGTCATTTTTCCTTAATTAACTATTCAAACATAAAAATTACCGGACTAAACTTTAATACGACACTCTAGTGACCTCCTAAATATCAAATAAATAATATTTACAGACTCACACGTTCAAATTGTGATCTCGAAACCACTAAAAACGGTTTGTTACATGAATATATAATGAAAGATGATATGTTTTGAGCAATAGTTGAATGCATTCAATTGTATATGAATTGGTAATTGAGAAGTGAATTGGTATGAAACTATTTAGTAATAGTTAAATTATTACATGCATTCTTGATAAAGAATTGTTGGATTGAATGTTAAAGTTGATAGGTAGACTGCATATGGCATATGGTGTATGTTTCAAACATGTTTTAAGTGAAAGGTTGAAATGCATTATTTAAGTAGATTAAATAAGTATTCATAATTAAGGTAAGCATTTCTTGTATGAATTGATAATAGGTTGAATCTTTGGGGTTAATGACTTAAGGTTTATAATTGCTAGTTAAGTATATGTGTATATGCAATCTAAATTGCCATAGCTTGATCATGATATGATATGTACAATGGTAATGTGTTCATGCTAAGCCTTTTAATCTTTTGCTTATATGCTTTCTATGTTATGAAAGTTTGAATGTTAAGATTTAGAGAAAACTAGGTAAAAATGACTAAACTTAAATTATTTGCACTAATAAATAGTAATGATGATGATATAGGGTTAGTATATGTGTTGGATATTCCTTAGATTGTATATGTTAGTATGGATATGGTATTGGAACTGGTTGGGAGGAAAGAAATGGTCACTGTGCATAATTGAGCATATTTGGTATATGTTTAAGTTGGCTTGAAATGGAATAAGTATAAAATGCAATTAGAAATGGAATGACTTATAAACGTGGGTTTATTCATAATTATTTGAAGGATTATTTAGATAGGTGATTAAGTACAAAGGCTTTGTTTTGATACGTAATTACTAGTAAGCATTTAATGTTGATTAATGTTTTGTCAATGTAAAAAAAAAATTAAACATGATAGAATTGATAAGATTGAATATGAAATGCAATACGTTGCTTAGTTATGGTGTGATCATGATTTTAAGCATGATAAATACAAATTGGTCATGATTTAGATGGAATTTGATATAGCTTGTTCATGGTTGGATGATTTGGAATCGTGAGTGTGATGTTATGTGTTAAATTACATGTTTGTTTGGTGCCTTAAGACACCATTTGAGTAATTTAAGATGTGGGCATGTAATGGGTACAAAAAAGAGAGGATATTTTGCCATTTTGGCACTAAGGTATCAATACCCTGGAATAGGTACCGATACTTGACACTTCCAACTAGTTTTTCAAACAACAGAATGTGAAAATGGAATCGGTACCTACCCAAGGGTATCGATACCTGGTATGAAATTTTGGAAACTTTGCAAATATGTTCTACTTCATGCCCAAGTAAACTTAAGGGCCTTAATAAGCTCGATTAAAGCTAAAATGTCATAAATTTATCGCTAAGCGGAATTTCCTAGCGTACGGTCTTGTAGATTGTTCGAGTAAGCATCATTATATTTTTGCATTCAGAAGCTGACCTCGACTCAGTAACAGTTATATTTCCATTTTGATTTATATATATTGGCATTGAATATGGCTAATGGGACATGAACTATAACTGGTTTCAAACTTGATACATTTGTAATGTTACTATTATTATAAGTATATAGTAGATATATCCATATAGATATACATGTTTACTTAGGGTAGAATAGTTAATGCTAATACTACATATTTAAATTATGGGAATACCACTGAGTGTTTTACTTAGCGTATGGTTTGTTCTCTCCATGCACAGGTTATTTTTAGTTCGATATTTTCGAGTACCGATCTTAGCATCCAATTCACAATCCCGGTCTCAGCAATGTTTGATTGTTTGTTTGTTTCCAACCTTATTTATATTTGGCATGTATGACCACCTCCGAACGTACTAACATTCAGAGTGTGAATACTGAACTAAATATATGGAATTGAGGAAGTATCCGCAAGTATGCGGGTTTGGTTGTAATATAGTTTTTAGAACAATGTAGGTAAGTACTTCGAGGATCATACCCAAGTGAGGCGAGTACTAAATTAATGTTAACCTAAACACAAATAGAAATAATTAGTAATTTAAATAAATTATATTACGATAAAACATAAAGGACAGACTTTTGAGGTTTTGATAAGAAAGAAAATAAAATAGCATAAATAAAAGATACTTCAAAAAACTAACTTATAAACCTAATTAGATCTAGACATGGGTCATTAGCCTGCTTCGGTGGTCATAACCAATTCCTATTTCGGGTTTCTATTAAATCAACTAGTCGTTACCGTAACAGGATCTCTCAATTTTCTACTAAACTAACGAGTCAGCAAGAACTACTTATCTCTCGACCTCACAATCCAGACTTGTTCAGGGCTAAGGTGTTCAGGGATAGGCCATACCAAATTTGGGTTAATTTCCACCTAAATGACTTTCTAAGGTCGTCAAGCCTAGGGTTTAAGTTCTTTTTCTCCGAAACAACTGATCTGCTAAGAAAACCCTACATAGCAATTAATTAATCACACCTCTACTCACTAATCCCCTATAAGAGGATTAGTTCCTCATGGAATCCATAAACATTATAAACTCGATAATAAAGATATGCATAAAGAGTAAATCAAGAATAAAGTTTAGAGAATCATGTTTGTATTTGATAGATGAAGTGTAGAAAATCCACTAGCATTTGATCGCATTTACAAATCACGTTCTCCGAAGAAAAAAAGAAATAAAATGAAAATAAACCTAAGGCCTAAAAGAAATAAAATCTGAAACTAAAATTACAGAGAAAAACTTAGAATATAAAAAGATGTCCCTAAAATAGTGCTAAATGAGCCTGTTTATAAAATTAGGGTAGTCGTCGTCCTCAACCCTAGCTTAGTTGATGCTCACATGTTTAATTTCCATTTTGCGGACCAAAATGCCTTGACTCGTAATTAATCTCGTATAGGGCCGGTGTTGCGACATCCTAGTGTTTGTGTTGCAACACTGAAGGCAGTATGCATAGTTCAAGGGTAGCTTCAGGGGTGTGTTGCGACACCAAAGGTAGACTTGAAATTCTTGTATTCTGCTCCCTATGTTGTGACATTGAACTCCCTGTGTTGTAACACAGTGACCAACTTTGAGTTTCTACGCCTTTGAATGGTCTCCTGTACATTTACTAAGTATGCTAGCTCACTTTTAGGCCTCATTTAGCCCCTAAGGTCAATAAAAGACTCAAAATATACTTTTTATTGAGTTTAAACTACTCTAACAAAACATAACTGAAACATACTAATATTGCTCGTATTCAAGCTCCTTAAGTATAAAAACTGGTTTAATCTACTACACCGAATTACAGCAGATTAAACTCCCCTGCACTTAATTCATTGCTTGTCCTCAAGCAAGGCAACATGAAAACAAAAAGTAAAAGATGACTCTTGAGCAAGTATAGTACAAAGATTGGTTTCAGAGTACATAACTAGGCATTTTCATATTTACACATAATTCTGGCATGATATATAAATGACTTACCACTTTCATTATCAAACACCTAATTTTAGTATATTACAAAGTATACAAACATTAAGGTTTTCAAATATATGCATCCATAAATAAATCGTACATGTAATTTGATTATCCTAGCAAAATACAAATAGTCTTTAATGCAATTACTTAATATGACGTCAACTCATGAATAAATTTACCTTGGTTATAGGCCTTTTCGGCTTGTAACATTTTGAGGCTTAGGACAAGTATGGAATTCAAGAACAGGAAGCATCAAAATAGTTTCAAGCACGAAAATAGTTTGGCACATTGTATTGTTCCCTATTCTTTCCCTTTAGTTACCCTTACCTGCTAACCGCCTTATTTCTCCTTTTCTCACCTTCCTTATTTCTCCACATAGGAAGTCACAACATAATACAACAACTAGGGCTAGCTCACGAGTTTTTGTGCATAAATGACTGATTTTTTTCTACTTTTGTGTCTTTGTCAATTTTTTTATCTTTTTTTCGACACATCTCACTCACAATGCTTTTGATTTTCATGTACTTTTTCTACTCGTTTTGACTGTTCTTTTTGAATTTTTCTTTTTGTCTTACACATATTGGTTAACCTATAATTACTATATCACACTTCTTCTTCCTATTTCACTCTGTTTTTACAAAATCCACCATGATGCATCTACTTAACTATTAATATGAATGGCTAGACGTCTATATTCATGCAATTCAAGACCAAAGAAAAAGGGTACGTACAAATTAATGTTTTGGCTTGGGTTTTGTACAAAAGTTCATCAAGAAGGATTTTTTGGCTCAAAATAGGTACTAAGGATTGATAAACAGGGTTACCTTTTTGGCTCTAGGTGTATACCAAACAATGCCTTAGGTCATCCCTAGGTATCTCAATATTGAAAAATTTAATCAACCAAACAATCACAAATTCAACTATTTATCTTACATACTATCATGCTCGTTTACCTATATTTTCTATGTCATTTGGTATAGTCAATTACTCAATGCCTTTTTATAGTGTAATATATAGAACTTAGTAGTCTAATAAACAAAATTTTAAAATCATTCATTATCATGACAAATTTACAATAAACACAATCAACCTATATACATGCTCCTAACCAATCACTTGTATTTCTACAAGCTCAAGCACATAATTGACAATAAAAATTAAAAACAAATTTCCTAAGTTACTCCCCACACTTTAGATAGCACATTTTCCCTAATGTGTAGCCTTGAAAAGATAAGGAAAGAAGTTACCCGATTGATCGTGACGTTGCAATGGACTACTGATGGGTGCTCTCTTCCTTTTTCAATGTAAGCTTGAAATTATTGTGCTCCTTTCATGCGGGTTTCCTACATAGAAACTTGAAGCAAAAAAACAAAACAAACAAAATCTACTATTAATCTTAAAACAAACAAAATCTACTATTAATCTTACTCCTAATACAATAAAATAAAAATTATCAAAAATTAGTTACAGTCCTCAAAAATAAAATGTAAACATTCAGTTCAATCCTCATCCTCCTCAAAATCCATCTCATTCCCTTATACTTTTCCTTCCTCATCCTCACTATCCTCTTGTTCCTCGCTCCCTTGCTCCTCTTTTTCATGCTCAAAATGCATTCAACAGAACATATCTGATGTTATAAAATCTACAAATAGTTTGAGGGGTGACTCTTACTTCTTTCCCTTATACAGGTACTGTTTCCTACGTGGCACCTTCTATCCTTCTAGACTCTTGGTCCTGAAGCGATGCATAAAATTCTTGTATTACAGGGACCACAGCGGAGTCTTTTAGAAAAATGCAAAAACATTCCCACTTATGATATCGAACTAAGGGCCATATTTCTTGACATAGAACCATTGAGGGTTCAAACCCTTGTTATTGAAAAAACATTTTCCCTTGAAGTTCTAAAAATTATTTTTCAGCGTTTTGATTTCAAAAATTTGAAGGGTTTGTAACCGTTGATGATTCGGGTTCACTAGTTATTCTAGATTTTCTCAGAGGCATATTTGATTTTTTTTTTAAATTTAGGATAGCTAACGAATTTCAAGCAATCTAAAGTAAGAGTAATTCAATGGAATAGTTAAGATACAGGTTTAGAACCCTTAACTTGATATGGGGTTTTTAGGATTCCTTGTGCGAAGCTCATAATTTTCTTTCTGTAATGTGTTATTCGTGCACTAATTGAAATCACCAAATGAAGCAAAGATTGTAACAAGAGAGGGAAAAACGGGTTTTAGGGTTTAAGTATTTGAGAGGTTTTGAGAGACTTTGAGAAGTTTGAGGGTTAGCAAAGGATTAGAGATAAGTAAAAATGTTAGGTTTTTTAAACTTAAAAACTAAGTTAAATATATATTTGAAATTGACGAGTTACGCAACCAGGTCGGGTTGACCCTGCAGAAAGTTTTCCTATTGTGTCATGCCACAGAGGTGTTGTTTCACGACAACGAGATGATTTTCTCAATTCTTTGAGTCTCTGAGTGGTGTTGCAACACGTAGGTGCCGTTTTGCGACATCGACTCTATTTCAACCCCAATTCTCAATTCTCAAAGTGTTTTGGTTTACATTAAACATCAATTTAAATAAAGATTAGATTCTAAACTATTTGTTTGTTAAAATACAATAATATACATAAGGTTAAAATTCAGTCAAAAATGTCAAGTCCTCTTTGTTGAATTCATCTGTCAGCTCTATTAATATACTCATGGATGCTCTTCTAATTTCATTTCTATAAGTGTTGGTCCAGCATCCAACGTGCCACTCCACTTTCCTTCGCTTGTCCCACTCATTGAACTTACTTTTTGACCTGTACTAATCATAGAAAATACTTTCTCAGGCTCAAGGTAGTTAGTGATTTTTACAAATATTTCAAAACATTACTTCCCTAATTTTCCCTTATTTACCTCATTTTGCTGGTGACCACATTTAAAATTTTTTGTCTCACCATTGATCCTCATTGCTAATTCATTGTTTTCCAAATCAATGGCGGACCTTGATGTAGTTAAAAAGGGTTTACCCAGCAAAATGGGTATTTCATGATCTTCTTCAAAATCTAGAATTATGAAATCAACCAGGATGATAAAACTTCACACTTTAACTAATACATCTTCAAGTACCCCCTTTGGTTGTACTAAAGAACTATCGATTAATTGTAGTGTGATCCGAGTATGTTTAAGCTCCCCTAACCCAAGTCTTTCATATATAGATTAGGGCATTAAATTAATATTGGCTCCTAAATCACACAGAGCCTTGCTAAAATGAATATCCCCTATCTCTATAGGTATTGTAAAACTCTCTGGGTCTTTTAGCTTTGGGGGAATCTATTTAGAGATTATCGCACTACAATATACGTCTATATTGACCTTCCCTCATGTTTTAACCTTCCTATGCCTAGACATAATTTATTTTAAATACTTAGCATATTTAGGAACTTTTTCAATGATATCTATTAAAGGAAGGTTAACGTTCAGAGATTTAAATAAGTTTAGAAAACATACAAACTCTACTTCATCCCATTTTCTCTTATCTTCTAGCCATGAAGGGAATGGTACCCTTGTCAATTCAGGTTCCTTGGTTTGCTCTTCCCCCGGCTCAGCTACCAGCTCGACTACCTCTTCTGGTTTTAGTTCAGTTTTAGTTTCAGTTGTTTGAGGGTCCTTTAGAAGATCTCAGAATCCTCTTTATTTTTCTCTTGAGTCAGGTTTTCTGGGTTACTCAATACTTTACCTGAACGAAGCGCAATTGCTTTCACATGCTCCTTCCCTTCTCTCGAGGATTATTCTAAATGTTGCTCAGGATTCTGGTGCCAATTTGCCTTTTGAAATTTCCCATCATGCTCAGTAATTGGCTCATTTGATCTTCCAGCTTACTCAGACTACACCTTTTTCACTTCCATCCTCATTGACTGCATCTCCCCCTCAATTTGATCCAAGCGTTGACCACATATAGTATGATTGTTTGGGTCGGCCCTTTCCTAAGGCTTCTGTAGATATGGAGGTTGATAATTAGTATTTTTAACATGATTAGTATTAGAATTATTACCTCCTCCCTGGTTTCCGTCTCGTCTTAGATTTGGGTTATCTTTCCAGCTGGGATTATAAGTGTTTGAATAAGGGTTTCCACCACTATTACCGATGTAATTCACGTCCTCGATTGGATTATTGATATAATGGAAGAGCGGTTTATCTCCTCCATATATTGATGACACACTGGATGAGGACTCTATGCAGTTAAGTCTATCCAAAATCTGTTGATTTCTAGCGTCTTCTTAGACGACTTTTACAATAGATGGTCTTTGGCTATAACTAAATCTTTCATTTGGCCACTAACAGGAGTTCATTGCCATATTCTCTATCAACTCATACGCATCCTCATATGTTCTGTTCATTAAGACTCCTCTTGCGGCTCCATCTAGTCCTAAACGTTTGTGTGAATCAAACCTATTATAAAACATCTGTAGTCTCAGCCACTCGGGTAGTCCATGGTGTGCACTAGAGGTGATCATGGGCCAGGCCGTGTTGGGTCTAAGAAAAAACTTAGGCCTATTTCCTAGGCATGGGGCCTAACCCAAAAATAGGCCTAAAATTTTACCTAAGCTCGGCCCGAATAAAAATGCTAAAACTTGGGCCTAACCCTGCCCGCCCATATTCTATTTTTTTTACATAATTTTTAACTATATATAATACATCAAAAATACTAAAAACATTAAAATAAATATTTTCGAACAAATTAAAAATAAATTTTAAAAAATATGTATACTTAAATAATACTAAGATTGATGCAACTTAACAAGAAAATGTCTCTAAAATAATAAGAAAATTAACAATAAAACAAGTTTTATACAATATCCAAACAATAGAAACAAAAAAGTAGCAACATAATAGTGAAATTGTAGCAAAATAAGGAGAAAACAACAAGAAAATATCAATAAAATAACAAAAAAAATAGTAGATGTTTTTGTCATTTAGTGAATTCGAGCTGGGCCAAAAATGTCTTACCCGAGGCCCGACCCGTTTTTAAAATGGGCCTTTTTTTTTGCCCAAGCCCATTTTTCGGGCCTATATTTTTGCCTAAACCCTCTGACTTTTCGAGCAGGCTTGAGTAGGTCTAGTGTGGACATCTGTGTATCATCATTTTAAATCGTTCCCATGTTAAAAAACTGGGTTTGGAAAACGCAGCGAAAAATAAATTTAGGGAAAAACCAAAGTTTTAATTTTTTTTTCAAAACAAGATCTTGTTTGTGATATCTAAAGTAATAAACAGTTAATTAAAATTGCACCTTTTCGATTCATCTAGGATGAGTGCTTCGATCGAGTATTCTTCTCTACTATCCTCAAGCTCATGTCTGCCGAGTGCGGGCTCGCTTCGAATCAGAAAATTTTTAACAAAAATTACCAATGGGGAAATTTTGCAATCTCTCTAAACTTTTGGGTCAAGTTGTAAATCAGAAAAATATATCTAGAAATTTTATGGAATAATCTCTTCAAATAATTTTCTCTCTACAACTTTCTCATTAATTCAAGTGTGTTTAAATAATGACCCAAGGCTCTCTTTATATAGGGAGAGTTTAGAGAGTTTAACTATGATTAAACTCAATCACTTTAATATTAAATTAATATAATATTTATCAAGATAAATATTAGATTAAATTTAATATTAAATCTTATTAAAATAATAGAATGTTTATCTACAAGATAAACATTAAACTTAATTTAATATTAAGATATTAAAATAATATTATTTTTGGAATAATTAATCTAAAATCAAATTCTCTGGTAGAGTCCTAGTAGGAGTGTAATTCTTCCACAGCTCAACCACTGATGACCAACTACCACCGGCCATCGGGACGTCGCCGTCGCAGCCACCGGTGCCGTCGTGTCCAGTGATGCGGGTGCGACACCCTTACAGCAACCCATGGCCACGTTCCATATTTATCAATCCACACAATGCCAATGAGAGGATATCATTAACTCTTTAATTGAACTATGAATTCCACTATTGCTAGTAAACTCATGCCATACACAATTCATGTACCCAACATACCGGCTATGGGCTCAATCATCTTTAGAGCATAAGCCTTCTCTTATATCAAAGCACATGAGTTGCATACGCATGGTTAGTGACTAACTTAGGATTTAAAGTGACTAACTTAGGATTTAAGTAAATCACACCATGAACGTCATAAGTGAATTAATTCACAAACGGATTCAGGATTAATTCATCTTGGGTCCAGTCCAATGTATCATTCTACCAATGAATACAACTATGGCTCTACTCATGAAGTCAACTGCTCTGATAGCCAAGACTAGCCATATCCCCAATTAGAATTGTAGATGACATAATAATCCTTCTCAGTATTTGAATCAAATGTTCACTTTGATTCTTTTACGGGATTACGCACTTAGTTAGGTTATCTACTGAAGTAAGTTGTCTTTATCATAATGTAAACATTCTTACAATGCCATTTATCTTCAGTTTGAACTTAGATAATCAATAAGCTAATATTTCTTGTAACAGCCCAATTTAGGGCCTAGTCAGAATAGTGGTGCGATACCATAATCCCGAAGTAGAAATATGTGTTTTATGATTTTTATGAGGCGTATGATGTGGTTGCATGATTGTGTAAAATTTCATGAGGAAATTTTATTTATTAGTGATCAATTTTTCCATTAAGACTAAATTGCAAAGATTAGAAAATATGAGATTCTAAAAGATTTAAGTATGAAATAGAATCATAAAAAGTACTAGAGGTCCTTATTTAGTAATTAGACCATTATATGTTTAGATGGACAAAAATAGACATGGGAAGGAAAAATCTCAAGAAAGGACCATTAAGGGCATTTTTGTCATTTGGTAAATAAAAGATTAAAAAGGGAAAAAGAAGTCAAAATTGTGTCCATCTTCTTCTCCCATGGCTGAAAATCACTGAGGAGCCATATAAGCTTGATAGTAAGTGCATCTTAGCCCCGTTTTTAATGTTCTTCGTATTTTTGAGATCCTCGTAACTCGGTTTAGCTATTTCTAGCTATATTTTGAGCTAGGGTTTATATTCAAAATTTACCCATGTATGACATGCTTGTATTTTGATGTTTTATGGTAGAATATAAAATTTTGATGCATGATAAACATCTTTTTCTAAGTGATTTTCATGAGAAATGCATAAAAGGGACCAAATTGCAAAAGTTATGAAAGTGGTCACACATAGGTGAAATAGTGGAAATTAGAGGTTTTTGTAGTTAAGAAAAAGATTCGGCTAGGCCTAAAATACAAGAAAGTTGAATAAAAATCATTTTACGAGCCTAGGGGAAAAAGTGTAATTATGTGAAAGTTTAGGGGCAAAATTGTAATTTTTCCAAAGTATGATTCATGAGTCAATTTAGTCAATGTGAGTATTAAATGAGTGAAATTGTTATTATAGATCAAGAAACACAAAGCCCGGACCAAAACCGAGGCAAGAACAAGGTGTTGGACTAAATTGAACATCTACACACATTTTAAGTATCGATGTAAGTTTGTATGAAATTAAAGCTATACAATGTTATTATACTTGTAATTATTTTATCTTATGAGAATGTATATAAATTCCATGAAGTTAATTTATGATGCATCGATGAGATTGAAATGAGAATGTATTAAGTCTAAGTCCTGGTTGAAGATTCGGAATAACGAGGATACCTATGTCATGACATGAGATAAGGAAGGTCCCGTTTAAGACCATATCTGGGATATGGCATCGGCACCGAATGTAGGTCCCGTATAAGACCATATCTGGGATGTGGCATCGGCACCGAATGTAGATCCCGTATAAGACCATGTTTGGGACATGGCATCGATATCGAATAAGGAAGGTCCCGTATAAGACCATGTCTGGGACATGGCCTCGGCACCAAAGGAAGATCTCGTGTAAGACCATATCTGGGATATGGCATTGGCATCTATGTACGATCTCGTATAAGACCATGCCCGGGACATGGCATCGACATCGAGTTAAGAGATCCCGTGTAAGACCATATCTATGATATGGCATTGGCATCAAGAGGTGATCCCATGTAAGACCATATCTGGGATATGGCATTGGCATCGTAATATATCTATGACGAGATTGAGTATCCTCCGATATTCCGAGTAGTTCAACGGGCAAAAGAACTAAGTATGCAAAGATGGTAAGAGCTAAGCTATATAAAGATGACAAAGGGTTACATTTAAGTGAAAGATGATTACGATTTAAGTTTATGTTTATGAAAGCATAAGTGCTAAATTATGTGATGAAGTGATACAGGTACCATGAGTAAAATTGTAACATCCCCAAACCCGGCCCATTCACTACGACCGAATCCGGTTATGTCACTGCGGAAAGACGGTGGAAAAATTCTCTTCGACTTAAAATAAAACAATAAATTTATTAACCTTTGAAAATCCATGTTCCTTTAAAAATATACTTTAGACTTGATATTATAAAAATGCCCATATGAAAACACTTTATTAACTTATGAATACTTTGAATAAGTAGATTAGAATAAAATCATTTTCACAAGCTAGTAATTTAATTTTACCAAGTCATAATCAACTTAAAATAAAATAGTACCCAAAATAATAATTAAGTAATTTCCAAAGTAAATAAAAATAAATAAAAGGCACTTATTACACAATATTTAAACCCAATTACTTCAAATATAAATAAGCTTTAAAAGTATTTAAACTTCTCTTCCTGCATGGGCCACCATGTGTCTTCTCCGATCCCGGTCCAATCTACGCATCACCTGAAATGGTTAGAAAAAATAGAGTGAGTCCACTGACTCAGTGCATAATCACAACACAGATTTCCACACGTATGGGCTTGGCCCATACCCACACAGCCATCGAAACAGATCATGCAAGAATGCATTTCAGCCCAACCTACTATCCAACCGTGACACCAACCTTAGCAGACTCCCCCTGCCTAAGGCCGTGGCTAGTCCACCACTGATCACATCGTGATCCATAAACCTTACCTTGGCAACTCGCTGCTCAAGGCCGTGGCTGAGCCACCGATCAACCAAAGTGATCCAACAACATACTCCGTCTACGGTGATGCACATAGCCATCAACCGCCGAGATGGGCACCTAGCCAACATCTCCCTTGAGGTAGCACAAAGCTAACCCTCAAGCGCTAATGTAGCTTGAGCTGACATTAGACCACGTACATCATGTGTACCTCCTTCCTTCTTCAATCAACTCCCCCTCCCATGTGTGTAAAATATATATATATATAACATGTTAGATCATAACAAAAAGAGTAGGCATCACATGTAAATTACCATAGCATGTATATTCATCATGAATAACTTAATATCAAAGACTTTACTTACCTGATAGTCAATTACCCAAACCATGGTATTTACCACTTAAGCCAACATAATCGGCTACCACACATAATACATATGAATAACATTAGCAAGCAATAACCGAGAAATAGTGCGATGATTACGCACCTAACGGATACAAGCAATCAAATCCCGAAACGTCACTTGACTAAAACTCTGCAAATGTTGACTATACGAATTCCAAAAAGGTCTCCTGCGTTAGGCTCTGCCTCCCCCTACAATCGGCCTTAGCATCAAAACCTTAGGCTTAAACGAATACTAAATACATAGCTTATTAAAACAATATCCTTACCAAATTCAATTGCTAACAAAAGGAGGCTTGACTGGCTACTTCAAATCCCAAAGTACCTTCACCCAACGATTACAAAAGAAAACCCAAAGAAGTCTATACTACTTCTAATATTCGGCCAAGGTGAGTTTAATAATAGGAAGGGATTTCGGCAAAGAGATAAGGTGTAGGTTCGGCTAACAATGTAAGAAAACAAAGGAAAGGGACTAGGTGTTTCGGCCAAAAGGGTTTGAGAAATGAGAAAGAAAAGATGTGGGGGTGTACTTTCGGTTTAGAAGTAAAAAGGAAGGGAAATAGGGAGAGCAAGGATTCGGCCACCTAGCAAGTTTGAGAGAAAAAGAAGAACAAGCTTTGGAGAAGAAGGTTTCGGCAACCAAAGGAATGGGGAACAACAATTCGGCAAGGGAGCACTAATGGTGAAAAACCAAAAAGGTGACCACCTCCCCCCTATTTATACTACTAGCTACCTAACACCCTTAATAAAACCAAAAATACCCTTCCCTAGCTTCCCAAAACCGGCCACCAACTCAACCTTCCATCAAATCCCCACATTTCACTCCTAAAATACCTCCCAATCACCCATTCAAAAAGATTTGAATAAGTCAAACCTTTCTCCTTACCTACCTAGCCAAATTCAAAAAGAGAAGACCAAGTCTTCCTCCATCTTTTAAGCCTCCCAAAACCGTCCAACACCTCTCCTCCATGACGCCAAAAAAAAAACAACCCACATTGCCATCCTCGCAACTCGAACACTGGCCCCTTCCCCTTCAAGTGGCGTCACTTCTTCATGCTCTAAGTGGCGCCTCCTTGCCACTCTGCCACACCAATCTTTGTGCCAAAACCCCACCAAAAATTCTCTTAAGGCCCTCTCCATCCAAACTCCCCCTTTTAGCCCCTAAAACTAAAAATTTTCCAAATCATTCCACCACTACCTAGGGTTCTCAGGACCCCTAAAACTCACCCAACCACACACTGAAGTGTGCCAACACCTGAGCTAAGCACCAGAAATCTAACCCCTAAAACCAGGGTGTTACAAAAATACGAGTTATGATATCCTAATGAGATTGTAATGGGTAAGCGTAAGTATGAGTAAGAATGTCAAAGTACTTGAGAACTTGTATTTTTATTGTTCTAAGAGATGAATGAATTTTGCCATGAGCATGTATGTTGCTATTTTTAATTCATGCAAACTTACTAAGCTATATGCTTACCCTCTCTTTTCCCTTTTCCTTGTAGTATCGCCATGCTAGCTCGGGGATCGTAGGACGTCGAAGCTCGGATCACACTATCAACTGATCTTTTGGTACAGTAAAGTTGATTCATTTTGAGTATGGCATGTATAAGAACTTGGTCATTTTGTGCTATGTCATATTTGAAAGCCAAAGTGTTGGCTATTAATGTTATACACTCATTTTGTAAATGGCCATTAAGAATTGGCCAAGATTTGTCAAGTTTTATAACTTAATGATGATGAGATTTATGTTGGGCATGAATGATGATTTGTGAGTCTTCATAGTGTATTATTGCCATGTTATGTGTTGCTTGTGTTGGTATATAAGTGTTTATGTTTCAGGGTGACAATAGGCTTGGTAAATTGCAACATCCCAAAATTTGAGTATTATTTGTGTTGGCTCGGGTATGAATTTTGTGTGTTAGCATAGTCTTGTGAAGGCTTGATTTTATTAAGGAAGCTAGAATAATTTTTAGTATGGTTTATTTAATGAAGTGGATTAAGTGAGCTTAGCACTTAAGTTAAGTTAAGTGTTAATTAAAGCACAAGAGGAGTTAGTGGCATAGTGGATAAGGAGCTTGAAAGGTTGCTTGAGGTTAGAGGTTCGAGTAGCATGTTTAGCATTTTGAAGGCTTATTTTTGAATCCTAGCATTTATGGACGGTCAACCATTGTTTACGATAGGTTGGACTTTCATCTTTTGGCAAGTTGAATTTTTGTTTAAGGAAAGCTTGAAATTGGGGATAAGAATCTTAAGGTTATGGAAGGTTGGGGAGACATAAGGCTTGGTTTTAGGATGATGTTTTGGAAGGTATTCCTAGGCCTTTAGTGGATGTATGTGGACGGCATGGGTGTCTAAGGGGGTGGCCGAATGTGATAGGTAGCTTGGGGGGATAGTTGGCCAATTTTTGTCATTTGAACATCTTTTTGCAATTGTTTTTTTCCTCTCCAAAACTTTCCTCCTTGGCCGAATGTGACTTGTGCATTTTGGTGCATTTTGCTTTTGATTTTAGCCTCATTTTGTTGAATCAAATCATACCATTTTCCTTTCTTTCATTTGCTCTTTTGAAACCGAAACTACAATCTATCTTTTGCATTTTTGTGCACTTTCTTTTTGGCAAAGAAGTGTTTGGCCGAATCTCTCCCACATCTCTCTCTTTTCTTTCTTTCAATATTATTCAAATCACATTTTCCTTTACACTCTCTTGGCCGAATCATTCTTCATCTCAAATCCCATTTCTTTTTCATTTACTCAAAGTTAAAACACCCATTTACATTTTATTTCTTCTTCTCTTTTTATAGCCGAAACTCTCATATTCTTTTGATTTATTTTTTGGCCGAATATTCAAGGGTAGGACTTCATTTGATTTCTTTAATCGGTTTTGGTAATAGGTAAGTGTTCATGGCCGATTTTATTATTATTTCTTTTCTCTTTTCTAAGTCATTTTCTTGTGGACAAAAGCTGAATCTTTGGGCATTGTTAGCAAGGTTCTAACCATTATAGGAATCGATTATTCATTTAGGCTTTTTGGGACTTCGGAAGCAATCGATCTAAGTTTCCTCTAGCGATCAAAGGTTGGTAAGTCAAGTGGTAAGAAATCTTGTCGATTCATTATTCTTTAATGGATGTAAAGCCAAAGGCTATGGTGGATAAGGATTGCGGTTGGCCGAATGGTCTATAGTAATGATTTAAGTATTGGCCGAATGTAGGGGCAAGGTGATCTAGTGCGGTAGAGCGGATCTTTGGATTTTAGTATTGCGTTGGTGAAAGGTGTGTATCTTACACACTTTATAACTTGGTTTATATATGTATATTTGTGTGTTATAACTAATCATATTATGAAAGTGGGTAAATCGATGAGATCTGGATATGATACCATGATGGTATGAATGAGGATTCGGGTAAGCCCGTTTCAATATGTTGTTAATACATGTGGATTGAAATTATGATCTACGATTTATGATATATTCGTTATGAGATACATATCAAAGTTTATTGACGTGATTTGTCTATCTATTGCATTGGTATGGGCAATATGAGTGGAGGGGGAAGATTGATGATTCGTGTCTTCTTCGGACACCGGTGGTTTGGCACCACCGGTGATTTGGTATCGATTCGTGTCTTGGACACCAGTGGTTTAGCACCACCAAAGATTTGGTATCACATTCGTGTCTTCGGACACCGAGAGGTTTGGCACCTCATAGCGACTTGTCCCCGTGGTTAATTCCACCGTGGGTTGGCCCCACTTTTGAGATATGGGATCGTCCGCGGTGATTTGGTATCACACGTGGGTTGGCCCCACAACTTGATGATTCGTGTCTTCTGGACACCGGTGGTTTGGCACCACCGGTGATTTGGTATCACATTCGTGTCTTCGGACACCGGAGGTTTGGCACCTCATAGCGACTTGTCCCTGTGGTTAATTCCACCGTGGGTTGGCCCCACTTTTGAGATATGGGATCGTCTACCAGTGATTTGGTATCACACGTGGGTTGGCTCCACAGATGGATTATTCGTGACTATGGTCACCAAATGATTTGGTATCACATTTGTGTCTTTGGACACCGGTGGTTTGGCACCACCAAGTGGTTTGGTACCACACGGGGTAGAAAAGGAGTTATGGATGGCTAGGTTGGGTGCATTATACATATATGTTGCTTTGTTATAATTTGTGTAAGTATGTGGTATTTACTCGGGAGAGGGAATATGCACTGAGTCTTGGTGACTCACCATCTCCTTATCTTTTCAGGTGATTCGTGAGATCGCGGATATGGAGCCGGATGAACTCGAGGAGGCCATGCAATAAAGTTTGGTTTTACATGAACTTCCATTTGGGTACTATATTTTAATTTTGGGTTTTCATATTTTATGGATTTGTAATAAGGCCTCTTTAATTATGGTTTTGGATTATTTATATGCTTTGAGATTTATTCTAAAAATGTTTAAGCATGTCACTTGGTTAATCTAATAATTGAGCTCAAAGTTTTCTAAACTAAAAACTCGCAATGGTTTTAAAAATCTTACCATCGGGTAATATGAATAGTTCGATAGAAAAAAAAATTACAAGTTAAGTGTTTTCAACAAATTAAGTGATTTCCAAAATTCAAGTTTCTATACTCAATTGCAAATGGATTTTCAAAGTGAAATTTCAAATTTTCTTAAAAAGATATAAATGTTTTCTTTTCTATGATTTATTCGCTTATTTTAAAGTTTTATGTAATTCAAAGTAAATCTCGATTTTAACTTATTTTACAACAAATAAAGAATTTCAAAGAGTTTTTCACAAAATTTAATTGTTAATTCGATTCTTTCAAAAATATTTTCCTTAGTGACATACAGTTCGGTCGTGGCGTATTGACCGGGTTTGGGGTGTTACAAATTGATATCGAGCCAAGTTCAAAAGCTTCGGTTGTGGGCCGAAGCCCAAAATGTTTTAAAGAATGGATTTTAAATTGTTTTGTTGAAAATTTTATGGTTGGAAAGGCATGGCCTCGAGTCTCCGACATCAATCCGCCCTGGTAAGGACATCAAACTGTTGATTTTGATGATATGATATGATGATGTTGGCATGATTATATAGTAGTAGGAACTACTCTAGAAACCCAAACTATAGGTTGAATGTACTCGCGAAACAACTTCTTATTAAAATTATTCATAAAACTGTGCTTTAAAGAAAGTGGAATATTGACTAATGCATAAAACTTTTAATCAGATAAGTCGAGACTTTAGACATGAGTACTCGTGGTCGAGGTCGTATGATTCGTGGGCGCGCGGTCGGGGTAGGATGGGCGTGTGCGAGCGGTGAGGTCCTGGTCAAGGATCCGAAAATGAGGTACCACTACCCCACCACCAGCCAGCTTGGAGTTGAGCAACGGGATCAAACGGGGATGACGCGATGTCTCAAGCGATGCTACGAGTTCTTGAGAGGGTAGCTTGGAATAGGTGGAGGCGCGGGAATTCGTAAATCCGTATCTCGGCGACTTGAGCCAATGGAGCAGAGGTATTTTGAGGTGTTTCAGCGTGGCTCCTAGTGCGGTGAATATTGGCTAGAGGCGACGGAGGCGAATCATGGATGATTTGGATCCGAATCTTTGGAAAAGTGAAAGGAATCGTGTCGCTTCTTCGGGATGAGTCATATCGGTGGTGGCTCACAAAGATGCTGAGAATGGTGCCGCGTGGAGGATCTCACTTGGGATTATTTCAAGGCGTGTATCAGACGGAAATATGTTGGGTCTAATTACATCGATGTGCGGCGTAAGGCATTTCGAGTTTGATCCAAGGTAGTAAGTGCGTGTCGAAATATGAGGCGAGAATTTTAAAGACGAGCCAGTATCTTTGGAGGTATTGTGGCATCGAGCACGAGCGATGTGTTTGATTCGAAGATGGTTTGAGGGACGAGTGAGATTGTTGATTGCTCCACATCGGGAGCGAGAGTTTGCTGCTTTGGTTGAAAAGGCTAAGATAGCCAAGAAGGAATCAAAGGAATCTGCAAGCGAGTTGGCCGACCGAACAAGCATAAGAGAGGTTACGGATCATCGGGATCACCGGTAATTCTCAAAAGAGGCTAGGCAAAGTGGGTTTGAATCGATGCGGGAGGCTCATTCATCGCTGTCGTGACCAAAGCCGCGGTGTGTCGATGTGGGAAATATCATTGGGGCGAATGTTGGACCGGAGGGAAAGGATGTTTTTAGTGTGGTTCATTGGATCATCGTGTGAGAGACCGCCCACGTAAGCTAGCCAGAGAATCGGTCGGAGGGTCAAGGTCGTGCTCGGTTCGAAATGAGGGACCGCCACCACATAGAGTCGTGGTAATGGTAGAGGAGGTAATGGTTCCGGTCGAGGTCGAGGAGCATCGGCGAGGTGCCGGCAACACCGAGGCAAGACAACCTGGTTTGGTGTATCACGTGAGGCGCCGAGAAGAGGCGACGCACCGGACGTCATAACCGGTACGTTCTTAATCTTTGGTGAACCATATCTTGGCTTTGATAGATGTGGGTTCGACACATTCGTATGTTGCCAGTAACATAGTAGAGACCATGAGCTTAGTTTCTGAGACTGCTTCTAGGAGGATGATCGTACTTAGCCCTCTAGGTCACTCTGTAGAAGTAAATAAGCTGTATAGAGATGTACCCCTAGAACTCCAAGGGGTAGCGTTCGTAGCTGATCTGATGGAATTGCCATTTGAGGAGTTCGATCTGATACTTGGGATGGACTGGTTAGCCAAGTATCGAGCAAGTTTGGATTGCGCTGCTAAGTGCATGGTTTTGAAGTTAGTTGAGGGCGAAGAGGTGGTCATGATAGGTAATAGAAGAGATTATCTATCCAACGTGGTATCTGCGTTGAAAGCTGTGAAGTTGGTTAGGAAGGGCTGTGAGGCATTCGTGGTCCATGTGTGTGCGTTGGAGGCTAAGGAGTCTAATGTGGGGAATGTCCGCACGGTAAAGGAATATGTTGACGTATTTCCTGAAGAACTTCCGGGACTACCTCCGGACCGTGAAGTTGAATTTGGTATAGATCATATTGCCGAACGACGCCGGTGTCTATAGCTCCGTATAGGATGGCACCAAGGAATTGATGGAATTAAAGGCTCGGTTCGGGAGTTGTTGGATCGAGGTTTCATTCGACCAAGTGTTTCGCCATGGGGAGCGCGGGTACTTTTGTCAAGAAGAAAGATGGTATGATGCGGATGTGTATAGACTACGCTTGATTGAATAAGTGACGATCAAAAACAAGTATCCTTTGCCGAGGATAGATGACTTGTTTGATCAACTTAAGAAGCGACGATTTTCTCAAGATTGATTTAAGGTCCGGATATCATCAGCTAAAGGTGAAAGAGGCGATATCCATAACACGACTTTTTCGCACTTCGGTATGGGCACTACGAGTTTCTGGTGATGCCGTTTGGGTTGACTAACGCGCCGGCTGCATTTATGGATATGATGAATCGAGTATTCCAGCAGTTTTTGGATCAGTTTGTTGTGGTATTTATAGACGATATTTTGGTATACTCAAAGTCAGAGGAGGAGCATGATGCGCATTTGCGAGTAGTGTTATAGATTACGAGGAAAAGCGGTTTATGCGCCAAATTTAGTAAGTGCGAGTTCTGGCTTAGGGAGGTGACTTTCTTGGGTCACGTAGTATCAGCTGAGGGGATTAGAGTGGATCCTCGGAAGATTGAGGCAGTATTGGATTGGAAGCCGCCTAAGTCAGTGGCTGAGATTCGGAGTTTTCTAGGTCTGGCGGGGTATTACCGAAGATTTGTAGAAGGATTTTCTTTGATAGCAGCACCTATGACCAAGTTATTGAGGAAAGGAGTTCCATTTGTGTGGACCGAGAAGCGACAAGGAAGTTTCGACAAGTTGAAGAAGATTACATCAAGCTCCGGTTTTGATTCAACTTTGAGGCGGCAAGGAATTCACGGTTCTTGTGATGCATCACATCTTGGTTTGGGATGTGTGCCGATCTGAGGAAGGAAGGTAGTGGCTTATGCATCTCGGCGATTGGGACCACATGAGGTTAATTATCCGACGCATGACTTGGAATTAGCTGTTGTGGTTTTTGCTTTGAAGATATGGAGACACTATTTGTATAGAGAGAAGTCGATAGTCTACACGGATCACAAGAGTCTTAAGTACCTTTTGACTCGTAAGGACTTGAACTTGAGGCGTAGATGGATCGAGTTGTTGAAGGACTCTGACTGCTCAATCGAATATCATCCCGGCAAGGCTAACGTGGTGGCGGCACGCGTTGAGCCGTAAGGTTGTATCGGATTTAAGATCGATGTTTGCTCGTCTTAGCTTATATGACGATGGGAGTCTTTTATCTGAACTGCAAGTCAAGCCGACTTGGTTAGAGCAAATCAAGGAGAAGCGATTAGAGGATGATGGTTTAAATGTTCGGAGGTTGCGTGATTCGAGCGAAGGTTTAGAGGAATATAGTTTGTCCAAATGATGGAGTACTTGTGTTTTAAAGGGAGAGCTTGTATACCAAGGATGTTGAGTTGAGGCAAAGGATTCTTCAGATACACATAACAGCCCATATGCTATGCATCCCGGAGGAAGCAAGATGTATCGGGATTTAAGAGAGCGCTTTTGGTGGCAGTGCAGGCGTGAGGTAATGGCGAGTTTGTGGGTAAATGTCGGCGTGTCGTCGGTCAAGCGCGAGCATCGATTCTGTCTAGGTTACTTCAATAGGTGAAGATTCCACGATGGAAGTGGGAAAGGATCACTATGGACTTTGTCGAGTGGATTACCTCTTACGCCTAGTAAGAAGGATTCGATTTGGGTGATTGTGGATCGTCGACTAAGTCGACTCATTTCATTCCGGTAAGATGGATTATTCGCCAGAGGTTAGCTAAGTTGTATGTAGCGGAGATAGTGAGGTTGCACGATATGCCGGTGTCGATCATCTCGAGATAGAGATCCTAGATTTACATCGAGGTTTTGGAGAGCGTTACATCAGGCTTTGGGTACGCAGTTGGATTTCAGTACCACATTTCATCCACGATCGACGGGCGATCGGAAAGGGTTATTCAGATTTTAGAAGATATGTTGAGAGGATGTGTTTTGGACTTGAGAGGTACTGGGAAGAGTTTTTACCATTAGCCGAGTTCGCATACAACAATAGTTACCAAGCAAGCATTAAGATGGCACCATATGAGGCGTTTTATGGTAGGAGGTGTTGCACGCCTACATGTTGGACCGAGTTGGGTGAGCGTCAGATGTTAGGACCAGAGTTGGTTGCGAGAGGCGAGGATAAGGTTAAGACGATTCGGGCTCGTGCGAAGGAAGCTTCTGGATAGGCGTAAGTCATATGCAGATCTCAAGCGGAGGGATATAGAGTTTGTCGTGGGTGACAAAGTTTTTACGAAGGTCTCGCCATGGAAGAAAGTGTTAAGATTTGGGAGAAAAGGCAAGTTAAGTCCAAGGTTCATTGGACCGTATAAGGTGTTGAGACGAGTGGGACCAGTAGCCTATCACTCGAGTTGCCATCGAGTGAGTCGATTCACGATGTGTTCCATGTCTCCATGCTTAGACGCTATCGTTCGATCCATCGCATGTTGTGGCGATGAGGAAATAGAGGTGAGTCCAGATCGGCGATAGAAGAAGAACTGTCGCGAGATCCTAGATCGAGATGTGAAAGTTTTGCATAGGAAGACAGTTCCTTTAGTGAAGGTTTTATGGCAGAATCATGGCGTGGAGGAAGCTACGTGGGAACCGGAGGATGTAATGAGGCAGCAGTATCCTCAACTCTTTTGATCAGGTAATTTCGAGGACGAAATTTTCTTAAGGGGGTAGAATTGTAACATCCCAAAATTTGAGTATTATTTGTGTTGGCTCGGGTATGAATTTTGTGTGTTAGCATAGTCTTGTGAAGGCTTGATTTTATTAAGGAAGCTAGAATAATTTTTAGTATGGTTTATTTAATGAAGTGGATTAAGTGAGCTTAGCACTTAAGTTAAGTTAAGTGTTAATTAAAGCACAAGAGGAGTTAGTGGCATAGTGGATAAGGAGCTTGAAAGGTTGCTTGAGGTTAGAGGTTCGAGTAGCATGTTTAGCATTTTGAAGGCTTATTTTTGAATCCTAGAATTTATGGACGGTCAACCATTGTTTATGATAGGTTGGACTTTCATCTTTTGGCAAGTTGAATTTTTGTTTAAGGAAAGCTTGAAATTGGGGATAAGAATCTTAAGGTTATGGAAGGTTGGGGAGACATAAGGCTTGGTTTTAGGATGATGTTTTGGAAGGTATTCCTAGGCCTTTATTGGATGTATGTGGACTGGCATGGGTGTCTAAGGGGTGGCCGAATGTGATAGGTAGCTTGGGGGGATAGTTGGCCAATTTTTGTCATTTGAACATCTTTTTGCAATTGTTTTTTTCCTCTCCAAAACTTTCCTCCTTGGCCGAATGTGACTTGTGCATTTTGGTGCATTTTGCTTTTGATTTTAGCCTCATTTTGTTGAATCAAATCATACCATTTTCCTTTCTTTCATTTGCTCTTTTGAAACCGAAACTACAATCTATCTTTTTGCATTTTTGTGCACTTTCTTTTTGGCAAAGAAGTGTTTGGCCGAATCTCTCCCACATCTCTCTCTTTTCTTTCTTTCAATATTATTCAAATCACATTTTCCTTTACACTCTCTTGGCGAATCATTCTTCATCTCAAATCCCATTTCTTTTCATTTACTCAAAGTTAAAACACCCATTTACATTTTATTTCTTCTTCTCTTTTATAGCCGAAACTCTCATATTCTTTTGATTTATTTTTGGCCGAATATTCAAGGGTAGGACTTCATTTGATTTCTTCAATCGGTTTTGGTAATAGGTAAGTGTTCATGGCGATTTTATTATTATTTCTTTTCTCTTTTCTAAGTCATTTTCTTGTGGACAAAAGCCGAATCTTTGGGCATTGTTAGCAAGGTTCTAACCATTATAGGAATCGATTATTCATTTAGGCTTTTTGGGACTTCGGAAGCAATCGATCTAAGTTTCCTCTAGCGATCAAAGGTTGGTAAGTCAAGTGGTAAGAAATCTTGTCGATTCATTATTCTTTAATGGATGTAAAGCCAAAGGCTATGGTGGATAAGGATTGCGGTTGGCCGAATGGTCTATAGTAATGATTTAAGTATTGGCCGAATGTAGGGGCAAGGTGATCTAGTGCGGTAGAGCCGATCTTTGGATTTTAGTATTGCGTTGGTGAAAGGTGTGTATCTTACACACTTTATAACTTGGTTTATATATGTATATTTGTGTATTATAACTAATCGTATTATGAAAGTGGGTAAATCGATGAGATCTGGATATGATACCATGATGGTATGAATGAGGATTCGGGTAAGTCCGTTTCAATATGTTGTTAATACATGTGGATTGAAATTATGATCTACGATTTATGATATATTCGTTATGAGATACATATCAAAGTTTATTGACGTGATTTGTCTATCTATTGCATTGGTATGGGCAATATGAGTGGAGGCGGAAGATTGATGATTCGTGTCTTCGGACACGGTGGTTTAGCACCACCGTGGTTTGGCACCACCGGTGATTTGGTATCACATTCGTGTCTTGAGACACCGAGGTTTGGCACCTCATAGCGACTTGTCCCCGTGGTTAATTCCACCGTGGGTTGGCCCCACTTTTGAGATATGGGATCGTGCGCGGTGATTTGGTATCACACGTGGGTTGGCCCCACAACTTGATGATTCATGTCTTCGGACACCGGTGGTTTGGCACCACCGGTGATTTGGTATCACATTCGTGTCTTGGACACCAAAGGTTTGGCACCTCATAGCGACTTGTCCCTCGTGGTTAATTCCACCGTGGGTTGGCCCCACTTTTGAGATATGGGATCGTCTACCGGTGATTTGGTATCACACGTGGGTTGGCCCCACAGATGGATTATTCGTGACTATGGTCACCAATGATTTGGTATCACATTTGTGTCTTTGGACACCAGTGGTTTAGCACCACCGGTGGTTTTGGTACCACACGGGTAGAAAAGGAGTTATGGATGGCTAGGTTGGGTGCATTATACATATATGTTGCTTTGTTATAATTTGTGTAAGTATGTGGTATTTACTCGGGAGAGGAATATGCACTTTGAGTCTTGGTGACTCACCTTCTCCCTTATCTTTTAGGTGATTCGTGAGATCGCAGATATGGAGCCGGATGAACTCGAGGAGGCCATGCAATAAAGTTTGGTTTTACATGAACTTCCATTTGGGTACTATATTTTAATTTTGGGTTTTCATATTTTATGGATTTGTAATAAGGCCTCTTTAATTATGGTTTTGGATTATTTATATGCTTTGAGATTTATTCTAAAAATGTTTAAGCATGTCACTTGGTTAATCTAATAATTGAGCTCAAAGTTTTCTAAACTAAAAACTCGCAATGGTTTTAAAAATCTTACCATCGGGTAATATGAATAGTTCGATAGAAAAAAAAATACAAGTTAAGTGTTTTCAAAAAATTAAGTGATTTCCAAAATTCAAGTTTCTATACTCAATTGCAAATGGATTTTCAAAGTGATATTTCAAATTTTCTTAAAAATATATAAATTTTTTCTTATCTATGATTTATTCGCTTATTTTAAAGTTTTATGTAATTCAAAGTAAATCTCAGTTTTAACTTATTTTCGACAAATAAAGAATTTCAAAGAGTTTTTCACAAAATTTAATTGTTAATTCGATTCTTTCAAAAATATTTTCCTTAGTGACATACCAGATTCGGTCGTGGCGTATTGACTGGGTTTGGGGTGTTACATAAATAGCCTTCTAATTGTCCACACGGGTAGACACACGGGCGTGTGTCTAGGCCGTGTGTGACACACGGCCAACCCCATGGGTGTGTTGATAGGCCGTGTGTCCCCTGCATCAAATTTACGAGAACTCGATTCGCCACACGGGCCAGCACACGGGCATGTGCCTAGGCTGTGTGTACTTAGGAGATTGCTGACGTCATAAACAGAATGTAAGGGTTTTCTCACACGGGTGAGGACACGGGCGTGTCTAGGCCGTGTGGAGGACACGGGCCATAGACATGGGCGTGTGTCCGGCCGTGTGAAAACCTCTGTAGGTTCAAAATGAAAAATAAATTCCACATGGGCTGGGAACATGGGCGTGTGTGACCACACAGCCTGCCCACACGGGCGTATTCCATTCCACACGGGCGTGTGGCCCTGTTTTAGTTAAAATATTTCTAAGTGTTCAAAAGTATCCGGTTTAATCCCGAAACCTCCTGAATGTATGTTTCGGGCCTCGTAGGCCCATAATGAGGATGTTAAGAATATGAATGAAAAGTTTTTAAGTTGAAACAAAATTTTATAGCCCGAAGTTGTATGTTTGAGTAAGTTAAGCCCGGGAATGCCTCGTACCCTGTCCCAGCATCGGGTACGGGTAAGGGGTGTTACATTTCTTGTCACAATTTTGCTATGCATGCAAAATATAAAAGAAAAAAATAAAAAAAGACATAATAGTGAAATGTGAAATTAACGTTATTTATTAATTCATCATTCAAATAAATAGAAAACAGTTACATGTTTACTACAATATGGGCACATTTCCCAACATCCCATGCTTCGTGAAAACTATCTCCTTCTAGCTGATTGAAGGTTGTGATCTCTCTCATTAGTTGGACCATTTTCCTAATTGGAAAGAACTTTTTGTAAGAATTTCTCCGCAAGTTCATTCCATGCTGTTATTGATCATGATGCCTATGAATCTAACCAAGAAAAGGCATTATCGATTAAAGAGAAGGGGAATAGCCGAAGAAAAATAACGTTACCGCTGACACCATTATATTTAAACATATCACAAAGGTGAAGGAACCCTTTTAAGTGTTGACTTGGGTCCTCAGTCATTATGCCTTTGAACTGCAGATTATCTTGGATCATTTGGGTCATGGCTAGGTTTATCTGAAAATTATTAGCCATGATGGTTGGCCTTTGTGATGCTTCCCTGAACCATCTCCAGATTGGGTAGCGCATAATCTGTTAAGGTTCTTTCATTTCGTTCCATAGGTATGTTCGCTGGTAATTGCGATGGTGGTGGTGGTAGATCTTGTGGGTTAACTTCCTTAATCTCGTCAAACAGTGGGTTATCTCGCAGTAGATTGCCTGCAGTAGGTGGTTGATTCTACATCTACTGTAGTTTCTATTACTGTCGATGATTCCTACGAATTAATCTCTCTGGATCAGTGGTTGGCTCTATAGGTATGCCCCTACTGTGAGTCATACACTAAAAGAAAAAAGAAAGTAAAAGATGTTAGTAAAAATGACAATCATATCTCTAATTTAGATATTTCCTAATTAATCTATTAAAACATAAAAATTAAAATTAACTTAATAACGTTGCCTCCTCAGCAACGGCACCAACAAGTTGACCGCCTCCGGACGTAGTAACATCCAGAGTGTGAATACTGCAACTAAATATGTAGAATTGAGGCGGTATCTACAAGTATATGGGTTAGATTGTAATATAGTTTTTACAACAAAGTAGGTAAGTACTCTGAGGATCATACCTAAGGGAGCCGAGTACTAAATTAATGTTAACCTAAACACAAATAGAAATAATTAGTAATTTAAATAAATTTTATTACGATAAAAACATAAATGAAAGATTTTTTGGGTTTTGATAAGAAAGAAAATAAAAATAGCATAAATAAAAGATACTTCGAGAAACTAACTTATAAGCCTAATTAGAGCTAGACATGGGTGATTAGCTCGCTTCAGTGGTCATAACGAATTCCTATTTTAGGTTTCTATTCAATCAGCTAGTCGTTACCCTAACAGGATCTCTCGATCTTCCACTAAACTAACGAGTCGACAAGAACTACTTATCTCTCGACCTTACAATCTAGACCTGTCCAGGGCTAAGGTGTTCACGGATAGGCCATACCAATTTTGGGTTAACTCCCTTCTAAATGACTTCCTAGGGTCGTCAAGCCTAGGGTTTAAATTCTTCCTCTCCCAAACAATTGATCCGCTAAGAAAACCCTACATAGCAATTAATTAATCACACCTCCACTCACTAATCCCCTATAAGAGGATTAGTTTCTTGTGGAATACGTAAATATCATAAAATTGATAATAAATATATGCATAAAGAGTAAATCAGAATAGAGTTTAAAGAATCCTATTTGTATTTGATAGATAAGGTGCAGAAAATCCACTAGCGTTTGATCGTATTTACAAATCACGTTCTCCGAAGAACACAAAATAGAAACGAACTAAAAATAAACCTAAGGCCTAAAAGAAAGAAAATATGAAACTAAAATTACAGAGAAAAACTTAGAATATAAAAAGTTGTCCCTAAACTAGTGTTAAATGAGCCTATTTATAAAATTAGGGTAGCCTTCATCCTCAACCCTAGCTTAGTTGACGCTCTCTTGTTTAATTTCCATTGTGCTGACCAAAATGCTCTAACCCATAATTAATCCCGAACAGGACCGGTGTCACGACACCCTAGTGCCTATGTCACGACACTGAAGGCAATATGCATAGTTCAGGGGTAGCTTCAGGGGTGTGTCGCGACATCTCATAACAGTGTCGCGACACCAAAGGCAGACTTGAAATTCTTGTATTATGCTCCATATGTTACGACATTGAACTCCCTGTATTGCAACACAACGACCAGCTTTGTGTTCCTACGCCTTTGAATGGCCTCCTTCACACTTTCTATGTACGTTAGCTCATCTTTAGGCCTCTTTCGTCCCTAAGGTCAATAAAAGACTCAAAATACACTTTTTATTGAATTTAAACTAAACTAAGAAAACATAACTAAAACATACTAAAATTTCTCGTATTCAAGCTCCTTAAGTATGAAAACTAGTTTAATCTGCTACGCCAAATTATGGCAGATCAATGTACCTAATAGGCTAGGTTTTGTGGTAGTTAAATGATTTTCAAATTAAATGTTGTATTTTTATGATTAAAAATGTATATTTTCTTGATAATTATCATATAAATTATTATTTTTAATTGTGAGTTGATCATAGTTACTCCGACAACGAATGTGACACATTGTAGTCAGACCTGGTGATCGGGTCGAGTATAGGGGGTTACAAGGTCTAAGAAATAGTGTGTAATATTCGTTGACGGAGCAACTACTAACAAATTCATAGTAAAAGCATCATTTCACTTCATTGATCATGCAATCAGTCAATAATACAACATTTAATAACGTGAACATTTTTTCCCGAGTCTTATATGAGCATACGAATGTTTTAGAGTCAACCCAAGATCAAATAGGGACCTTTTTGTAACATTTTAAAAACTTTTGATCAAGTATACTATAAAAAATCATTTAAACATTCAATCATATCATAAATACCTAGATATTGAGATACACAATTAAATTTGAGCCTTAATTAAACTTACAAAAGCTCTTTTGTAAACTCGAGTATGAAATAGGACCAAATTGCAAAGTTTTCAAAGTTTCCAGATCAGGTATCGATACCCTACATAAGTATCGATACCAATTTGAGCTTTGGTGTTTATAAAAATCCAATTAAATTAAATGGTATTATTACTTGTCTTGAAGTACCATACATCCCTTAATGTACCAATACCTTCCCATAGTATTGACACCATTTTAGCATATTTTTGTTTGAAAATATGATTGAAAATACTAAGTATTGATACCTTTTCTAGGGTACTTGTAACGCCCTAAAAATTTGAATGTTTACTTGTAGGATTCTATAGTAATTAAGTCTTTGTATTTGTGGTTCTGTGCTCTGCTTATGTGTTCGAGGTCGGGAGTTCGAGTCGCTTCTTTAGAAGTTTTGCTTATTCAATTTTAATTAATTTATGCTCTTGAGCCGTTGACTTAAATTTAATTCTATGTAAATTTGTGTCAAGAATGAGCCTACTGTTTCACTTGCTAAGCATCTGTCTACCCTTTGGTCTTGTGTTCGAGTCTTTGCAAAAGTGAAGCAGGAATGTATTTTTTGCTGCCTTGCAAAATTAATTTGGTTTGTTTTTAAAGTTAATTATTTTTATTTTTATTTTTCCTTCCTTTCCCTTTTATTTTTTTTTATCGTTCTCCCTCTTTCATCCTCCTTTTTCCTTCTTTTCTTTTTCCTTTCCTTTCATTTCCTTTGGGTTGTTGTTATAGTTTCGGTGCGTGTGATCGGCTAAGTACGTATTTCATTGTTGCTGACTAAAAGGTTAAATGCCTGAATTTTTAATTATAGAACTTCTGTTAAGCGGTTGTTTCGTTCGTTTCTATCAGAGTTGTTTTCAACTCGAATTATTTAAACTTTCTTTTAAGCGATCATTTGATTTCTTTTTAGACAAGGATAGCGAAAGCAACGATCCTGTAATATCCCGGGTTAGGGGGTTATCTTTGTTATGGATAATTTGCATGTTAGGAGCTTGCTATGTTGCTGTTTTGGTGTCTTAGGGGCTTAATTGTAGGCTAGGACTATGCCTGAGCAGGTAGGAAAATTTTAGTTTTTGGGCTTTATATGAGAGGAGCTGAAGGAGCTGGGTCATATGTATTTTATTTGGCGTTTTTCAGCACAAGTGATGAGCTAGCAAAGTGGCAAGGCATGCGTCACTTGGAGTGTGTGGTTGGCGTCAATTTCAGGAGGGAGAGGTCCTGAGTTCAAGCTATAGAGTGCTCCCTTTTTGTTCCATTTTGACGGCTTAAGGAGGAGGAGTTGTTGGTAGTTCAAACTCTACCATGGACTTTGTCAACTCAATCAAATGGAGGGTGGAGAGTGAAAGTAGGAGGGAGACTAGTTCAACTAGTTTGAATTGAGTGGTTGGGAGCTAGTGGGGGAGTTGAGGCCGATTCTTTGGAGGGATTTTGGGGAGTGGACGGCTTGGTGGTGTGGGTAGGAGAGGTAGTGCCGAATTTCATTTGGAAATTTGTGCATTTTTTTTCGGTCAAGTTGGTAAGCCAATTCTCCCTTGTTGTTATTGAATTTTCAAGAAAACTATCTCTCATTTTTCTCTACTTTTGAAACGAAAAGACCAAACTTCCAAAGGCTGCCGAAAGTGGCATTTTTGTCTCCTAGACTGCTTGATAGCCGAATATTCCTTCCCATTTCTTCCCCTTTCTTTCTATTGTGTAAACCGAAACTACTATCCTCTCTTTTCACATTTGTTTTCTTCTTCTTTGCTTGAAAACATTGTAGCCGAAACTTCACCTTCTCCATTTCTTTCTTCTTAAACCGAAAGCACCTACCCCTTGTGCATTTTCTCTCTTCTTCTCAGAACCTTGGCCGATTCTCTTCTTCTTCTTGAACATATATTTCTTTTGTTTCACTTTTAAAATACTAGCTGAATCCCTCCCTTGTGTTGCCGAAATTTTCTTCTAGCATTTATTCTCATTTTGGCCGAATATCAACCCCTCCCTTTCTCATCTTTTTCTTGCGCTTTCTTTCTTGGCTTAGGCCGAATCTCTCCTCTCTCCTAGTAGCTCTCTCTTGGCCGAATATCAGTGAAGGGTTGATCTTGGTTGGTTGTTCAATCATTGAACAAGGTAAGTGGGTGGCCGAATGGCCATTTTCCCCTCTCTTGTCTCTATTGATTGTGGGTTGGTTAATAGCCGATTTTGGGCATGTGTTGAAGGGGGGTTAATCTTTTGTGTTGAACCGTTTTCCTGCTAGGGCCTTGGATTATGGTGGTGATCAGGGGAAGCAGTCAATTGAAGCCTTGACTGCGAGTGACCGATTGGTAAGTAAGGGGTAAGTGATTGGTATTATTTTATTAGTTCAATCTTTTGGTTTCGATTAAGTCAAGGGTGACAAAGGATTAACTGTTCTTTTTAATAGGGTGTACCGATTGTTCAAAGAGGAACCGTTGTTGGTTCGGGTTTGGTAGGAAACCAAACGTTTGCAAGGTAAGGGTTAATCGATATACCCTTTGGTTTATATGGTTATGGCCGAATGGTTTAAGTGATTAACCCATGGTTGGTCGATTGTTTTTAGGAGCAAAAGGATCGAGGGTCTTAGACCGGTTCTTAGGATTAAAACCTTCGCTATTTCAGGTGTGTAAACTAACACACTTCTGTTTAGTAATATGATTAATAACCTGATTACTTATTAAAGTGAAACAATATGATTGATGGATTTGGTACCCGATGGGGTATAAGCACGGATACGGGTAAGTCCGTTTCATTACGAGATCTGTAGTGATATATGTGATAACATGTTTTATGATGTAAATACCATGAGATGCCATTTGAGCATGTTAGCATGATTGCATGTTTTATATCATTTGCATTAGTATGACATGTGTGGGTGATATGAGAGGAGGGGGAATATGATATCCGTGTCTTTGGGACACTGTGTCTTTGGGACACCAGAGGTTTGGCACCTCCAGTGGTTTGGTACCACAGTTGATTCTGTGACTTCGGTCACTAGTGATTTGGTATCACATTTGTGTCTTTGGGACACTAGAGGTTTGGCACCTCATAGCGTCTCGTCCCAGTGGCTTAGCACCACAGTGGGTTGGCCCCACAGTTGATTATACGGGATTGACGCCAGTGATTTGGTATCACACGATGGGTTGGCCCCATCATCGGATTTGTGATCGCGGTCACCAATGATTTGGTATCACACTGTGTGTCTTTGGGACACCGAGGTTTGGCACCTCATTGCGACTCGTCCCTGTGGTTAACACCACCGTGGGTTGGCCCCACTTATGAGATATGGGATTGTCGCTAGTGATTTGGTATCACACGATGGGTTGGCCCCATCATTTGGATTCTTCGTGACTTTGGGTCACCAGTGGTTTGGCACCACCAGTGGTTTGGTACCACACGGGGTAGAAAGGTGATATGGATGGTTAGGATCGGGGTGCATTGATTATGTTGCTATGATATGATGTGTGTTAGCATGTTGTATTATCGGGAGTGGGATTTATGCACTGAGTCTTGCGACTCATCCTCTCCTTTGACATTTCAGGTGACACTTAGACGCGGACATGGAGCCGGGATGGACTCGAGGTGCTCATGCCATGCTTTAATAAAGATTTGCTCAGACTTTATAAAATTTGGTACTTTAGTTTATTTATTACTATTTGGTTTTATTTTGGGTTGTAAATGGCCTCTAAATTAGGTTTTACTATGTTTATGCTTAAAGTAGCTTTCTAATATGCCTTAACAAATTAATTGAGTTAAAATTTGCTAAAAACTTGGAAGGACAACGGTTTCAAAACTATAACGCAATGTGTTTTAAACTATACCATCGGGTATCACACTATGATTTGGTATCAAGGAAACTCAAATGATTTTCAAACTTAAACTCAATTTCTTACCACAACTATAAGGAATATGAGCTTTTTAACGAATGCACAGTTTTAGACATTCCTTTCATGTGACATGCCGATTCGGTTAAGTAACGTTTAGGCCGGGTTTGGGGTGTTACAATTGTGGTATCAGAGCCAAGTTCAAAGGCTCGGCTGTGGGCCCGAGGCCCAAAATGTTTTCAAAAGTCTGCTTTTAAGTGTTTTGTTTGAAATAAATGGTTTGAAAGGCATGACACCGAGTCTCCCAGCACTGATCCGCCTGTGTAAGTACCCTCACTATTACTTGTGATTTGTTGGATATAATGTGATTAGATGATTAGCAATAGTGTATTACTTTAGAGATTAAAGCGATAGGATTACTCAGAACTCGCGAAAACAAAGCTTCTTTACTATTCATAAGACTTTGCTTTAAAACAGTGGAATAAATACTGATGCATAAAACTCCTAAATCAGATACGTAGAGAATTTAGTCATGAGCGCTAGAGGTGGACGTGGTCGTGGACGAGGTCGTTCGATCAAGCCACTGGGGATGACGCACTGTCGCAGGCAATGCTTCGTATTTTGGAAAGAGTTGCTGGGTCTGTTGAACCTAATACTTGTATTGGGGGTCGTGGGTCGGTTACGGAATGACTCCGGTCCAATGGAGTGGAGAACTTCAAGGGAATTTTTGGGGTGGCCCCAAGTGTGGCAGAATATTGGCTAGAAGCTACCGAAAGAATTATGGATGATCTCGATTGCACGCCGGAACAAAAGCTGAAGGGTACCGTACCTTTGTTGAGGGATGAAGCCTACCAGTGGTGGCTTACGGTAAAAGAGGGTACCTCGTCTGATCGAGTGACATGGGAATTCTTCAAGTCCACATTCCAAGGAAAATATGTGGGCGCTAGCTATGTCGACGCTCGTCGAAAGGAATTTCTGAATCTAGTTCAAGGAGACAAGTGCGTGGGTGAGTGCGAGGCGCACTTTTTACGACTTAGTCGGTATGCTCAGGGAATTGTGGCAACAGAGTACGAACATTGTGCTCGGTTCGAGGATGGCCTCAGGGACAGTCTCCGAGTGTTGATAGCTCCACAGAGGGAGCGGGACTTTGCTACATTAGTAGAGAAAGTTAAGATCGCCGAGGAGGTGAAGCGAATTGAGCGTCTAAATAGGGAAAGAGAAAGGAGCAAAAACAAGAGGGAGTCTGAGTATTCTGATTCTGATCAGAGGTTTAAGAGAAGGGCTAGAGCAGATGGGCGATCGTAGCCGGGCCCTGTTGCTCTTTGGGTTACCACCTTGTGTTACTTGTGGGAAAAGGCATGTGGGCGAGTGCTGGAAAAGGATAGGGGCTTGTCTGAGTTGCGGCTCCATGGATCATCGTCTCAGAGAGTGTCCCAGAAGACCGGATCAAAGGTAGGCTTTTGGTGGGGGTGATGTAAAGCCACTGAGGGGTGGTCAACAGCCGCTTATAGGCCATGGGCATGCAGGGAATGGGAACGGTTTGGGCCGTGGAGCTCCAGGTAGAGGTGCTGGTCATGCGGAGGTGAGGCAGCCAGCATTAGTTTATGCAGCACGTCGTCGTGAGGACAGAGACGCTCCATATGCGAATACTGGTATGTGCTTTACCCGTAATATGTTATTTACCTAGTTTTCAATTAGGACTAGGGTGCGCAGCAGAAGCATAGTGGTACAACCGGTATTGTGTGACTATTAGATAGTTGGAAATTTTGAGGACAAATTTTTTTAAGGAGGGTAGATTTGTTACATCCCGAAATTAGGCCTAGGAGAATTGGGCCCAATGGGCCTTAGGCGTAGTAGCGTTTAAAATTTTTGAGAACAAGAGAACGGCTTGTTGGACCTATTAGGTGAGTGATTTTGAAAGGTTGGAGGGCCTCTATGAAGTCCCGGGATTAAACTTGAGCTTTAGGAAAATTTTGGTTTTAGGTGAATAAAACACTGGGAGTTAGTAGGTAGGCTTTAAGAATAAAATGTGGAGAAAAATGACACAAGTGGAGTGTGTGGTGTAGTGGCAAAGTGACGCCACTTAAGAGGCAAGGGAGTGACGCCACAGGGAAGGAAGGAGGTCCAAGGTTCAAGTCTTGGCTCTTGCATTTTGGTTTTCTTTTTAAATGGACTTTGGAATTTGGCTATAGATTTATATTTAGTTGCGCATGGTTTAAGACACAGGAGGACTTGTGGCTTGGTGGCAAGGGGCGTGTTGAAGTATTGAAGGGAGCCTGGGTTCGAATCTCATGAGAAGCAAAAGAGTATCTATTTTGCGAATTGGACGGCAAGAGTTTGAGTTGGATTTAAACTCTACTGACGAAGGGATCCCACATCGGAAAGATACAAAGAAGGAAGGTGAGAAGCTAGCTATATATAGAGCATTCTATGATAGTAGGAAGGATACCTTGGAGGGCGTTTGGGCACAGGAGTGGTCGGAGCGCGGATTAGCACCAGATTCCTATCAGGTGTGTAACTCTCTCTACTCTAGTTGTAGAGCGGCAAATGCCGAAGTGCTGGTCATGGCAATAGTAGCCACACGAGCGTGCGAAAGCACGTGTGTGGCTTCGACGCGATAGTTGAGGCCATCAGTAGTATTCTTGTGGGTTGTGGCTGCTTGGGCCACGATGGGCCGAAGTGGGTCCAATTGAATAAAATGTATGATGGTGTAGTATATAGTGAACTAGACTAGGTGAATCTCATATACGTGGCTAGATTTGTGTTAGGTGGGCCACACGAGCGTGTGGGCCTGAATGGGCTGAAATCAGGTTTTAGGCCCAATAGTACGGTACGACCGAAAATGGGGCTGAGTCGCTCGAGGCGACATTAGGCCTTTGGAAAGGCCATTGCATGTGCAAAATTACTGAAATACCCCCGGTTTGTAAAATTACCGAAATACCCCTGGTTCGTGAAATTACCGAAATACCCCCGGTTTTCAAAATTACCGAAATACCCCTGGTTTGCAAAATTATCGAAATACCCCTTGTTTGTAAAATTACCAAAATACCCCTGGTTTGTGAAATTATCGAAATACCATCAGTTTACAAAATTATCGAAATACCCCTGGTTCGCGAATTTACTGAAATACCCCTAGTTTGTAAAATTGCTAAAATACCCCTAGTCTGTAAAATTACCGAAATACCCCTGGTTTACGAAATTACTGAAATAGCCCCAGTTTGTGAAATTACAATTTTACCCCTACACGACAAAATGATCGTTGTACCATCGTGGTCGTACTAGCGTTATATATGTTAATTGTATGATTGATTATGTTTGAGATGCGTTGCTTACATGGATTGGTTATGAGTAGAATTACCGAACTACCCCTATAGGGTGGAATTACCGAAATACCCTTATAGGGTAAAATGACCGATTTGCCCTTGTAAGTAAATGATCGACTTGTGCAATGAGTTGTCTAATTTGTCTGTGGTTGTATGACCGATATGCCCCTGAAGGGCAAAATGACGAAAACGCCCCTACATGTTATATGGTTATTCTTGTATGCGATTTATGATTGTTATCGTATGATTATTATTTTATGTTGCATTCATGTGTTATTATGTTGCATGGGGATGAGATTATTAATAGGGAGGAAGTGCTAATAGGATCGCATGGTCGCTTGACGACTGTGGATCCACCGAAGGCTTTTTAGCCACCGAGCAACTATCTTTGCCGCACCGATAAGTTAGTCGCAACCAGGTGCTACATAAGGAGTGTAGGGATGGGTGGGTCGATTAAATCCCCACAGGAGTGTAGGGTTGGACAGGAGACAGAGTGCAGGGTTGGTATGGGCATTAACGCATTGCATATCTGGATTATATTACTGAGATGGGCTTAGGCCCCGATTTATATGTATGACATGTGACATTTGATATGGGTTAAGGCCCAACCGAGGCTATTTTGGGCTAATGCCCAATTGCCACCGTTACTTTAATGGGCTTGGGCCCGAAATATTTTGATGCATGTTCTTACAGATTTTGATCGTTAGGGGAATTACACACTGATTTTTCGTAAACTCACCCCCTCTTTTTAATTTTTCTTAGGTAATCCTCAGTAGGCGGTTCAACGTACTGGAGGACTCGGAGGTGGCCACACTACGAGCAGCTTGAATTTTAGTATTCTATTTTACTTTATTTAAATCATTTTTTTATTGGGTTGTAATAAGGCCTCTCTTAAATTCTGATTTTTAGTTTTGGATTTTAGTTATTATGTTTTAAATCTGCTCAACATTTAATCGCGGTTTTCCAAAACAATATATGTTTTCAAAACACTACGCTTTCGTAACTAAGTTGTAAATATCACGTTTTCATAAGTCAATTGTTTTAAATTAAGCTTCCGCATCGAACAAGGTTTTGAAGGTAATGACTTCTTAATAAATGTCGATTATTAATAACAATCGCAAACTGAGACCTTAGTTTTTAAATATCAAGAAGGGTTTTCAATGAAAATGCGATTTTCGAAAAACACCTCAATGTGACACGTCAGATTTGGGCCTAACTTCTAGGCCGGGTTAGGGGTGTTACATTTAGTGGTATCAGAGCCTAGGTTGCAAAACTCGGGCTGTGAGATGGGCTTTAGTTTCTATTTTAAAGATGTTTTTGAAGTGGTTTTGGAAGGTTTTTGGGTGGCACACCGAGTCTCCAGCGCCGTACCAAGTAAGTTCTTCTATCTGTTTTAAATTGTTATACTGTAGGTAGTTACTGGGCTTACTTTAGATGATAGACTATACTGAGGCCCGCAAGAGACTAAAACTGTAGTGAGCTTGCGATTTCGAAAACAACTCTTAACTACTACTTCCATAAAACATTTTTTAATTACTGGAACTATGAGCTAAATTGATAAAATTTGTAATTCAGATAATACGCGAAGTGATAATGAGTGCTAGAAGGGGTACAAGAGGACGCGGTAGAGGTCGTGGAAGTGCTAGGGCTGGGTCTTTGGCTTCACACCACATGCCCGATGTTGAGGCGAGAGAAGCACCGCCTTCATCAGTAACCGAGGTAGGGTCGTTCGATCGAGCCATTGGGGATGACGCACTGTTGTAGGCAATGCTTCGTATTTTGGAAAGAGTTGCTGGGTCTGTTGAACCTAATACTGGTATTGGGGGTCGTGGGTCAGTTACGGAACGACTCCGGTCCAATGGAGCGGAGAACTTCAAAGGAATTTCTGGGGTGGCCCCAAGTGTGGCGGAATATTGGCTAGAAGCTACCGAAAGAATTATGGACGATCTCGACTGCACGCCGGAACAAAAGCTGAAGGGTGCCGTATCTTTGTTGAGGGATGAAGCCTACCAGTGGTGGCTTACGGTAAAAGAGGGTACCTCGTCTGATCGAGTGACATGGGAATTCTTCAAGTCCACATTCCAAGGAAAATATGTGGGCGCTAGCTATGTCGACGCTCGTAGGAAGGAATTTCTGAATCTAGTTCAAGGAGACAAGTCTGTGGCTGAGTACGAGGTAGAATTTTTGCGACCTAGTCGGAATGCTCAGGGAATTGTGGCAACAGAGTATGAACGTTGTGCTCCGTTCGAGGATGGCCTCAGGGACAGTCTCCGAGTGTTGATAGCTCCACAGAGGGAGCAGGACTTTGCTACATTAGTAGAGAAAGTTAAGATCGCCGAGGAGGTGAAGCTAATTGAGCGTCTAAATAGGGAAAGAGAAAGGAACAAAAACAAGAGGGAGTTTGAGTATTCCGATTCTGATCAGGGGTTTAAGAGAAGGGCTAGAGCAGATGGGCCAGTCAGAGCTGGGGTCCCTATTGCTGCTGGGTTACCACCTTGTGTTACTTGTGGGAAAAGGCATGTGGGCGAGTGTTGGAAAAGGATAGGGGCTTGTCTGAGTTGCGGCTCCATGGATCATCGTCTCAGAGAGTGTCCCAGAAGACCGGATCAAAGGCAGGCTTTCGGTGGGGGTGATGTACAGCCATTGAGGGGTGGACAACAGCCTCTTATAGGCCGTGGGCATGCAAGGAATGGGAACAGTTTGGGCCGTGGAGCTCCAGGTAGAGGTGCTGGTCATGCGGAGGTGAGGCAGCCAGCATTGGTTTATGCAGCACGTCTTCCTGAGGATAGAGACGCTCTAGATGCGAATACTGGTATGTGCTTTACCCGTAATATGTTATTTACCTAGTTTGCAATTAGGACTAGGGTGTGCAGTAAGAACATAGTGGTACAACCGGTATTGTGTGACTATTAGATAGTTGGAAATTTCGAGGACGAAATTTTTTAAGGAGGGTAGATTTGGAACATCCCGAAATTGGGCCTAGGAGAATTGGGCCCAATGGGCCTTGGGCGTAGTAGCGTTTAAAATTTTTGAGTACAAGAGAACGGCTTGTTGGACCTATTAGGTGAGTGATTTTGGAAGGTTGGGGGGCTTCTATGAAGTCCCGGGATTAAACTTGAGCTTTAGGAAAATTTTGGTTTTAGGTGAATAAAACACTGTGAGTTAGTAGGTAGGCTTTAAGAATAAAATGTGGAGAAAAATGACACAAGTGGAGTGTGTGGTGTAGTGGCAAAGTGACGCCACTTAAGAGGCAAGGGAGTGACGCCACAGGGAAGGAAGGAGGTCCAAGGTTCGAGTCTTGGCTCTTGCATTTTGGTTTTCTTTTTAAATGGACTTTAGAATTTGGCTATAGATTTATATTTTGTTGCGCATGGTTTAAGACACATGAGGAGCTTGTGGCTTGGTGGCAAGTGGCGTGTTGAACTAATGAAGGGAGCCTGGGTTTGAATCTCATGAGAAGCAAGGGAGTATTTATTTTGCGAATTGGACGGCAAGAGTTTGAGTTGGATTTAAACTCTCTTGTGAAGAAGGGATCCCACATCGGAAAGATACAAAGAAGGAAGGTGAGAAGCTAGCTATATATAGAGCATTCTATGATAGGAGGAAGGATACCTTGGAGGCGTTTGGGCACGGGAGTGGTCGAGCGCGGATTAGCACCAGATTCCTATCGTGTGTGTAACTCTCTCTACTCTAGTTGTAGAGCGGCAAATGTCGAAGTGCGGTCACGGCAATAATAGTAGCCACACGAGTGCAAACGCACGCGTGTGGCTTCGACGCGATAGTTGAGGCCATCGGTGGTATTCTTGTGGGTTGTGGTCGCTTGGGGCCACGATGGGCGAAGTGGGCCCAATTGAATAAAATGTATGATGGTGTAGTATATAGTGAACTAGACTAGGTGAATCTCATATACGTGGCTAGATTTGTGTTAGGTGGGCCACATGAGCGTGTGGGCTTGAATGGGCCAAAATCGGGTTTTAGGCCCAATAGTCCGGTACGACCGGAAATGGGGCTGAGTCGCTCGAGGCGACATTAGGCCTTTAGAAAGGCCATTGTAGGTGCAATATTACTGAAATACCCCCGGTTTGCAAAATTACCGAAATACCCCTGGTTCGTGAAATTACCGAAATACCTCCAGTTTGCAAAATTGCTGAAATACCCCTAGTTTGCAAAATTATCAAAATACCCCTGGTTTGTAAAATTACCAAAATACCCTTGGTTTGCGAAATTTCTGAAATTCCCCCAGTTTGAAAAATTACCAAAATACCCCTGGTTCGCAAAATTACCGAAATACCCCCAGTTTGTAAAATTATCGAAATACCCCTGGTTTGTAAAATTACTGAAATACCCCTGGTTTGAAAAATTACCGAAATACCCTCGATTTGTGAAATTACCGTTTTACCCCTACACGACAAAATGATCGTTGTACCCTCGTGGTAGTACTAGCGTTGTATGTGTTAATTGTATGATTGATTATGTTTGAGATGCGTTGCTTACATGGATTGGTTATGAGTAGAATTACCGAACTACCCCTGTAGGGTGGAATTACCGAAATACCCTTATAGGGTAAAATGACTGATTTGCCCTTGTAGGTAAATGATCGACTTGTGCAATGAGTTGTCTAATTTGTCTGTGGTTGTATGACCGATATGCCCCTGAAGGGCAAAATGACGAAAATGCCCCTACATGTTATATGGTTATTCTTGTATGCGATTTATGATTGTTATCGTATGATTATTATTTTATGTTGCATTCATGTGTTATTATGTTGCATGGGGATGGGATTATTAATACGGAGGAAGTGCTAATAGGATCGCATGGTCGCTGGATGACTGTGGATCCACCGAAGGCTTTTTAGGCACCGAGCAGCTATGCTGCACTGATAAGTTAGTGCCGCAACCGGTGCTACATAAGGAGTGTAGGGATGGGTGGGTCGATTAAATCCCCATAGGAGTGTAGGGTTGGACAGGAGACGGAGTGCAGGGTTGGTATGGGCATTAACGCATTGCATATCTGGATTATATTACTGAGATGGGCTTAGGCCCCGATTTATATGTATGACATGTGACATTTGATATGGGTTAAGGCCCAACCGAGGCTATTTTGGGCTAATGCCCAATTGCCACCATTACTTTAATGGGCTTGGGCGGAATTGTTTTGATGCATGTTCTTACAGATTTTGTTCGTAAGGGGAATTACACACGAAGTTTTATCAAACTCACCCCCTCTTTTAATTTTTCTTAGGTAATCCTCGTTAGGCGGTTCGACGTCTTTGGAGGACTCCTGAGGTGGCCACACTACGAGCAGCTTGAATTTTAGTATTCTATTTTACTTTATTTAAATGATTTTCTTATTGGGTTGTAATAAGGCCTCTCTTAAATTCTGATTTTTAGTTTGGGATTTTAGTTATTATGTTTTAAATCTGCTCAACATTTAATCGCGATTTTCCAAAACAATATCTGTTTTCAAAACACTACGCTTTCGTAACTAAGTTGTAAATATCACGTTTTCATAAGTCAATTGTTTTAAATTAAGCTTCCGCATCGAACAAGGTTTTGAAGGTAATGACTTCTTAATAAATGTCAATTATTAATAACAATCGTAAACTGAGACCTTAGTTTTTAAATATCAAGAAGGGTTTTCAATGAAAATGCAATTTTCGAAAAACACCTCAATTTGACACGCCAGATTTGGGCCTAACTTCTAGGCCGGGTTAGGGGTGATACAAGTGAACCCCTTTTGAGACTAACAACCCAATTCTTGACTCACCCATTAATATTAACCCAAAACCCACTTTGCATTTGTTATCGCCATCTCTCTTGACTACCCTTATATCGAGATTTGTTTTGATCGGTTGCTTAACTATTTTCTTTATTTCAGTTATCAAATTCTATATTATTGTACTTAAATATTTGTTCTTAAAAAAAACGTTAGAAAATCTATTCATCATCAGTTCTATGTTCTCTGAGCTTAAAATAGTTAAATTCACATCCTTAGAAAGAAGCTCGTGCTAATAGTATTACAAGTTTTCAATTGATGTAATTATTCATTATCAGTTCGTTGTTTCTAGTTAGGTAATTTGTCAAGTCAATCTCGATTCTAACCCTCTAATTCAGCCTTTATCCACACCTTTAACTCAAGCCCCGTTACAACCCTTTTTAAAGACCTTTTTATTTGTGTATCATCTCATATTATAGTGGTGGAGATTTGATTTTCATGCAAGCCTATGAGATTAACTTTTCATGTTTGACTTATGAGTGCTTTTTCCTGAACCTTAAACACTTCAAGTGATTTGAGTGAATCTTTAGTGAAGATGTCAACCCTTGTCGATTTTGAATTAGAGGTAATTATTTAGATGAGGGGAAACACCTATGTTTTCATGCTACAAAAATATACGACTTAGATTGTTTGAATCTTTAGGACTCTTTGAGTTGAATTATCCATGTATGAATTATCTATGAATTATGATGAGACATTGTTAATGAGAATCATGAACTGAGGAAAGTTAGTTCTTAATTGTGAGTTGAGAATTTTGCTTAAGGACAAGCAAAAGCTTAAGTGTGGGGGTATTTGATAAACCGTAATATAAAATATTTTAATCCCACATTTAGCGTACTTTTGGATGATTTATCCCTTGACTTGTGGAATTTGATGCTCCTAATCCTTTAATTTCATGTTTTATACTTAGGAAAGTATAGGGGGATGAAAAGAACGAGAAACGGGCTAAAAATGGACCGAATGGGCCAAAGTAGGAAATCAACACAGCCTAGGCCCAAGCCACACGGTCGTGCCCTTTTAGTAGGCTCAACCACGGCCTGGATTTGATTCACACGGGCGTGTTGCACGGGCGTGTGCTTGCCGTGACAAAGAGGAATTTCACTCGGAATAGGGTACTTAGAGGCAAAGAAAGACATTCTAAAAGCCTATATAAACACCCTAAAGGCCAACCTTCAGGGGGCGTCCAGCTAGGCCAAGGAGCCAAGCCAGAGAGGCTAGAATTGTGGGATTTACTTGAAGAAAGCCAGTTGATTCATCTCAAGAAGCCGAAATCATACTCAAGACGGAGGATCTCTCCTTTAATTATTTCAGGGGGTTTTAGGGTTTTCTTATGTTTTGTTTTATATTTTCTTCTAAGATGTATTCTTTTATGATTATGAACTAAACCCTCGGATACACGAGGGGATGAAACCTAAGACGGATCTTGTTATTGTTTTCTGAACTATATGATAAATACTTGATTTGTTCTTAACTATGTGTTCTTAATTCTTGTTTTGATATTTCAGGATATTGATTCAAGTATTGATGTGCTTAGGCAGTGGAGGAATATTCCCTGTTTAAGAGTAGATCTAGCATAGTTAAGCGGAGTTGATCGCAACCCTAGAGATAGGATGACAAAAATCTGCCGGATTAGGGTCAAACCTAATATGGGAGTCCATAGATCGACTTAATGCAATCCTAGGGGTTTTAATTAGAAAGAGATTTCAATTAATCAACTTAGGGTTAGACGTTAGTAGCCTCGAGAGAGGTATTAATATAAATTAGGGAATCTTACGGATCAAGTCAAGTGAATAAATCGTCTGGTTCAGAGTTAAATAACGAGTGAAGTCTAAGTGGATTCTTCCTTGGGTATTGTCTTAATCAATTGGTTTTTCCCACAAGTATTTTCCCAATTCATTCTCTGTGTCTTAACATCTTTAGCTTAGTAGTTAGTTAATTTTAGATTAAACAATAATTCCCTTAATTCTTAGGCTAAATAGTAAAAAGAAAGTCAGTATTAGTACTTTTGGTTCCTTTGGGTTCGACATTCCGGTCTTGCCACTAAGCTATACTACTGTTCGATAAGTGCGCTTGCCTCAATCGTGGTGATAGTTAGTTTCTAGGCTAGATCATTCATTATATAAATATTAAGACTCTCGACACTCGACACACGATCATTTTTCATTAATGTTATTATGGTAATTAGCATAATTATCATATGTTAAATAAAAAAAATTTTACCTTCATTATCATCTTTTTGGTAGAATATTGAAGAAGAAGAAAGCTTCTTGTTGTGTTTTAGGGTTTGGCATCTTCATAGCTTAATTGGTAAGTGTTTTGAGCTCGATTTTTGATGATTTCTATGTTTTTGTAATCGTTGCAGCTCAATCTAGCTAGCCCGCACCTTTAATTTCGAAACTATTAAAGATTTTGAGAGTTGTCATTGTTGAATCTATGTGTTCTTTAATGTTTAATGTTGAAATATGAAAGCTTGATGATAGTTTTACATGTTTTGTTAAGTGATTTTTGATGAAAATTCATAATAGGGATTAAATTGTGAAATGTGCAAATTGTGTGGTTGAAATGTGAAATAAATAAAAGTTTTGGACTGCTAGGGACCTATATATAATTTGGCCAAGCATGGGTTTTGTTGAATTTTGTGAATTTTGTGTATTTGTGAAATGGGGACTAAATTGATTAAATGCGAAAGTTTACGGGCTAATGTGTAAAAATGCCCAAATGTGTATTTTTGGATTAATTGAATGAGTAGATGAATAAATAAGTTAATTTTGAATTCATATAGATCAAGGAAGAAAGAATTCGGATTTAGATCGGGGAAAAAGCAAGGTTATCGAGTAGTTGACCCGATCCGTCAATTTCGTATACGAGGTAAGTTTGTATGTGATGATTACATTATAAATGTATGTTAAAATGCTTTAACATTGCATAAATTGCTAAAACGGGATTATGGATAATGTATGAATTGTGAAAACAATTTTACGGATGCATTCGATGATAGAAACGAAAAGTGTGAAAGCCCGGTTGAACCTTAAGAATAGTTTTGGATACTATTGACATGTCAGTAGGTGATACGTTGAGTTGGCTTCGGGCCATGATATTAGCACTTCGGTGCGTATTTTACCGATTTGGCTTCGGGCCATGCATATCGGAAGATTTGGCTTCGGGCCATGCATATCGAATGAATTGGCTTCGAGCCATGAGAATAGTTCTTCGAATAAGTTACCTTGATTTGGCTACAGGCCATGGTATAGGTACTTATCGTACGAGACTCCTGAGTATCCGATTTCTATTCCGAATGGTTCAACGGGTAAAAGAATGATGTGGTTGAGAAAGAGGTTAGTACGAGGTGATACAGGTACGTACAGAACCTATTCGAGTATTAAATAGTGAAAGTTCGATGAGTATGTATTTGATCATGTTTTGAGACATGAGAAAGGTTTGCAATTAATGTGTATATGGTTTTTTCATGTGTAATTGGTTGATTTGCATTTATTCGATGAAATAAGTTATTCACATACGAGCTTACTAAGCTATGAAGCTTACTTCGTGTTATTTTTCTATGTTTTATAGTGAATCAAGGCTAGCTCGGATCTGGGAGTCGTCGGGAACATCATTGCACTATCAAACATCTATGTTGGTACTTTTGAATTATACATTTATGGTATATGGAATGTATAGGCTAGATGTGGTATTTTGGTTGTGATTATAGCATGAGATTTGGCTTGTAAATGATGTTAATATTGATGTGTGTTTGGCTAATAGAAATGGTTGTTAATGACTTTTGTAAGATGTTTATAATGCCTTGTGAGATGGATTGTTTTGGCATGGTTGTAACCAAGACATTATGGAAGTTAAAATGGTTATTTGAATTATGGTGGATGAAAGCTTGAGAAAGGTCTTATTGTGGCATGAACTTATAAGTCAAATTGGTAGTTAAATAGTATGTATTACAGTGAATGAATTGATTGAGTTGAGGATGGTTTCCGGTTGTGAATATTAAGTTGGTATATATATATTGTATGAATTAAGGTTAAAGATCATTTTGTTTTGGTATATATTTGAGTAAGTGAAATGGTTGTATTTGTATAGCATGAATTGTGCATGAATTGTGATTGATTTGGTTACCCTTTGTGTTTGGAAATGGTACCATCTTACCTTGAAGTTGGGGTGGCAAATTGGCCTTGCAAATTGCCTATTTTTGTCCACACGGGCAGAGACACGGGCGTGTGTCTTAGCCGTGTGTCCCCTGGTGTTGAAATTGAATTGAAATTAGTATGCTCCACACGGTCTCACACACGGGCGTGTGACTAGCCGTGTGGTACAAGGTAGTATACCCCCCTAATTGGCACACGGCCTAGCACACGGGCGTGTGACTTGGCCGTGTTGCATAAGTCAGTATACCCTATAGGTTTGGCACGGCCTAGCACACGGCCTGGCACACGGGCATGTGTGGCCACTTCGAAGGGCACATGGGCTAGACACACGGGCATGTGGTTGGCCATGTGACCCAAGTCAGTATGTATGCCCTGTTTCCACACGGCCTGAGACACGGGCGTGTCTGGAGCCGTGTGAGGCACACGGTCTGTTCACACGGGCGTGTGACCCCTGTATGGTTGAAATTTTTCTAAGTTTCCAAAATTTTTTGTATGTTATCGGTTTAGTCCCGAACCACTTCTAAAGCATGTTTAAGGCCTCGTAGGCCCTTATAAGGGACAATGTAATTGTGTTGAATGATTTATGAGAATGAATGCTTTATGTTTGATAAATGTATGCTATATGTTGTGAATTGATCGGTAATACCTCGTAACCCTACTCTGGAGACGGATACGGGTTAGGGGTGTTACATTTCTGATCTGTTCTGTATCTGAACTTGAATTGTTCTGCCATTCATCTTATTTGTTAAGACCATACTGAATATCTTCTGCTTTTGATTTGAACATGAGTTTAGGAATTTACTATTATAGTTATACTTCTAGTTGAATTTATATTGGTTACATACTGAGTTCTCGACTCATTTTGTTGTTGACTGAATTACAAGAAACTCACAATCTTGATCGGGTCGGCGTAATGGAAGCTCGGTCACTCTGCTTTATCATTTTTTTATATTATCAGTAATTTCAGTATTTTCTTCGTATTATTACTTTCTATGATTGTTGAATTATCAACTGGGTTTTTATGATTGATATAATATGTCAGATGGTTTTTAACTGTTTGGTTTCCCTAATAACATTAATGTAACTCTTTAGACTTGGTCTTAATATCTAGGTCGTGTTTGAGGTGTTACAGTACTGATACCTTAATGCTAAAATGTTAAAAACTTTCATTTTGGTACCTATTTCATATCTAACAAAAAAGTATTCAAAGGTGTTATAACACACATCAAAACCTACATAATCCATACCAAATTTTATACCAATTGATCATTTAACCTTTACCAAAATCAAATCCATTCATCAAACCTTAACTTGACACCAACCACCTCATCACAACAACTAATCTTCCATGCTTTTAACCCATTCAAAACAACATATGACTATTCCAATTTTCATACCATTCCATATTAAAAGAAGTCATTCCATACCAACATCTTAGTTATGCCAAAACACTTCCTAGTTTGTCATTCAAGTAATATATGGGCCATTCCCAACCAAAATTTAACATTCATCAAGGTTCAATCCAAAATCAACCAACCAAGTTCAATCCAAAATCAACCAACCAAGATAAATACTTATATCAACCCTATATACATGCCATATGACCGGACATAAAACGATCAAAAGAGCTATCGAACCAATATTGGGATTGTAACACCCCTAACCCGAAACTGTTACCTGAATAGGGTTAAGAGGCATTACCAAAAAATCGAAACATATCACATCCATTTTACAACACATAGTTATTCATCAATCAAACATATTCAATTATAAACATATAGTCCCTTATTGAGGTTTACGAGACCTTAATCACATGCTAGAAAGGGGTCGGGACTGAACCGAACACTTAAAAAAAATTCTCAAAAATTTAAAACTTTTCAAAGTTACAGAGGTCACACGCCCGTGCGGTCAGGCCGTGTGCCTCACACGGCTACCAGACACATCCATGTGTCTAGGCCATGCCAAAACAGGGCATACATACTAACTTGTCCACACGGCCACCAGACACGCCCGTGTGCCACGGCCGTGTGAAATTAAGCTAGCTACTGACTTGATCACACGGCCTCCAAGCACGCCCGTGTGCCACAGCCGTATAACCTGCCCAGGCACACATCGAAGTGGCCCTTGAGCCACACGGCAGAGACACACGCCCGTGTCCCTTGGCCGTGTATGGAAAATAGGCCATTTGTAAGGCCAATTTGCCACCCACACAAGGGTCATCCCTACAAGCTTCAAGTCAATGCTAATTCATGCTTCTAAATGCATTCAATCATTACATTTCATGCACCAATTAATCACCAACAATACCATCTACTTCCATACCTAATAACATCACAAATAAGTCTATTCAAAGTAACAATTGTACATCTCAAAGCATATATATATGAAACATCATGTAATCCATATCATAATTCATCTTCAAACCATATCTTTCATCAACCATATAATCATGAAATATACTAAATTCATAGCTCATTCATAAATTCAACATCATTCAACTTCCAAGCCAAATCACATAGCAAGGATTAAGCATATCAAAACATGCCATAACTTCTAGCCTATACATGCCATATTTCAACTATATACATCTTTCCAAAAGTACCAAAATGGTTAGCCGATAGTGTGATTTAGTCGCTGACGATCCCCTGATCCGAGCAAGCTTTAGTGACACTGTAAAACTGAGAAACAAATCACACAGCAAGCTTTCAAAGCTTAGTAAGTTCGTAATATAATACATATTACTCAATAATACCACATCAATACATAATTAAACCATCACATAGATAAATGCACAACTAGGCTCATGATCAATCTCAACCATATGCTCAAGTATCTATTCATTCAACTTTTAAGGCTATCATCAACCACATATGTAACATCCCAATTTAGGGCCTAGTCGGAATAGTGGTGTGAGACCACAAATCTGAGATATATGAATGAGTTTTTAAGGTTTATGCTATGTATGCATGCTAGTGTGAAAGTTTCATGAAGCAATTTTGTGAAATTGCGGTTGAATTGTCCAAAAGGACTAAATTGCAAAAGTTGCAAAATGTGAGATTCTAGAAGCTATTTGTGTGAAATAGCTTTAGAATATTAATTAGAGGTCCTTAAATAGCAATTTTTCCAATTTCTAATATTTGGAAAAAATTGGGCATGGATGAGTTAAAATAGAAAGTTTATCAAAAAGGGCATTTTGGTCATTTATCAATTAAGTGATTAAAATAGGAGAAAAGATAACAAATTTGATTCATCTTCTTCTCCAAGTCTGCCAAAATTTTTAAGAGCCATTGTTAGGGTTCTTCAATTTTTTCAAGCTTGCTAGTAAGTGCATCTAGCCTCGTTTTTTATATTCTTTGTATTTTTGAAGTCCTTGTTGCATGAGTAAGCTATTTCTAGCTATTTGATGAGCTATGATGGATGTTCAAAAATGTGGCCATGTATAACATGCATGTAATTTGATGTTTTATTGAAGATTATGAAAGCTTGATGTAGTAGAAACATCTTTTGCTAAATGAGTTTCCATAGAAAATGCATGTAGGGACTAGTTTGTAAAAATCTTGAGTTTGATCATACATGTGTGTTGTGATGAGAATTGATGATTGCTTTAGTTGAGTAAGTGATTCGGCTAAGCATGAAAGGCTAGAAAGTTGAATAAAAATCACTTTACGAGCCTTGGGGGAAATAGTGTAATTATGGGAAAGATTTGGGGCAAAAGAGTAATTTTGCCAAAGTATGAGATGTGGATCATTTTGGTCAATGTGTGTATTGAATAAGCTGATTTATTCATTATAGATCAAGAAAGACAAAGCCCGGATCGAAATCGAGGCAAGAGCAAAGTGGTGGACTAATTGCACGTTTCTATACTTTTGAGTATCGAAGTAAGTCTATGAATAAACAATGCATTCATACTTACAAATTGTTAATGCTAGATAGTGTATAGAAGGGTTGAGAACGATTGAGAACCTATGTGGTTCAAGTGTAATGAATGGATGAATGATTAAGTAAGTAGATTTGTGAATGTGTTGTGATAATGCTAAATTGTGGGCTAAGTGCAATACCATCCTAATGCATATTAACGATGAGCTGGCTATGTGCGATGCTATCGTTAGGTATATTATCTGGTGGGCTATGTGAGAAACCACTATGAATACCTAGTTGGTAGGCTAAGTGCGATACTACCTTATTAATTTATTGTGGTGGGCTTAGTGCGGAACCACCAAGAGATTTGCTGTGTGGATGTGATAGTGAGAAGAATATCTGTGTGGATGTATTATTGAGAAATAATGATGTGTTGTATATTGTGTAAATGTGATATTGAATGCAGGGGTGCATGTCAATGGTTATGAGTAAGTGACTCATGATGTGTTGAAAATGTGATAAGGGATGGAAACAGTAAGCATAGTAGTACATTATATGTTAGTATATTGCTAATTGTTGATTAGCTTATACTATGTTGCTTAATTGTTTATGTGTGAACTTACTAAGCTCAAAGCTTACTCTCTTTCTTTTCCCTTGTCTTATGAGCAAAAGTGTTGAATCGAGATACGAGGATCAATTGGAAGATCGCCCAAACTATCAAACACACTCAGTACATTAGACTCAATGTTTTGTATATGGCATGTATAGGGGCTAGACAAGTTAGTGAATTTTGTTGTATATGGCTATGATGTGTTGGCGTTTAGATGGATAATCTATTTTGTATAATGCCATAGTTGTTGGCACTTTATTATATGAAAAGATGTAGTTATCTATGTGAGATTGTAAGATTTTGAGTTGATTATGGATGTGTTGAATGAGTGCATGATTGTGTATGCTAGAAGGGTGAAAAGAACTTGGCAAATAGCTTTGTTCTTGTCCATGTGGATAAACACACGGGCGTTTGTCTAGGCCATGTGTAACACACGGCCAGCCCACGGGCGTGTGACTTAGCCGTGTGTCCCCTGCATGTTAGTATTTTAAATCAGAATAGACCACGGACTAGTCACACGGGCGTGTGCCTAGAACGTGTGTGTTAATCAGTGTTGGCCACGGGCTAGCCACACGGGCGTGTGTCTAGACTCTAGGCCGTGTTAAGGTGGTCAATGTGCACCACGAGCGGAGAGCACGGGCGTGATCCCTAGCCGTGGGGCATTGGCAGAATGCTTGAGTTTTCATGCACGGGTAGTGGCCATGGGCGTGTGTGACATCCACGGGCGTGTCAAATCTTACACGGGCGTGTGAGCCCTGTTTAGATGGAAAAATTTTAAGATCGTAAGAGTTTTCGATATAGTCTCGAGAGCCCTTGTGTGGTTGAGAGAGGCCTCGTAAGTCGGGATTGAGGTTGTTGTGATGGCCAAAGAGAGTGGTCATGTGGTTCCTAAGTGGCGATCTTGAGGATTTTATTACGGTAACGCCTCGTGCCCAGTTTCGACGTTGAATACATGTAAGGGGTGTTACAACATAGGTTCAAACGTACCTTGATCAACACATAGTTACTCACCATTCATGCTACTCTCTTGCTCGATATTACCTCTCATTCAACCTTTGCTATTCCTTTGATTTATTCGCAAACTTAGTGCCAATTTCATAACCGAAACATAATCGTCACCGCACACTTAGTGCCAATATGATAAGCTAAAATTATATCAGTATCGCACACACAGTGCTAATTTGATAAGCCGAAGCTTCTATCTTTTTGCACACACAGTGCTAATCATCTCTGTCTTGTTTCTAATTTTGCACACTTAGTGCCCTCTAATTCAATTCCGCACATAGCATTTCTAATCTCATAGTTATATATATATATATATTCATTCAATTCACATCACATAGATATAATTTACAACTAGTATTAAAACCAAACTTACCTCGGATGTCAAAATATCGAAACGGTCGATTAATCGAGCACTTTGTCTTTGCCTCGATCTCGATCCGAACCTCTCCTTTATTGGTCTATACACATTTAAATTCAACTCATTCAATCACCAATTCATTCAATTTAGTCCACACACACAAATTTAGGGCATTTTACAAAATAACCCTCACATTTTCACATTTCGACACTTTAGTCCCTAATTCACAAAATCACAAAATACACCAAATTTCTACTCACACAAGCTTAGCCGAATTCTTCCCATGCTAATACAAGCCCACACATTTCATTTATTTCACATTTTAGTCCTCCAATTTACACTTTTCTCAATTTGGCCCAAATTACTCAATTTCACCAAAAATCCAAATACAAACTATGTTAACCCAACACTAAGCTTTCATATTCCACCAACTATCAACAGAAAGCTCACATATTCATCAATGGCACATCTCAAAATCACCATCAATTTCTACAATTTAAGCATGGGTTTAGTAGAGCACAAAGCAACGATTACGAAAACGTAGAAATTATCAAAAACCGAGCTCAAAACATACCTTAATTGAGCTTATCAATGGCCGAACCCTAACAAGCTTTCCTCTCTTTCTTTTTCTTCAATTTTAGGCAAGAAAAGATGAGAATATGGCTTCATCTTTCTTTTTGTTTTATTAAATTATCACTTAATTATCAAATTCCAATACTAACCTTTTTATTATCATAAAAGACAAATTAACAATAAGGTTATTATGTCATTTAACCAACCACTATCTCATTAATGGTTTAATTGCCTCATAAGGCCTCCTCATTTAAAAGCCATAACACATAGATACTTCAACAATCAGCACACAGCTTTTACACTTTATGCGATTAAGTCATTTTTGCTAATTAAACACACAATCGATATAATCTTCACACAGAAATTTCACACAGGCTAAATCACATACTGTTAACATAAAAAATAATATTAAAATATTATTCTGACCTCAAATTTGTGGTCTCGAAACCATTATTCCGACTAGGGTCTAAACCGGGCTATTACAACTCTCCCCCCTTAGGGATTTTCGTCTCCGAAAATCTTACCAGTGAATAGGTGTGGATATTGCTTTCTCATAACGTTCTCAGGCTCCCACGTAGCCTCTTCTACTCCGTGTTTGTGCCACAACACTTTCACTAAGGATATTCTCTTGTTTCTCAATTCTTTTGTCTCTTGTTCCAAAATTTGAATCAGTTGTTCACTATACGACAAGTCTGACTAAATTTCAACCTCAGTAGGAGCAATCACATGTGATGGATCAGATCTGTACTGTCGAAGCATCGACACATGAAACACATTATGAATTTTCTCTAACTCAAGTGACAACATCAATCTATAAGCGACCGGCCCAACTCGTTCAATGATCTCATACGGCCCGATAAACCTCGGACTCAACTTGCTTTTTCGGCCAAATCGAAGTATTTTCTTCCACGGAGACCCTTTCAAAAACACTTTGTCACCAACTTCGAATTCAATATCTTTTCGTTTCAAATCTACATAGGATTTCTGACAATCTGAAGCTACTTTCAAACTGTCACGAATCACTTTCACTTTCTGCTCAGTCTCTTTTATTAGATCAACCCCGTAAATCTTATTCTTACTCAGTCTCCAATACAATGGAGTTCGGCATTTTCGACTGTAAAGAGCCTCATACGGTGCCATTTTAATACTAGTTTGGAAACTATTATTGTACGCAAACTCAATCAACGACAAATCTTTTTCCCACGTACTTTCAAATTCAAGAATACAACACCTCAACATATCTTCGAGAACCTGAATGATCCGCTCAGATTGTCCATCCGTTTGCGGATGAAATGCAGTGCTGAAATGCAATTTTGTGCCTAAAGCCTCTTGCAATATCTTCCAAAATCGCGAGGTAAATCTCGGATCTCTGTCAGATACGATAGATAATGGCACCCCGTACAATCTCACAATCTCTGCAATATATAATTCAGCCAATCTATCAAGTGAATAATCTATTCTCACCGGAACGAAATGAGCTGATTTTGTCAATCTGTCAACTATCACTCAGATTGTATCTTTCTTTCCCGGAGATAAAGGTAGTCCCGACCCAAAGTCCATCGTGATTCTCTCCCATTTCCACTCAGGAATCATAATCGGTTGTAACAAACCAGATGGAACCTGATGTTTAGCTTTAACTTGCTGACATACTAAACACTTTGACACAAAGTTAGAAATGTCTCGTTTCATACCATGCCACCAATAAAACTGTTTCAGATCGTTATACATTTTCGTACTCCATGGATACACAGTCAAACGACTATTATGAGCTTCGTTCAAAATTAACTGAATCAACTCTGAATTCTTCGGAACACAAATTCGATTTCTGAATCTCAAACAATCATCACTATCAACTCAAAATTCTGAATTAGAATTCAAATCACATTGAGCTCGTTTTGCTATTATCTCATCATCACTTTTCTGGGCATCACAAATCTGACGTATGAACATCGGTCTCACTTTCAACTCAGCCAAAATTAAGTCATCATCACATAGATTTATCTGAGTACTCATAGCTCGCAAAGCACATAATGACTTTCGACTCAAGGCATCAGCAACTACGTTAGCTTTGCATGGATGATAATCAATCACAAATTCATAATCTTTCAACAATTCTAACCATCTTCTCTGTCGCAAATTCAATTCTTTCTGAGTCATCAAGTACTTCAAACTCCTATGATCGGTATAAATATGACATTTCTCACCAAATAAATAGTGACGCCAAATCTTCAATGCAAACACAATTGCGGCTAATTCAAGGTCGTGCGTCTGATAGTTGTTTTTATGCTACTTTAACTGCCTCGAAGCATAAGCAATGATTTTACCTTCTTGCATCAACACACAGCCTAAACCATTCAACGATGCATCACTATAAACTATGAATTCTTTACCCGATTCAGGTTGAACTAACACTGGTGCTTCCGTCAACAACGCTTTCAACTGCTCAAAACTCTTATGGCACTTTTCTGACCACTCAAATTTAACATCTTTCTGTAGCAACTTCGTCAACGGAGTCGCAATCATCGAGAAACCTTTCACAAACCGTCTATAGTATCCCGCTAGTCCCAGAAAACTACGGACTTCAGACACATTTCTCGGAGGCTTCCATTCTAAAATAGCTGAAATTTTACTCGGATCAACTCGTATTCCTGCAACTGATACAATATGTCCCAGAAAACCAACCTCACGCAACCAAAACTCACATTTGCTAAAATTTGCATACAATTGCTTCTCACACAGAGTCTGTAACACAATTCTCAAATGCTCGGCATGTTGCGTCTCACCACAAGAGTAAATCAGAATATCATCAATGAACACCACAACAAAATGATCCAAATACGGTCTAAATATCCGGTTCATCAAATCCATAAACACTGCAGGAGCATTTGTTAGTCCAAAAGGCATAACTAAAAACTCATAATGCCCGTACCTCGTTCTGAAAGCACTCTTCGGTACATCTGACTCTTTGACTCATAGCAGGTAGTAGCCCGATCTCAAATCTATCTTAGAAAACACTGTAGCTCCTTTCAATTGATCGAACAAATCATCAATACGGGGTAACGGATATTTATTCTTGATCGTCACTTTGTTCAACTGTCGGTAATCAATACACATTCTCATAGTGCCGTCTTTCTTATTCACAAACAACACAGGAACACCCCAGGGCGAGAAACTCGGTCGTGCAAATCCTTTATTAATCAACTCTTGCAACTGAGACTTTAACTCTTTCAATTCCGTTGGTGCCATTCTATACGGAGCTATTGAGATAGGAGTAGTCCTCGGCACTAATTCAATTCTAAATTCAACTTCTCGTATTGGAGGTAATCCCGGTAACTCTTCAGGAAACACATCTGGAAACTCACAAACCACAGGCACGGATTCAACTTTCTTTTCTGTAACTTTTGTATCAATCACATAAGCCAGATAAGCTTCGCAACCCTTTCTCACATAGTTCAAAGCTTTCATTGCAGATACAACAGCTGGTAACCCTTTTAAGTCACTGGATTAAATTTGAACCATCTCACCGTTCTGACTTCTCGAATCAATACTCTTTCTTTTACAATTGACAATGGCATTATGCAAAGTGAGCCAATCCATACCCAGAATGATATCAAACACATCAAAAGGTAGCAACATTAAATTAGCCAGAAAACAAACATCCCGAAACATCAACGGGCAGTTCTTGCACACCTTATCCATCAAGACACACTTGTCTAAAGGGTTTGATACTCTAATCACCAATTCAGTAGACTCAACAAGTAGAGTCTTACTTGATACTACATTCACACACATATACGAATGAGTAGAACCTGGATCTATCAATGCAATCACATCAGTATCAAATAAAGTGAAAGTACCAGTGATGACATTTGGAGATGACGCTTCCTCTCGTACACGTATAGCATAGGCTCAGGCAGGTGCTCTCGCCTCTGATCTCACAGCTGTATCAGTAGTTTCTCTTTGACTTCCACTTGCATTCTCGGCATTTCTGGGTGGTCTACCCCTAGCCGTCATATTATTCAGTCTTACACTCTGAACATTTTCTTCCTCAACTAACTTTGGGCAGTCTCGAATGAAGTGATCTCTTGATCCACTTTTATAGCAAGTTCTATTATTGTACTTGCCCCAACATTCTCCCACATGTCGCCTTCCACACTGTCTACACTCAGGCTTATTGCTTTTAACACTTCCAACACTCGATTCAGTCAGAATTTGAGCTCTTGGACCAACACGTTGTCTCACACGGTCTCTATCCGAATGTCCAAATGAAGTATTTGAACGATTGCTTGCATCTTTAAATCTCTTCGTCGAAGGTTGAGACAACTTACTCATCGATCTTTTTCTTACATCTCGAGCTTCAGAATCGGCTTTCTTCTTTTCTTTACTGAGCTCCTCGACTTTGCAAGCTCTTTCGACTAACACAACAAATTCATTTATGTCAAGTATCCCAACCAACAACTTAATATCCTCATTCAGCCCTTCTATGAAGCATTTACACATAGGAACTTCAGTCGAAACACATTCTCGTGCATACTGGCTCAATCTCACAAACTCCCGTTCATACTCAGTAACGGACATATGACCCTATTTCAGCTCTAGAAACTCATTACGTTTCTGATCTATGAATCGTTGACTGATATACTTCTTTCTAAATTCAACTTGAAAGAAATCCCAAGTGATTCTCTCTCTCGGAACCACAGAGGTCAACGGCTTCCACCAATTATAAGCCGTATCTCTCAACAAAGAAACTGCTGTAACACCCCAAACCCAGTCAATACGTTACGACCAAATCTGATATGTTACAGAAAAAGAAGTTTTGGAATTTTCAATAGAACATCGTAATTTGGAAACTTTTCGTTTAGTGATTTTAAAAACGTGACATTTGAAAACAATGTTGAGGTTTTACAAAAATATCTGAATTAATTAGTTATTCGCATGTCATCTTCTTGTTATCACCTTTTTAGAAAAATGATGGTTTACGGTTTTATTTTAGAAAAACTCCATATTTGACAATTCATAAGATATGCAATAACCAATTAAAGCAAAAACCCAAATTAAAGTTATGGAGGCCTTATTACATTGCAAAATCCCAAAATTAAAAAAAATGAGTTTAATTAGGAAAACGAAAGTGTACGAGAAAAATCATGCATGGCCACCCCAAAGTCCGCCTCGGCTCCCAATTCCACGATCTAGGGATTACCTGCAAAATTAAGCAGAGGGGTGAGTCACCGAGACTCAGTGTGTAATTCCCCTTATAACGCAATCCAGCTTTAAGCCCACAGATGCATATTGGGCCTTAGCCCACACAATATGGCATATTAAGAATGTATGCAATGCAGCCCAGCCCAATCCTAGTTTTCCATCCTCTAGGTCTCCTGAATCAGCCAAACACCCGTGGCATCAAGCCACTGTGGTCCCAGACCACTGTGGTCCTAGACCACTTGTGACAGAGTCACAGAATATATATACGTGGGGCCAACCCACTGTGGTCCCAGACAACTGTGACGATCTCTGATAAGTATACGTGGGGCCAACCCACTGTGGTCCTAGACCACTGAGATAAGTCACTGATAACTGTATGTATACGTGGTTCCAAACCACCGTGGTCCCAGACCACTGTGACATAGTCACTGAATAAAATATGTGGGGCCAACCCACCGTGGTCCTAGACCACTGTGACAGTCACTGAATCACACTTCCCCTTTCAATCTTTTCCCAAAACCCATGCAACATATTATCATACTGAGATGAATGCAACATACTTTCAATGTATAGCGGATAATTAATTCATACATGCATTTATTCGAAAGTAACATCATAACGGAACTTACCCGGTGTCTCCAACCTTACCCACGAGGGTATCTCGACTATCTATACAGTCATTTCAGCTTTCAGCCAACACAGTTATTAATGTAATTTAATAAAGTAAAGTGTGAGCATTACACACCTGATAACGCGTAAGACTATACACTCTAACTCGTCAACATTTTCACTAGAAGAAACAACCGCGATTTGTCTATCCCAGGCAGATGTCAGCTCTCTTCCACAACCCGACGGAAAATCACAAACCGCCAACACAGCACGTCATTTGAACGACGGATTAGAGACTATGAGTCCACCCCCTCAGACTCCTTAGATGCACCCTCCTTGGATCGGCTAACACTCATATCCATGATGAAAAACCTTGATCAATACAATACTATAGCGAATACAGGGATTGCCCCAACAAGGGGTTTGATTACGGCAGAGTAATATGAATAGAAGTTGATCACAAAGAATAAAAGAGAAACCCCTTACCTTGGCTACCAAAAATCTTATCAACAGATTCGGCTTGTGATTCTTGATGAATCCCTAATGAGAACCCGACATTAAGAAAAGGCTAGAAGGGTGTGTTAGAACACCAACAGGTTCGTCCATAGGAAAAGAAACACCAAAATGAGACTTCCGGCTTTTAGAACGAACAACTAAAAGGAAGAGAACAAGAATCGATAGCAAAGAATTAAGGATGAAGAACATTACCTTGCAAAACGCACCTACTGAATGTAGAGGATATTTCGTGACAGAAAATTAACTACTCGCTTCTTAAGATTCGGCTAGAGAACAAGAAATAGGGGTGCACGATGAGAAAATAAAAGATATGGGAGAAGTGCAAAAAGTATTCTGCTAGGAGAGACAAAAGTAGAGGAGTAGAGAGTTTCGGCTTTTGAAAAGGGTGAAAGAAAAGAAAAGTGAAAGAGATGAGTAGAAGAGAACCAAAATTTGGCTAAGAGGTAGAAGAGGGTTCGGCTAAAGAAAACAAAAGAATCAAAGGAGAAAAGAAGAAGAAAAAAGGGATGCCCGAATGGTCACACTGATTTCGGCTAAGGTTAAAGAAGTAAAAGAGATGAATAGGAGAAGCTGGCAGTTTTGGCACAGTGAGAAGTAGGGAACCGAATGAGAGAAAAAGAGAGAACTCAAGAAGACTTTTGCACAAATTGGCACTCACCCTTAATGACCGAAAATGCCAAAAATGAAAAATGCCTAAGACCTATGAGAATTTCTACACACTCACCTCCTAGCAACTAAACCCCAGAAATCCCCCTCAAGCTCCCCACATTCGCCAACACCTCCACCATCACCAGATCCCTTAATTTGCTCCTATTTTCACTCCCCAACACCCATTCAAATTGGTTTGACCAATTCAAATTCCTTCAAGCACTCTTGTCCATCCATTTGAATACATTGACCCATTCAACCATCACCCTTGAAGAGTCCCTGCCGAATCCATCTTCTCTCCTTCCTGGCGCCAAAAATAAAGCTTCATAATAAGGCTTATGGGATTCGAACTCCTCCCCTTCTGCTCCTACAAGTGACGCCACCTCCACTTGGACACAAGCTCCTTTGTGTCAACAACCACACGCAAATAAACTTAAGGCCTGCTCTTACTAGCTTTCCCCCCTAAAGTACACAAAACCAAAAATTTTACCAAGGCTCTGGCTTGAACCCGAGCCTCACCAGGACCCCCAAATGCATTTAAATAACAAGCAGAACAACCAACACACAGAAAAGCCTAACATGCAGAACCCCTAATTCTAGGATGTTACAGTTCTACCCCCTTAAAGAAATTTCGGCCTCGAAATTTACCTAACCAAAAGAGGTGAGGGTATTGCTGTAGTATCACATCCTCTGGCTCCCACGTGGCTTCCTCTGAACCGTGATTTCGCTAAAGAACTTTAACCAACGGAACTATCTTCCTTCTTAACACTTTAACATCTTGATCTAAGATCTGAACGGGTTCTTCTTTAAAAGACAAATCAGGTCTTACTTTAATTTCTTCTACCGGCACTATGTGAGATGGATCCGAACGGTAGCGCCTTAACATCAAAACATGAAATACATCATGTATCTGACTCAATTTCAGAGGTAACTCGAGCTGATAAGCTACTGGTCCCACACGCTTCAACACTCGATAAGGCCCGATGAACCTGGGGCTCAACTTGCCCTTTCGTCCAAACCTTAAAATCTTCTTCCAAGGCGAAGCTTTCAAAAAAACCTGATCACCCACTGCAAATTCTATTTCCTTACGCTTCAGATCTGCATAAGATTTCTGCCTGTCGGAAGCTTCCTTCAACCGAGTCCGAATCAACTTAACATTTTCCTCTGTCTCTGAAACCAATTCCGGACCCAATAACTGTCGCTCACCCAACTCTGTCCAGCAGGTAAGAGTACGACACTTACGACCATACAACGTTTCGTAGGGTGCCATCTGAATACTGGATTGATAGCTGTTGTTGTAAGCGAATTCTGCCAATGGTAAGGAATCCTCCCAATTACCCCTGAAGTCGATAACACAGCCTCTCAACATACTAAATGTAACACCCCAAACCCGGCCTAGAAGTTAGGCCTGAATCTGGTGTGTCACATTGAGGTGTTTTTCGAAAACCGCGTTTTCACTGAAAACCCTTCTTGATATTTAAAAACTAAAGTCCCAGTTTGCGATTGTTATTATTAATCGACATTTATTAAGAAGTCATTACCTTCAAAACCTTGATTGTAGCGGAAGCTTAATTTTAAAACTATTGATTTATGAAAACGTGTTATTTACAATTTAGTTACGAAAGCGTAGTGTTTTGAAAACATATATTGTTTTGGGAAAACCGCGATTCAATGTTGAGCAGATTTAAAACCAAATAAACTAAAAATCCAAAACTAAAAATCATAGTTTAAGAGAGGCCTTATTACAACCCAATAAGAAAATGATTAAAATAAAGTAGAATAGAATACTAAAAATTCAAAGCTGCTCGTAGTGTGGCCACCCCCGAGCCCTCCAGTACGTCGAATTGCCTACTGAGGATTACCTGAGAAAAAAATTAAAAAGAGGCGGTGAGTTTACGAAAACTCAGTGTGTACAACCCTCATCAGTAAGAACATGAATCACAACAATCTGGGTCGAAGCCCATTTCATGCTGATGGCAATTGGGCCTTAGCCCATAAAAGCCTCAGTTGGGCCTTAACCCGTATCAAATGTCACACATCATAAATATCTGGGCTTAAGCCCATCTTAATAATATAATCTGTATATGCAATGCATTAATGCCCATACCAGCCCTGCACTCCGTCTCCTGTCCAACCGTGCACTCCTGTGGGGATTTAATCAACCCACCCATCCGTAAACTCCTTATGTAGCACCTTCACGGCACTACCTTATCGATGCAAACATGGTGCTCGGTGGCTAAAAAGCCTTCGGTGGATCCACAGTCGTCAAGCGACCATGCGATCCTATTAGCACTTCCTCCGTAATAATAATCCCATCCCCATGCAACAAAATAACACATGAATGCAACATAAAATAATAACCATACGATAACAATCATAAATCGCGTACAAGGATAACCATATAACATGTAGGGGCGTTTTCGTCATTTTGCCCTTCAGGGGCATTTCGGTCATTTTACCTATCGAGGGTATTTCAGTAATTTTACCCACCGAGGGTATTTCAGTAATTTACCCACCAAGGGTATTTCGGTAATTTCATAAACTAGGGGTATTCTAAACAGAGATAATGAGACGATTGGGCCTAGGGCCCATTCTCAGCCCAAATGGGCCCACACGCTCGTGTGGCCCATTTGGCCCAAATCTAGCCACAGATATGAGATTCCCATAGTCTAATCCAACATCTACTACACAGTCATACAACTTATTCATATGGGCCCAAGGGCCCATTGAGGCCCAAACAGCCTAACCCACAAGAATACTAATGATGGCCTCAACTATCGCGTCGAAGCCCTCACACGTGTGCTCGCACGCTCGTGTGGCTACCATCGCTGTGTGACCGGCATTTCGGCATTTGCCACTCTACAGCTAGAGTAGGGCGAAATACACACCTGATAAGAATCTAAAGCTAATCCGCGCTCCGAATGCTCCTATCCCCAACGCCAACCAGGTATGCTTCCTCTCATCATCGACAGCTCCATTTATAGCCAGCTTCTCACCTTCCCTCTTGCTAGCTTTCCGATGTGGGATCCCTCCTTCAGTAGAGTTTAAATCCAACACAAACTCTTGCCGCCCCAACTTAGCAAAATAAATATCCCCTTTTTGCTACTCATGAGATTCGAACCCAGGCTCCCCTATAGCATAATCTACGCCACTAGCCACTAGGCCACAAGCTCCTCTTGTGTCTTAAAGTATGCGCAACTAAATATAAACCTATGGGCCAAACTCTAAGTTCACTTAAAAATAAATCAATATGAAATGCAAGCGCCAAGACTTGAACCCAAGCACTCACTTATCCCCTTAATGACGCCTTGCCACTAGACCACTCCCTTCTTTGTGTCATTTTTCTCCACATTTTATTCTTAAAGCCTACTACTAACACCCAAGGTTTTATTCACCTAAAACCTAAATTTTCCTAAAGCAAAAGTTTGAACCCGAGACTTCATAGAAGCCCTCTAACCTTCCAAAATCACTCACCTAATAGGTCCAACTTGCATTAGAGCCATTCTCTTGTTCTCAAAAATTTTTAAACGCTCTCATGCCCAAGTCCCAATGGGCCCAATTCAACTAGGCCCAAATTCGGGTCGTTACAAATCTACCATCCTTAAAGAAATTTCATCCTCGAAATTTCCAACTATCTAATAGCCGCACACTACCGGTTATACCCCTACGCTCCTGCTGCACACATTATCACTTTGCGTATTATCTGAATTAGAAATTTTATGAATTTAGCTCATAGTTCCAGTAATTAAACAAATGTTTTATGGAAGTAGTAGTTAAGAGTTGTTTTCGCAATTGCAAGCTCACTACAGTTTTAGTCTCCTACGGGCCTCAGTCTTACTCTAACTAAGAGTCTTAGTATAGTCTATCATCTAAAGTAAGCCCAGTAACTATTTACAGCATAACAGTTTAAAACAGATAGGAGAACTTACTTGGTTCGACGCTGGAGACTCGGTGTGCCACACAAAAATGTTCCAAAACCACTTCAAAATCATTTGTAAACATATTTTAAAATAAAAACTAAAGCCCACCTCACAGCCTGAGTTTTGCAACTGGGCTCTGATACCACTTAATGTAACACCCCAAACCCGGCCTAGAAGTTAGGCCTGAATCTGGCGTGTCACATTGAGGTGTTTTTCAAAAACCGCGTTTTCATTGAAAACCCTTCTTGATATTTAAAAACTAAAGTCCCAGTTTGCGATTGTTATTATTAATCGACATTTATTAAGAAGTCATTACCTTCAAAACCTTAATTGTAGCGAAATCTTAATTTTAAAACTATTGATTTATGAAAACATCTTATTTACAATTTAGTTGCGAAAGCGTAGTGTTTTGAAAACAGATATTGTTTTGGGAAAACCGCGATTCAATGTTGAGCAGATTTAAAACCAAATAAACTAAAAATCCAAAACTAAAAACCGGAGTTTAAGAGAGGCCTTATTACAACCCAATAAGAAAATGATTAAAATAAAGTAGAATAGAATACTAAAAATTCAAAGCTGCTCGTAGTGTGGCCACCCCCGAGTCCTCCAGTACGTCGAACCGCCTACTGAGGATTACCTGAGAAAAAAATTAAAAAAAGGGGGTGAGTTTACGAAAACTCAGTGTGGACAACCCTCATCAGTAAGAACATGAATCACAACAATCCGGGCCGAAGCCCATTTCAGTAACGGTGGCAATTGGGCCTTAGCCCATAAAAGCCTCAGTTGGGCCTTAACCCGTATCAAATGTCACATATCATAAATATCTGGGCTTAAGCCCATCTCAATAATATAATCTGTATATGCAATGCATTAATGCCCATACCAGCCATGCACTCCGTCTCCTGTCCAACCGTGCACTCCTGTGGGGATTTAATCGACCCACCCATCCGTACACTCCTTATGTAGCACCGGTTGTGGCACTACCTTATCGGTGCAGCATGGCTGCTCGGTGGCTAAAAAGCCTTCGGTGGATCCACAGTCGTCAAGCGACCATGCGATCCTATTAGCACTTCCTCCGTAATAATAATCCCATCCCCATGCAACAAAATAACACATGAATGCAACATAAAATAATAACCATACGATAACAATCATAAATCGCATACAAGGATAACCATATAACATGTAGGAGCGTTTTCGTCATTTTGCCCTTCAGGGGCATTTCGGTCATTTTACCTATCGAGGGTATTTCAGTAATTTTACCCACCGAGGGTATTTCAGTAATTTACCCATCAAGGGTATTTTGGTAATTTCATAAACTAGGGGTATTCTAAACAGAGATAATGAGACAGTTGAGCCTAGGGCCCATTCTCAGCCCAAAAGGGCCCACACGCTCGTGTGGCCCATTTGGCCCAAATCTAGCCACAGATATGAGATTCCCATAGTCTAATCCAACATCTACTACACAGTCATACAACTTATTCATATGGTCCCACGAGCCCATTGGGCCCACTTGGCCCATCGAGGCCCAGACAGCCTAACCCACAAGAATACTCATAATGGCCTCAACTATCGCGTCAAAGCCCCCATACGTGCGCTCGCACGCTCGTGTGGCCACCATCGCCGTGTGACCGGCATTTTGGCATTTGCCGCTCTACAGCTAGAGTAGGGCGAAATATACACCTGATAGGAATCTAAAGCTAATCCGCTCTCCGAATGCTCCTATGCCCAATGCCAACCAGGTATGCTTCCTCTCCTCATCGACAGCTCCATTTATAGCCAGCTTCTCACCTTCCCTCTTGCTAGCTTTCCGATGTGGGATCCCTCCTTCAGTAGAGTTTAAATCCAACACAAACTCTTGCCGCCCCAACTTAGCAAAATAAATATCTCCTTTTTGCTACTCATGAGATTCGAACCCAGGCTCCCCTATAGCATAACCTACGCCACTAGCCACTAGGCCACAAGCTGCTCTTGTGTCTTAAAGTATGCGCAACTAAATATAAACCTATGGGCCAAACTGTAAGTTCACTTAAAAATATATCAAAATGAAATGCAAGCGCCAAGACTTGAACCCAAGCACTCACTTATCCCCTTAATGACTCCTTGCCACTAGACCACTCCCTTCCTTGTGTCATTTTTCTCCACATTTTATTCTTAAAGCCTACTACTAACACCCAGGGTTTTATTCACCTAAAACCAAAATTTCCCTAAAGCCAAAGTTTGAACCCGAGACTTCATAGAAGCCCTCTAACCTTCCAAAATCACTCACCTAATAGGTCCAACTTGCATTAAAGCCGTTCTCTTGTTCTCAAAAATTTTTAAACGCTCCCGTGCCCAAGGCTCAATGGGCCCAATTCTACTAGGCCCAAATTCGAGGCATTACAAACCTACCTCCCTTAAACAAATTTCGTCCTCAAAATTTCCAACTATCTAATAGCCGCACACTACTGGTTATACCCCTACGCTTCTGCTGCACACATTATCACTTCGCGTATTATCTGAATTAGAAATTTTATGAATTTAGCTCATAGTTCCAGTAATTAAACAAATGTTTTATGGAAGTAGTAGTTAAGAGTTGTTTTCCCAATCGCAAGCTCACTACAATTTTAGTCTCCTACGGGCCTCAGTCTTAATCTAACTAAGAGTTTTAGTATAGTCTATCATCTAAAGTAAGCCCAGTAACTATCTACAGCATAACAGTTTAAAACAGATAGGAGAACTTAATTGGTTCGACGCCGGAGACTCGGTGTGCCACACAAAAATCTTCCAAAACCACTTCAGAATCATTTGTAAACATCTTTTAACATAAAAACTAAAGCCCACCTCACAGCCTGAGTTTTTCTACCGGGCTCTGATACCACTAAATGTAACACCCCAAACCCGGCCTAGAAGTTAGGCCTGAATCTGGCGTGTCACATTGAGGTGTTTTTTGAAAATCGTGTTTTCATTGAAAACCCTTCCTGATATTTAAAAACTAAAGTCCCAGTTTGCGATTGTTATTATTAATCGACATTTATTAAGAAGTCATTACCTTCAAAACCTTGATTGTAGCGGAAGCTTAATTTTAAAACTATTGATTTATGAAAACGTGTTATTTACAATTTAGTTGGGAAAGCGTAGTGTTTTGAAAACAGATATTATTTTGGGAAAACCGCGATTCAATGTTGAGCAGATTTAAAACCAAATAAACTAAAAATCCAAAACTAAAAATCGGAGTTTAAGAGAGGCCTTATTACAACCCAATAAGAAAATGATTAAAATAAAGTAGAATAGAATACTAAAAATTCAAAGCTGCTCGTAGTGTGGCCACCCCCGAGTCCTCCAGTACGTCGAACCGCCTACTGAGGATTACCTGAGAAAAAAATTAAAAAGAGGGGGTGAGTTTACGAAAACTCAGTGTGTACAACCCTCATCAGTAAGAACATGAATCAAAATAATCCGGGCCAAAGCCCATTTCAGTAACGGTGGTAATTGGGCCTTAGCCCATAAAACCCTCTGTTGGGCCTTAACCCGTATCAAATGTCACATATCATAAATATCTGGGCTTAAGCCCATCTCAATAATATAATCTGTATATACAATGCATTATTGCCCATACCAGCCCTGCACTCCGTCTCCTGTCCAACCGTGCACTCCTGTGGGGATTTAATCGACCCACCCATCCGTACACTCCTTATGTAGCACCGGTTGCGGCACTACCTTATCGGTCCAGCATGGCTGCTCGGTGGCTAAAAAGTCTTCGGTGGATCCACTGTCGTCAAGCGACCATGCGATCCTATTAGCACTTCCTCCGTAATAATAATCCCATCCACATTCAACAAAATAACACATGAATGCAACATAAAATCATAACCATACGATAACAATCATAAATCGCATACAAGGATAACCATATAACATGTAGGGGCGTTTTCATTATTTTGCCCTTTAGGGGTATTTCGGTCATTTTACCCATCGAGGGTATTTTAGTAATTTTTCCCACCGAGGGTATTTCAATAATTTACCCACCAAGGGTATTTCGGTAATTTCATAAACTAGGGGTATTCTAAACAGAGATAATGAGATGATTGGGCCTAGGGCCCATTCTCAGCCCAAATGGGCCCACACGCTCGTATGGCCCATTTGGCCCAAATCTAGCCACAGATATGAGATTCCCATAGTCTAATCCAACATCTACTACACAATCATACAACTTATTCATATGGGCCCACGGGCCCATCGAGGCCTAGACAGCCTAACCCACAAGAATACTCATAATGGCCTCAACTATCGCGTCGAAGCCCCCACACGTGCGCTCGCACGCTCGTGTGGCTACCATCGTCGTTTGACTGGCTTTTTGGCATTTGCCGCTCTACAGCTAGAGTAGGGTGAAATACAGACCTGATAGAAATCTAAAGCTAATCCAGGCTCCGAATGCTCCTATGCCCAACGCCAACCAGGTATGCTTCCTCTCCTCATCGACAGCTCCATTTATAGCCAGCTTCTCACCTTCCCTCTTGCTAGCTTTTCGATGTGGGATCCCTCCTTCAGTAGAGTTTAAATCCAACACAAACTCTTGCCGCCACAACTTAGCAAAATAAATATCCCCTTTTTGCTACTTATGAGATTCGAACCCAGGCTCCCCTGTAGCATAATCTACGCCACTAGCCACTAGGCCACAAGCTCCTCTTGTGTCTTGAAGTATGCGCAACTAAATATAAACCTATGGGCCAAAGTCTAAGTTCACTTAAAAATAAATAAAAATGAAATGCAAGCACCAAGACTTGAACCCAAGCACTCACTTATCCCCTTAATGACGCCTTGCCACTAGACCACTCCCTTCCTTGTGTCATTTTTCTCCACATTTTATTCTTAAAGCATACTACTAACACCCAGGGTTTTATTCACCTAAAACCAAAATTTCCCTAAAGCCAAAGTTTGAACCCGAGACTTCATAGAAGCCCTCTAACCTTCCAAAATCACTCACCTAATAGGTCTAACTTGCATTAAAGCCGTTCTCTTGTTCTCAAAAATTTTTAAATGCTCCCGTGCCCAAGGCCCAATGGGCCCAATTCTTCTAAGCCCAAATTCGAGGCGTTACAAACCTACCTCCCTTAAACAAATTTCGTCCTCAAAATTTCCAACTATCTAATAGCTGCACACTACCGGTTATACCCCTACGCTTCTGCTGCACACATTATCACTTCGCGTATTATCTGAATTAGAAATTTTATGAATTTAGCTCATAGTTCCAGTAACTAAACAAATGTTTTACGGAAGTAGTAGTTAAGAGTTGTTTTCGCAATCGCAAGCTCAGTACAGTTTTAGTCTCCTACGGGCCTCAGTCTTACTCTAACTAAGAGTTTTAGTATAGTCTATCATCTAAAGTAAGCCCAGTAACTATCTACAGCATAACAGTTTAAAACAGATAGGAGAACTTACTTGGTTCGACGCCGGGGACTCGGTGTGCCACACAAAAATCTTCCAAAACCACTTCAGAATCATTTGTAAACATCTTTTAACATAAAAACTAAAGCCCACCTCACAGCCTGAGTTTTGCAACCGAGCTCTGATACCACTAAATGTAACACCCCAAACCCGGCCTAGAAGTTAGGCCTGAATCTGGCGTGTCACATTGAGGTGTTTTTCGAAAACCGTGTTTTCATTGAAAACCCTTCTTGATATTTAAAAACTAAAGTCCCAATTTGCGATTGTTATTATTAATCGACATTTATTAAGAAGTCATTACCTTCAAAACCTTGATTGTAGCGTGTAACATCCCGAAATTGGGCCGAGTAGGATTGGGCCGATTGGACCTTGAGCTTAGGAGTGTTTAAAATCTTTAAGAAAATGATAATGGTGTTTTTGCAAATTGGATTTATTAGTTAAGTGGATTTGGAAGGTTACGAGGTTTCTATGAATTCTCGGGTTTAATTGGGTATTAGGAAAAATTTGAGTGTCATCTTGTTACTTGTGTTAGCTCGGGTAGGATTATTTGTGTGCTTAGCATAGTCTTGTGAAGGTTTGGATTTATTTACGAATTTAGAATAATTTTTAGTATGGAAAATTTAGTGAAATGGATTAGATGAACTTGACACTTAAGTTAATTTAAGTGTTAAATTCTAGCACATGAGGAGTTAGTAGCATAGTGGATAAGGAGCTTGAAAGGTTGCTTGAGGGAAGTGGTTCGAGTTGCTTAGAAAGCATTTTGAAGACTTTATTTTTTTTGTATCCTAGCATTGATGGACGGTCAAACTCTAATTATGATAGGTTGGACCTTAAGTTTTTGGTAAGTTGAATTTTGGTTTAAGGAAAGCTTGAAATAGGGGATAAGAATCTTAAAGTTATGGAAGGTTGGGGAGACAAAGGGCTTGGCTTAAAAAAGATGTTTTGGAAACTCTTTCAAGGCCTTTAGTGCATGTATGTGGACGGCAAGTATGGCTAGGGGGTGGCCGAATGTTGTTAGGTGGTTTGGGGGAGGATATTTGGTCAACCTTTGGCATTTGTGCATCTTTTGGCATTGTTTTCTTTCTCTCCAAAAACTCCCCTCTTTGGCCGAATGTTTTTGTGCATTTTGTGCAAATTTTGCTTTTGGTTTAGCCTTTATTTTGTTTGAACCAAAAATGTTATTTCCTTTCTCTCATCTTTGCTCTTGAAACCGAAACCATACTCTTCCATATCTTTCTTTTACTTTCTCATTTCCTTGCTCAAAGCCGAAAGTATCTATCTTCTTCTTTTCATCTCTCAAACTCTTGAGCCGAAATCCTCTTTACTTTCCTTTGCCGAATTTCTCTCTTCCATTTTACCTTTCTTTTTATTCCTCTTTTCCACTCTAGCCGAATCCTCTCTCTCTCATTTTGATTTTCTTTGCCACTCACGTACTATATTTCTTTTTATCCACATATCATTTGCTATCTTCATTCAAAACCATAGCCGAATCTTCTTTATCTTTTTGTGTGTATCTTGGCCGAATATCATCACAAGGGTAGGTCTTCATTTGGTTTTCTCAATCGGTTTTGGAAGGGGTAAGTATTCATGGCCGTTTTTCCTTTGTTTTTTTCTCTTTTACGTCGCGTTTTCTTGGCGGCAAGGGCCAAATTTTGGGCACTTGTTAATAAGGTTCTAATCATTCTTAGAAACCGATTATTCTTTTAGGCTCTTCAGAATTTTGGAAGCAATCGATTTAACCCTACTCCTCTAGTAATCAAGTGATTTTGGGGCAATCAAGAATGGGTTCGAAAAGAGCGATTAATAGTGTTTGGAAGAGGGGTGGTTCCGCTATACCCTCAAATTTCAAATGAAGGGTCGTGTCGTGATTCGAGACTTTTCACCGGTTGTGGACCCTTTGCCAAAGCAAAGATTGATTATTTGAAGTCGTCGTACTTCAGAGCCATTGTTCGCTCGTGGTTCTTCATCAGTTTATGAACCATCAATTGGAGTGAAATCGCATATAGTTGTTGTTCGAGATTTCGAGGGTAAGGATTTAGATTACTTATCATTTGTATAGTTTTATGAATGTTAGTGTTCTAATCAAGAGTGATAAATATTTAGGTATCGACGAGCGGGAAAGTATAGTTCTCACTATTATCAGGTGCGTAGTTATCACACTGTCTCTTGATTGTGTGTACCTTACACACTTTATAACTCGGTTATGTATATGTATATATAATTTCAATTTACTAATCATATTATCAAAGTGGAAAACGAAGAGATCTTGATATGATACCGTGATGGTATGAATGAGGATTTGGGTAAGTCCGTTTCTATATGTTGTTAATACATGTGGATTGAAATCATGATCTACGATTTATGATATATTTGTTATGTGTTTCATAATAAAGTATATTGACATGATTTGTTTATCTATTGCATTGGTATGGGCAATATGAGAGGAGGGGGAAGATTGATATTCGTGTCTTCGGACACCAGAGGTTTGGCACCTCCAGTGATTTGGTATCACATCTGTGTCTTTGGGACACCAGAGGTTTGGCACCTCATAGCGACTCGTCCCTGTGGATTAACACCACCGTGGGTTGGCCCCACTTTTGAGATATGGGATTGTCGCCAGTGATTTGGTATCACACGTGGGTTGGCCCCACAACTTGATTATTCGTGACTTTGGTCACCAAAGTGATTTGGTATCACATTTGTGTCTTTGGGACACGGAGGTTTGGCACCTCATAGCGACTCGTCCCTGTGGATTAACACCACCGTGGGTTGGCCCCACTTTTGAGATATGGGATTGTCGCCATGATTTGGTATCACACGTGGGTTGGCCCCACAACTTGATTATTATCGTGACTTTGGTCACCAAAGATTTGGTATCACATTTGTGTCTTTGGGACACCGGTGGTTTGGCACCACCAAAGGGTTTGGTACCACACGGGGTAGAAAAAGGAGAGTTACTGGATGGCTAGGTTGGGTGCATCATATATATATATACATTGCTTGGTTATGATTTGTGTAAGTATGTGGCATTTACCCGGAGAGGGAATATGCACTTGAGTCTTGGTGACTCACCTTCTCCCTTATCTTTTCAGGGTGATTCGTGAGATCGCGGATGTGGAGCCTGATGAACTCGAGGAGGCCATGCAATAAAATTTGATTTTACAAGAACTTCTATTTGGGTACTTGATTTTAATTTGGTTTTCATTTTTATGGGTTTGTAATAAGGCCTCCTTAATTATGTTTTTTGGATTATTTACATGCTTTGGATTTGTTTTAAATATGGCTTATAAATTACATGATTGATTTAATGATATGTGAACAAAGTTTTCTAAAATACAAAGCGCGATGGTTTTAAAACGTTACCATCGGGTAACCTAAATAAATTGATAATTTTAACAACTTAAGTATTTTCGATAACTCATACTATTTTCCAAAACTCCAGCCTCCAAATTTCTATTAGATACGGTTTTCAACCTAATCACTTTAGTTTCTTTTCAATTTATAAAAGGTTTACAAATCTAAGTCATAAACTAAGTTTTAAAGATTTATTTTCGGGATTTCAAAGTAAATTATCGCTTTTTAATTTATTATACACCGATTTCTACGAACTTAGAACAACAAAGAGTTTTTCACTAAAATTTAATCGGTAACTCGTTTTTCCTCAAAACGTTTTCCCCTGTGACATACCAAATTCGGTCGTGGCGTATTGATCGGGTTTGGGGTGTTACAAATTGGTATCAGAGCCAAGTTCAAAAGCTCTACTGTGGGCCCGAGGCCCAAAATGATTTAAAGTATGGTCTTAAAAGTTTTGTTTAAAATTATATGGTTGGAAAGGCATGGCACCGAGTCTCCTGCACCCGATCCGCCTGTAAGTATCTCAAATGGCTTTTCTTTTGATGATATGATTATAATGATGATGGCATGAATGATTAGTAGTAGAAACTACTCTAGAGACCCAAAACTATAGGTTGAATGTACTCGCGAAACAAACTTCTTATTAAAACTTTTCGTAAAACTGTGTTTTAAAGAAAGTGGAATAATGACTAATGCATAACGCTTTTAAATCGGATAAGTCGAGACTTTAGACATGAATTTTAGGGGACGTGGTTGTCGTGGACGTGGTATTGGCCGAGGTGCTAGGGCTAGATCTTTGGCATCGAGGCATATTTTTGAAAAGGAGGCGTTAGCATCGCTAGTGGTTGAGACGACGGGGTCTCACGATCGAGTTGGGATTGATGAGTGACTTAGTTAGTTAAGGAAGTCTTCGAGGAGGTTTGGAGCATGCTTGAGATGCGAGGTTTAAGGAGCATAAGGCTCGGGTTTGTTTCTCACCTCAAGTCGGATATGTTTGGTTGTGTGAAAAAGGATTCAAGATTATGTGAAAAAGTACATTGTAGTTTTTAAGGGCGAGTGTGCAAAATAAAGCATAGTGGTGTGATTTGAGCAGTGTGTTAGTAGTTGGTTGGAAATTTCGAGGACGAAATTTTTTTTTTAGGAGGGTAGAATTGTAACATCCCGAAATTGGGCCTAGTAGGATTGGGCCGATTGGACCTTGAGCTTAGGAGTGTTTAAAATCTTTAAGAAAATGAGAATGGTGTTTTTGCAAATTGGATTTATTAGTTAAGTGGATTTGGAAGGTTACGAGGTTTCTATGAATTCTCGGGTTTAATTGGGTGTTAGGAAAAATTTGAGTGTCATCTTGTTACTTGTGTTAGCTCGGGTAGGATTGTTTGTGTGCTTAGCATAGTCTTGTGAAGGTTTGGATTTATTTACGAAGTTAGAATAATTTTTAGTATGGAAAATTTAGTGAAATGGATTAGATGAACTTGACACTTAAGTTAATTTAAGTGTTAAATTCTAGCACATGAGGAGTTAGTAGCATAGTGGATAAGGAGCTTGAAAGGTTGCTTGAGGGAAGTGGTTCGAGTTGCTTGGAAAGCATTTTGAAGACTTTATTTTTTTTGTATCCTAGCATTGATGGACGGTCAAACTCTAATTATGATAGGTTGGACCTTAAGTTTTTGGTAAGTTGAATTTTGGTTTAAGGAAAGCTTGAAATAGGGGATAAGAATCTTAAAGTTATGGAAGGTTGGGGAGACAAAGGGCTTGGCTTAAGGAAGATGTTTTGGAAACTCTTTCAAGGCCTTTAGTGCATGTATGTGGATGGCAAGTGTGGCTAGGGGGGTGGCCGAATGTTGTTAGGTGGTTTGGGGGAGGATATTTGGTCAACCTTTGTCATTTGTGCATCTTTTGGCATTGTTTTCTTTCTCTCCAAAAACTCCCCTCTTTGCCCGAATGTTTTTGTGCATTTTGTGCAAATTTTGCTTTTGGTTTAGCCTTCATTTTGTTTGAACCAAAAATGTTATTTCCTTTCTCTCATCTTTGCTCTTGAAACCGAAACCATACTCTTCCATATCTTTCTTTTACTTTCTCATTTCCTTGCTCAAAGCCGAAAGTATCTATCTTCTTCTTTTCATCTCTTTCTTTTCTTCTCTCAAACTCTTGAACCGAAATCCTCTTTACTTTCCTTTGCCGAATTTCTATCTTCCATTTTACCTTTCTTTTCATTCCTCTTTTCCACTCTAGCCGAATCCTCTCTCTCTCATTTTGATTTTCTTTGCCACTCACGTACTATATTTCTTTTTATCCACATATCATTTGCTATCTTCATTCAAAACCATAGCCGAATATTCTTTATCTTTTTGTGTGTATCTTGGCCGAATATCATCACAAGGGTAGGTCTTCATTTGGTTTTCTCCAATCGGTTTTGGAAGGGGGTAAGTATTCATGGCCGTTTTTCCTTTGTTTCTTTTCTCTTTTCTCTCATGCTTTTCTTGAGGGCAAGGGCCAAATTTTGGGCACTTGTTAATAAGGTTCTAATCATTCTTAGAAACCGATTATTCTTTTAGGCTCTTCTAATTTTGAAGCAATCGATTTAACCCTACTCCTCTAGTAATCGAAGTGATTTTGGGGCAATCAAGAATGGGTTCGAAAAGAGCAGTTAATAGTGTTTGGAAGAGGGGTGGTTCTGCTATACCCTCAAATTTCAAACGAAGGGCTGTGTCGGTAGTTCAAGACTTTCCACCGGGTTGTGGACCCTTTGCCAGCGAAGATCGATTATTTGAAGTCGTACGTACCCCCGAGCCATTGTTCGTTCGTGGTTCTTCATCAGGTTATGAACCATCAATTGGAGTGAAATCGCATATAGTTGTTGTTCGGGATTTCGAGGGTAAGGATTTAGATTACTTATCATTTGTATAGTTTTATGAATGTTAGTGTTCTAATCAAGAGTGATAAATATTTAGGTATCGACGAGCGGGAAAGTATAGTTCTCACTATTATCAGGTGCGTAGTTATCACACTGTCTCTTGATTGTGTGTACCTTACACACTTTATAACTCGGTTATGTATATGTATATATAATTTCAATTTACTAATCATATTATCAAAGTGGAAAACGAAGAGATCTTGATATGATACCATGATGGTATGAATGAGGATTCGGGTAAGTCCGTTTCTATATGTTGTTAATACATGTGGATTGAAATCATGATCTACGATTTATGATATATTTGTTATGTGTTTCATAATAAAGTATATTGACATGATTTGTTTATCTATTGCATTGGTATGGGCAATATGAGAGGAGGGGGAAGATTGATATTCGTGTCTTCTGACACCGAGGTTTTGGCACCTCCAAAGTGATTTGGTATCACATTTGTGTGTTTGGGACACCAGAGGTTTGGCACCTCATAGCGACTCGCCCACTCGTGGATTAACACCACCGTGGGTTGGCCCCACTTTTGAGATATGGGATTGTCGCCAGGTGATTTGGTATCACACGTGGGTTGGCCCCACAACTTGATTATTCGTGACTTTGGTCACGGTGATTTGGTATCACATTTGTGTCTTTGGGACACCGGAGGTTTGGCACCTCATAGCGACTCATCCCGTGGATTAACACCACCGTGGGTTGGCCCCACTTTTGAGATATGGGATTGTCGCGGTGATTTGGTATCACACGTGGGTTGGCCCCACAACTTGATTATTCGTGACTTTGGTCACCAAAGATTTGGTATCACATTTGTGTCTTTGGGACACCAGTGGTTTGGCACCACCAGTGGTTTGGTACCACACGGGGTAGAAAAAGGAGTTACGGATGGCTAGGTTGGGTGCATCATATATATATACATTGCTTGGTTATGATTTGTGTAAGTATGTGGCATTTACCCGGGAGAGGGAATATGCACTGAGTCTTGCTGACTCACCTTCTCCCTTATCTTTTCAGGTGATTCGTGAGATCGCGGATGTGGAGCCGGATGAACTCGAGGAGGCCATGCAATAAAATTTGATTTTACAAGAACTTCTATTTGGGTACTTGATTTGAATTTGGTTTTCATTTTTATGGGTTTGTAATAAGGCCTCTTTAATTATGTTTTTTTGGATTATTTACATGCTTTGGATTTGTTTTAAATATGGCTTATAAATTACATGATTGATTTAATGATATGTGAACAAAGTTTTCTAAAATACAAAGCGCGATGGTTTTTAAAACGTTACCATCGGGTAACCTAAATAAATTGATAATTTTAACAACTTAAGTATTTTCGATAACTCATACTATTTTCCAAAACTCCAGTTTCCAAATTTCTATTAGATACGGTTTTCAACCTAATCGCTTTAGTTTCTTTTCAATTTATAAAAGGTTTACAAATCTAAGTCGCAACTAAGTTTTAAAGATTTATTTTCGGATTTCAAAGTAAATTATCGCTTTTAATTTATTATACACACGATTTCTACGAACTTAGAACAACAAAGAGTTTTTCACTAAAATTTAATCGGTAACTCGTTTTTCCTCAAAACGTTTTCCCCTGTGACATACCAAATTCGGTCGTGGCGTATTGACCGGGTTTGGGGTGAAGCTTAATTTTAAAACTATTGATTTATGAAAATGTGTTATTTACAATTTAGTTGCGAAAGCATAGTGTTTTGAAAACAGATATTGTTTTGGAAAAACCGCGATTCAATTTTGAGCAGATTTATAACCAAATAAACTAAAAATCCAAAACTAAAAACCGGAGTTTAAGAGAGGCCTTATTACAACCCAATAAGAAAATGATTAAAATAAAGTAGAATAGAATACTAAAAATTCCAAGCTGCTCGTAGTGTGGCCACCCCCGAGTCTTCCAGTACGTCGAACCACCTACTGAGGATTACCTGAGAAAAAAATTAAAAAGAGGGGGTGAGTTTACGAAAACTCAGTGTGTACAACCCTCATCAGTAAGAACATGAATCACAATAATCCGGGCCGAAGCCCATTTCAGTAACGGTGGCAATTGGGCCTTAGCCCATAAAAGCCTCAGTTGGGCCTTAACCCGTATCAAATGTCACATATCATAAATATCTGGGCTTAAGCCCATCTCAATAATATAATCTATATATGCAATGCATTAATGCCCATACCAGCCATGCACTCCGTCTCCTGTCCAACCGTGCACTCCTGTGGGGATTTAATCGACCCACCCATCCGTACACTCCTTATGTAGCACCGGTTGCGGCACTACCTTTATCGGTGCGGCATGGTCGCTTTCGGTGGCTAAAAAGCCTTCTGGATCCACAGTCGTCAAGCGACCATGCGATCCTATTAGCACTTCCTCCATAATAATAATCCCATCCACATGCAACAAAATAACACATGAATGCAACATAAAATCATAACCATACGATAACAATCATAAATCGTATACAAGGATAACCATATAACATGTAGGGGCATTTTCGTTATTTTGCCCTTCAGGGGCATTTCAGTCATTTTACCCATCGAGGATATTTCAATAATTTTACCCACCGAGGGTATTTCAGTAATTTACCCACCAAGGGTATTTTGGTAATTTCATAAACTAGGGGTATTCTAAACAGAGATAATGAGATGATTGGGCCTAGGGCCCATTCTCAGCCCAAATGGGCCCACACGCTCGTATGGCCCATTTGGCCCAAATCTAGCCACAGATATGAGATTCCCATAGTCTAATCCAACATCTACTACACAGTCATACAACTTATTCATATGGGCCCACGGGCCCATTGGGCCCACTTGGCCCATCGAGGCCTAGACAGCCTAACCCATAAGAATACTCATGATGGCCTCAACTATCGCGTCGAAGCCCCCACACGTGCGCTCGCACGCTCGTGTGGCTACCATCGCCGTGTGACCGGCATTTCGGCATTTGCCGCTCTACAGCTAGAGTAGGACGAAATACACACCTGATAGGAATCTAAAGCTAATCCGCGCTCCGAATGCTCCTATGTCCAATGCCAACCAGGTATGCTTCCTCTCCTCATCGACAGCTCCATTTATAGCCAGCTTCTCACCTTCCCTCTTGCTAGCTTTCCGATGTGGGATCCCTCATTCAGTAGAGTTTAAATCCAACACAAACTCTTGCCACCCCAACTTAGCAAAATAAATATCCCCTTTTTGCTACTCATGAGATTCGAACCCAGGCTCCCCTGTAGCATAATCTCTGCCACTAGCCACTAGGCCACAAGCTCCTCTTGTGTCTTAGAGTATGCGCAACTAAATATAAACCTATGGGCCAAAGTCTAAGTTCACTTAAAAATAAATAAAAATGAAATGCAAGCGCCAAGACTTGAACCCAAGCACTCACTTATCCCCTTAATGACGCCTTGCCACTAGACCACTCCCTTCCTTGTGTCATTTTTCTCCACATTTTATTCTTAAAGCCTACTACTAACACCCAGGGTTTTATTCACCTAAAACCAAAATTTCCCTAAAGCCAAAGTTTGAACCCGATACTTTATAGAAGCCCTCTAACCTTCCAAAATCACTCACCTAATAGGTCCAACTTGCATTAAAGTCATTCTCTTGTTCTCAAAAATTTTTAAACGCTCCCATGCCCAAGGCCCCATGGGCCCAATTCTACTAGGCTCAAATTCGGGGCGTTACAACTGCACACTTAATGCATTCATCAAGAGTCAACGGCATCTCATCAAATACCCGAATTGTACTCTCGAACCAAAAACTCGGCTCATTCAGCATCATCATCAGCTGTGGCCCTAAACTCTTCGGCCCCGTACTTTTGAATCTTATCCACAGGAGGTTTATTCAATCTGATCGGATCTGTAACTTGAGGCACAACAGGTACTTGTCGAGGTGGAGGTTGTGGAGCAGCCAGATTCATTTGAACGAACTCCAAAAACCACTCACTCATCATTCGGAAGAAGGCTTGCTTAGCCTCTCCTCCCTCACTACTATCATTTGGCCTAGATGTGGCCGGCGCTGTCCCTTGAGCGGGAGCAGGCACGTTACTCTCAACATCGTCAGCAACTGCTCGATCGGGATCCATTAGTATATGAAAACACATTTTCAACTGTCAGGATTCATCACACTATCGCAATTATATATATGGCATGTATAGCTAGACTCACACGCGCTACGCTAGTCCGAGAATCGACTAAACCGTAGCTCTGATACCAATAAAATATAACACCCTAACCCGAAACCATCGCCAGAATAGGGTTAAGAGGCATTATCGAACAATCAAAACATATCACATTCATTTTACAACACATAGTTATTCATCAATCAAACATATTCAATTATAAACATATAGTCTCTTATTGAGGTCTACGAGACCTTAATCACATGCTAGAAAGGGGTCGGGACTGAACCGAACACTTACAAAAATTCTCAAAAATTTAAAACTTTTCAAAGTTACAGAGGTCACACACCCATGCGGTCAGGCCGTCTGCCTCACACTGCTTCCAGACACACCCATGTGTCTAGGCCGTGCCAAAACAGGGCATACATACTGACTTGTCCACACGGCCACCAGACACACCCGTGTGCCATGGCCGTGTGAAATTAAGCTAGCTACTGACTTGATCACACAGCCTCCAAGCACGCCCGTGTGCCACAGCCGTATAACCTACCCAGGCACACATCGAAGTGGCCCTTGAGCCACACGGCAAAGACACACGCCCGTGTCCCTTGGCTGTGTATGCAAAATAGGCCATTTGTAAGGCCAATTTGCCACCCACACAAGGGTCATCCCTACAAGCTTCAAGTCAATGCTAATTCATGCTTCTAAATGCATTCAATCATTCCATTTCATGCACCAATTAGTCACCAACAATACCATCTACTTCCATACCTAATAACATCACAAATAAGTCCATTCAAAGTAACAATTGTACATCTCAAAGCATATATATATCAAACATCATGTAATCCATATCATAATTCATCTTCAAGCCACATCTTTCATCAACCACATAATCATGAAATATACTAAATTCATAGCTCAATCATAAATTCAACATCATTCAACTTCCAAGCCAAATCACATGGCAAGGATTAAGCATATCAAAACATTCCATAACTTCTAGCCTATACATGCCATATTTCAACTATATACATCTTTCCAAAAGTACCAAAATGGTTAGCCAATAGTGTGATTTAGTCGCTGACGATCCCCTGATCCGAGCAAGCTTTACTGACACTGTAAAACAGAGAAACAAATCACACAGTAAGCTTTCAAAGCTTAGTAAGTTCGTAATGTAATTCATATTACTCAATAATACCACATCAATACATAATTAAACCATCACATAGATAAATGCACAACTAGGCTCATCATCAATCTCAACCATATGCTCAAGTATCTATTCATTCAACTTTTAAGGCTATCATCAACCACATAGGTTCAAACGTACCTTGATCAACACATAGTTACTCACCATTCATGCTACTCTCTTGCTCGATATTACCTCTCGTTCAACCTTTGCTATTCCTTTGATTTATTCACACACTTAGTGCCAATTTCATAACCGAAACATAATCGTCACCGTACACTTAGTGCCAATATGATAAACTAAACTTATATCTGTATCGCACACACAGTGCCAATTTGATAAGCCAAAGCTTCTATCTTTTCGCACACACAGTGCTAATCATCTCTGTCTCGTTTCTAATTTCACACCCTTAGTGCCCTCTAATTCAATTCCGCACATAGCATTTCTAATCTCATAGTTATATATATATTCATTCAATTCACATCACATAGATATAATTTACAGCTAGTATTATATCCGAACTTACCTCGGATGTCAAAATATCGAAACGGTCGATTAATCGAGCAGTTTGTCTTTGCCTCGATCTCGATCCGAACCTCTCCTTTCTTGGTCTATACACATTTAAATTCAACTCATTCAATCACCAATTCATTCAATTTAGTCCACACACAAAAATTTAGGGCATTTTACAAAATAACCCTCACATTTTCACATTTCGACACTTTAGTCCCTAATTCACAATATCACAAAATACACCAAATTTCTACTCACACAAGCTTAGCCGAATTCTTCCCATGCTAATACAAGAAGCCCACACATTTCATTTATTTCACATTTTAGTCCTCCAGTTTACACTTTTCTCAATTTGGCCCAAATTACTCAATTTCACCAAAAATCCAAATACAAACTATGTTAACCCAACACTAAGCTTTGATATTCCACCAACTATCAACACAAAGCTCACATATTCATCAATGGCACATCTCAAAATCACCATCAATTTCTACAATTTAAGCATGGTTTTAGTAGAGCACAAAGCAACGATTACGAAAATGTAGAAATTATCAAAAACCGAGCTCAAAACATACCTTAATTGAGATTATCAATGGCCGAACCCTAACAAGCTTTCCTCTCTTTCTTTTTCTTCAATTTTCGGCAATAAAAGATGAGAATATGGCTTCATCTTTCTTTTTGTTTTATTAAATTATCACTTAATTATCAAATTCCAATACTAACCTTTTTATTATCATAAAAGACAAATTAACAATAAGGTTATTATGTCATTTAACCAACCACTATCTCATTAATGGTTTAATTGCCTCATAAGGCCTCCTCATTTAAAAGCCGTAACACATAGATACTTCAACAATCAGCATACAGCTTTTACACTTTATGCGATTAAGTCCTTTTTGCTAATTAAACACACAATCAATATAATCTTCACACAGAAATTTCACACATGCTAAATCACATACTGTTAACGTAAAAAATAATATTAAATGTTATTCTGACCTCGAATTTGTGGTCTCAAAACCACTGTTCTGACTAGGGTCTAAATCGGGCTGTTACAGGGAGAGTGTGAGTTTCTCGACGATCCGCTTGACACGTTCGCAAGTTGGCCATCTACATGGAAAGGGAAACAATAGGGTAAGCATTACAAATAGTTAGTAAGTTCATAGGTATTTACACAACAACTTACCTCAACTTACAACTTAATTCGATAAGAAACTATGTTTACGAGTATGCCTAGACATGGCAACCACATATCAACAGGGTGAGTATCAACAAATCAACACTTATAATGAACATTTATTCAATTCCATATCATTTTCCATCTATAATCAACAATACATCCAAATTCAATATATTGTCATTCACTATTTCATTTCATTATTCGAATTCCGAATCAAAATCATTAATCTGTCACATTATCATCTTGGCCCTCTAGGCTCATATATTAAGTTCGCATGGTCTTTCATAAATCAGAATATGTATTTGTATCATCAAATCATATTATTTACTCAATCCATATATCATTTATCCCATTGACCTTTTTATACCCCTATTAACCTAACTCGAACTCGAATAGATACACAGATCCAACTAACACACCAATTTGGCACCCAATGCCTTATTGGACAATGCCAAATTAAAAGTTGTGCCCGGCACCCATTGGCACATAGTCAAAGTAACTCGTACTCTATCTACCCTATGGCATTCCAACTATATCCGACTTTGCCTGAACAGTTAATCAGGTAACCAATAATCAAATTTCTTTATAGTTCAATCTTCATTTTATCGATCTCAATATCATCAATTCATCAATCAAGACATCATTTAATACATAGCATAGCATTATTCATTACAATACTAAACCAATTTCACAATTTCATCAATTTATACTATTTTCACTTTTATTCAATTAAGTCCTCTATCTCGAAAATTTAACATAAGCATATCAATTTGATTCAATTCAACTAATCAATCTCAGATTACAATTCATTATATTCAATATATCAATCAATTTGTCATTTCTTATGATTTAGTTCATATCTCACATTTTTGTACCAAATCGTAAATAATCCAAATTTCAATTAAACAAATTTAGAATTATAATTTTAAACACATAAAAAATTTAAAAAAAAATAATGTATGAACTTACCTAGTCAAAATAGCAAACAACCAAATCTTCAAGGACTAATAACCAATTTCGCCTTTTTTTCTTGATTATCATTGGTTTGGTTCAATTTTTCATTTATACAATAATTTTGTTCAATTTATCAATTCAATCCCAATTATTTCATCTTATTATAAGCATATATCAGCTCAATTTCATTATTCAAATTCCCCTAAACTTTTGCATTATATTCAATTTAGTCCCTAAAACTGAAATTACCATAACTTTCATATTTGAGCTTCGATTTCGAAATCAATCTCAATTTTATCCTTCTACAGCCATCTATTATCTATAATTATATAAATTTCTTGTTAATTTTGAAATATTTACACTTTAGTCCCTATGTTCAAAATTAACAGTTTTCACTTTACAAACTAGTTCTTTTTCATATCTAAGCTTAAAATGTAACAATTTAGTACTAAAAGCTTCAAGAATAAAAACAAAAACTTTTAAAATTTTTAACAGTTTTAAAAATTGGTATACGAGTTAGCTAAATCAAGCTCCTAAAACCTCAAAAACATAAAAATTATAAGAAACAGACTTGAATTTACCTAATAACCAAAGGGCCAAATATGAAAGAGCTTGAAACCCTTTTCTTTATTTTCCAAATGGTGGAATATGATGAATAGTAGAAAACGGCTTGTTTTTCAATTAATAATTCCTTTATATACTTTAATTAATATGTTAATCACCTAAAATTAGCTGAATTAATCTTAATAATTAATCTTAATAAAGTTAAATCAACTTTAGTGGTTGCACAATGTCTTCCACTATCGATTGGTAATATATTAATTGGTCCAATTGTTTAATTGGTCCTCCAATTACTTAAATGTAACACCCCAAACCCGGCCTATGCGTTAAGACCAGACTTGGCATGCCACACAATTCGAACTTACATCTAGTCATCACTGCTTTTAATGAAAACAATTCTTCAAAACGATTTTGAAAAAAATGGAATTTATCAAAAACCGAGATTTATTTGAAAACCATAATTTTAAAACATAAGAATTTACAATTTGATTTTCAGAGAAATAGTTGGTGGAAATCTTAAACTTATAAAAGAGTTTTCACAAAATATTTTGGATTAAGTGATATTTAAGAAAATCCTTTTTTATTTTTCTTTATACGCAAGTTTAAGAAATCATTTATAAAATTTAAACAAATTTCCATTTAAGTAACTAAAACATATTAAAATTTCATCCACGAATAAAAATCCATAAAATAATACCAAAGGCCTTATTACATCGCAATCAAAATAGTACTTAAATAAAAATAAAAATGTTAAGAAGAAGTTCAAGTTTATAAAACCCATCATTCGTAGTATGGCCTCCACATCGAAGTCATCCCCGCCCAAGCCTCCATCAATTATTATTACAGAAGGGTAAGAAAAACAGGTGAGTTACTTAGAACTCAATGTGTAACCCACTTACCGTGTCCATCACCAAATCCATTTAAGCATTGAATTGGGCTTGAGCCCATTTACAAAAATACAATATATAAATCAAATATAAAAATGCTTGTGATATGCAATTCCTAGCCAAGCCTAATTTCCATCCGCTACACACCACCCGTACCAACCATCACACCTGTGGGGATCAAGTCAACCCACCCCACCAACACACCAATCACAGGCATTAAGCCATTTAAAATATTTGTGGCAAAGCCACCGAACTAGATTGTGATAGAGTCACCGAACTAGATTGTGACAGAGTCACCGAACTAGATTTTGGCAACAGGCCTTTCTTCTCTTCGTCAATTATCCCAACCCATGCAGTCATGTATATATAGAATGCATCACAATATATTCATAAGTTAAGTTTCAACAAAAAAAACGCGTATTACAAGTTATCAACTTGGCCCATTAGTCAAAATAACAATTTAACCCATTTAACGATCTAGCAATTTTGGCCCTTATATCGATCTAGCAGTTTTGGCCCATATATACACATGAGGCCCTTTTCACAATTTTCTCACTTGGCCAATTTATCAAAAATAATTCATATGGCCCAAAATATCACTTTTTAACAATATAGCTTATCAAGGGCAAATTCGTAATTTTCACAACTTTAATACCGTTTTCATGCTTTCACACCAAAAGTGCTAATAAACCGTATTTTCCAATTTTACCGACTTTACAATTTTTAATCGAATACTTACGGCATAGTATAACCCATGAGATAAGCGTGAAGTTACACACTTGATTACGGTGAGTACTATACTTTCCCGCTTGTCGATACCTAAATATTTATCACGCTTAATTAGAACATTAATATTTAATATAAAGCTATTCTAATGATGAACGATCTAAATCTTTACCCTCGGAATCTCGAACAACAGCTATTTGTGATTTCTCCTCGATCGATAGTTCATAACCCGATGAAGAACCATGAACAGTCAAAGGCTCAGGAGTACGAATGACTTCAAATAATTGATTTTCGCCGGATGAGGGTCCACAACCCGGTGGAAAATCTCGGATTGCTGAAACAGTCATTCGTTTGAATTTAGAGGGAATAGCGAAACCACCCCTCTTCCAAACGCTATTAACAACCCTTTTTGTCCCTATCTTGATTGCCACGAAGTTCTTACGTTCACAAAAAGAGAGTCGATTAATAGGGTCCTTATGATAGAATCGATTAATCAATACCATTATAAGCCAAATAAAAAATAACATAGAACCCCCTTCGAAATAAAATGAATCCCTTACCTTGAATGATGAAATCCTTTTCCACATGTTCTTATGATGACTAAGATCGACTATAGATGAAGAAATGATCGACACTCCATTACACCACGATTGATCAAGGTATGAATAAAAAGAATGATTGAGAAGTGAATAGATGTGGAGAGAAGGATTCGGCTAAGGAGATTGTCATCAACATTCGGCCATAGTGGAAAATTTTTGGAAGAGAGAAATGTTTGTGAGTCTTTTGTGAGAAGTAAAAAGAAAAGAAAAAATGGAGATGAGAGGTTTGTATTTCGGTTCTCAAGGATGGAAGATGAACCAAGAAGAAACTTTGAAACCAATATGCATTCAGCAATGAAGAGGAAAAAGAGAAGAAAAGAAATGGTCCTAGATGGTTATATGGTTTCGGTCACAAAGGGAACAAAAAGGTTTGGAGAATAATCAATCCTAAGACCAAAATGGTAAAAGAAAGAAATGGCCAAAAGAAACAATTGCTTCCCTAAAGCTTATGGCACATTCGGCTAGGGAGAGGGAAAAATGGAGAAAAATTTTTTAAGAAAAGCACCCAAAATAACCAAATGAAAGATGTGCTCATTTAGCACCTAATCCTACCAAGCTAGCACCATAAACCGACCATCCCCCTTAGCCCCCTATGTCATCCACATACAAGGTCAAACTTGGCCATCATACCTTTCCAAAACACTCTCCCTTAAGAGGTGCCTTATGTTTCTCCCTTCCAAAAGTTTTGAAATCCTATCCCCAAAATCAAGCAAATTCTATCCCTAAATTCATGTTTGCCATAACCTTTAGCCACCTTACCATAAAAGAATTAGTCCATCCTTACCAAGAATAGAGCTTGGCTGAAACTTGCTAAGAAAGAGCAAAAATAAATGTCACCAAAATGCTATCCATGGGATTCGAACCTCTCCCCTCAAGCTACACTCATGGCGCCTATTCCACATTGCTACTAGTTCATCTTATGCTATTTTTTGCCATTTAATTACCTTAAGCATCAGGGTCACTTGTTCCACTTCAATAAAGTACTCATTACTAAAATTTATTCTAATTCCAAATAATCCCATGCCTTCTCAAGACTATATTAAGCACAAAAATTTAATCATTCACAAGCTAAACACCAAAACATGCAACATAACGATACTCATATTTTTAGGATGTTACAATTCTACCCTCCTTAAAAAAAATTTCGTCCTCAAAATTTACCTGATTAAAAGAGATGAGGATATTATTGCCGAATTGTGTCCTCAGGCTCCCACGTAGCTTCCTCCGCTCCGTGATTATGCCATAGAACCTTAACCAACGGCACAGTCTTATTTCTTAGCACCTTAACATCACGGTCTAAGATTTTCACTGGTTCCTCCTCGAAAGACAAGTCTGGCCTGAACTCCACTTCTTCTACCGGTACTATGTGAGATGGATCCGATCTATAATGCCTCAGCATAGAAACATGGAAAACACTATGAATCTGACCTAAATCCGGAGGTAATTCAAGCTAATAGGCCATTGGTCCTACACGCTTCAACACACGGTACGGTCCAATGAACCTAGGGCTCAACTTGCCCTTCCTTCCAAATCTGAAAATTTTCTTCCAAGGTGAGACTTTCAGAAAGACCTGATCTCCCACCACAAACTCAATATCCTTACGCTTCAGATCCGCATACGACTTTTGTCTATCCGAAGCTTCCTTTAACCGTGCTCAAATAACCTTTACCTTCTCTTCCGTCACAGTTATCAACTCAGGACCCAACAACTGTCGTTCCCCCAATTCAGTCCAACAAGTAGGGGTACGACACTTACTACCGTATAATGCTTCATAGGGCGCCATTTGAATACTGGATTGGTAACTGTTATTATACGCGAACTCTGCCAACGGTAGAAAATCCTCCCAACTACCTCTGAAGTCAATCACGCAACCTCTTAACATGTCTTCCAAAATCTGAATTACTCTTTCTCGATGACCATCCGATCGAGGATGAAAAGCCGTCTTCAAGTTTAACTTTGTTCCCAAAGCCTCATGCAAAGCTTTCCAAAACCGCGATGTAAACCTAGGATCCTCATCCGATATGATAGACACTTTGTATCCCATGCAACCTCACAATCTCATATACATACAACTTAGCCAACCTCTGCAAATGAGTAATCCGTGCGAGCAGTAGAAAATGAGCGATCTTCGTCAATCGATCAACTACCACCTAAACGGAATCTTTCTTAGTAGGCGTTAAGGGTAACCCACTAACAAAATCCATCGTTATCCGCTCCCATTTCCATAGAGGAATCTTTACCGGTTGCAATAAACCCGATGGTAATTGATGTTCCGCCTTCACTTGTTGACACGTCAAACACTTTCCTACAAAATTAGTAACCTCCCGCTTTAACCTTGGCCACCAATACTACTCACGGAGATCCCGATACATCTTATTTCCTCCGGGGTGCATAGCATAAGGGCTACTATGCGCCTCTCGTAGAATTATTTGTCTCAAATCCGAATCCATGGGCATACAAACTCTTCCACGAAAACACAGCATGCCATCCTTGTTTAATCCAAAATCCCCTATTATACCACTTTCAACTTGTTGCATTAAAGGACCCAACTTTTCATCTAATAACTGCTTTTCCTTGATCTGTTCTAACCACAATGGCTTCACCTGAAGTTCCGCTAGCAAACTGCCATCCTCATACAAACTGAGATGAGCAAACATTGCTCTTAACTCCGATACTACCTTACGACTCAACGCGTCTGCCACCACGTTAGCCTTTCCAAGATGGTACTCGATTGAGAAGTCATAATCCTTTAACAACTCCACCCATCTCCGTTGTCTCAAGTTCAACTCCTTTTGGGTAAGGAGGTACTTAAGACTCTTATGGTCCGTATAAATGATCGACTTCTCACCGTAGAGATAGTGCCTCCAAATCTTTAAAGCAAACACCACCGCAGCCAACTCCAAGTCATGAGTAGGGTAGTTGACTTCGTGCGGACTCAATTGACGAGAAGCATAAGCCACCACTTTTCCACCGTGCATCAGTACACATCCTAAACCCGTGTGTGACGCATCACAGTAAACGATAAACTCTTTTCCAGCCTCAGGCTGAATCAGTACTGGTACTTCCGTCAAAATCTTCTTCAATTTCTCGAAACTTTCTTGCTGTTTATCGGTCCACACATACGGTACCCCCTTTCGCAACAGCTTGGTTAGAGGTGCAGCAATCAACGAAAACCCCTTAACAAAGTGTCTATAGTAACCAGCCAAACCCAAGAAACTCTGGATCTCAGCCACTGACTTCGGCGGTTTCCAATCCAACACTGCCTCAACCTTCCGAGGATCAACTCTTATTCCTTCGGCTGACACCATATGACCCAAGAAAGTCACTTCCTTCAACCAAAAATTGCATTTACTGAATTTGGCATAAAGTTGCTTATCTCGCAAAATTTGCAACACAATGCGCAAAAGTGAGTCATGCTCTTCTTCATTCCTCGAATATACCAAGATATCATCTATGAACACCACTACGAACCGGTCTAGATAAGGTTGAAAGACTCAATTCATCATGTCCATAAATGCAGCTGGTGTATTGGTCAAACCAAACGGCATAACCAAAAACTCATAATGTCCATAACGAGTTCGGAATGCCGTCTTATAAATATCTGCCTCTTCCACCTTGAGTTGATGATAACCCGATCTTAAATCAATCTTGGAGAAAACTGAAGCTCCTCTCAATTGATCAAACAGGTCGTCAATTCTCGGCAATGGATACCTATTCTTGATCGTCAATTTATTCAACTGCCTATAATCAATGCACATACGCATCGACCCATCCTTCTTCTTGACAAACAAAACTGGTGCTCCCCACGGGGACACACTCGGTCGAATAAATCCCCGATCTAACAATTCTTGAATTTGAGCTTTAAGCTCCGCTAACTCCTTCGGCACCATTCTATAAGGAGCGATAGACACTGGAGCCGTTCCGGGCAAAAGCTCAATGCCAAATTCTACTTCTCGATCTGGAAGTAGACCCGGAAGTTCTTCGGGAAAGACATCTAAAAATTCTTTCACCATTCTCACACCTTCCACCGATAGTTCCTTGGCATCCAAAGCACTAATGAAGGCTAGGAATGCTCCATACCCTTTCCGCACCAACTTATCTGCCTTCAAAGCAGATACCACATTTGCCAAAAAGTTCCTTCGCTCGCCTATTATTACTACCTCCTCATCATCCACAGTCCTTATTGACATCCGCTTTTCGGCACAATCCAATTTCGCCCGGTGCTTCACCAACCAATCCATGTCCAAAATAAGATCAAACTCGCCGAAAGGCAATTCCATCAAATTCGCCAAAAATATTTCTCTTTGAATTTCCAAGGGCACGTCTCTAAACAATTTATTCACGATTACCGACTGTCCTAAAGGACTAATTACGGTCATCTCTCTATCGGTAATCTCAGAACTAATATTCAGGTTTCCAGATATGGCACTAGCAACATACAAGTGGGTAGACCCGATATCTATCGAAGCAGTAACAGGTACATCAAAGATGAAGAACATACCAGTTATCACATCAGGTGCATCGCCATCTTCACGACGACTAACCGCATAGACCAACCCCGGCTGTCTTGCCTCTGCGTTACCTCTGAAGCCATTACCTCGACCCAGTGTACCTTGACCACATCCGTTACCATTACCACCGCAACCCGATCCACTACCTCTCGGTGGCTGCTGAGTACCTCTAGCTGGCTGAGCATCAAGGTTACGAGCTTCTTGATTCGTATCAGACCGTCGAGGGCAATTCTTATACTGATGATCCTTGGAACCACATTTATAGCAAGCACCGCTTTTCCTCCAACATTCCCGGTGTCGCTTCCACGATCGGCCAACATCCGACTTTGATTGGTAACCACAGGCGCTCTAGCTTGAGCTGGCTCATCATTTCGAGGCCTTTTCTGGAACCTTTTAGCAGAACCCGAATACTTAAAATCCCTCATACCTCTGACTCTTTCCCGGTTCTGATGTTCTGAATTCTTAGCCTCTTCGGCTATCTTGGCTTTCTCCACAAGCGAGGCAAAATCCGTACTTGTTGTGGGGCTATCAGTACCCGCAACTCATCATTCAGCCCATCTTCAAAGCGTACACAACGCTCATGATCTGTCGGCACTATTGTGCGAGCATATCGACTCAAACGAAGAAATTCTGCCTCGTAAGCTGCCACTATCTTATTTCTTTGAACCAAATTTAGGAATTCCTTCCTCCGGGCATCTACATAACTTGTCCCGACATACTTCCCTTGAAAAGTAGCTTTAAAGAAATCCCAAGTAACCAATGCAGCCTCGGTGCCTTCTCGAACAGTAAGCCACCATTAATACGCCTCGTCCCTTAACAAGGACACAGCTCCTCTTAGTTTCTGCTCAGCGGTGCACTCCAAATCATCCATAATCTGCTCTACAGCCTTGAGCCAATATTCCGCAACATTCGGAGCTACACCGGAGACACCTCTAAAAACCTCGGCACCACTTGATTTAAGTCGTTTGAAATTGATCCACGAACTCATCGGACCAGTTCTAGTCCCAAAGAACCCTTTCAAGGACTCGCAACATTGCTTGAGTCAAAGCATTGTCCTCTCTCGAATGGTCATGTGATCCAGTCTCACTCCCGGGTGAAGCAGGTGCATCCATTTTCGGCATATGACCCGGCGCTTCAGTTGCATCTCTAGCACCTCGTCCTCTACCACGGCCATGTCTACCATGTCCACGACCACGTCCTCTAGTGCTCATAATGACTAATTCGATTTAATCTAATTACAAGTTTTATGAATCAGAATACCATTTCAGTGTTTATTAATGATATTTTATGAGATATAAGAGGTAAAGTTATTTTCGCAATCACGTCCTACAGTATCAATCTCTACCATTTTCGACACCTAAAACTAGAAGTTCTAGAGTGTTCCTATGTTCATATCACAATAATAAACATTTAATATACAAATACTTACTTGGCTTGGTGCCGGATGCTCGTGGTGCCATACTACCTTTAAAACATAAAGTCTAGAAATTAAAATAGTTTTAAACAAAAATTTGTGTTGAATCCAAACCACAGCCGAGTTTTGAAACTGGCTCTGATACCATAAAATGTAACACCCCAAACCCGGCCTATGCGTTAAGACCAGACTTGGCATGCCACACAATTCAAACTTACATCTAGTCATCACTGCTTTTAATGAAAACAATTCTTCAAAACAATTTTGAAAAAAATGGAATTTATCAAAAATCGAGATTTATTTGAAAACCATAATTTTAAAACATAAGAATTTACAATTTGATTTTTAGAGAAATAATTGGTGGAAATCTTAAACTTATAAAAGAGTTTTCACAAAATATTTTGGATTAAGTGATATTTAAGAAAATCCCTTTTTTTATTTTTCTTTATATGCAAGTTTAAGAAATCATTTATAAAATTTAAACAGCCCCATTTAAGTAACTAAAACATATTAAAATTCCATCCACGAATAAAAATCCATAAAATAATACCAGAGGCCTTATTACATCGCAATCAAAATAGTACTTAAATAAAAATAAAAATATTAAAAAGAAGTTCAAGTTTATAAAAACCATCATTCGTAGTATGGCCTCCACACGAAGTCATCCCTACCCAAGCCTCCATCAATTATTATTACCTGAGAAGGGTAAGAAAAAGCAGGTGAGTTACTTAGAACTCAATGTGTAACCCACTTACCGTGTCCATCACCAAATCCATTTAAGCATTGAATTGGGCTTGAGCCCATTTACAAAAATACAATATATAAATCAAATATAAAAAAAATACTTGTGATATGCAATTCCCAACCAAGCCTAATTTCCATCCGCTACACACCACCCGTACCAACCATCACACCTGTAGGGATCAAGTCAACCCACCCCGCCAACACACCAATCACAGGCATTAAGCCATTTAAAATATTTGTGGCAGAGCCACCGAACTAGATTGTGACAGAGTCACTCGAACTAGATTGTGACAGAGTCACCGAACTAGATTTTGGCAATGCCTTTCTTCTCTTCGTCAATTATCCCAACCCATGCAATCATGTATATATAGAATGCATCACAATATATTCATAAGGTAAGTTTCAACAAAAAACCCGTATTACAAGTTATCAACTTGGCCCATTAGTCAAAATAACAATTTAACCCATTTAACGATCTATCAATTTTGGCCCTTATATCGATCTAGCGCTTTTTGGCCCATATATCGATCTAGCGCTTTTGGCCTATATATACACATGAGGCCCTTTTCACAATTTTCTCACTTGGCCAATTTATCAAAAATAATTCATATGGCCCAAAATATCACTTTTTAACAATATAGCTTATTCAGGGCAAATTCATAATTTTCATAACTTTAATACCGTTTTCATGCTTTCACACCAAAAGTGCTAATAAACCGTATTTTCAAATTTTACCAAATTTATGATTTTTAATCGAATACTTACGGCATAGTATAACCCATGAGATAAGTGTGTAGTTACACACCTGATTACGGTGAGTACTATACTTTCCCACTCGTCGATACCTAAATATTTATCACGCTTAATTAGAACACTAATATTTAATATAAAGCTATTCTAATGATGAACGATCTAGATCTTTACCCTCAGAATCTCGAACAACAGCTATTTGTGATTTCTCCTCGATCGATAGTTCATAACCCGATGAAGAACCACGAACAGTCAAAGGCTCAGGAGTACGAATGACTTCAAATAATTGATTTTCGCCGGATGAGGGTCCACAACCCGGTGGAAAATCTCGGATTGCTAAAACAGTCCTTCGTTTGAATTTAGGGGGAATAGCGAAACCACCCCTCTTTCAAACGCTATTAACAACCCTTTTTGTCCCTATCTTGATTGCCACGAAGTTCTTACGTTCACAAAAAGAGAGTCGATTAATAGGGTCCTTATGATAGAATCGATTAATCAATACCATCATAAGCCAAATAAAAAATAACATAGAACCCCCTTCGAAATAAAATGAATCCCTTACCTTGAATGATGAAATCCTTTTCCAGACGTTCTTATGATGACTAAGATCTACTATCGATGAAGAAATGATCGACACTCCACTACACCACGATTGATCAAGGTATGAATAAAAAGAATGATTGAGAAGTGAATAGATGTGGAGAGAAGGATTCGGCTAAGGAGATTGTCATCAACATTCGGCCATAGTGGAAAATTTTTGGAAGAGAGAAATGTTTGTGAGTCTTTTGTGAGAAGTAAAAAGAAAAGAAAAAATGGAGATGAGAGGTTTGTATTTCGGTTCTCAAGGATGGAAGATGAACCAAGAAGAAACTTTGAAACCAATATGCATTCGACAATGAAGAGGAAAAAGAGAAGAAAAGAAATGGTCCTAGATGGTTATATGGTTTCGGTCACAAAGGGAAGAAAAAGGTTTGGAGAATAATCAATCCTAAGACCGAAATGGTAAAAGAAAGAAATGGCCAAAAGAAACAATTGCTTCCCTAAAGCTTATGGCACATTCGGTTAGGGAGAGGGAAAAATGGAGAAAATTTTTTAAGAAAAGCACCCAAAATAACCAAATGAAAGATGTGCTCATTTAGCACCTAATCCTACCAAGCTAGCACCGTAAACCGGCCATCCCCCTTAGCCCCCTATGCCATCCACATACATGGTCAAACTTAGCCATCATACCTTTCCAAAACACTCTCCCTTAAGAGGTGCCTTATGTTCCTTCCTTCCAAAAGTTTTGAAATCCTATCCCCAAAATCAAGCAAATTCTATCCCTAAATTCATGTTTGCCATAACCTTTAGCCACCTTACCATAAAAGAATTAGTCCATCCTTACCAAGAATAGAGCTTGGCCGACACTTGCTAAGATAGAGAAAAAATAAATGTCACCAAAATGCTATCCATGGGATTAGAACCTCTCCCCTCAAGCTACACTCATGGCGCCTATTCCACCTTGCTACTAGTTCATCTTATGCTAGTTTTTGCCATTTAATTACCTTGAGCATCAGGGTCACTTGTTCCACTTCAATAAAGTACTCATTACTAAAATTTATTCTAATTCCAAATAATCCCATGCCTTCTCAAGACTATATTAAGCACACAAATTTAATCATTCACAAGCTAAACACCAAAACATGCAACATATCGATACTCATATTTTTAGGATGTTACATTAAAAATCCATATTAATTAACTTTTACCACTTTTATAGTTTAGTCCTTATACATTAATTAACTATCCAATTGACAAAATTAAAGGACCAAACTTCAATTAGACTTTATATTAACCTCATAAATATTAAATAATAATATTTAAGGACTTGATGATCAAAAATGGGGTTTCAAAACTACCATTTCTAACACCACTGACTTTTGGGTCATTACATTTTCTTTCATCTTGTAGTTTAAGTTTAGGGTAGTTATCTTCTTCATAGCTTAGGGTTTACTTGTCCTGCACATTTTCTTATTTTTCTTAGTGTTAATGGTAATTAATTAATTAAGTTATCACTGTATCTAGGTTTATTTGTTGGTTTAGTACCTTGAACTTCTTGTATTTTCAGTTTAATCATTAGTATTAATATAACTCAATTTCCTTTTAATTTCATCGTTAAAAGTCTGACCTTTAAGTCTTCTTGTTCATTTCCTTTGCTTCCATCTTCTTTACTTTCAAGCTTTTTCAAGAAAAACCCTAGCTTTTCTCATTTTTCTTGCATTTACCATTTATGCACATTTTAAGTTATTATTGCGTTCTTGTTTGCTTAAGTAGGGGTATGGGTAGCTAAACCTAAAGTGGTTGGTTGATGAAAATGTTGACTAGTTAATCTTTAGTATAGGGACTGTAACACCCCCAAACCCGGCCCACAAGTCTCGTCCGGATCTGGTTATGTCACTGCGGAATGACGGTTAAAAATCTTTGTCTTTAGAGTAAAACTTGAAAATTTTGTTAACTTTTGGGAAGTAAGTCCATTAAAATTATTAAATAATATAAGCTTGGTTTGAATTAAAACTTTATTATAATTTATTATAATATAAATCCTTTGTAGAAATATTACTAAATACGATATAACCTTTATCAACTATAAATAGAGTACTTTAATCAAAATTGGCCCTTATTACATCAAATAATGAATCCAAGTACTTCAAATTAAAATGCTTGAAATAAAAATATTCAAAACGTCTACTTCTGCATGAAAATCTGTTTCTGCATGGCCACCTTTGTATCCACTCCAACCCGATCCGATCATCCTGTCACCTGCGATGTTGGATAAATAATTGGGTGAGTCATACAGACTCAGTGTGTAATTACACCACTGATATCCACCCACATGTTAGCCACAAATCAACCCAATTATAAAATGCATAAATATAATCATTTAAACATTACCACAATCTGGCTTGGCCCACAATCAAATCATATCAAATCTTTGGGCTAGGCCCTTTTCTCATCAATCCACGATCATCGGGCTTGGTCCATTTCCACGTATGTTCTCAAAACATACAAATCCACAAGTCATATTGGGCTTGGCCCATTTCCATATCAATTCATAACGAAACCATGCAATCATGATACCCAACCCAATCCTAAGGTCCATCCGCTACACACCCCCTTATCCAGCCTACCACACACCAGGGGACTATCGAGTCACCCTCTCCTTTTCCCTCCATAAAGGCAACCAATGCCATCCACGATGTAGCGTATAGCTAACATCAAACCACGATGGAGCACACAGCAATCCATCAAGCCACGATATGGCATAAAGCCCATATCAATCAAGGTAACCACGCGAACTAAATCGCAAAGATCCACAACGCGACCTCAGTCAGCGCCAATCCACGATGTAGCACAAAGCTGACATCAACCACGTACTCGAAGTACACCCGTACCTTCTTTCAAAACCCACCCATGCACATGTAACATAATATGATGCTGAGATGATGCATGTACATGATATTCACAATCATAGGCATGCTCACATAGTTAAAATCAATTATCACATATTAGCCAATTTGCTACTAACCTGGTCGTCATCATACCCCTTTAGGGTATCCATTACACATATGGCACTGCATTCATTAGTAAACATATAACACAACAGATATCATACAAATCTCGGAAACAATGGTCTAACTACACACCTTATTACTTGGAGTTCTAGACTCTCGATCCTCGACGCTATTGTTTAGTGAGACTACGGCTATTTGCCTAACGTTTCCTGCTGTTGGCCCACACCCTGGTGGCCAATCTCGTACAGCAGAAACGGATCTCTTCTTGAACTTTGGGATGGGAGCTTTCCCTTGCCCACTTTGACTGGTACTCGCATCCATCGACGATACTTAATCAGAACCACACGATTAATCACAATCAAAATCTACAAATATCGAATCTAGATCACCTATTAACATCCTTACCAAATATCGAGATCCCGAAGGCTTTCCTTTGCTTCAATCGATTTGCCCTATAACCAAAGTCGAGTGGGTCAACACCTAAGTACTCAAAATAAGGCCCATATCCGAATATTAATGAACCACTTACCCTTACCTTACAAATCGACTTGGTTTCCTACCAAATCCCGAGTCAAGCGATGGTTCACCTCTGATAATAACATGTTTCCAAACAAAAACCGAAATCGCTTCTTACCTTTGTAGAAGTCGACGAGAACAGAGAGGGAAAGAAATAGGCATTCGGCTAAGCCTACTTACCTTTTCCAACGATTGAAAAAGGAACCCAAAGTGATCCACACCACACCTACTATTCGGCCAAGGTGACAACTAAATAGGGAAGGGAATTTCGGCACACCAAGAGGGAGAGGAGAGATTCGGCAAAAGACTTGAAGAATAATTTGGCACTCTACCCCCTATTTATAGAATTCGGCCACCTCCCCTTGAAGACTCCAAGTTCCGCCATCACCTATGGCCACTAATTCAAATTAATTTTGAATTAGCCAACTCCCCCATTATTTATCCATATTTTATCACTTCATTAAAAAAAAAAAAAAAAAAAACCATTATCTCCTATCTCCTAACCGCTAATTTTAAACTAAGTAAAATAATCCTATATTTAACAAAAATAAAATAAATAAAGCCAACCTACTCACCAAATTAATTCAACAACTAAGCAACACCCATCTAACCTTATCTATTAAAATAAATAAAGCAACAACAATTTATCTTCTTAAACTAAAAAATAACCAACCTTAGTCTAATCCCTTAATAATAATCTAATAATAATGCTAATATTATCCCTTTTTTTTTTTTTCTTATCAATAAATAATAAAATAAAGAACCCATGTGCTGTACAACTCCTCCAGCCAAATTCTACAAGAACTAAACAGCAGCAGCTTAATCTTTATCCCTTTGGAGCTCCCATGTGCCGTCCAATAAGCCAAAAAGCCAAAGAGAAAAAAAAATAAAAACCAATTGCACAGCCTTGGGTTCGAACCTGGGACCAAACTGCTGCACACCTTTCCTCCAACGCCCAGGCCACTCGGCCACTTTGATTTTTATGCCATAAAGCCACAAAATTTAATTTTTAAACCCTTCCTACTCCAGCCCATAACCGCATATAAAAATAAAACACGCAAAATGTTGCTGCAGGCCCTCGAACCAGCGCCCTTGCTCTCCTTCAGCGCCTAAGTGGCGCATGAGAGCCACTTCGCCAGTTGGACTTCCATGTCCACCCGCCTGGCCGTTTATTTCTAAGGCCTACTTAGCCCAGTCCTTTGGCTGACGCAAAAATAAAACAACAAATTGCTGCCTTAGCAGCTCGAACCCTTGCTCCCTTAGGCGTCACCTTCCAAAGCTCCAAGCAGCGCCTCCATGCCACTTTGCCAACTCCTTTCTTGTGTCTTAAACTCCATAAAATTATTTTAAGGCCTTCCTGCCCTATTTCCCCTTTTTGCCCTAAAAATCCAAAATTTTCCAAAGCCTTCCCCTTTCATCCGAGCATTCTTAAAACTCTAAAACACATCCAAAAACACCCCAAAAATCTTCCAACACCTGAATTATACCCAAATTGCATAGCCCCTAAATCAGGGTGTTACAGGGACTAAATCATAAAAATTAGATTAAATCGAATAGACTTAGGATTGACGACCCTAAGGAAAAATTTAGGTAAGAGATATCGAGAAGAGAGCTTATCGGGCACCAATTTGATAGAGTTGGATTAGTTGGTGAGGTCTAGAGATGAACCAAACTAATTTGCCTAAGTTGGTAAAATTGAGGCTAAGAGGTAAAATTGAGCCAATTTAGGAGTAATAGTGATTTAGATCCCTAATTCAAAAATTAAAAAAAAACAACATGCAAACCAACCAATCGTTGTCTGTTATCGTATTAGTTAGTTTTACACTTTGTGTTATTTACAATTTAGTCCTTTTTTGTTTTATCTAATTAATTAGTTTTAATTAACTTTATTTATGGCTTACCGTAATATAATGCTTAGTGAGTAGCTAGCTAGACTCTTTCATTGCATGCTTGTTGCGTAGGAATCATTAAATCGCTGATTCCTTTGGGTTCGATCCTTGGAATACTCTGTTGTTCCATTGTAACACCATAAATATTACAACTGACCTGTCATACTTTTAGATATCGTACATAGTTATTCTGATTTGATTATCGTATTAGTGTTTATTTATCTATTCTTTTACTCTCCCACGAGGATGAGTGAGGGAGAGGCAGTTACTACCCATTAATTTTGAAAATGTTGAATTTTAGTCTTTAAAGGACCTTAGATTAGTGAAAGAGCTTTTGTAAGCTCGTATAAATCCCAGATAATATTATATAATAAGTTATAATGATGAATTAATCTTAATAGCATATTGAACTGTTAAAATAGAATCGTAATTAATTGTAGTTACTTCGGCAACGAATGTGTCATCCCGTAACTCGGACCCGACGATCGGGTTGGGTATGGGGTATTATGTTTACCCTAAATAATAATACTTTTTAAATGCCCTAAATAATATTCTTGAAAAAAAATAGACTTAAGGGCACTTATTTGATGGGTAAACTTCACCCAAGGTCACTAAACTATTTACCAAGTTTACATTTTGGTCACTCAACTTCAAAACGTTACAAAATGGTCACTAAACTATTCGAAAGTTTTCATTTAAGTTATTGGGTTGTTAAAATTGTTATTCTATGGCCTTCTTTGTTCACACGACCTGTACCAATTGAAAGCTCTCATTCTCCTTCTCTTCTACATTTTAGATTTTTTTTCATGAAATAACTTTGAACGTCACGAATCTATGAACCAAAATTCAAACAACTTTTTTTTTCAATCTCTGACACTGGCCATCAGATTGACTTGGATCTAAGTTTTGTTCTAACCCAAATAGTAGTAGTTAAATTCAATTATTAGTCGTGTACTATGTGTATAGTTGTAGATTTACTCCATATTCTCTAATTGGGTCATTCTAAGTCCTTATACTTTTTGAATTTTGAAATTTGAATCTTGACACAAATGAAAATCCCTAATCCATTAACCGGATTCTTAATGAGTAATATGAGGAAAGGCTAAGTTGACATGGGATTACAAATATTATAATATGTTTGGTGCATTATATTTTGGAAATATTAGAACTTAACTTAATAAATTTAACAATTATCATCTGGCGAGGACTTACATTTTAAAATTTGAAAAGTACATGGACTAAAAGTGACCAAATTAAGATATTGAGATTAAATTCATCACTTTCACAAAATACAGAGACTAATAGCAAAATTTAACTTTGAATACATTTTTTTAGGTAATCTAATCAAATGATCACTCAAGTTTAAGAGCATGACTGTTTGAGTATTTTTGTAATTGGATTTTAAATTTTAATAATAAAATTGATATTTTCATTTGAATTTAATTATAATTTTATAAAATTTTATTTTTTTAATAGTAAAATGGATCATTAAAGGAGATCAAGTTTAAATGAACTCCACGGATAAATGATTTTGAGAGAAATAAATTTAATACAATTAAAATATAAATACTTTAAACCATTATGGTACAAACTTGAGTAAGAATCAGAATAACCCATATTGAAATTCACAAACTAAACTAAAATCTACACATAAACAAAAGCAAATTTTCATTAGAGCCTAATTTAAAATATTATTTGGGCATAAATGCGAGTATTTATATTTAAAAATCGTTGTAACACCCCAAACTCGGCCTAGAAGTTAGGCCCGAATCTGGCGTGTCACATTGAGGTGTTTTTCGAAAACCCCGTTTTCATTGAAAACCCTTCTTGATATTCAAAACCTAAAGTTTCAGTTTGCGTTTGTTTTTCTTTTCATTTGTCGTTTATTAACAAGTTATAACATTATTACCTTTAAAACCTTATTTTCCGCGGAAGCTTAACTTTAAAACCATTGATTTATGAAAACGTGATATTTAAAAGACTGAGTTGCGAAAACGCAGCGTTTTAAAAACAGTTATCGTTTTTAGAAAATCGCATTCTACTTCTAGCAGATTTAAGTCGTAGTAAACTGGAATACCAAATTCAAACCCAGAAATTAAGAGAGGCCTTATTACAACCCCATAGGAAAACGGTTTAAATAGAGTAAAATAAAATACTAAAATTCAGAGCTGCTCGTGGTGTGGCCACCTCCGAGTCCTCCAGTACGTCGAACCACCTACTGAGGATTACTTGAAACATTTAATAAAAAGAGGGGGGTGAGTTTACAAAAACTCAGTGTGTACAATCCCTCATCAGTCAGAACATGCATCACAACAATCCGGCCGGCCCGTTCTGATGCGGTGGCAATTGGGCCTTAACCCATATCATATGTCACATATCATAAATATCTGGGCTTAAACCCATCTCAATAATATAATATGTATATGCAATGCATTAATGCCCATACCAGCCCTGCACTCCGTCTCCTGTCCAACCGTGCACTCTTGTGGGGATTTAATCGACCCACCCATCCGTACACTCCTTATGTAGCACCGGTTGCGGCACTAACTTATCGGTGCAGCATGGCTGCTCGGTGGCTAAAAAGCCTTCGGTGGATCCACAGTCGTCAAGCGACCATGCGATCCTATTAGCACTTCCTCCGTATCAATAATCCCATCCCCATGCAGCATAGTAACGCATGAATGCATCATACAATAATAAACATACCATATAATCATAAATCGCATACAATAATCACCATATAACATGTAGGGTCGTTTTCGTCATTTTGTTCTTCAAAGGCATATCGATTATTTTACCCTTCAAGGGTAATTCAGTAATTTCACATATAACGGCCTTTCTGGAGGCCTATTGTCGCCTCGAGCGACCCGGGACCCTTTTTAGGTCTCTACGAAACTATTGGGCCTAAAAACTGTTTTAGGCCCAAACAGGCCCACACGCTCGTGTGGCCCAAAACGCATGATTTTGATTACAGGTTTGCAAATTTCGCATTCGAATTTATTGCTTAACAATTTTCCATCATTTTCGCCCATGTGGGCCGAATAGCCCATTGGGCCCGCTAAGCCCGATTCGGCCTGGTTAGGCCCGTTACGGCCTCGGTATCGCGAGAGTGTTTGTGACACTCTCAACAACTTAACGTCACGATTCGTATCTCGATTTGCCACTACGAGCGCTCGAACGCTCGAGTGGGCACGGTTGCCGGCTTTTCGACTTTCCGGCATTTGTCGATCTATAATCAAAATGGTAGTACACACCTGATTACGAATGTAGAAGGAATCCTCGAGAATACACACCTATGAATCCATACACTTAAACCATTAGTCTTACTCTCAATAGGATATATCCATAAGATTGAAAACGACCACCCAAATCAAGCCACTTACCAAGAACATCGGCAACTTCTTGCTACACTTGAGAGTTCGGTTCACTTCCTCCGATCACAAATCGAGTCCCTAAGAAAGAGTATGAGTTAGCGATGTTATCACAAAATGACGAAGGAACGGCCTTTCGGCCCAAATACTTAGAATAAGAACGTCCATCCATCACCTATATTCGGCCAAGACTAACCTACCACCCACTTTACGAGAGCCCAAAGTTAAGAAGAGGCTGAAAGAGTGTGCTAGCACTCCAACAGGTTTGGCCTTAGAAAGAAGGGACAGAGTGAGAATTTTGGCTTTTAAAGCAAAGAGAAAAACTGGAACCGATGATAAAAAAATTAAGAAAAAGACATTACCTTGCAACTAGCAAAAACCGAATGAAGAGGGACTTTCGGCAGACAAAGGAAACCCTAATACTTTGCTTCTTAATATTCGGCTATATTGTTGATGGTGTAGAAGAAAAGAAATGAAACAAGGGAAGAATGGAAAGAAAAGACAAGATCGATTGAAGACTAGAAGAAAGGAGGTTGGAATTCGGCTTAAAGAAAAGAGACAAATATAAAATAAAGGTGTGGCTATTCGGTTTCAAGAAAAGAGAAGAAGAGTTAAGGAAGAATACACGAGTGGTCAATTCCCAAACAACTTTGAAAAATGCAATTGAGAGAAAAAGAAGAGTACCTAAAATGACAAAAAGTGTAACACCCCAAACCCGGACAAGACACCACGTCCGAATCTGGTATGCTACGGGGAAAACGTCTTGGGAAAACTAGATTTTTCGTTTAAAAGTGGGGTGAAAACACCGTGTGCTTGAAACAAATTTGAGTAGACTTGTTTGAAAAAACTTTTGATGTATTTAAAACCCGGAGATTTTTAAAACTTAGCCAGAATTTGTAGTTGAAACGAGTTTAAACCATTTAAAACCTCATTAGTTACTTAATGATACATAAAACACTTTTGAACTTAGGTGAATTACAAGTTAGAATTGGAAACCAGTTGAATTTGTTTGTCACAAAGACTTAATGTGATACCCGATGGTATAGTTAAAAACACGTCGCGTTATAATTTTGAAAACATTATCTTTCCAGGTTTTAGTAAAGCTTATACCGGCTTATTTTGTTAAGGCATATTAAATCTAATTAAAACATCAACCAACTTAAGACATAAATTTAGAGGCCTTTTACAACCCAAATAAAAACCCAAATAAAAGTAAATAACTAAAGTACCCAAAATATAGAGTCCGAGTAAAGACTTTATTCAAAGATGGCATAAGCACCTCGAGTCCATCCCGGCTCCAAGTCCGCGTCTCACGAGTCACCCGAAATGTCAAAGGAGAGGGTGAGTCGAGTGACTCAATGTGTAAATCCCGCTCCCAAAGAATCAACATGCTAACACACATCATACATAGCAACATGATTAATGCAACCCAACCTAACCATCCATATCGCCTTTTCTACCCCGTGTACTACCAAACCACCGGTGGTGCCAAACCACTGGTGACATATAGTCACAATGTGCTACCAAAGCACTTGGTGTCCCAAAGACACAATATCCGTCAATGTGCTACCAAAGCACTGGTGTCCCAAAGACACGGTTGTGCTACCAAAGCACCGTGACCAAAGTCACGAATCCAATGATGATGGGGCCAACCCATCGTGTGTTACCAAAACACTAGCGACGATCCCATATCTCAAGTGGGGCCAACCCACGGTGGTCAAACCACGAGGACAAGTCGCAATGAGGTGCCAAACCTCTGGTGTCCCAAAGACACGATGTGCTACCAAAGCACCGGTGACCGTAGTCACAAATGCGGTGATGGGGCCAACCCATCGTGTGTTACCAAAAACATCGGCGTCAATCCCAGATAATCATCTGTGGGGCCAACCCACGTGGTACTGAGCCAGCGGGACGAGACGAGAGGTACCAAACCTCTGGAGGTGCCAAACCTCTGGTGACCCAAAGTCACAAAGTGTGCTACCAAAGCATCGGTGCTCGTCAAGACAATACATCACTGCTCCTCCTCTCGTATCACCCATCAACATGCCAAACTCATGTAATCATGAATATCATGCTATCATGCATATCATACTATCATGCATATCATGCCAATATGTCTAATCTCATACCCCATGTCACATATCCATAACCATGGTATCATACGAGATCATCAATAACTCATAATAATAGCACTGACTTACCCGAGTCCAAACTGCGTACCCATGAGGGTATCATAATAGTCACCACTGTTCCATTAGTCATTGCACAGGTTATTAACGATATTACTAAATATAAGTGTGTTAGTATACACACCTGATAGCTACGAGTCTAAAGATCCCTACGAATCACTCTGAGTCCCTTGACTATCTGGCTCCTAGAATCGGCCAAAAGTAAACCATTAGGCAACCACAATATTCGGCCAACATAGGGTTAGGCACTAAGACCATTCGGCCATAACCAAATGAACCACAAGGGTTAGCGTTGGACCCTTACCTTGCCAAAGTTTGGTTTCCTACCAAACCCGAACCAACTAATAGCCCCTTCTTTGATCACCAATCGGCTACACCTTAAGAGAGAATGGTTAGTCCTTTGTCACCTTGACTTAATCGATTTAAACGAATAATGCGAATGATATCTTACCATCACTTACCTAATCGGTTCACAAAGAGAGAAGGCTCCACACCGATCGCTTTGATATCCAAGACCTAACACAAGATGATAACCAAAGGTTAACATCCTTCCAAACTGACCATAATCGGCCCTTAACCCAAACATAACCAAATAAAGAACCAAAAGAGGGAGATATGGCCATTCGGCCTTGCACTTACCAACACCCAACACCAAAATTCGGCCAAGAAACCACTAGGGGGGGAGGGAGAGAAGGTTCGGCCTTGGTGTTTTACACACACCTATATTCGGCTTCCAAAGGTGAAAAATGGAGTGCAAACAAGAGAAGAATTAGAGACTACGGACAACAGGTTTGAGAAGAACAAATGAAAGTTTTGCAAGTTGATATGGGTTCGGCACACCCAAAAAGATAGACAAGAAGAAATGGAGAAATCGGTTGGGGAAATGGTGAGTTTCGGCACTAGTGTTTTTCAAGAAGAGAGAAGAAAATGAATAAGAAGACAATTGGTACTAGTTTCGACTTATGCAGGTGAAGGAGAAGAGAAAATGCAAGAGTGCATTCGGCTACAAGAAGGTTGGAAGAAAAGCAAAACAAATTCGGCAAGCCTTAGAGGTTTGGTATTTCGGTTTTTCCAAGAAGAAAAGAATAAGAGACTCTCTTGAATTTTCAGTTTAAGTTGTTGACAAAAGAAGAAATTTTGTTCCCTACCTTTTTGACCAAAACAACAAAATGCCAAATAGAATTTCGGCCTAGCCTTCCCACTTACTACCACAACCGCCACTCCCAAAACTCCCCAAATATTCGGCCATATCCCCAAAAGCTCCCATACACTCATTTGAATTGAGTGGACCAAGTCACACTCCTATCTTCACTCCACACCTTCCATTTGAAAGTGGAGACCAAGTCATAGGCGAGTTTGAACCGCCTACAAACTCCTCCTCCATGCCGTCAAAATGAGTGCCAAAAAGTGGCCACTCAGCAGCTCGAACACAAGGCCTCCACCTTGCTTTAGGCGTTACCCACTCCAAGCCTTAGTGGCGCCTACATTGCCACTCCACCAATTAATTTCTTGTGCTAACAAACTCCCAAAATAAATTTAAAAGCCCCCACTTCCTCACTCCTAATGCCTTAGCTCAAAAACCAAAATTTTCTAATTTACTCACCATACACCTAAGCTATAGCTAAGCCCCTAAGACATAAAAACAAACAACACAAAGACACTACAAACATGCAATATCATGCAACACCAAAACAGCCCCTAACCCGGGATATTACGGTTCTACCCCCTTAAAAATAATTTCGGCCTCGAAATTACCTCGGTCAAAAGAGTTGCGGGTATTGCTTTCTCTCATCGTATCCTCGGGTTCCCACGTCGCTTCCTCTACGCCATGATTCCGCCAAAGTACCTTAACCAAAGGCACAGACTTCCTACGTGAACCTTTACATCTCGATCAAGAATGCATGCGGGTTCTTCTTCCATAGTCAAGTCCGGATTTACCTCGATCTCTTCCACTGCTACCACATGTGACGGATCCGAACGATACCTCCGAAGCATCGAAACATGAAAGACGTCGTGAATCTGACTAAGCTCTGCTGGCAACTCAAGCTGATATGCTACTGGTCCAACTCGTCTCAAAATCTTATACGGCCCAATGAACCTCGGACTAAGCTTGCCTTTCTTTCCGAACCACAGTACTTTCTTCCAAGGCGAGACCTTCAGAAACACTCGATCCCCAACAGCAAACTCTATATCTCTTCGGTTAAGATCGGCATAAGACTTCTGCCGGTCTGAAGCTTCCTTCAATCTAGCTTGAATCAACTTAACCTTGTCTTCTGTCTCAGCTACTAACTCGGGTCCCAACAACTGACGTTCACCTAACTCCGTCCAACACGTAGGTGAGCGACACTTCCTACCATACAACGCCTCATACGGAGCCATCTTGATGCTCGCTTGATAACTGTTGTTGTAGGCAAACTCAGCTAACGGTAGAAACTCCTCCCAACTACCTCTGAAATCCAAGACACAACCTCTCAGCATGTCTTCTAAGATCTGAATAACCCTTTCTGATTGTCCGTCAGACTGCGGGTGAAAAGCCGTGCTAAAATCCAAACGAGTACCCAATGCTTGATGCAATGCCTTCCAGAACCTTGAAGTAAACCTGGGATCCCTATCCGAGATTATCGAAACTGGCACTCCGTGCAACCTCACTATCTCCGACACATACGACTTTGCTAGCTTCGAGTGAGTAGTCAACCCTCACCGGAATAAAGTGAGTGATTTAGTCGACGATCCACCACTACCCAAATCAATCCTTCTTGCTTGGCGTGGCGGTAATCCACCGACAAAATCCATGGTTATCCTTTCCCTTCCATCGAGGAATCTTTACAGTGAAGCAAACCCGACGGCAATCGATGTTCAGCCTTGACTCACTGGCGACAAGTCGGACATTTTCCAACAAACTCCGTCACCTCTTTCTTCGAGACCAGCCACCAAAATCGCTCTCTAAGATCTTTATACATCTTGCTACCTCCGGGATGCATAGCATGAGGACTGCTATATATGGCCCTGAAGAATCTTTTGCCTCACTCAACATCTTTAGGCATACAAGCCTTACCCTGAAAACACAGAACCTCGTCACTAGACAAGCTGTAACCATCCACACCACCATTCTGCACTTGCAACCTTCGCGCACCCAGAACCTCATCCTCTAACTGTTTCTCTCTGATCTGCTCAACCCAAGTAGGCTTAACTTGCAGCTCTGCCAAAATACTCCCGTCGTCATACAAGCTCAAATGGGCAAACAAATCTCTTAAATCCGAAACAACCTTACGGCTCAACGCGTCTGCAACAACTTAGCCTTGCCCCGGATGATACTCATTAGAACAGTCGTAATCCTTCAGTAACTCAACCCATCTACGCTGCCTCAAATTCAAATCCTTCTGAGTCAGTAGATACTTCAAGCTCTTATGATCCGTGTAGACTATCGATCTCTCTCCATATAAGTAGTGCCTCCAAATCTTTAAGGCGAAAACTACGGCCGCTAGCTCCAGATCGTGCGTCGGATAGTTGACCTCATGTGGCCTCAGCTGCCTAGAAGCGTAAGCCACAACCTTACCTTCTGCATCATCAAAGACACAACCTGCACCTGTGTGTGATGCATCGCAATGAGACTGTATTTCCTTACCACCCTCGAGTTGAATTAGAACCGGAGCCTCAGTCAAAATCTTCTTTAACCTATCGAAGCTTTCCTGTTGTTTCTCACTCCAAACAAACGGAACCTCTTTCCTTAACAACTTAGTCATCGGCGCTGCTATCAACGAGAAACCCTCAACAAATCTTCAGTAGTATCCACCCAAACCAGAAAACTACGAATCTCACCCACTCGACCTAGGTGGCTTCCAATCCGAATGTACCTCAATCTTACGAGGATCTACTCGAATACCCTCACCGTGACACTACATGCCCCAAGAACGTCACTTCCTAAGCCGAACTCACACTTACTAAACTTAGCATAGAGTTGCTTTTCCCTCGTAATCTGCAGCACCACCCTCAAATGCTTATCATGCTCTTCCTCCGACCTTGAGTATACTAAGATGTCGTCTATAAAAACCACCACGAACCGATCCGGATCTTCACGAAACACCCTATTCATCATATCCATAAACGCGCCGCATGGTCGTTAGTCAACCCGAATGGCATTACCGTGAATTCGTAGTGCCCATACCGAGTCCGGCTTGCCGTTTTATGGATATCAACCTCCTTAACCTTTAGCTGATGGTACCCAGACCTCAAGTCGATCTTCGAGAATACCGCAGCACCCTTCAGCGATCAAACAAATCATCTATCCGTGGCAACGGATACTTGTTTTTAATCGTTCAGTTTGTTCAACTGGCGGTAGTCTATGCACATCCGCATCGTACCATCTTTCTTCTTAACAAAGAGTACCGGCGCACTTACCACGAAACACTCGGCCTGATAAAACCTCGATCCAATAACTCCTGGATCTGAGCCTTAAGCTCCACCAATTCCTTTGGTGCCATCCTATACGGAGCAATAGACACTGGCGCCGTCCCGGGTAACAGATCAATCCCAAACTCTACCTCTCGATCTGGCGGCAAACCCTGAAGCTCTTCAGGAAACACATCAGCAAATTCCTTAACAGCACGAACCTCCTCAACAGCAGACTCTTTAGCCTCCAAGGCATACACATGAACCACATACGCTTCGACCCTTCCCGACCATCTTCTCCGCTTTGAGCGGATACCACATTTGATAAGTAATCCTCCTATTACCTATCATAGCCACCTCAACGCCATCAACCGTCTTAAGAACCATACGCTTAGCCGCGCAATCCAACCTCGCCTGGTACTTAACTAGCCAATCCATCCCGAATCGATCGAACTCCCCAAACGGCGGTTCCATCGGATCGGCGAGAAACACTACCCCTTGGAGTTCTAGGGTACCTCTCTAAACAGCTTTATCTACCACTCTGAGTGACCTAGAGGGCTAATCACGGTCATCCGCCTAGAAGATATCTCGAGTCTAAATCCATTGTCTCTACTATACTACCGGCAACATAAGAGTGCGTAGAACCCACATCGATTAAAGCAAAGATAAGGAGTACCAAAAATCAAAAGCGTCTGGTTATGACGTCCGGTGCGTCGCCCTCCTCGGCGTCTCGCAATACACCAACCCAGCCGCCTAGCCTCGTAACTACCGCACCTCTCCCGGTGCTCCACGGCCCCGACCGGATCCATAACCACCTCTGCCATTACCACGGCCCCTCTGCGGTGGCGGTCCATTACCTCTGAATCGATTACGCCCCGACTCTCGATCGATCTGGCCATCCTACGCGGACAATCCCTAATGCGATGCTCCGGTAGAACCACACTCGAAGCAACCTTTACCTCCACCCAAAGAACCACCCCAATGAGATTTCCCACACCGACACAACTGCGGCGGTCCCGCTGGCAAAGAACAAACCTAGCGGATCGATTACGCCCACTCGGTCTAGCCCTCTTCTGCGGATTGCCAGACGAACCAGAAGACCCAAAGCTCCTCTTAAGCCTACTCCTGTCCATGCTCTGTCTTACCGATTCTTTGACACCTCGGCCACCTTAGCCTTCTCAACTAAGACAAAGAAACTCGCTCCTGGCGAGGAGCAATCAAGACCTCAACTCGTCTCGCAGACCATCCTCGAAACGAACACACCTCTCATGCTCAGTGGCCACAATGCCCCTGGCATACCTACTCAGCTTCAGGAACTCAGCCTCGTACTCAGCAACAGACTTACTCCCCTGAACAAGCCTCAGAAATGCCTTTCGCTGGGAGTCGATATAACTAGCTCCGATGTACTTCTTTTGATATGCAGCCCGGAAATAATCCCATGTCAAATCCTCCGCTGCCACACTGTCCCGGACCGTGAGCCACCACTGATATGACTCATCCCGGAGAAGCGATACGATACCCTTCAGCTTCTCTTCTGTCGTCAAGTCCAGATCATCCATGATCCGCTCAGTTGCCTCCAGCCAATATTCAGCAGTGCTAGGAGCAACACCAGAAACACCTCGGAAGAATTCGGCTCCGTTAGCCCGGAGTCGCTCAGGAACTGATTTCCTAACTCCTGCACCACCACTAGCCCCAGCTACCCTTTCCAACACTCGCAGCATCGCCTGTGACACTGCGTCGTCTCCCGTCTGATCTTGGAACTCACCACCTCCAGCTGGTGGCGGAACCGGTATCTCATTTTCTGAACCCTGCCCAGATCCTACGGGCTCAGAAACCGTCATTCTACCCCTACCTCTACCACGAGTGTTACGACCACGTCCGCCTCGAGTGCTCATGCTAAATCTTTCTACGGATCTGATTAAAGAGTTTTATGCATCAGTGTTTATTCCACTTGTTTAAAAAGCAAGTCTTATGAATATTTAAAGAGGATTTGTTCTCGCAAGTGTACAGAATCCTATCAGTTTCAATCTCTAAAGTAGCATACTATAGCTATTCATCAAATCATATCCAATCAAATCACAAGTAATAGTACGGGGTACTTACCGCGAATCAGTGCCGAGACTCGGTGCCATGCCTTTCAAAACCATATATTTCAAAACAAACACTTAAACAGACTTTTGAAAACATTTTGGGCCTCAGGCCCACAGCCGAGCCTTTGAACTTGGCTCTGATACCACAAATGTAACACCCCAAACCCGGACAAGACACCACGTCCGAATGCTGGTATGCTACTGGAAAACGTCTTGGGAAAACTAGATTTTCGTTTAAAAGTGGGGTGAAAACACCGTGTGCTTGAAACAAATTTGAGTAGACTTGTTTGAAAAAACTTTTGATGTATTTAAAACCCGAGATTTTTAAAACTTAGCGAATTTGTAGTTGAAACGAGTTTAAACCATTTAAAACCTCATTAGTTACTTAATGATACATAAAACACTTTTGAACTTAGGTGAATTACAAGTTAGAATTGGAAACCAGGCTTGAATTTGTTTGTCACAAAGACTTAATGTGATACCCGATGGTATAGTTAAAAACACGTCAGCGTTATAATTTTGAAAACATTATCTTTCCGTGTTTTAGTAAAGCTTATACCGCTTATTTTGTTAAGGCATATTAAATCTAATTAAAACATCAACCAACTTAAGACATAAATTTAGAGGCCTTTTACAACCCAAATAAAAACCCAAATAAAAGTAAATAACTAAAGTACCCAAAATATAGAGTCTGAGTAAAGACTTTATTCAGCATGGCATAAGCACCTCGAGTCCATCCCTGGCTCCAAGTCCGCGTCTACGAGTCACCTGAAATGTCAAAGGAGAGGGTGAGTCGAGTGACTCAGTGTGTAAATCCCGCTCCCAAAGAATCAACATGCTAACACACATCATACATAGCAACATGATTAATGCAACCCGAACCTAACCATCCATATCGCCTTTTCTACCCCGTGTGGTACCAAACCACTGGTGGTGCCAAACCACCGGTGACATATAGTCACAATGTGCTACCAAAGCACTTTGGTGTCCCAAAGACACAATATCCGTCAATGTGCTACCAAAGCTTTGGTGTCCCAAAGACACGGTTGTGCTACCAAAGCACCGGTGACCGAAGTCACGAATCCAATGATGATGGGGCCAACCCATCGTGTGTTACCAAAACACTAGCGCAGACGATCCCATATCTCAAGTGGGGCCAACCCACGGTGGTCAAACCACGGGGACAAGTCGCAATGAGGTGCCAAACCTCTGTGTCCCAAAGACACGATGTGCTACCAAAGCACCGGTGACCGTAGTCACAAATCGGTGATGGGGCCAACCCATCGTGTGTTACCAAACATCGCGGCGTCAATCCCGTATAATCATCTGTGGGGCCAACCCACTGTGGTACCGAGCCATCGGGACGAGACGCCGAGGTACCAAACCTCTGGAGGTGCCAAACCTCACAGTGACCCAAAGTCACAAAGTGTGCTACCAAAGCACTGGTGCTCGTCGGACAATACATCACCGCTCCTCCTCTCGTATCACCCATCAACATGCCAAACTCATGTAATCATGAATATCATGCTATCATGCATATCATACTATCATGCATATCATGCCAATATGTCTAATCTCATACCCCATGTCACATATCCATAACCATGGTATCATACAGATCATCAATAACTCATAATAATAGCACTCGACTTACCCGAGTCCAAACTCGTACCCATGAGGGTATCATAATAGTCACCACTGCTCCATTAGTCATTGCACGTGTTATTAACGATATTACTAAATATAAGTGTGTTAGTATACACACCTGATAGCTACGAGTCTAAAGATCCCTACGAATCACTCTGAGTCCCTTGACTATCTGGCTCCTAGAATCGGCCAAAAGTAAACCATTAGGCAACCACAATATTCGGCCAACATAGGGGTTAGGCACTAAGACCATTCGGCCATAACCAAATGAACCACAAGGGTTAGCGTTGGACCCTTACCTTGCCAAAGTTTGGTTTCCTACCAAACCCGAACCAACTAATAGCCCCTTCTTTGATCACCAATCGGCTACACCTTAAGAGAGAATGGTTAGTCCTTTGTCACCTTGACTTAATCAGATTTAAACGAATAACTGCGAATGATATCTTACCATCACTTACCTAATCGGTTCACAAAGAGAGAAGGCTCCACCTGACTGCTTTCGATATCCAAGACCCTAACACAAGATGATAACCAAAGGTTAACATCCTTCCAAACTGACCATAATCGGCCCTTAACCCAAACATAACCAAATAAAGAACCAAAAGAGGGAGATATGGCCATTCGGCCTTGCACTTACCAACACCCAACACCAAAATTCGGCCAAGAAACCACTAGGGGGGGAGGGAGAGAAGGTTCGGCCTTGGTGTTTTACACACACCTATATTCGGCTTCCAAAGGTGAAAAATGGAGTGCAAACAAGAGAAGAATTAGAGACTACGGCAACAGGTTTTGAGAAGAACAAAAGAAAGTTTTGCAAGTTGATATGGGTTCTGGCACACCCAAAAGATAGACAAGAAGAAATGGAGAAATCGGTTGGGGAAATGGTGAGTTTCGGCACTAGTGTTTTTCAAGAAGAGAGAAGAAAATGAATAAGAAGACAATTGGTACTAGTTTCGACTTATGCAGTGAAGGAGAAGAGAAAATGCAAGAGTGCATTCTGGCTACAAGAAGGTTGGAAGAAAAGCAAAACAAATTCGGCAAGCCTTAGAGGTTTGGTATTTCGGTTTTCCAAGAAGAAAAGAATAAGAGACTCTCTTGAATTTTCAGTTTAAGTTGTTGACAAAAGAAGAAATTTTGTTCCCTACCTTTTTGACCGAAACAACAAAATGCCAAATAGAATTTCGGCCTAGCCTTCCCACTTACTACCACAACCGGCCACTCCCAAAACTCCCCAAATATTCGGCCATATCCCCCAAAAGCTCCCATACACTCATTTGAATTGAGTGGACCAAGTCACACTCCTATCTTCACTCCACACCTTCCATTTGAAAGTGGAGACCAAGTCATAGGCGAGTTTGAACCGCCTACAAACTCCTCCCTCCATGCCGTCAAAATGAGTGCCAAAAGTGGCCACTCATGCAGCTCGAACACAAGGCCTCCACCTTGCTTTAGGCGTTACCCACTCCAAGCCTTAGTGGCGCCTACATTGCCACTCCACCAATTAATTTCTTGTGCTAACAAACTCCCAAAATAAATTTAAAAGCCCCCAGCTTCCTCAGCTCCTAATGCCTTAGCTCAAAAACCAAAATTTTCTAATTTACTCACCATACACCTAAGCTATAGCTAAGCCCCTAAGACATAAAAACAAAGAACACAAAGACACTACAAACATGCAATATCATGCAACACCAAAACAGCCCCCTAACCCAGGATATTACAAAAAGAAATGCCAAAAATGCTCAGGCTACAAGAGAAATTCGGCATAACACCAAAAAGAGTTTCGGTATACCAACCTCTAGCCAAAATTCACCTCCCACAAACCCCACATTCGGCCAAACACTCCCAACACCATCCATATCCCTTGATTTGCTCCTCAACTTGCTCCTCAACCCACTCTCCACCATCCGTTTGAACTAGTTGACCAATTCAAATCTTCACCTGGTAGAGTCCCACACCAACTCCACCTCTTCTCACCTTGAGCACAAAATTAATACTCCAAAATGCAGCATGTGGGATTCGAACCCCACTCCCCTTGCTTCACAAGTGACGCCAACTCCATTAGGCCACCTTGCTTTCTTTTGTTATCATAACACCAACTATTAAACTTAAGTCCTACTTTCCATAGCCCTCTCCACTAAAGACCAAAAATCAAAGATTTTTCCAAGGCTCAACCTCGAACCCAAGCCTCTATAGGACCCCCAAACACACTCAAATAGCAAACCAATTAAGCACAACATGGATTTACACAAAACTACTAACCCCTAACTTTAGGGATGTTACAACAGTGGTATGTCACAGGCCACAGATCAAAGCTCGTGACTATAGCGCATAGAACGCCCTATAAAGGTCAACTTATTAAATGGGGCTCATTTGACTGACATGAACTGGCCCGACTTGTGGAATCCATGGAAAAGCCCACCTACTTGAAGCCTTTGTGAACCGGTGAAACACTCTAGTCAAACTAGAGTTACTAGGGTAAATAGGGTAAATCCTAAAGGGATAAGATTGTATAGAGTTTAAATCCCTTAAGACTCTCAATGTAGATAGGCTCTAATCTTGACCGTCGATGTAACTCAATCTATACCGTTAATTTTTGAGGAGCTCAACTATAAATAGAGGCCCTCCCCCTTCATTTTTATCATCCCATTGTATTCAGTTATTCTTGAGTTAAGAATATATTGAGAGCATTTACTCAAACACTTAGTGTACATTACTTCTTGTGGCATTGTAGTTCTCTAGTTGCTCTTTTCGTTTCAAGTTGCTTCCGTTATATTGTGCCTTAGAGAATTTTTTGGAGAATTCTCATATTTCGAGAGTTAGGCTGACTTAAGCGCATTTGGAGCGAAGAAATAACCTAAGGCCACACGAATTGCGAGACTAAAGTTCTAGCCCCGTGACAGTTGGTATCCGAGCTAGATTTTAAAAGTATTGGTTGAGATGTCGAAAAGAGTAGACGAGTAAGAGCCAATAGAGACTCGTGGGAGGGCTAAGAAAGCAAGTTGATCAAGAGATATGCAGCAGATGGCAAGGTAGCCAAACTTGATAACTCTATGGGTGATGTTAATGAGACCCTCGAGGAAGTTAATGGGTGTTCTACAGAGCTAGAATTGAGGCTTGATTAGCTCAAGGACCAAGTGGTAGAGGCCTCAGTGACAATATGGATGTGATGCAAGGGGTCCCAAATACCGCTGCTGGTGAGGTAATTAAGAGGAATGATGCTCTCAAGACTATGGTGTCAGCCTTGAAGGAACAAATTCACGAGCTCAAGGGGCAGCTTAATATCTGTGAAGCTATTTTGGGTAATGGGGCATTGGATGCGACACCTATGCCTAAGGTAGATGTCCCAAAGCTGAAAGAGTTTAATAGGATGAGGTCTGTAAAGGATGTGGACAACTTCTTGTGGGGGATGGAGCAATAGTTCCGTGCCAAAGGCATCATGGATGATGCTACTAAGGTAAATACTACTGTCATGTATTTTACTAATGTTGCTTTGTTATGGCGGCGTCGTAGGTCCACAAATGAGAGACTAGATGGTACCTCTATTGAGACTTTGGAGGTGTTCCATAGAGAATTCAAGGCACAGTTTTACCTAGAGTATGCTAAGGATGAGGCTCTAGCTAAGTTGAATCGGCTTATGCAACAATGCACAACCAAAGAGTATGTGTGGGAGTTTAGTGAACTCATGCTCTAGATTTCCGATTTGGGTGAGAAAGAGGAATTTTTATCATTCATTGATAAGCTAAAGCCATGGGCGAAGCAAGAGTTTCAGTGTCGAGGGGTTCAAGAACTTTCCAAAGCTATGACCGTAGCCGAGTCTTTATTGGAGCTTTTTTCAAAGAGAAACAAGTTTGAGTCTTCTGAGCCTAGAGAGAGGAGAAATGGTGGAGGAGATGAGGAAGGTTCGGTTGAGAATAGCAACAAAAATGGTCGCAATGAGAAACCATTGAATGAGAAGTGGAAGCCTAACAATAAACCAAAAGGGCCAGTGAGGTGTTTCTTTTGTGAAGGTTTGCATAGTGTGAGGGATTGTTTGAAACTATTCGTGCTATTTGCCATCGAAAAGGATAATGAGCCGAATAGAGCATCAATGAAACTTGGTTCAATAGTGTGTTCGTTCAAAGCCAAGAGAGTTAGAGAGAATGAGAAGTAGCTAGTGAAACTCTTCTTATGTTGTGGTCCGAATAGGATGCGGGATTGGCCAGAGCGATCCAAGATATCCGCAACCAATAAAGAATAAGCAGAGCCTGTTAAGAGTAAGGTATTGAAGCTTGGGTCAATGATACTCAATTCTACGAAAGCGAAAAGGGATCGCAAGTAGAAAGGGTTGATATATGTGGACATCAATATCACAAGTCAAAGGAAGAGTGTTCTTATTGATACGGGGGAATCAAACCTATTCATATCAGAAATTGTCATGGGTAAACTTGGTCTCTCAGTTAATGAATGAACTAAGAAGATCAATACTATTAATTCCAAAGAGGTCCCAAATGTAGGAGTAGCACAAGGAGTTGAGCTACAAATTAGTCAATGGAAAAGCAAGGAAGACTTTAAGGTAAATCACTTAGATGATTACGATCTTGTTCTTGGCTTAAATTTCCTGAACAAGATTAATGCTCTTTTGGTTCCTTTTTCTGACTGTATGTACATCTTGGATACTCAACAACAAAAATATGTTGTGCTGGTGAGTCGAGACATGAGAGGTGGAATGAAGGTATTATCGGCAATCCAACTAGCTGAGGGTGTTCATTGTGATAAGAGCGTTGACTTGGTAGATTGGAGTGCTAAAGAGACCATCTTGGATATGTTAGAGGGGAAACAAACTGATATGAAGCCTGTTGAGTTATCAGTAGGACTACCACCTAAGAGAGAGGTCGGTTGTGCATCGGAGTTTAGGGGGAAAGTGGTGATGTAAATTGAGCAGCCCAAACGAGTAAATGCAACAAATGAGGTACATCTCAAACACTTTGGTAGTGTTTTCAATTTTGACTTGTTGGCTTGGCAAGGACGTAGGGGCCCTTTCAGAGTTCTGAAGCGAGACTCAAAGTTAACCTGATGTTCAAAGTGGGTGTGCCAAATCCTATTTGTGTGGATTAAGGGGATCCCAATCGAGGCACATCACAATGTGGGCAAGTAAGAGTGGTGGACTCTTGAAAACAAGATGTACCAAAAAGGAGAGAAAAGATTCAAGTTAAGAGACGACAGAAGTCGAGCAAGTGTTCCGAGGGGAGAGACTACCTAATAGAGAGGCTAGTCAAGAATCGGTCGATGCATCGAGAAAGTTTCAAGGTGAGTAATACCAGTGTCATTCCGAGGACACAACGAGGGCATTACAAGAATGGGTGGGGGAGAATGTCACAGGCTGTAGATCGATGCCCATGACCATAGTTGGAACGGTGGAAATGTGCAACTGTACACAATCGTAACAAGTAATAAAGTGACAAGTAAATGTCGAGTATCGTACCCACAGGGTCTGTAAAAGAATTATTTATGAAAATGATTTTAAACACTTTGGTGGAGGAAAAATATTTGGTTTAGAAAAATGATTAAAAACTAGAAAACAAAATAAAATAAAATAAAATAAAATAGAGTTCTAATGCACGATTTCAAAGCTGATTTTAATCAAGATGATATAATTGTGTTGGATTAATTACATTTCTTACCTTAGAATTATTAAACCTATGCTTATACTTGTTACGAATAAATTCACGGCAACTCGGTAATTTGCTAACTTATGAAAACATTTACAAATCAAAAATCCATTCATCTCTCGTACATATTTCTATGTTCATTCGACCGATTAAACAGATTTATAAAGGTAAACATGTTATTGCACATACATGCTTATTAAATTAAACAATCTTTCGCATGTTCATATGTCCATTCAAACGATTAATTCAACCTAACAAGCATATAAAAGACTTTGTAAAGTAACAAAGTGTAATTACCTTGAAACAATTTAACCACAACAATCTTGCAAGTTATGCAAGGCTTATGTATTGCCAAATATAATGCTAATTTAATCTTCAGCTACCTTAGAAGAATTAAACATCCACTGATTAAGTACTGTGTCCATTAATTATAATTTCAATGCGTTTAAATAATTAATTCTATAGTTATCTAAACAATTATAATGCCAAAATAACCTAAGCATGATTTTACTTAATCAAGCAATTTACCGAGACCTATAACAGCATAAACATAATTTTAATAATTCAAAAGGACGTCATGCAATCAACCCAAAACGAATTAAATTCAAGCTAAGCTGATTAAATTAACCATTCCAATAGTATAAATATTCATAAACATGTTTGTCAAAACAAAAACGAAATTTAAAGAGATAGGGAACAAGAAGCAAATCCGGTGTTTCTCCGTGGCTTGACTGATTGCTCCGTTCTTCGTCCTCCGTTGTCCTCGGCTATCAAGGTGGCTTATGAACACTCCAATTGCTGCTCAATGATGGCTGAATAATACCTCTTTCCCAAGAGGAGAAATCGGCACAAGAGAAAGGGGAAATGGAATGGAAAAAGAAAAAGAGAAAACTTGAGAGAAGAGAAGAGAGAATGAGAGAATGTTGTTGGTGTGAGGGATGCTTTGAATGATCAGCAAGGGGTGGCTTTTATAGCTGATTGTGGCTGCTAAAAATAGCAAATCCAATCAGCCAAAGAGACCCCCCTTGGCCGGCCATCTATGTGGCAAAGTTGATGGATTCAACTTTGCTAAATATGGCATGGGGCAAATCTACAAAGCCACTTATTGTGGAGGGGGTTGAATGCAACTTTGACAAGTCTTTAAGGGATTCTTTGAAAGCTTAATTAATCAGCTAATAGGCTGATTTTGGTCAGCATATGGACGGCTTGGGCTGCCCAATTGGTGGCTTGTTCGGTTCACTGAATTCGGTTCAACTAGTGCGGTTCAACTGGGCCCTTTTTCCATAATTAATTAAGATTAATTTATTTAACCCAAATTAATTTGGGAATAAATTAAAATTAATTATATTATGATTTAATATTCATAATCGGACCGTCTTTGACTGGAAATAAATGTGCCTCGATACTTTAAATTGCTTCTCGGTTTTATTCTTCTAGCGGTGTCTGCCGAGTCAATTTTCGCCCTTTGTGCGAATCTATCGAAAATAGTCAAAATTAATCAAAATTAACTATAAAATTAATTAAAATTCATCATGTTCATATTTTTAACACAATTTAATTATTTTCCGACAAGAATTTAATTGAAACTGCATAAATTTGAGTTAAAAAGGGCATGAAAAAGTGTATAAATTTTTGTGTTTCCACACCCCCAAACTTAATTCATTGCTCGTCCCGAGTAATGCACAAAATTGAAAAGAATTTTCTCGGAAACATTTTTGAAAAACTCCTTCAGAACAACATTCTTCCCAAAATCATGAAATTAATATACTTAAGCTCAAAAACAAGAAATTCGATAATTATGCAGCTCAAGTATATATATCGTTCAAATTAATCTCAGCAATTACTATACTAGCAAAATTAGACTAAATGTTTCTTAATAAAGACATGTTAATCCCTACCATTTTGATTTTAATCCCTTATTCAAAATTAAACTGCAATCATTAAGCTTAACTGATGTCTTCATATGTTGAACAGAGCAATTTCTCTCCACTAATGTAGGTAACATTAGAACTTTGAATCAATAGGTCTTTAACAGGGTTGTAACGTGGCTGGGCTTAGGGGTAGGTAAAAGATGGATAATTTTAGGTTTTAAAACCCTAGACTCAGCGTAAAATCAAACCTTCAGAATTTTTACCCTTGATACACCAACTTATGTTTTTTTTTTGTACATCTATTTTATTTCGAGTGCATTTTTTTTAATTTCGAGCACTCGCTTCATGTACTACAATTTTCGAGCAATTGATACTTCTTTTTGACTCCCCCAAACTTATTTTCAAACGATATTCTGAATAATACTGAGTCTAGTGTTTGGGACAATTTTAAAGATAATGAAGAGAAAAGTGATGGCTAAATATTACAAAGGTCCAAATAAAACTAGGCCATATAGTCTCAAAGTTGGGTTTCAAAGGATAATTTTATCAGGGTTGGCTTGAAAGGCTCAAACGGTCCAAACAACAGTTGCCTAAATCATTTTCAACGTTCCATGCTTCCTAAGATTTCGCCTCAAGAAACTACTAAGTCAATTCTAAAGACTTAAACTTTCATGCATGCCTAATTTTTTCGTAGGGAACTAAAAATTTTATGGTACGAATTTGCATGCTTTATTAAAAATACATTCATATCATTATTAAGCTAACATAATAACTTATTGAAATAATTGAACTTTATTAATACTGAAGTTTAGCATACTTAACAAAATTTCAAATTATTGAACAAAATATATCCTAATCATAATTAAAAGAAAATTTTATTCTGAGCGGAATTAATTCAAATTTTCGGTTGATTGCTCTGGCGGGATCTCTGTGGGATCATCTTCTGCTTCTTCGGGATCCTCACTCTCTTCAACTTGTTGTTGTAGAATAGAATCTCCAGCTACTCGGTAGAGGCCCCAATCGGTGATTGTGCCTTGACTATACCCTGTCTTCTTCATGTTCGCAAGGATTTTTGCTTTTAAGCACAGAATTGTTACCGTAAAGGGGAAATAGGCCGGGCCAGAACGTCTAACGGCACAATTTCGCATTTCTCTTAGGATGATTTTGCCCACATCAATGGTCTTTCCAGATAGAATCGAGTATAATAGGACCATTCGCTCTAATGAGATCGTGGTCCCATGCGAACTAGGCATAAGGCTGAAACGGATGAAATAGAACCATACCTTCGCAAGTGGTGTCAAATACTCTCTTCGACACGTGTGGATTCCTTGCTTTGACACAGTCCACTTAGAACCTGGAACTGTAAGTTCCTCGAGAATTTCTTGCAAATTTTCAGGCTTAATGTTTGTAACACCCCTTACCCGTATTCAACGCCGAAACCGGGCACGAGGCGTTACCGTATTAAAATCTTCAAGATCGCCACTTAGGCTCATTGTGACTACTCTCTTAAGTCACCTCATTCTCGACTTACGAAGCCTCACTCATACTCACGAGGGCTCTCGAGAACATATCAAAACTTCTATGATTTTTAAAACTTTTCCATCTACACAGGGCTCACACACCCGTGTAGGATTTAGCACGCCCGTAGAGGTCACACACGCCCATGGTCACTACCCGTGCATGAAAACTCAAGCATTCTACCAATGCCCCACAGTTAGGGCACACGCTCGTTGATAAACCGTAAAAGTAACATATTTTGAGCCTACATTTAGCATGCTTTTGGATGAATTATCCCTTATTTTATGTCATTTGGTGCTCTTAATCCTTTGTTTTCATGTTTTATACTCAGGAAAGCACCGGAGGATGAAAAGAACAAGAAACGGGCTTAAAACGAGCCAAATGGGCCACATCATGAAATCGACACGGCCTGGGCCGAAGACCACACGTCCGTGCCTCATCAACAGACTCCACACGGCCTGCCCACGATTTACACGGGCATGTGCCATGGCCGTGCCCCTGCCGTGACAAAGAGCAATTTCACTCGGATTAGGATACTTAGGGGCAAAGAAACACATTCCAAAGCCTATATAAACACCCTAAGTATGACTGATCACTGTGATTTTAGAGTTTTAAATTTATAATGATCGAACCTGGAACTGACTATAACAACGATTGAGGCAAGTGCACCTATCGAACAGTAGTATAGTTTAGGTAAGACCGGATTGTCGAACCCAAAGGAACCAAAAGTACTAATACTAACTTTCTTTTTATTATCTAGCCTAAAATAAGTGAAGTTGTTATTTAATCTAAATTTAACTAACTACTAAGCTAAAGACGCAAAGACAAAAAGAATGAATTGGAGAAATACTGTTGGAAAAACTCAGTTGATTAAGACGATACCCTTAGGAAGAATCCACCTAGACTTCACTTGTTATCTAACTCTAAACCAGATGATTTATTCACTTGACTTGATCCGTAAGACTCCCTAATGTATATTAAACCCTCTCTCGAAGCGAATAACGTCTAACCCTAGGTTGATTAATTGAAATCTCTTTCTAATTAAAACCCCTAGAATTGCATTAACTCGATTTATGGACTCCCATATTAGGTTTCACCCTAATCCGGCAAAATCTCGTCACCCTATCTCTAGGCGCGCAATCAACTCCGCTTAATTATGCTAGATCTACTCTTAAGTAGGGACTTTTGCTCCTCCACCTAAGCACATCAAACTTGAATCAATATCCTGGAAATATGAACACAAGAATTAAGAACACATAATTAAGAACAAATCAAGTATTTATCATATAGTTCAGCAAACGATAACAAGATTCATCTAAGTTTCATCCCCTTCAGGTATCTAAAGGGTTTAGTTCATAACGATAAAAGAAAACATCTCAGAAGAAAAGATAAAACAAAACATAAGAAATCCCTAAAACCCCCTGAAGGAATTGAAGGAGAGATTCGCCGTCTTGAGTAGAATTTCAGCTTTTTGAGATGGATCAACTGGCTATCTTCGAGTGTTTCCCACAAATCTGACCTTTTCGGCTCGGCTCCTTGGCCTAGCTCACCACCCTCCTTCTAGGTTATACTTAGGGTGTTTATATAGGCTTTTGAAATAGGTTTCTTTGCCCCTAAGTATCCTTTTTCGAGTGAAATTGCTCTTTTCCACGACAGGGCCACGGCCATGGCACACGCCCGTGTGAATCGTCTTTAGGCCGTGTTCAGACTTTTAATGAGGTGACACGCCCGTGTAAATCGTGATCAGGCTGTGTTCTAGTCTATCAAGGAGACACGGCCGTGTTGGCTCAAGTCCAGGCCGTGTCGATTTTCACTTTGGCCTAATTTGGTCCATTTTTAAGCCCGTTTCTCGTTCTTTCCGTCCCCCGGTGCTTTCCTGAGTATAAAACATGAAAAGAAAGGATTAAGAGTGCCTTTTTACATAAATCAAGGGATAAATCATCCAAAAGTATGCTAAAAGTGGGATTAAAATATGTTGCTTTTACGGTTTATCACATACCCCCACACTTAAGCTTTTGCTTGTCCTCAAGCAAAATTCTCAACTTACAATTAAAACGAACTTTCCATGATTCAATATTCCTATCAACAATGTCTCATCATAATTCATAGATAATTTATACATGGATAATTTTACTCAAAGAGTCCTAAAGATTCAAAGAATATAAGTCATACATTTGTAGCACAAAACATAGGTGTTTCCCCTCATCTAAATAATTACCTCTGATCCAAAACATACAAGGATTGACATCCTCACAAAAGATTCACTCAAATCACTCGAAGTGTTTAAGGTTCAGAATTAAGCACTCAAATGTCAAACCTGAAAAGTTAATCCCATAGGCTTGCATGAAAATCAAATCTCCACCACTGTAATATGAAATGATGCACAAATCAAAAGGTCTTTATTAGGGTTGTAACGGGGCTTAGGTTAAGGTGTGTATGAAGGCTGAATTAGAGGGTTAGAATCAAGATCGACCTGAAAAATTACCTAACTAGAAACAACGAACTGAAAATAAATAATTACAAGAATTGAAACTTTGAAACTAATAATACGAGCTTTCTTCTTCAATAAATAGACTTTAACTGTACAAGCTCGCTTTTCATCATACTAATACTGAATATACTTTTTTTTTAAAGATCAAGTAATAATAAAGAACTTTAACAACTGAAATAAAGAACATAGTTAGGCAACTGCTCAAAATCAAATCTCGACAAAAAGGGTAGTCAAGAGGAATGGTGATAACAAATACAGACTGGGTTTTGGGTTAATATTGGTGGGTGAGTCAATAAATAGGGTTGTTAGGATTAAAAGGGGTTCACTAGGGGTTAATTATGAAGGTAGGCTTTTTAGTGGAGTGAGTGGGTTAAATCCTAGGTGCCTTCATCATCTCTGTATATCAAATCAAAGGTGTGGTCTCGACATGTATAATCGATGCAAGTTCTAGAATAACAGTTCAATGTTGACACACTCATAATCAAAAAGTGAGCATGAAAAAGGATATATTCTCTTATAAGGCTCAAAATCTCTCAAAAATTATCGGTATTTTGATGTCATCCTCGTAAATTTCAAACTTCAAAGTAATATTTAAATTCAGGTAGACAACCTAGAAAAAATTTTAATACCGAAAACTAGACTTATCATGCTTGATTCTCTAGTATCTTAGAATTTAATTATCAATGCACAATTATCAATGACTTAATCTAAAACATATCAATAAAGATCATAAGTCATGGAGATTTCATTCTAATGATAATATGAGAAACTTACTTTAGAAACAAGTCATAATTCAGGGATTTGAGAATAATGAAAAAAAAGTTAGGCACCTTTTTAGGTTGTTCACCCCCCACACTTAAGATGTACATTGCCCTCAATGTACAAAGATATATATATATAGACAATTAAGTATAAATTCAAAAGATATGGAGAGAGGTGAAACTCCCTGAATTATGGATGAAATCCTTGCGTTGGAGGTGAAAGATAAGTTGGAGGGGTCGTTCTTGATGACGATCCTGCGCTAGATGAAGAAATTGGGTAGCTCATGGAGGATTAGCCAGGATATAATAATAATAATTAAAACTATACTAATTAAATAATTAAAGAAAAGCAAGCTAAAGTGAAGGAAAATAAAAAATAGAATAAAATTAAAGGAAAAAATAAATGGACCGTAGAGTCCTTATTGTTGGATGGTTCGCGAGGTGTGTGTGATTTCTAAGGCTGCGGTGAGTTGGTGGTCGTGGTTCCGGTGTGATTCCCTAGCAGCCTGTAGAACCTAAAATTAAGAAACTAAGATAAAATAAACTAAGTTAAGCAGAAGAGAAGTAAAGATAAGGAAATTGAAGCAAAAGAGAAAAATGAAGTAAAACTAAATGGCCTCAAATATCCTTGGCTTGTCGAATTATTGGAGCGGCCGACATGAACTTATATGGATCGGTCTCCCTCGGGGAGATTATGCTTGTTTCCTTCCGCTTCTTCGGCGTTTGGTGTAGCTCAAGGGTTTTAGGAATGTATTGGAGAAGAGAAGTAGGGGAAGGTTTGAATAATGGGGTAGAATAAAGGGGATGGGGAGTAGGAAAGTGAGTAAGGGAAGAGATGGGAGCGGGTTTAAATAGATTTTCAGGCTTGGTGCAACCCCACGCCCGTGTATCATGGGCGTGTTGATTCACACGGCCGCCTCGCACGGCCGTGTTGAGCATCGTATCGTTTCTCCCACGCCTATGTTCAGGTTGCCACGCCCATGTCCAATCTAACAGTGTCGGCCACAACTGCGTCGCACGGCCGTGGTGGGGTAGTTGGGTCCGTGACTCGGAGATATGATTCGTCCTGACTCGTACCATCTCTGTAGTGTCAGTACGGAGATTCGGTACGTCCACACGGCCGTGTGTAAGGCCGTGTGGTCTGGAAATTGGCCTTTGGTTAGTTTATAGTCAGTAGCTTCAGATGAGAAATAAAAGTGAAAAGAAAATAAAATAAACTAAAATATAAGAAAAATAGAGTTAGTGCTCGGGTTGCCTCCCGAGAAGCGCTTGTTTATAGTCTTAAGCTAGACTTACCTCTCACTCGCATAATCAGGGTGGTTTGAGGAGGTGAAAATCCTTTCTCATGTGATCTATTCGGTTTTTGATATATAGTTTAAGTCGAGTAGTGTTAACCTTAAAAGTGATGAATTTAGGACTAGTTACCTCGACTGTTCCATCTGGGAAGATTTTGAGTACCTGATCTCCTACCTTAAGCTGGGTTGTCCCATCGTTAAGTTTCTCGTGGAGTTGCCTCGTTTTTGTTTCGTGTACTTCTTTGAAGTGTATCTTCCACTCGTCTAGTTCATCGATCCGAAGCTTTCGTTCCTCGTGAATTTCTTCTTTATTGACACGAGGTCTAGGATTTGGCATCTGCGAAAGAGCTTCAAAAAATGGCAAGTTAATAAGAAACTTCTTTGGAGGTATAAGAAATTTACCGAATTGTTCCTCTGTGTGGTCTTTCTCTATCGCATTGGGGTATGGCATATGAGCTTGGTACTCTGTAATTACCGGGTTTGGTAAATCATGGCTTACCTCAACCTTACCTTCACCTACTACAAGCTCTTGCCTTGGGTCAGATTCCACTAACCTTTCACTGTCATGAGATCTTACCGCTTGAATTTGCTCTTTTGGGTTAGTTTCAGTGTTGCTTGGTAGACGCCCTTGCGGTCGTTCGGAAATTAACTTTGCAAGTTGTCCAACTGACTTAGTAAGTTCCCCAACTTGGTTCTCGATCCCTTTGATCGATGCTTGTTGATTATTAAGCGTTGTCTCGGTTTTTTGGAGACGGGTATCTGTGGCTACCATGAATTTTGTCAGCATCTCCTCGAGGTTCGACTCCTCTTCCTGTTGGTAAGGTGGTTGTTGAAAATTTGGAGGAAGTTCCGGTCCTTGGCTACTTTGATCATCCCACGAGAAATTAGGATGGTACCTCCAACCTACATTATAAGTGTCACTATAAAAATTATTTTGAGGTCTAGAATAGTTACCCATATAGTGGACTTGTTCATTCTCTATGCCATATCCGTAGGGTGGGTACTCAAGATTTGTCACGCCTTCGCTTGTTTCGTACTGCATAACTGGATGTATCTGCGAAAAACACAAATCATCAAACTTTTTATTTAACATCTCTAACTGTTTTGATAGCCTGGTTATTGGGTCGAGGTTGTAGATATCGGCTGCTTTTGTTGGCTTTGTCCTCATAACTTGCCACTGATAGTTATTCAGTGCCATCTCCTCTATCTGCCAAAATCAAATAAAAGAAAATTTAGCAAAGTAAAAAAATATAATAATAATAATGGCTAAAGTAATAAAAATTGAGCTTTCTTAATATTTTAGTTCCCCGGCAACGGCGCCAAAAACTTGATCGTTGTGATTTCAGAGTTTTAAATTTATAATGATCGAACCTGGAACTGACTATCACAACAGTTGAGGCAAGTGCACCTATCGAACAGTAGTATAGTTTAGGCAAGACCAGATTGTCGAACCCAAAGGAACCAAAAGTACTAATACTAACTGTCTTTTCATTATCTAGCCTAAAATAAGTGAAGTTGTTATTTAATCTAAATTTAACTAACTACTAAGCTAAAGACGCAAAGACAAAAAGAATGAATTGGGGAAATACTGTTGGAAAAACTCGGTTGATTAAGACGATACCCTTAGGAAGAATCCACCTAGACTTCACTTGTTATCTAACTCAAACTGCACGATTTATTCACTTGACTTGATCCGTAAGACTCCCTAATGTATATTAAACCTCTCTCTCGAAGCGAATAACGTCTAACCCTAGGTTGATTAATTAAAATCTCTTTCTAATTAAAACCCCTAGAATTGCATTAACTCGATCTATGGACTCCTTTATTAGGTTTCACCCTAATTCGGCAAAATCTCGTCACCCTATCTCTAGGCGCGCGATCAACTCCACTTAATTATGCTAGATCTACTCTTAAGCAGGGACTTTTGCTCCTCCACCTAAGCACATCAAACTTGAATCAATATCCCGAAATATTAACACAAGAATTAAGAACACATAATTAAGAACAAATCAAGTATTTATCATATAGTTCAAAGAAACGATAACAAGATTCATCTAAGTTTCATCCCCTTCTGTGTATCTGAAGGGTTTAGTTCATAACGATAAAAGAAAACATCTCGTAAGAAAAGATAAAACAAAACATAAGAAATCTCTAAAACCCCACAAGGAATTGAAGGAGAGATCCGCCGTCTTGAGTAGAATTCCGGCTTCTTGAGATGGATCAACTGGCTATCTTCGAGTGTTTCCCACAAATCTGACCTTTTCGGCTCGGCTCCTTGGCCTAGCTCACCGCCCTCCTTCTAGGTTATACTTAGGGTGTTTATATAGGCTTTTTAAATAGGTTTCTTTGCCCTTAAGTATCCTTTTCCAAGTGAAATTGCTCTTCTCCACGACAGGGCCACGGCCATGGCACACGTCCATGTGAATCGTCTTTAGGCCGTGTTCGGACTTTTAATGAGGTGACACGCCCATGTAAATCGTGATCAGGCTGTGTTCTAGTCTATCAAGGAGACACAGCCGTGTTGGCTCAAGTCCAGGCCGTGTCGATTTTCACTTTGGCCCAATTTAGTCTGTTTTAAGCCTATTTCTCATTCTTTCTATCCCTCGGTGCTTTCCTGAGTATAAAACATGAAAAGAAAGGATTAAGAGCACCTTTTTACATAAATAAAGGGATAAATCATCCAAAAGTATGCTAAAAGTGGGATTAAAATATGTTGCTTTTACGGTTTATCAATGACCTAAAAAGGGGGAGTCGCTGTAAGCCTTCATCGTCAGGGCGCCCAAATAGGCCGAAGAGGCAGACTGTAGAATTTACTCGAAGAAAGCCGCTTGATTCATCTCAAGAAGCCTAAACATACTCAAGACGGGGATCTCTCCTTCAATTCCTTCAGGGGGTTTTAGGGATTTCTTATGTTTTATTTTATCTTTTCTTTTGAAATGTTTTCTTTTATTATTATGAACTAAACCCTCAGATACCTGAGGGGGATGAAACCTAAGATGAATCTTATTATCGTTTGCTGAACTATATGATAAATACTTGATTTGTTCTTAATTATGTGTTCTTAATTCTTGTGTTGATATTTCCGGGATATTAATTCAAGTTTGATGTGCTTAGGTGGTGGAGCAAAAGTCCCTGCCTAAGAGTAGATCTAGCATAATTAAGCAGAGTTGATCGCACGCCTAGAGATAGGGTGACGAGATTTTGCCGGATTAGGGTGAAACCTAATATGGGAGTCCATAGATCGAGTTAATGCAATTCTAGGGGTTTTAATTAGAAAAAGATTTCAATTAATCAACCTAGGGTTAGACGTTATTCGCTTCGAGAGAGGGTCTAATATACATTAGGGAATCCTACGGATCAAGTCAAGTGAATAAATCGTCTGGTTCAGAGTTAGATAACAAGTGAAGTCTAGGTAGATTCTTCCTTGGGTATCGTCTTAATCAATTGGTTTTTCCCACAAGTATTTTCCCCAAATTCATTCTTCTTTGTCTTAGAGTCTTTAGTTTAATAATTAGTTAATTTAGATTAAACAACAAGTTCCCTTTATTTTAGGCTAGATAATAAAGAGAAAGTTAGTATTAGTACTTTTAGTTCCTTTGGGTTCGACATTCCGGTCTTGCCTTAACTATACTACTGTTCGATAGGTGCGCTTTCCTCAAATCGTTGTCATAGTTAGTTTCCAGGTTTGATCATTCTCATTATAAATTTTAAGACTTTGACATCGCATAAACACAATGATCAAGTTTTTGGCACCGTTGCCGGGGAACTAAAATATTAAGAAAGCTCAAATTTTATTACTTTAGCCATTTTTTTTATTTTGCAATTTACTTTTATTTCCTCTTTTATTTTAACTTTGCTAAATTTTCTTCTTTTATTATTTCCTCCTTTCAGGTACCTCTAGTTTATGACTAGAAGGAACCCGACAGGACCCCTACTTTACGACAGTGATATTGAAAGAACAGTTCGTAAAAATCGCAGAGAAATAAGGTGAAGCTTAAACTACATAGAAGAAGAGCAAGAAGGCGAAACCAATCCTACTGAAGGGATGGCTGAAAATAACCCACTACCTCCAGAGATGGTTGAAAATAATGCTCCTAGAACTATGTATGATTATGCTAAACCTAGTTTAACAGGAACTGAGTCAAGTATTGTTAGACCTGCTATTACTGCAAATAATTTTGAACTGAAACCTAACACACATTCGGATGATACAAAGAATTTGTTTAGTTTGATGGTTTGCAGGATGAAGATCCAAATAATCACTTGGCAAATTTCCTAGAATTTTGCGATACTTTCAAGATAAATGGCGTTCGACGACGATGTCATCCGTCTTGATTATTTCCCTTCTCTCCGAGGAATAAAGCCAAACAAAGGGTTGCATTCTCTTCCACGAGGGTCAATCACTACATGGGATCAAATGACCAAAAAAATTTTATTAAAATATTTTCCGCCACCAAAACGCCAAGTTAAGGAATGATAGCTCTTCTTTTGTGCAGATGGATTTAGAGACACTTTACGATGCATGGGAGAGATACAAAGATTTGCTGAGAAGGTGTCCACATCATGGATTACCCTTGTGGCTACAGGTCCAAACTTTCTACAACGGTGTTAACCCTTCAACAAGGCAATTAATCGATTCACTCACGGCGAACTCAAATAACAAAACACCTGAAGTAGCTTACGAGTTTATAGAAGAGATGTCACTGAATAACTATCAGTGGCAAGTCACAAGGACAAGGCCAACAAAAGCAACCGGAGTTTATAACCTTGACGCAGTAACCATGCTATCAAATCAGGTAGAAATGTTACATAAAAAATTTGATGGTGTATATGGTTCCTCGCAGGTACAACCAGTTATGCAGTGCGACACAAGTGGAGGCGTGGCAAATCCTGAGTACCCACCCTACAGACAGGGCATGGAGAGCGGACAAATGAACTATATGGGTAACAATTTCCGATCTAACAATAACCCTTATAGTAATACTTACAATCCAGGCAGTTTCACTATTCCCTGTTTAATTGGTAGTTTGAACATAGAAAAAGCACTTGCTAATCTAGGTGCTAGTATTAATTTAATGCCTTATAGAATGTTTAAGCAACTTGGTCTCGGGGAACCAAAACCCACTAGGATGAGTATTCAGCTAGCTGACAGATCTATTAAATATCCTAGGGGAATTATCAAAGATATTATGGTAAAAGTGGATAAATTTATATTTCCTGTTGATTTTGTTGTGCTTGACATGAATGAGGACGTAGAGGTACCTTTAATTTTGGGGCGACCCTTTCTAGCTACTGCTAGAGCTGTCATTGATGTTGGTGATGGTAAACTGGCGCTAAGGGTAGGCAATGAGGAAATTATTTTTCAAATTTATGATGCCATGCGATATTCTAGAGAACAAGATTATTCTTGTTACTTTGTTAATGCCACTAATCACATTATTCAAGAGTCTTTGCAGGAAATCATGCACAATGACACGATGGAACTGTGTCTTACACAAGGTGAGGGAATAGATGACGATACCGATGAATTGAATCCTAATACATCCTCCTCTAGACAGACGGAAATAGAGGGTATTGAATTTAACAACGAACTAAAACAGAAACCCTCTATTGATGAACCGCCCAAATTAGAATTAAAATAGTTGCCAAAACATTTAGAATATGCATTCCTCGGGGATAATTCTACGCTACCAGTAATCATCTCTTCAGAACTAGGACCCAAAGAGAAAGAAGAGTTGCTAAAGGTACTAAGGAAACATAAAAGAGCCATAGCATGGAAAATGTCTGATATTAAAGGAATAAGCCCATCATTCTGCATTGACAAAATTTTAATGGAGGATGAGTATAAACCATGTGTGCAACCTCAGAGACGTTTGAACCCCAATATGAAAGAAGTTGTCAAAGATGAGGTAATTAAACTTCTAGATGCAGGAATAATTTATCCTATTTCTGACAGTACTTGGGTAAGCCCTGTGCAGGTAGTTCCAAAGAAAGGAGGTATGACTGTTGTAGCCAACGAAAAGAATGAACTGATTCCCACAAGAACAGTCACAGGTTGGAGAGTCTGTATTGACTACAGAAAGCTGAATGACACCACTAGAAAAGATCACTTTCCTTTACCCTTTATTGATCAGATGTTAGAAAGACTATCTGGGCATATGTACTACTGCTTCTTGGACGGACTCTCCGGCTACTTCCAAATCCCAATAGCTCCTGAGGATCAAGAAAAGATAACATTCACATGTCCATGCGGTACGTTTTCTTATCGTAGAATGCCTTTTGGATTATGTAATGCTCTTGCTACTTTTCAGCGCTGCATGCTAGCCATCTTTGACGAACTTGTGGAAGACATTATGGAGGTATTTATGGATGACTTCTCGGTATTCGGTAATTCTTTCCAACTTTTCCTTAAAAACTTAGAACGAGTTCTAATGAGATGTGAGGAAACGAATATTGTCTTAAATTGGGAAAAATGTCACTTTATGGTTAGAGAGGGGATTGTGTTAGGACATAAGATTTCTAGTAAAGGAATTGAGGTAGATAAAGCAAAGATTGAAACCATAGAAAAATTACCTCCCCCTAGTTCAGTTAAGGCTATTAGAAGCTTCCTAGGACATGCTGGATTTTATAGAAGATTCATTAAAGATTTCTCTCAAATAGCTAAACCTTTATCGAGATTACTAGAAAAAGATGTTCATTTCAATTTTGATCAGGAATGTTTAGATGCATTTAATATCCTTAAAGACAAACTAATAAATGCTCCGATTATAATTGCACCTGATTGGAATCTACCCTTTGAACTAATGTGTGATGCGAGTGATTTTACAAAGAGGTGCGCTTTTGGGACAAATGAAGAAACAAGCATTTTTAGCCAATTTATTATGCTAGCAGAACATTGACGCCTGCACAAGAAAACTACACCACCACAGAGAAAGAATTGCTAGTTGTAGTTTTTGCATTTGACAAATTTAGGCAGTATCTGATATTATCTAAAGTTGTCGTTTACACTGACCATTCAGCTCTTCGTTATCTTTTAACTAAACCTAATGCAAAACCCCGACTCATACGATGGATCTTACTCTTACAGGAATTTGATTTGGAAATTCAGGATAAGAAGGGAGCTGAAAATCTTGCAGCAGATCACCTCTCCAGGCTTGAGAACCCACATATCGAAGTACTCGACGAGAGAGAGATAAACGACTCATTTCCTGAGGAACAACTCTTTTCTATAACTTGCTCCGACGTACCATGGTTTGCAGATATTGCAAATTATTTAGCTTCTAACGTCCTACCAAAAAGGCTAACACATCATCAAAAGAAGTGATTCTTTGCTGATGCGAAGAACTATTTTTGGGAGGACCCCTTTCTTTTTCGCATATGTGCAGATCAAGTAATTCGAAGATGCGTTACAAAGATAGAAGCAAGCAAAATCCTAGAACATTGCCATTCAGGACCTTCAGGAGGACATTACAGCGGGATTAAGACAGCACACAAAACGCTCGAATCAGGATTTTATTAGCCAACTCTGTTTAAGGACGCCAATAGGTATGTCGCTTCATGTGATAAATGCCAAAGAACAGGTAGTATCTCTAAACGCAATGAAATGCCTCAAACATATATGTTATCATGTGAAATATTCGACGTATGGGGTATTGATTTTATGGGTCCATTCCCTAGTTCATTCAAAAATAAATACATCTTAGTAGCAGTAGATTACATGTCCAAATGGGTGGAAGCCCAAGCTTTACCTACTAACGATGCTAGAGCTGTAGTAAAGTTTCTTAAGAAACTCTTCTCTCGTTTTGGAACACCCAGGCGATTATCGGTGATAGGGTACTCACTTTTGCAATACTCAATTTGATAAAGTCTTAAGAAAATATGGAGTACACCACAGAACAGCTACCCCTTATCATCCTCAAACCAGTGGGCAAGTGGAAGTGGCAAATCGAGAGCTTAAGCGGATCTTAGAAAAAACAGTTGAATCCAACAGGAAAGATTGGGCAATAAAAGTAGATGATGCTTTATGGGCCTATAGAACAGCCTTTAAAACCCCTTTAGAAACATCCCCGTACAAACTTGTCTACGGGAAAAGTTGTCATCTACCATTTGAGTTGGACCACAAAGCTTACCGGGCTATAAAATTCTTGAATTACGATCTTAAAACCGCAGGTGAGAAGAGGATGATGCAGTTGAACGAGCTGGATGAATGGCGAGCTGAAGCCTATGAAAACTCACGACTATATAAAGAGGCAACAAAAAGACGTCACGATGCTCGCTTAAAACAATCAAAGCAATTCGAAGTAGGAGACTTAGTCTTGCTGTATAATTCAAGGCTCAAACTATTTCCTGGAAAGTTGAAATCAAGGTGGTCAGGCCCATTTGTGATCAAAACCATTTTTCCCTACGGCACAGTTGAGGTAACCCATCCAACTCAAGGAACATTCAACGTAAATGGTCACCGACTACAACTTTATAATGGTGAAGATTTCAAGGAATTAAGAGAGGAGCTTCAGCTCCGTGAACCTTCATTTAGAAATGAAAACAGGGTGAGTCTAGCTTAAGACTTTAAACGATCGCTTCTCGGGAGGCAACCCAAGCACTAACTTCCCTAACAATTTATTTGTGACTTTTAGCAACTAACCCCAAACTAACCGATTCAATGAAGCGCAGATTTACCAACCACGCGGCCTTACACACCAGCGTGCCCGTGGCCGTGGGGACGCTATGGGGCGAAGAACGGGCGTGCAGGTAGTCGTACGAGAGGAAGAAGAAAAATTTTCCCAACACGGGATGCGAAAACAGGGCCACAGTCGTACGACACAATCGTGGTCTATCCTGAGTAAACCAACACGGGTTGCGACAATAAGGCCACGGCCGTGCGATACAACCGTGGTCTATCCTGAGTAAACCAGCACGGGCATAAGTCACGCCCGTGCCTACTAACCGTGTGAGATCTTGACTACATGGACACGGGCGTGGCAACATGAGCACGGGCGTGGGAGAAGCAAACATAAAAGCACATGCCCAAGAAACATGGGCGTGGCTAACGTCTTAAACGCGCTAAAACTTGAAAATTTCGAAAAACACGGGCAGAAAAAAATCGAGCATGGGCGTGGCTCCTGCCCGTGCTCTCACACCTATTTAAAGAACATTACATTCATCTCCCCCAAAATCCCCAACCCTAGCCGCTCCAAGGCAACAGCTCTTGCCCCATCTCTAAGGTACGTACACGCTATTCTAGCTCACACACTTACAGGTCGGCGAGAGAGCACCGACGTCGTCAACACTCACGACGCCTACTTCCTATGGTGCATCGCGAACGGGCATGTTTTCGACTTAGCTTATTTCATCGCTCTCGCCATTCGACATTAAACAGAGCCGCACAGGAGAGGGGTCATTTCTATAGGTCCCTACATTACGCGCTTGGCTAGATATTTCGGGCTCCTCAGCACCGACGCTCAGATCTCCTCCCTCACACTAATAGGACAAATGTCCCCACAAGGCATCCAGACGATGCTGCACATGAGGATGATGCAGCGTCAACGTGGGACCGATCCTCCCCAATATCGGCTAGCGCCTACCACTGACGAGAAGGACCCTGAGGACATTATCAAAGATGTCCCCACCACGGAAGCACCACAATAAGGCCATCGTCCCGTTCATTCACCGCCTCCCTCTCAGACATTTCTGCACGTCTCACTCAGTTCGAGCACTACTGTACGCAGCAATTCAATAACACCGCTTGAAGATTTGATGGGATTGAGGCGACTCTTCAGCAGATCTGTCATCACTTTCATATCTCATCACCGCCACCACCGCGCGATCCAGCCGACGACGAAGACCTTTGAGTCCTTCTATTTTTAGTTTTATTTTCCATTTTCATCTTTTATTTTTATTTTTAAGACTTTTTGTAATTTATGTTTAAAACTTTCATTTATAGTTTAATTGCTTTTATTAACTGGCTGTCTAACCCACGAGTATCTCTAACAACTCTCATTGTTTATTTTCCCCTGAACATTTAATTGATGACTTCACAGATTAATTAGATTAAATATACAACTCAAGGAATGAAACCATCACTTTTACCTAGTCATCACATTTGTCATGGAACATCCTCCAAGGATTTCATCCATAATTCAGGAAGTTTCACTTCTCTCCTATATCTTATGATTTTATTATTATTGTGCTATTATCTATCTTGGTACATTGAGGGCAATGTACATCTTAAGTGTGGGGGGGTTAACTATAGTATTATTTGAAAATCCCTGAATTATGCCTTATCCTAAAGTAAGTTTCTCATATTATGATTACAATGAAACTTCCCTGATTTATGATTTTTATTGATGTGTTTTGGATTAAGTCATTGATAATTGTGCATTGATAATTAAATTTGAAGGATACTAGAGAATCAAGCATGATAAGTCTATTTTTCAAAATTAAAATTTTTTCTAGATTGTCTACCTAAATTTGAATATTACTTTGGAGTTTGAAATTTACAAGAATGACATCAAAATACCCATAATTTTTGTGAGATTTTGAGCCTTATAGAGCATATATTCTTTTTCTTGCTCACCTTATTGACTATGAGTGTGTCAACATTGATTTGTTATTCTAGAACTTGCATCGATTATACATGCCGAGACCACACCTTTGATTTGATATACAGAGATGATGAAGGCACCTAGGATTTAACCCACTTACTCCACTAAAAGCCTACCTTCACAATTAACCCCTAGTGAACCCCGTTTAATCCTAACAACCCTTTTTATTGACTCAACCGCTAATATTAACCCAAAACCCTTCGTTTTCGTTATCACCATTCCTTTTGACTACCCTTATATCAAGATTTGATTTGATCGATTGCCTAATTATTTCGATAGTAAATTCATCATTTATTATGTATTTGTGAATTGTTCTTAAAAAATAAAAAAAAATATCAAATCAAAGTATATTCATTATTAGTTTTGTGATTAAGTGAGCTTATACGTTTAAATTCCAATTACTGAAGAAGAAGCTCATATTAGAGTATTATTAGTACAAGTTTTCAATTGATGTAATTATTTATATTCAATTTATTGTTTTTTAGTTAGGTAATTTGTCGGATCAGTCTCGATTCTAACCTTCTAATTCAGCCTTTATCCACACCTTTAACCAAGCCCCGTTACAAACCTGTTAAAGACCTTTTGATTTGTGTATCATCTCATATTTCAGTGGTGGAGATTTGATTTTCATGCAAGCCTATGGGATTAACTTCTCATGTTCGACTTATGAGTGCTTTTTTCCTGAACCTTAAACATTTCGAGTGATTTGAGTGAATCTTTAGTGAGGATGTCAATCCTTGTCGATTTTGAATCAGAGATAATTATTTAGATGAGGGGAAACACCTATGTTTTGTGCTACAAAAATGTATGACTTAGATTATTTGAATCTTTAGGACTCTTTGAGTTGAATTATCCATGTATGAATTATCTTTGAATTATGATGAAACACTATTGATGAATATTATGAATCGAGGAAGTTCGTTTTAATTATGAGTTGAGAATTTTGCTTGAGGACAAGCAAAAGCTTAAGTGTGGGGGTATTTGATAAACCGTAAAAGTAACATATTTTGAGCCCACATTTAGCATGCTTTTGGATGAATTATCCCTTATTTTATGTCATTTGGTGCTCTTAATCCTTTGTTTTCATGTTTTATACTCAGGAAAGCACCGGAGGATGAAAAGAACAAGAAACGGGCTTAAAACGGGCCAAACGGGCCACATCACGAAATCGACACCGCCTTGGCCCAAGACCACACGGTCGTGCCTCATCAACGGACTCTACACGGCCTACCCACGATTTACACGGGCTTGTGCCATGGTCGTGCCCCTGCCGTGACAAAGAGAAATTTCACTCGGATTAGGATACTTAGGGGCAAAGAAACACATTCCAAAGCCTATATAAACACCCTAAGTATGACCTAAAAAGGGGGAGTCAACAGAAGCCTTCTGTCGGGGCGTCCAGCTAGGCCGAAGGAGGAAGAATTGTAGAATTTACTCGAAGAAAGCCAGTTGGTTCATCTCAAGAAGCCGAAAACATACTCAAGACGGGGGATCTCTCCTTCAATTCCTTCAGGGGGTTTTAGGGATTTCTTATGTTTTGTTTTATCTTTTCTTTTGAGATGTTTTCTTTTATTATTATGAACTAAACCCTCAAATACCTGAGGGGGATGAAACCTAAGATGAATCTTGTTATCGTTTGCTGAACTATATGATAAATACTTGATTTGTTCTTAATTCTGTGTTCTTAATTCTTGTGTTTATATTTTCGGGATATTAATTCAAGTTTGATGTGCTTAGGTGGTGGAGCAAAAGTCCCTGCCTAAGAGTAGATCTAGCATAGTTAAGCGGAGTTGATCGCACGCCTAGAGATAGGGTGACGAGATTTTGTCAGATTAGGGTGAAACCTAATATGGGAGTCCATAGATCGAGTTAATGCAATTCTAGGGGTTTTAATTAGAAAGAGATTTCAATTAATCAACCTAGGGTTAGACGTTATTCGCTTCGAGAGAGGGTCTAATATACATTAGGGAATCCTATGGATCAAGTCAAGTGAATAAATCGTGCAGTTCGAGTTAGATAACAAGTGAAGTCTAGGTAGATTCTTCCTTGGGTATCGTCTTAATCAATTGGTTTTTCCCACAAGTATTTTTCCCAAATTCATTCTTCTTTGTCTTAGAGTCTTTAGTTTAATAATTACTCAATTTAGATTAAACAACAAGTTCCCTTTTATTTTAGGCTAGATAATAAAGAGAAAGTTAGTATTAGTACTTTCAGTTCCTTTGGGTTCGACATTCCGGTCTTGCCTTAACTATACTACTGTTCGATAGGTGCGCTTGCCTCAAATCGTTGTCATAGTTAGTTTCCAGGTTCGATCATTCTCATTATAAATTTTAAGACTTTGACATCACATAAATACAACGATCACCCGTGCTCTCCATCCGTGGTGCACACTGACTACCTTAACACGGCCTAGAGTCTAGACACACGCCCGTGTGGCTAGCCCGTGGCCAACACTGATTAACACACACGTTCTAGGCACACGCCCGTGTGACTAGTCCGTGGTCTATTCTGACTTAAAATCCTAACATGCAGGGGACACACGGCCAAGTCACACGCCCATGGGCTGACCGTGTGTCACACATGGCCTAGACACACGCCCGTGTGTCTACCCACATGGACAAGAACAAAGCTATTTTCCAAGTTCTTTTCACCCTTCTAGCATACACAACATGCACTCATTCAACACATCCATAATCAACTCAAAATCTTACAATCTCACATAGATAACTACACCTTTTCATATAATAAAGTGCCAAAAACTATGGCATTATACGAAATAGATTATCCATCTAAAGGCCAACACATCATAGCCATATACCACAAAATTCACTAACTTGTCTAGCCCCTATACATGCCATATACAAAACATTGAGTCTCATGTACCAGAGTGTGCTGATAGTGTGGGCGATCTTCCAATTGATCCTCGTATCTCGATTCAACACTTTTGCTCTATAAGACAAGGGAAAAGAAAGGGAGTAAGCTTTGAGCTTAGTAAGTTTACACATAAACAATTAAGCACCATAGTATAAGCTAAACAACAATTAGCATTATACTAACATATAATGTAAAACTATGCTTACTCTTTCTATCCCTTACCACATTTCCAACACATCATGAGTCACTTACTCATAACCATTGACATGCACCCCTGCATTCAATATCACATTTACACAATATACAACACATCATTATTTCTCGATAATACATCCACACAGCTAATGTCTCGGTGGTTTCGCACTTAGCCCACCACAATCAATTAATAAGGTAGTATCACACTTAGCCTACCACAAAGGTAATTGTAGTGGTTTCTCACATAGCCTACTAGCCAATATACCTAACGATAGCATCGCACATAGCCAGCTCATCGTCATTATGTATTAGGATGGTATCGCACTTAGCCCATCTTTTAGCATTATCACTACACATTCACATATCTATTTACTCAATCATTCATCCATTCACAAAATCTATCACATTCATTCCACTTGAATCACATAGGTTCTCAATCATTTTCAACCATGCTCAACACTAGCTAGCATTAACAAATTGTAAATATGAATGCATTGTTTATGCATAGACTTACCTCGATACTCAAAAGTATAGAAACATGCAATTTAGTCCACCACTTTGCTCTTGCCTCGGTTTTGATCCGGGCTTTGTCTTTCTTGATCTATAATGATAATTCAACTCATCAATATACACATTGACTAAATTGACCCACATCTCATACTTTGGCAAAATACCCTTTTACCCTTAGACTTTCTCCTATTTACGCTATTACCCCAAGGCTCGTAAAGTGATTTTTATTCAACTTTCTAGCCTTTCATGCTTAGCCGAATCACTTACTCAACTAAAGCAATCAACAATTCTCACTACATCACACATGTATGACCAAACTCAAGATTTTTACAAACTAGTCCCTACATGCATTTTCTATGGAAACTCATTTAGCATAAGATGTTTCTACTACATCAAGCTTTCATAATCTTCCATAAAACATAAAAATACATGCATGTCATACATGGCCACATTTTTGAACATCCATCATAGCTCATCAAATAGCTAAAAATAGCTTACTCATGCTACAAGGACTTCAAAAATACAAAGAATATCAAAAATGGGGCTTAGATGCCTACTAGCAAGCTTGAAAATTTTGAAGAACCCTAACAATGGCTCTTTCAATTTTTGGCAGCCTTGGAGAAGAAGATGAATGAATTTTGTCATCTTTTCTCCTATTTTAATCACTTAATTGTTAAATGACCAAAATGCCCTTTTTGATAAACTTTCTATTTTAACTCATCCATGCCCAATTTTGTCCAAAAATTAGAAATTGGGAAAATTGCTATTTAAAGACCTCTAATTAATATTCTAAAGCTATTTCACACAAATAGCTTCTAGAATCTCACATTTTGCAACTTTTGCAATTTAGTCCTTTTAGACAATTCAACCGCAATTTCACAAAATTGCTTCATGAAACTTTCACACTAGCATGCATACATAGCATAAACCTCAAAAACTCATTCATAAACCTCGGATTTATGGTCTCGCACCACTATTCTGACTATGCCCTAAATCGGGATGTTACAACTCTCCCCCCTTTAGAGATTTTCGCCCCCAAAAATCTTACCTGTAAAGAGGTTTGGATGTTGCTCTCTCATAGCTTCTTCCGTTTCCCACGTAGCCTCTTCCACACCGTGTTTCTGCCATAACACTTTCACTAGTGCTATGCTCTTATTTCTCAATTGTTTCACTTCTCGAGCCAAGATCTTAATCGGCTCTTCATCATAAGACATATCTGGTCTTATCTCAATTTTCGTCGAAGGAATCACATGTGAAGGATCGGAGCGATACCGTCGCAACATCGACACATGGAACACATTATGAATCTTTTCCAACTCTACCGGCAAAGCTAATCGGTATGCTACTAGCCCAACTCTATCTGTAATCTGATACGGCCCTATGAATCTTGGACTCAATTTTCCTTTTCGTCCAAATCTCATAATCTTCTTCCATGGGGACACTTTCAAAAACACTTTGTCGCCCACTTCAAACTCAATTTCTTTTCTTTTCAAATCCGGCACGATTTTACTTCGATCTGAAGCAACTTTCAGACTATTACAGATTATTTTCACTTTCTCCTCGGTCTCTTTTACTAGATCGACCCCATGGATCCGCTTCTCACTAAGCTCGGTCCAATACAAAGGAGTCCGACACTTACGACCATACAAGGCCTCATACGGAGCCATCCGTATACTTGACTGATAAATCATTATTGTAAGCAAATTTGACTAAAGGTAGATATCTCTCCCAACTACCCTCGAATTCTAACACACAAAGATCGAAGCATATCTTCGAGAACTTGAATCACTCTTTCAGGTCGACCATCGGTTTGCGGATGGAACGCAGCGATCTTTGAAATTCAACTTTGTTCCCAAAGCCTCTTGCAACCTCTTCCAAAGCTTGAAGTGAACCACGGATCCCTATCCGATATTATAGACACGGTACACCATGTAACCTCACTATCTCTCGCAACATACAACTCAAATTTAACTTATCCGGTGAATAATCAACACGTCTTTGGAATAAAGTGAGCCGACTTCGTTAGTCTATCCACAACAACCCACACAACATCTCTCTTTTTTTGGAGTCATCCAGCAACCCCACACAAAATCCATGGCAACCCGATCCCACTTCCATTCGGTACCAACACTAGCTAAAGCAATCCGAAGGCACTTGATGCTCGACTTTCACTTGTTGACAAATCGACACTTTGTCACGAACTCAAATATCTCTTTTCATACCCGCCACCAATAATACTTCTTCAAGTCATTATACATTTTCGTACTGCCCGGATGTAATGAAAAACATCCACTGTGGGCCTCATGCAAAACCTTTCGAATTAACTCCTCATCTCTTGGTACACAAATTCTGTCACGGTACAGCAAATAACCCTTCGAGCCCACTCGAAAATCGAAATCACTTTCTGATTCACACTTATCTCTCTTAGCTGACATCTCACTGTCATTTCTCTGAGCCTCACATATCTATTGAACAAATAGTGGCTTAGCTCTCAACTCTGCCAGAATAGCACCATTATCAGACAATGCTAAACTCGTCCTCATAACTCTTAGAGCATACAAGGATTTCCTACTCAGGGCATCCACAACCACATTTTCTTTTCCCGAGTGGTAATCAATGACTAACTCATAGTCTTTCAACAACTCAAGCCACCGTCTCTGTCGCAAATTCGGATCCTTCTGATCCATCAAATATTTCAAACTCTTGTGATCCGTAAAGGTTCGGTACTTCTCACCATATAAGTAATGTCGCCAAATCTTTAACGCAAAAACAATCGCAGCCAACTCCAAATCATGAGTCGGATAATTCTTCTCGTGCGGTTTCAACTGTCTCGAGGAGTAAGCGACTACCTTACCCTCTTGCATCAACACGCAACCGAGACCATTAAACGATGCGTCACTGTAAACCACGAACTCTTTCCCCGATTCTAGTTGAACCAAAACCGGTGCCTCAGTCAACATTGTTTTCAGTCTCTCGAAACTCTGTTGACATGTCTCAGTCCATTCAAACTTGACATCTTTGTGCAATAGTTTCGTCATCGGGGTAGCAATCATAGAGAACCCCTTTACGAAACGTCTGTAATATCCTGCTAATCCCAAGAAACTTATGATTTTCGACACGTTCCTCAGTGGTTTCAAATCCACAACAGCCGTTATCTTACTCGGGTCAACTCTAACACCATCACCCGACACAATGTGTCCTAGGAATCCGACCTCTCGAAGCCAAAACTCACTCTTTCTAAACTTAGCGTATAAATGCTTATCTCTTAAAGTTTGCAAGACAATTCTCAAATGATCTTCATGATCGTTCTCATCTCGAGAATAGATCAATATGTCGTCAATGAAGACAACTACAAACTTGTCCACATACGTTCTGAAAACACGGTTCATCAGATCTATAAAAATTGCCGGTGCATTCGTCAAACTAAACGGCATAACCAAAAACTCATAATGGCCATACCTTGTTCAAAATGCAGTTTTCAACACATCCTGCTCTTTCACTCTCAACTGATAATAACAAGACCTCAGGTCAACCTTGGAGAACAATGTAGCTCCCTTCAGTTGATCAAAAAGATCATCAATCCTTGGTAAAGGATACTTATTCTTAACCGTCACTTTGTTAAGCTGTCTATAGTCTATACCCAACCTCATAGACCCATCTTTCTTCTTCACAAACAATACCGGAGCACCCCATGGTGAGTAGCTCGGTCTTGCAAAACCCTTATCTGTCAACTCTTGCAACTGAACCTTCAATTCTTTCAACTCTAAAGGTGCCATCCTATACGGAGCAATCAAAATAGGTGCCGTTCCCGAAACTAACTCAATCCCAAACTCAAACTCTCTCACTGAAGGTAATCTGGGTAACTCTTCCGGGAATACATCCGGATACTCACATACCACTGGCACTTATTCAAACTTTACTCAAACCTCTTGAGTATTCAACACAAAAGCAAGATAGGACTCACACCCTTTTCTCAAACATTTATCAGCCACTAAGGAAGAAATCATCACTGGTAGACCATCCGATCCACCTGATTCAACCCGAACCACATCTCCACTCTCACATTTCAATTCAATAAACTTACTACCGCAGTTCACTAAGACACTATGGGTAGTCAACCAATCCATGCCTAGGATTAAATCAAACTCATCAAACGGCAACAACATTAGGTTTCACCGGAAAAGCAATGACTCTCAATCATCAAAGGACAATTCTTACACACCTTGTCCACTAACACATGCTTACCTAACGGGTTTGACACCTTAACCACAAAGTCTCAGAGACTCAACAAATCATACTCAAACTAGATGTCAATCTCATGCAAATATAAGAATGAGTAGACCACGGATCTATTAAAGCAATAACAAAGGTGTCAAAGAGAGAAAAAGTACCCATTATCACATCGGGGAGGATGCCTCTTCGCGGCCTTGAATGGCATACGCCCTCGCAGTGCCCGACCCTCCTGGTCTCACACAGCAGAGTCCTGTAGATACACCTCTACCACTATTCCCGCCTCTCGGGTTCCTTGGTGGTCTACCCTTGCGGACACATCATTGGATCTCATCTCTAGCTTCTCTTTCTTATCATCCCTCTAGGGGCAATTTCGGATAAAATGGTCGGGAACCACACTTATAACGATTTATTTGTTACCCCAACACTCTCCGGTGTGATATCTACCACAACTTGGACACTCCGGTTTGTTCTTTGGATTGCCCATACTTTCCATCGAAGTAGCTTGGACTCTCGAACCTGAACGAGTATTGCCCAAGTCTCGATGCGAATAACCCATCAGTCTTTGTCGTCCTAGGACTCACTTCCTTGGACCTTTTCGACCGGGCTTGATACGACTTGCCCATCGGCCTCTTTCTAGCATCTCGGGCTTCACTCACAGTCCTTTTCTTTTCTGTACTCAACTCTTCGGCCTTACTTGCACTTTTGACCAACACCACAAATTCTTTCAACTCCAAAATACCCACTAGGAGTTTGATGTCCTCATTCAGTCCGTCTTCGAACCTCTTACACAATATGGTCTCTATCGACACACATTCTTGAGCGTATTTGCTAAGCCTAACAAACTCACACTCATATTCCGCTACTGACATTCTTCCTTGCTTCAACTCAAGGAATTCCTTCCTTTTCGATCGAGAAATCGTTGGCTTATATACTTCTTCCGAACTCTTCCGTAAAGAAGTCCCACGTCACCCGCTCTCGGGACTAACGACGTCAACGTCTTCCACCAATGGTATCTTTGAGTCCTCGGCAAGGATACGACACACTTCAAGCTCTCTTCAGTGTACAAGAGAGTTCCTCAAACACTCTCATCGAGTTCTCTAACTGAAACTCGCCCTCTCGGGGTCATCATCAACCATAGCTCTAAACTCCTCAGCCCCGTGTTTTCTAATCTTATCTACCGGGGGTTTCAATATCCTCACTACATCAATACTTTGAGGAGCCACAGGAATTGGCTGAGGTATAGGAGGAGGTGGAGGAGGTTGAGAATTAGGGTTCGCTCGAACGTAATCTGAGTACCAATTACTCATCATCTGGAGAAAGGCTTCCCATGCCCCTTCCCCTTGACCCCTAGCTTCGGGTCCACTTTGAACAGGCATGGATCCTTGTGCAGGAGCCGGCGCATTACTAGTTGCTTTATCAGCAGTCAATGGATCGGAATCCATATTCTATATAAAACAAGATTTAAAATCATCAAAAGCCACCACACTATCATTGTACACTTATGGCATGTATAGCTAGACTCTTACACCCGCTACGGTAGTCCTAGAACCGACTAAACCATAGCTCTGATACCACTAAATGTAACACCCCTTACCCGTATTCAGTGCCAGAACCGGTCACGAGGCATTACCGTATTAAAATCCTCAAGATCGCCACTTAGGCTCATTGTGACTAATCTCTTCAGTCACCTCATTCACGACTTACGAGGCCTCACTCATACTCACGAGGGCTCTCGAGACCATATCGAAACTTTTACGATTTTTAAAACTTTTCCATCTATACAGGGCTTACACGCCCATGTAGGATTTGGCATGCCCGTGGAGGTCACACACTCCCATGGTCACTATCCGTGCATGAAAACTCAAGCGATTCGCGCCAATGCCCCACGGTTAGGGCACACGCCGTGTTTCTCCACCGTGGTGCACACCGACTACCTTAACATGGCCTAGAGTCTAGACACGCCCGCGTGGCTGGCTGGCAAGTAACAACACGGTTAACACACACGTTTCTAGGCACACGCCCGTGTGACTAGTCCGTGGTCTATTCTCGACTTAAAATACTAACATGCGGGGACACACGCCAAGTCACACGCCCATGGGCTGACCATGTGTCACACATGGCCTAGACACTTTCCCCGTGTGTCTACCCACATGGACAAGAACAAAGCTATTTGCCAAGTTCTTTTCACCTTTCTAGCATACACAACATGCACTCATTCAACACATCCATAATCAACTCAAAATCTTACAATCTCACATAGATAACTACATCTTTTCATATAATAAAGTGCCAACAACTATGGCATTATACAAAATAGATTATCCATCTAAAGGCCAACACATCATAGCCATATACCACAAAATTCACTAACTTGTCTAGCCCCTATACATGCCATATACAAAACATTGAGTCTCATGTACCAGAGTGTGCTGATAGTGTGGGCGATCTTCCAATTGATCCTCGTATCTCGATTCAACACTTTTTCTCTATAAGACAAGGGAAAAGAAAGGGAGTAAGCTTTGAGCTTAGTAAGTTTACACATAAACAATTAAGCACCATAGTATAAGCTAAACAACAATTAGCATTAGACTAACATATAATGTACAACTATGCTTACTCTTTCTATCCCTTACCATATTTCCAACACATCATGAGTCACTTACTCATAACCATTGACATGCACCCCTGCATTCAATATCACATTTACACAATATACAATACATCATTATTTCTCGATAATACATCCACACAGCTAATCCACACAGCTAATGTCTCGGTGGTTTCGCACTTAGCCCACCATAATCAATTAATAAGGTAGTATCGCACTTAGCCTACCATAAAGGTAATCGTAGTGGTTTCGCACATAGCCCACTAGACAATATACCTAACGTTACCATCGCACATAGCCAGCTCATCGTCATTATGTATTAGGATGGTATCACACTTAGCCCATCTTTTAGCATTATCACTACACATTCACATATCTATTTACTCAATCATTCATCCATTCACAAAATCTATCACATTCATTCCACTTGAATCACATAGGTTCTCAATCATTCTCAACCATGCTATACACTAGCTAGTATTAACAAATTGTAAGTATGAATGCATTGTTTATGCATAGACTTACCTCGATACTCAAAAGTATAGAAACATGCAATTTAGTCCACCACTTTGCTCTTGCCTCAGTTTCGATCCGGGCTTTGTCTTTCTTAATATATAATGATAATTCAACTCATCAATATACACATTGACTAAATTGACCCACATCTTATACTTTGGCAAAATTACCCTTTTGCCCCTAGACTTTCTCCTATTTATGCTATTGCCCCAAGGCTCTTAAAGTGATTTTTATTCAACTTTCTAGCCTTTCATGCTTAGCCGAATCACTTACTCAACTAAAGCAATCAACAATTCTCACTACATCACACATGTATGACCAAACTCAAGATTTTTACAAACTAGTCCCTACATGCATTTTCTATGGAAACTCATTTAGCAAAAGATGTTTCTACTACATCAAGCTTTCATAATCTTCCATAAAACATCAAAATACATGCATGTCATACATGGCCACATTTTTGAACATCCATCATAGCTCATCAAATAGCTCAAAATAGCTTACTCATGCTACAAGGACTTCAAAAATACAAAGAATATCAAAAAACAGGGCTTAGATGCACTTACTAGCAAGCTTGAAAATTTTGAAGAACCCTAACAATGGCTCTCTCAATTTTCGGCAGCCGTGGAGAAGAAGATGAATGAATTTTGTCATCTTTTCTCCTATTTTAATCACTTAATTGTTAAATGACCAAAATGCCCTTTTTGATAAACTCTCTATTTTAACTCATCCATGCCCAATTTTGTCCAAAAATTAGAAATTCAAAAAATTTCTATTTAAGGACCACTAATTAATATTCTAAAGCTATTTCACACAAATAGCTTCTAGAATCTCACATTTTGCAACTTTTGCAATTTAGTCCTTTTGGACAATTCAACCGCAATTTCACAAAATTGCTTCATGAAACTTTCACACTAGCATGCATACATAGCATAAACCTCATAAACTCATTCATAAACCTAAAATTTGTGGTCTCACACCACTATTCCGACTGGGCCCTAAATCGGGATGTTACAATATTGCTTAACAGAGAGGAATATTCATCGTTTTCGAAATCAGGTATTTCAAAGAACTCATTAATAGCATTTGAATTTATTGGTACCTTGATTCTGTGAACTGGAACTTCGGTCAATTCGCTTGAGGTTAAGTTCGCATAAAATTCACGAACTAGTTCCTCATCCACACTTGGTCTCCTTTCGCAAAACAATTCCCAATTGAGGGCTTCAGCAACTTGACGAATACGTGCCATAAAGTCTCTATAGTTGCTTTCCTTCAATGTGAAGCCTTTCTCTGGATGCATCTGTTGATTTTTGAAGATACTTTCATATCTTACTTTGGCTTCTTCATAGTGAAATTTCTTTTGTGCTTCGTCAATTTGGGCGGAGGCACGAGTTCTCTTGCGAGGCATGCTTAACCTGAACATAGGATGGAAAAATTATTTTCTCAAAAATTTAATTAATAAAAATTATTAATAATTAAACGAATTAAAAAATTTAAATGATTAAATAAATTGAAAGGAAATTAAGTCTTACCACGTTTTTTTTTTTTGAAAAAATAAAGGAACTCTAAAAAAAAATAATGTAGAAAAAGATAGCAAAATGGAAGGAGGATTTTGGCTTAGGTTGGGTGAAGGAGGAGTGCCGCATAAGCGCACAAAGGCGATGAAGGCGCCACGGTGATGGAGTGGGGCGAGTAGCAATGTGCGAGGGAGCTGCAAGCAGGTAGCGCGCAGGTCCTTGTTGACCATGCCTGGTGTGCGCTCGGTGCTGGGCGCAGGTGCTACCGATGTGCGATAAGGCTTGGGCAGCTGGGGTTGAAGCGGCAAACGCACAAGGCTGTGTGCGATGTAGGCGTGTGGCGTGTCTTTGAAAAGTGGCTCTTTGGCCGAATGGCTATTGTGGCTAGGGACTTGTGGCACTTTGATGAGTTGGTGATTTGGGGTTTTAAGTGATGAATGAATAGGGAGAAGTAAGGGTGGAATTTATAGTAGGAGAAGTAGGAATTAGAGTAGAACTCTTAGAGTAATTTAATAATTAAAATATTCTAATTCTAATTCTACTCAATGTTAACAACGATTAATAATATGCATATGCAATTATCAATTGCTATTAAATTATTAAGATAAACATGAAATATAATTAAATAAAACTAATCCTAATTCTAAGCTAACTTGATAAAAATTAATATATAAATTATAAGACATATAATTATATATTAAAGTTTATCATATTATTATTAAAATATATATATATTAAGTAAAAATATTTATTTTAGATGCCTTTTGGAAATATTTACAAAAAGAGGCACCTAGTTTTTATTATTTACAGAAATAGCAACCAAATTTTAAAAATAATTCAATTAAGTCTCTAGACTTAATGAAAATTTGAAATTGAGTTGCAATTTAAGCCTTGGGTCAAAATTGAACCTTTTATTTGAAAAACCAAAAATTTATTTTTGTCATTTAGGGAATAATTTCTCGGAAAATTATGTAAAAATCAATTCCTAGGAAAGATTGGAGGGGTCACAAGCGGTCCCGCTTAAGTTCCAATCTCCTAGACAGAATTTATTTAAACATACTAAACCTAAAAATATACCCTAAATAATTTATTAAAAACAAGAAAATCTAAATATCAGATAAACTGAACAAGATTTGATCCCGTTCAGGTTTTTCTCTGTAGTAATGTTTCAAACGCTGAGCATTGACTTGAAAATTACCTCCCTTACCTTGGAGTTCAACAACTCCATATGGATAGATGTGATGAATCGTGAATGGACCGGACCAACGTGATTTTAACTTACAGGAAGAACTTCAATCGGAATTAAATAACAAGACTTGCTGCCCTGCTTCAAATTCTCTAACTCGAATGTGCTTGTCATGCCATTTCTTGAGTCTTTCTTTGAGTAATTTGGTATTTTCGTATGAGAACATTCGGAATTCCTCTAGCTCGTTGAGTTGGAGCATCCATTTCTCTTTAGCAAGTTTAATATACAGGTTGAGTTTTCGAAGAGCCCAATAAGCTTTGTGCTCTAACTCCAAAGGTAGATGACAGGCTTTTCCAAAGACCAAACTGTAGGGTGACATTCCTAAAGGTGTCTTGTATGCTGTTCTGTAAGCCCATAAAGCATCATCTAGTCTCTTGGACCAATCTCGTCGGTTCGGGCAAACTACCTTCTCAAGTATGCCTTTGATCTCCTTATTTGCCAGCTCAGCTTGCCCATTTGTCTGTGGATGGTAAGCTGTAGCAACCTTATGTTTCACTCCATGTTTATCTAACAACCATTTTAACCACTTGTTCACAAAATGGGTCCCTTCATTGATGATAATAGCTCTTGGGGTTCCAAACCTTGTGAACACGTGTTTCTACAAGAACTTCATCACAACCTTAGCATCGTTCGTCGAATAAGCTTCAGCCTCGACCCATTTGGACACATAATCTACTGCTACCAATATGTACTTGTGACCAAAAGACGAAGGGAAAGGACCAAGAAAGTCAATACCCTAAACATCGAACAATTCTACCTCAATGATATTTGTTCGAGGCATCTCATTTATGTTGGTGACATTTCCAACCCTTTGACATCGATCACAGCTCTTTACGTAAGCGTATGCATCCTTGAAAAGTGTTGGCCAAAAGAACCCGGCTTACAATACTTTGGCCGCTGTACGTGTACCTCCGAAGTCTCCCCCACTCTGAGCTGAGTGACAGTGGTATAAAATCTTTGGTATTTCATCTTCTGCCACACATCTCCTGATCATCTGATCTGCACATTTTTTACACACGTATGGCTCTTCCCAAAAATAGTACTTCGCATCGTGAAGAAACTTTTCCCTTTGCTGATACGTTTTGTCAGTCGGCATCAAACCACAAGCTAAATAGTTAGCAATATCAGCAAACCAAGGACTATTATGGACATGATTTACCTTCAGTATGTGTCCATCTGGAAATGTCTCCTGGATCGGTACAAGTGGAGAATTCCCTTCTTGTGGCTCTAATCTAGACAAGTGATCTGCTACTTGGTTCTCTACTCCCTTTCGATCTTGAATTTCTAAATCAAACTCTTGAAGTAGTAGTACCCACCGGATCAATCTTGGCTTAGCGTCTTTCTTGGCCAGTAAATACTTAATTACCGAGTGGTCCGTATAGACAATCACTTTGGTGCCTACAAGATAAGATCAAAACTTGTCAAAAGCAAACACAATAGCAAGTAACTCTTTTTCCATTACCGTAAAATTTAGTTGAGCTCCGGTTAGAGTTTGACTTGCGTAGTAGATGGGATGAAAAACTTTGTTCCTTCGCTGGCCCAAGACAGCTCCAATTGCGAAGTCACTTGCGTCACACATCAATATGAATGGCAATTCCCAGTCTGGTGTGACGATTATAGGTGCCGTGACTAATCGACTCTTCAAATCATTGAAGGCTTTTAAGCATTCCTCATCAAACTTGAATATCGAGTCCTTCTCCAATAATTTGCATAAGGGTTTAGCAACTTTGGAGAAGTCCTTGATAAATCTTCGGTAAAAATTGGCGTGGCCCAAAAAGCTCCTAACACCTTTTACAGATGTTGGAGGTGGGAGTTTCTCAATAACATCTACCTTTTCTTTGTCTACCTCGATCCCATGCCTCGTTATCCGATGGCCTAGAACAATTCCTTCTCGTACTATAAAATGGCATTTTTCCCAGTTGAGTACGAGATTCGTCTCTTCGCATCGCCTTAGTACAGTAGCTAGATTGGCTAAGCAATCATCGTAAGTATCTCCGAATACTGAAAAATCGTCCATAAACACTTCCAAATACTTTTCAACCATGTCAGTAAAAATAGACAACATACATCTTTGAAATGTAGCAGGTGCATTACATAAACCAAATGCCATGCGTCTAAATGCAAACGTACCGTACGGGCAGGTGAATGTCGTTTTATGTTGATCTTCCGGTGCTACTGTAATCTGATTATACCCTGAGTATCCATCAAGAAAAATAGTAGTAATCTCGTCCTGCGAGTCTATCCAGCATCTGGTCCAAGAACGGTAAAGGAAAGTGATCTTTCCTAGTCGCCTTGTTCAGCTTCCAGTAATCGATGCAGATTCTCCATCCCGTAACCGTTCTAGTCGGTATCAACTCGTTGTTCTCGTTCTCTACGACTGTGATACCTCCTTTCTTCGGTATGCACTGGACCGGACTTACCCATGAACTGTCTAAGATGGGATAGATAATACCCGCATTTAACCACTTGATGATCTCCTTATTTACTACGTCCTTCATGATGGGGTTAAGTCTCCTTTGTCCATCGATCGTCCCTTTTTCGCCATCTTCTAAGATAATCTTATGCATGCATACAGACGGACTAATACCGCGAATATCAGCTATGGTCCATCCAATGGCCTTCTTGAATTGTTTCAAAACTAAGATAAGTTTTTCTTCTTGTTCAGTAGTTAATTCTGCTGAAACAATCACTGGCAGAGTAGAAGCATTACCTAAATAAACGTATTTTAAATGAGAAGGTAATACCCGGAGTTCTAATTTAGGTGGCTCCTCGATCGATGCTTTTGGCTGGGTGTAATCCCTCTTTTCTAACTCCAAAGATTCAAAACGGGATTGCGGATTAAATCCCTTTTGTTTAGCTTTTAGCAAAGCTAAGTAGTCATCCTCTTCCTCATCATTTGGAAGATCCGATGTCAAAATTCTTTCCAGTGGGTCCTCAACACAGTTGAGTTCCTTCTCCACCATTAATTCCTCTAAATCGGATACTGCAGAACAATCATCCATTGTGTCAGGGAATCGCATAGACTTAAAGACGTTAAATGTTACCTGATCATCCTGAACACGCATAGTGAGCTCGCCCTTCTGCACATAAATAAGGGTCCTTCCAGTTGCTAGGAACGGTCTTCCTAGGATTATTGGTACTTCTTTGTCTGCTTCAAAATCTAGAATTACAAAGTCAGCAGGAAAGATAAACTTATCTACACGTACCAATACGTCCTCGATTTTTCCTTCTGGATGTGCTAAGGATCGATATGCTAGTTGAAGCGTAACCGTAGTTGGTCTAACTTCTCCTATCCCCAACTTTCTAAATATTAACATAGGCATCAAGTTGATACTTGCACCTAAGTCACATAATGCCTTACCACAATATGTTGCTCCAATGTTGCACGGTATGGTAAAACATCCAGGATCCTCCAATTTTGGGGGTAGTTTGTCTTGAAGATATGCACTGCATTCCTTCATCAGAGCTACCATCTCAAATTCTCCAAGTCTTCGTTTCTTAGACAATATATCTTTCATGAATTTGACGTAGTTCGGCATTTGCTCAAGTGCTTCAACCAACGGGATGTTGATGTGAAGTTGCTTGAGTACGTCAAGGAACTTCTTGAATTGAATCTCCTGCTTCTGCTTCTGAAGTCTTTGAGGGTAGGGTGGTGGTGGTTTCATTACTGGAACTGGTTTTGGTTGATTCATCTTTGGTGGCAATTCTACACCTAACGAAGTTGTTAGTTGATCAGAATTAGCTGGTCCTGAGGTTACTTTGTCGGTTTTTGCATATTCTGGTTCTGGTGAAACTGGGCTTTCAACACTTGGTTGAACTTCTTCTGAATCTTGAGCGTCAGCTGGCTCCTTTTCAACTTCGACAGTGTTGGGCTCTACTGTCTTTCCGCTCCTCAATGTCAACGCTTTACAATGTTCCTTCCCCGGATTTCTCGAATTCTCTGTGTCACTAGGTAGAGCACCTTGTGGTCGGTTCCTAAGTTCAGTAGCAAGCTGGCCCACTTGATTCTCCAAATTCTTCAATGTAGATGCTTGGCTCTAGATTAAGGCATCATTCTTTGCTATGTATGTCTTCAGCAAACTCTCCAAGCTATTGGATGCTTCAGCTTGAACTGGTTTCTGAACTTGTTGAGGGAAACTAGGTAGCTGGGTTGGTCTGGGTTGGGTGTAAGTAGTACTGGTTCCAGCCCCTTGGTTACTCCAGGAAAAATTCGGGTGGTTTCTCCACGATGGGTTATAAAAGTTTGATTACAACCCTTGCCTTCCTCGGTTTTGGTTCTGATTACCCATGTAGTATACAGATTCTGGGTTTGACGGACATTCTTCAAACAAATGTCCCTCCCCACAATAGACACAGGCTATATTCTCAAATTGATTAGGCGGCTATGGTGCAAAACTATTAGACCCATTAGTGGTAAGATTCTTAAGCATTGAGGAAATTGAAGATACCTGATATGCGAGTGAAGTAAGAGCGTCTACTTCATGTATTCCAGTGACTCGTCTTCCTGACGTTGCCCGACTGGTTGGCCATTTATAATTGTTGCTAGCAATCCTCTCGATAATTTCATAAGCCTCATTATAAGACTTAGAAAGGAGAGCACCATTAGTAGAGGCGTCCACTACCATCCTTGTGTGAGCGTTGAGACCATTGTAAAACGTCTCAAGTTGGATGCAATGTGGGATTCCATGATGAGGGCATTTTCGTAATAACTCTTTAAATCTTTCCCATGCCTCATACAAGGACTCATCATCCATTTGGTGGAAGGCAGTGATCTCGTTCCTCAACTTGGCATTCTTGCTCGGTGGGAAATACTTCATGATGAATCTCTCAACTAATTCTTGCCATGTAGAAATGGAGTTCAGTGGCAATGAGTTCAACCAGGCACGAGCTCTGTCCCTTAACGAATATGGGAACAACTTCAATCGTAATACATCTTCGGGTACTCCGGCTAACTTGAAAGAATCGCTCACCTCCATAAATAGTCTTAAGTGAAGATGAGGATCTTCAGTAGGCATTCCACTGAATTGGCCCACTGTCTGAAGCATCTGGAACATGACTGGCTTCAACTCGAATTGTTGTGCCTCGATCTCGGGTCTTCTGATACCCGGATTAAGATCATTGAACACTGGCACAACATATTGTCTTAAGGCTCTATCCCTATCATCAGCAATAAGGATAGGATTCTAAGCAGGGTTTGCTCTGTTTCCTTGATTCATATTTTCAAAGTTCATCTCTTCGGTCCTTCTCTAGTTCGCTTGTCTTCTTCGCTGTCGAAAGGTTCGTTCTATCTCAGGGTCTACGGGGAGTAAGCCAATAATCTGGTCAATACTCATAAACACCTGAAATAATTTGTTACGAATAAATTCACGGCAACTCGGTAATTTGCTAACTTATGAACACATTTACAAATCAAAAATCCATTCATCTCTCGTACATATTTCTATGTTCATTCGACCGATTAAACAGATTTATAAAGGTAAACATGTTGTTGCACATACATGCTTATTAAATTAAACAATCTTTCACATATTCCTATGTCGATTCAAACGATTAATTCAACCTAATAAGCATATAAAAGACTTTGTGAAGTAACAAAGTGTAATTACCTTGAAACAATTTAACCACAACAATCTTTCAAGTTATGCAAGGCATATGTATTGCCAAATACAATTCTAATTTAATCTTCAGCTACCTTAGAAGAATTAAACATGCACTGATTAACTACTGTGTCCATTAATTAAAATTTCAATGTGTTTAAATAATTAATTCTATAGTTATCTAAACAACTATAGTGCCAGAATAACTTAAGCATGATTTTACTTAATCAAGCAATTTACCGAGACCTATAACAGCATAAACATAATTTTAATAATTCAAAAAGACGTCATGCAATCAACCCAACACGAATTAAATTCAAGTTAAGCTGATTAAATTAACCATTCCAATAGCATAAATATTCATAAACATGTTTGTCAAAACAACAACGAAATTTAAAGAGATAGGGAACAAGAAGCAAATCTGGTGTTTCTCCATGGCTTGACTGATTGCTCCGTTCTTCGTCCTCCGTTGTCCTCGGCTATCAAGGTGGCTTATGAACACTCCAATTGCTGCTCAATGATGGCTGAAGAAGACCTCTTTTCCAAGAGGAGAAATCGGCACAAGAGAAAGGGGAAATGGAATGGAAAAAAAAAGAGAAAACTTGAGAGAAGAGAAGAGAGAATGAAAGAATGTTGTTGGTGTGAGGGATGCTTTGAATGATCAGCAAGGGGTGGCTTTTATAGCTGATTGTGGCTGCTAAAAATAGCAAATCCTATCAGCCAAAGAGACCCCCCTTGGCCGGCCATCTATGTGGCAAAGTTGATGGATTCAACTTTGCTAAATATGACATGGGGCAAATCTACAAAGCCACTTATTGTGGAGGGGGTTGAATGCAACTTTGACAAGTCTTCAAGGGCTTCTTTGAAAGCTTAATTAATCAGCTAATAGGCTTATTTTGGTCAGCATATGGACGGTTTGGGCTGCCCAATTGGTGGCTGGTTCGGTTCACTGGATTCGGTTCAACCAGCGCGGTTCAATTGGGCCCTTTTTCCATAATTAATTAAGATTAATTTATTTAGCCCAAATTAAGTTGGGAATAAATTAAAATTAATTATATTATGATTTAATATTCGTAATCGGACCTTCTTGGGCAAGAAATAAATATGCCTCGATACTTCAAATTGCTTCTTGGTTTTATTCTTCTAGCGGTGTCTGCCGAGCCAAGTTTCGCCCTTTGTGCGAATCTGTCGAAAATAGTCATAATTAATCAAAATTAACTATAAAATTAATTAAAATTCATCATGTTCATATTTTTAACACAATTTAATTATTTATAGTATTTAATTATTTTCCGACAAGAATTTAATCGAAACTGCATAAATTTGAGTTAAAAAGGGCATGAAAAAGTGTATAAATTTTCGTGTTTCCAATAGTGCACAGAATTTATCACCTCTAACCCAAAACTGTCGCTGAAATAGGGTTAAGAGGCATTACCGAACAATCGGAACATTTCACATCTATTTCATGACACTAAGTCATTCATTCATCAAACATACTCATTATCAAACCTATAGTCCCTTATTGAGGTCTACGAGACCTTATACTCGAGTTAGAAAGAAGTCAGGACTAAACCGAACACTTATGAAAGTTTTCATAATTTCAAACATTCTTCAATACTGTTGAGGTCAGACGTCCGTGCAGTCAGGCCGTGTGCCTCACACGATTTCCAGACACACCCATGTGTCCAGGCCGTGTCAAAATAGAGCATGCATTTTGACTTATCCCCACGGCCACTAGACACGCCTGTGTGCCATGGCCGTGTATTACTAGGCTAGCTACTGACTTGATTACACGGCCACCATGCACGCCCTTGGGCCTCGGCTGTGTACCCTGTCCAGACACACCTTAAAATGATCCTTAAGCCACACGGCAGAGACACACGCCCGTTTCTCTTAGCCATGTATGCAAAATAGGCCATTTGCAAGGCCAATTTGCCACCCACACTTGGGTCTACCAACAAGCTTTAAAGCAATGCTAATTCATGTTTCTAATTGCATTCAAACATACCATTTCATGCATTATTCAACCACCAACTATACCATCTACCTCCATGCTCATTATCATCACAACCAAGTCCATTCAAAGTGACAATTATACATCTCAAAACATATTTAATTCAAGCATCATGTAATTTATAACAAAATTCATCTTCAAACCACATCCTTCATCAACTACATAATCATAAGATATACCAAACTCACATCTAATTCATAGGTTCAACATCATTCAACTTCCAAGCCAAATCACATGGCAAGGATTTAAAAATTTCCAAAACATACCATAACTTCTAGCCTATACATGCCATATTATGTTTATATACATCTTTCCAAAAGTACCAAAATAGCTTGCCGATAGTGTGCTAGAGAAGCTGACGATTCCTGGGTCCGAGCTAGCTTTACTGACACTGTAAAACAGAGAAAACAATAACACAGTAAGCTTTCAAAAGCTTAGTAAGTTTGTAACATAATAAATTATACTAAAACAAATCATCACATAGATTATTTCATAATCACATATATTATACCATCCAAAGTTAATGTATTCAATTTACCATCCATAAACTCATTCATAATTTTATCAACCACATAGGTTACGAACATACCTTAGCCAACACTTAGTTGTCGATTACGTATGCTAATCAACACTCACTATTTCATTTCAAATCACCTCTTGACTGTAACACCCCAAACCCGGCCTAAACGTTACGACCGGATCTGGTATGTCACAAGGAAAGATTGTTTAAAGAAATTTTAAAAACTTCGCGTTTTGTTTTCATTTTGAAAATCAGATCCCGTTTTAAGGTTTTCTTAAAAACTTTTATTAATAACACTAACAGTCGAAATCAGGTTTTGTGATACGAAAAACCAAAACTAGTGGTTTTCTGAAACGTGACATTTTGAAAACAGTGTTTGTAGTTCTAAGAAAATTTCCGAATTTAATTATTAATCTGCATGTTATCCGCTTGTCAATATTTTAGAAAAATGATTATTTATATTTTTAGGAAAAACTCTATGTTTAACATTTTATGATATAATAATAACCGCGTTAAATCAAAAACCCAAATTAAAATCCCGGAGGCCTTATTACATAACAAAAACCCAAATTTAAAATAAGTTCAAATAAAGAAAACGGAGTTTACGAAAGAAGTAATGCATGGCCACCGCAGAGTCCTCCTCGGCTCCAAATCCTCGAACTAGGGGTTACCTGCAAAATTAAGCAGAGGGGTGAGTCACGAGGACTCAGTGTGTAATTCCCTTTACGAACGAAATCTGGGCCTAAGCCCACACAAGCACATTGGGCCTTAGCCCTCACGGTAATGAATTTGGCTGAAGCCCATACGAATCGAACTGGGCCGTAGCCCTAACAACATGGCATATCAAATAGTGTATGCAATGCAACCGAACCCAACCTAGTATTCCATCCTCTACACACCACCCATACCAACCAAAACACACCTGTGGGGATTTCTACAATCAACCCTCCATCCGCTACACTCCTCATATGTGGCACCAAGCCACTGAATGTGGTACCAAACCACTGAAATAATGTGACAGAGTCACTGATATATGTGGTACCAAACCACTGATATATGTGGTACCAAACCACTGACATGCTCTTCCCCTTTTAATCAATTTCATATCCCAATCCCATGCATTATATAATCATAATATAATGAATGCAACATATGTCAATGTAAATCGAATAATCAGAGCATACATATATTCATGATAGGGTATTTCCATGACACAATCAAAGGTAACTAACCTGGTATCTCCGATTTTACCCCCCAAGGGTAACTCAACAGCCATTACCGATGTTTCGACTTTTAAACAATTCACATACCAATTAATAATCAAACAAAAGATGGTGCAAATATTACACACCTGATTACGCGAAAGACTAAACACTCCTAATCGTTGCTACTCTCACTAGCGGGAATAACCACTATCTGCCTATCCCAAACAGATGTCGGCTCTCTACCACAACCCGGTGGAAAGTCTCAAACTACCGACACAGCATGTCGTTTGAACTTAGGAGCAAAGACTACGAGTCCACTCCCCTCCTTAGATTGGCTAGCACTAGCATCCATGAAAAGAATCTTTGATCAGTACAACACTTTCAAAGAGAACGATGGTTGTCTAACAAAGAGATTGGGTTAAGGCAACAAAAGAGAAAAGGAAATAGACCAATCGAAATCAAAGAGAACCTCCTTACCTTGGTCAAAGAATGAACCAAACACAGATAGACTTGGCTATAGATTCTAATCCGATGCGAATATGCCACGTTGAGAGGAGAACAGAAGAGATTAGCCGCGAACTATTATTAAGAAACAAAATAGCCATTTCGGCTATGACCACATAAAACCGAGAGATAGAGAAAGAAACGAAAGAGTTTCCATTACCTTGCACAAATAGAAACCGATTGCAGAGGGACCTTCGGCAGACAACTAGCACTTTGATTCTTGGGGTTCGGCTAAATAACAAATGATGAAAGAAACGGTTTACAAAAGATGGAGTAGTCAGCTTCGGAAGAGAAACCAAATTCGGTTTGTGATTAACGAATGAGTGGTCAGTTTCCTTAGAAGAAGTAAGGAGATAACAAGAATAAAAGAAAAGTTCTTTACCTTAAACAGAGAGAAGCCGAATGGAGTCTAAGAAGATTCGGCACAAACAGCAAATGCCAAGAAGGTTTCGGCTCAAGAGTAGAACAGGAGAGAGACGTCAGGAAAAGAGAAGAAAGTGAGCAGACTGAGGTTGGGCTAGAGGAGAAAGAAGTAGAAATGGACTTAGGTGACAATAAAAGAAAACAATTGAAAAGGAGAAGAAAAGCAACTGAAAATCCGGCAATGCTCAAGAGAACAAAAGAGCATCAACTTGAAAGAAAAGAAAACGAAATACTAGAAGCACTTACTGGCAAGTTTTCGGCACTCTCTCTCCCTATACACAAAGACCGAAAATACTAGGATGAAAATGCCTAAGTAACCCAAAAGAGAATTCGGCACACACCCCTACTAGCTAAAAACCGAAAATGCTCCCCTACACACCTTCCCACATTCGGCCAAACTTCTCCTCTCTCCCCACTTTCCACGATTTTCTCCTTCATTCACTCTCCATCCACTAATTTGAATTGTTTGACCCATTCAAACTTCTCAAACTCCTCTTGTCCATCCATTTGAATTTGTTTGACTCATTCCACAACCACCATGGTAGAGTCCCACCAATGCCACCTCTTCCCCTCCTTGAACACAAAAATTAAACTCCAAAGTGCAGAGATGGGATTCGAACTCCTCCCCTCTGCTCCTACAAGTGACGCCACATCCACTCCACCATAAGCTCATCCTTGTGTCCTCAAACACAAATAATTATCCTTAAAGCCCGCATCTACTAGCTATCTCTCTTGCTTGCCCTAAAACAAAAATTTTACCAAAGCTCAGGCTCGAACCCGAGCCTTCCCTTCCCAAGACCCCCAAACACACCAAAACAACAAGCTAAACGAGCCAAACACATAGAATATCACAAAACGTAGAACCCTAATTTTAGGATGTTACGCCTTCCACCCCTTAAAGAAATTTCGGCCTCGAAATTACTCCGATCAAAGTAGGTGAGGTATTATCTTTGCGCATCACATCTTCCGGCTCCCACGTGGCTTCCTCTCAATCGTGATTTCGCCATAAGACTTTGACCAACGGAACCGACTTCCTTCTCAACACCTTAACATCTTGATCTAAGATCTGCACTGGTTCTTCTTCAAAAGACAGGTTGGGTCTTACTTCAATTTCTTCCACCGGTACTAAATGAGATGGATCCGAACGATAGCGCCTTAACATTGAAACATGGAATACATCATATATCCGATTCAACTCCGGAGGTAACTCAAGCTGATAAGATACTGGTCCCACACGTTTCAACACTTGATAAGGCCCGATAAATCTGGGGCTCAACTTACCTTTCCGTCCAAATCTTAGAACCTTCTTCCAAGGTGAGACTTTCAAAAAGACCTCATCCCCCACTGAAAATTCTATTTCCTTACGCTTCAAATCTGCATACGATTTTTGCCTATTGGAAGCTTCCTTTAACCGAGCCCGAATCAACTTAACCTTTTCCTCCGTCTCTGAGATCAATTTTGGACCCAACAATTTTCGCTCACCCAACTCTGTCCAGCAGGTAGGAATACGACACCTCCGACCATACAACGCTTCGTAGGGTGCCATCTGAATGCTGGATTGATAGCTATTGTTGTACGCAAACTCTGCCAATGGTAGAGAATCTGCCCAACTACCCCTAAAGTCGATTACACAACCTCTTAACATGTCTTCCAGAATCTGAATTACTCTCTCGACCGACCATCGATGCACATGGATGAAACGCCGTCTTTGAAATCCATCTTGTACCTAAAGCTTTATGTAACGCCTTCGAATCGCGATGTAAACCTAGGGTCCTGTGCGATATGATGAACACTTGGTACCCCATGTAACCTCACAATCTACGCTACATACGACTTGGCTAACTTCGTAGTGAGTAGTCGATTCGAACCGGTATGAAGTGAGAGGACTTCACAACAACGATCGACAATCACCCACACTGAATCTTTCCTAGTAGGCGTAAGAGGTAGTCCACTAACAAAATCCATCGTTATCCTCTCCCACTTCCAAAGTGGAATCTTTACTAGTTGCAGTAACCCCGAAGGCAACTGGTGTTTTGCCTTCACCGTTGACACGTCAAGCACTTACTCAAAAACTTCGGTAACTTCTTGCTTGGACACAGCCACCAATATTGTTCATGCAAATCTCGATACATCTTACTCCCACTGGGGTGCATAGCGTATGGGCTACTATGCGCCTCCCGCAGAATCATCTGTCTCAACTCAGAGTCCTTCAGCATATAAACCTTTCCATGAAAGCACAATACCCCTTCACTGTTCAGACCAAAATCTGCTGTTTCACCACCTTTCACTTGCTGAAGTCCTTCATCTAACAACTGCTTTTCTTTAATCTGACCTACCCATGAAGGTTTCACTTGAAGTTCGGCTATCAAGCTGTAAAGGGCACATCAAAAATAAGGAACGTACCGGTTATGACGTCCGGTGCATCTCCATCCTCTCGACGTCTAGCTGCATAAACCAATCCAGGTTGTCTTGCATCTGTACTCCCAGCACCTCTGCCCGGTGCTCCACACCCTCGACCGAATTCATTTCCTCCTCTGACCGGACCACGACCTCTTGGTGGCTGCTGCCCACTTCTTCCGGACTGTGCATATCCCTGACCTACCGACCGCGCCCTGTCCAACTCTTATGGACAGTCCCTTATCCGATGATCCATAGATCCACACCTGAAACATCCTCTATTTCTTACCCAACACTCCCCCGAATGTAATTTCCCACATCGAGCACACGGTTGAGACCGACCAACGGTAACAGGCATCGCAACTCGACTCGGCCCATCAAACCTAGGCCTCATTTGAAAACCCCCAGCAGATCCTGACGACCCAAAGTTCCTCTTATTCCTACCCCTATCCTTATCCCGATTCTGCCTCTCAGACCGCTTCACCTCTTCGGCTATTTTTGCCTTCTCAACCAAAATGGCAAACTCTCTTTCCATTGCGGAGCTATCGATACCGCGACTGCGTCCCGCATGAACCATCCTCAAACCGAACACAACGCTCATAATCGGTTGCGACGATACCCGTGCATAGCGGCTTAAACGCGAGAACTCCGCCTCATACTCGACCACCGACTTATTCCCACTGGACCAAGTTTAAAAATGTCTTTCTCTGGCGTCCACATAACTCGCCCCAACATACTTTCCTGAGGCATTTGTCTTAAAGAAGTCCCGGTGTCGATCCACCGGAGTACCATCCCTTCCGTGAGCCACCACTAGTATGCCTCATCTCGAAGGAGGGACACTACTCCTTTCAACTTTTCCTCTGCTGCCGTGCGATCCGGATCATCCATAATCCGCTCATTGCTTCCAGGCCAATATTTCGCTACGTTTGGAGCCACACCAGAAATACCTCTAAATATCTCAGCCCCGTTTGCTCGAAGTCGCTCAGGAATAGATTTCTGAGCTACCGATCCCGTGCTTGCTCTGGCAACCCGCTCAAGAACATGCAGCATAGCTTGGGACAAAGCATCGTCCCCTCCAGATCGGTCTTGAGACCCTGCTTCCGCTACTGGTGATGCTGGCACTTCGCCTTCCAGCCCATGTCCTGATTCCAAGGATCCAGGCTCAATACCCCGGCATCTACCACGGCCGCGTATACCACGCCCACGTCCTCTAGCGCTCATGCTTACTGAATCGACTTGGCCTGATTAAAAATTTTATGAATTAGTATATCGTTCCACTGTTTATTAACGGATAGCTTATGAAGACAGATTTAGAAGTAGTTTTTGCAAATCGTATTTCTAAAGGTCTCGATCTCTAAAATTGTATCTCTTATAACTAGCAATCACAACACAAAAAAAATCTTTTCATACTAATCAACCAATAGTCAGAAGACTTAACGTACGGATTGGTGCCGAAGACTCAGGTGCCATACTTCTAGAAAAACATATTTTTCTAAACCATATTTCAACCAAATTTTGGAAAACATTTTCGAACCCACTCCACAGCCGAGTTTTACAACTTGGCTCTGATACCATAATTGTAACATCCCAAACCCGGCCTAAACGTTACGACTAGATCTGGTATGTCACAAGGAAAGATTGTTTAAAGAAATTTTAAAAACTTCGCGTTTTGTATTCATTTTGAAAATCAGATCCCGTTTGAAGGTTTTCTTAAAAACTTTTCTTAATAACACTAACAGTCGAAATCAGGTTTTGTGATACGAAAAACCGAAACTAGTGGTGTTTTGAAACGTGACATTTTGAAAACAGTGTTTGTAGTTCTAAGAAAATTTCTGAATTTAATTATTAATCTGCATGTTATCCGCTTGTCAATATTTTAGAAAAATGATTATTTATATTTTTAGGAAAAACTTTGTGTTTAACATTTTATGATATAATAATAATCGCGTTAAATCAAAAACCCAAATTAAAATCCCGGAGGCCTTATTACATAACAAAATCCCAAATTTAAAATAAGTTCAAATAAAGAAAACGGAGTTTACGAAAGAAGTAATGCATGGCCACCGCAGAGTCCTCCTCGGCTCCAAATCCTCGAACTAGGGGTTACCTGCAAAATTAAGCAGAGGGGTGAGTCACGAGGACTCAGTGTGTAATTCCCTTTACGAACGAAATCTGGGCCTAAGCCCACACAAGCACATTGGGCCTTAGCCCTCACGGTAATGAATTTGGCCGAAGCCCATACGAATCGAACTGGGCCGTAGCCCTAACAACATGGCATATCAAATAGTGTATACAATGCAACCTAACCCAACCTAGTATTCCATCCTCTACACACCACCCGTACCAACCAAAACACACCTGTGGGGATTTCTACAATCAACCCTCCATCCGCTACACTCCTCATATGTGGCACCAAGCCACTGAATGTGGTACCAAACCACTGAAATAATGTGACAGAGTCACTAATATATATGTGGTACCAAACCACTGATATATGTGGTACCAAACCACTGACATGCTCTTCCCCTTTTAATCAATTTCGTATCCCAATCCCATGCATTATATAATCATAATATAATGAATGCAACATATGTCAATGTAAATTGAATAATCAGAGCATACATATATTCATGATAGGGTATTTACATGACACAATCAAAGGTAACTAACCTGGTATCTCTGATTTTACCCCCCAAGGGTAACTCAACAGCCATTACCGATGTTTCGGCTTTTAAACAATTCACATACCAATTAATAATCAAACAAAAGATGGTGCGAATATTACACACCTGATTACGCGAAGGACTAAACACTCCTGATCGTTGCTACTCTCACTAGCGGGAATAACCACTATCTGCCTATCCCAAACAGATGTCGGCTCTCTACCACAACACGGTAGAAAGTCTCAAACCGTCGACACAGCACGTCGTTTGAACTTAGGAGCAGAGACTACGAGTCCACTCCCCTCCATAGATTGGCTAGCACTCGCATCCATGAAGAGAATCTTTGATCAGTACAACACTTTCAGAGAGAACAATGGTTGTCTAACAAAGAGATTGGGTTAAGGCAACGAAAGAGAAAAGGAAATAGACCAATCGAAATCAAAGAGAACCTCCTTACCTTGGTCAAAGAATGAACCAAACACAGATAGACTTGGCTATAGATTCTAATCCGATGCGAATATGCCACGTTGAGAGGAGAAACGTAAGAGATTAGCGCGAACTATTATTAAGAAACAAAATAGCCATTTCGGCTATGACCACATAAGACCGAGAGATAGAGAAAGAAACGAAAGAGTTTCCATTACCTTGCACAAACAGAAACCGACAGGCAGAGGACCTTGGCAGACAACTAGCACTTTGATTCTTGGGGTTCAAGCTAAATAACAAACGATAAAAGAAACGGTTTACAAAAGATGGAGTAGTCAGCTTCGGAAGAGAAACCAAATTCGGTTTGTGATTAACGAATGAGTGGTCGGTTTCCTTAGAAGAAGTAAGGAGATAACAAGAATAAAAGAAAAGTTCTTTACCTTAAACAGAGAGAAGCCGAATGGAGTCCAAGAAGATTCGGCACAAATAGAAAATGCCAAGAAGGTTTCGGCTCAAGAGTAGAACAGGAGAGAGACGTCAGGAAAAGAGAAGAAAGTTAGCAGACTGAGGTTCGGCTAGAGGAAAAAGAAGTAGAAATGGACTTAGGTGACAATAAAAGAAAACGATTGAAAAGGAGAAGAAAAGCAACTGAAAATTCGGCAATGCTCAAGAGAACAAAAGTGCATCAACTTGAAAGAAAAGAAAAAGAAATACTAGAAGCACTTACTGGCAAGTTTTCGGCACTCTCTCTCCCTACACACAAAGACCGAAAATACTAGGATGAAAATGCCTAAGTAACCCAAAAGAGAATTCGGCACACACCCCTACTAGCTAAAAAACGAAAATGCTCCCCTACACACCTTTCCACATTCGGCCAAACTTCTCCTCTCTCCCCACCTTCCACGATTTTCTCCTTCATTCACTCTCCATCCACTAATTTGAATTGTTTGACCCATTCAAACTTCTCAAACTCCTCTTGTCCATCCATTTGAATTTGTTTGGCTCATTCCACAACCACCATGGTAGAGTCCCAGCCGAATGCCACCTCTTCCCCTCCTTGAACACAAAAAATTAAACTCCAAAGTGCAGCAGATGGGATTCGAACTCCTTCCCCTCTGCTCCTACAAGTGACGCCACATCCACTCCACCATAAGCTCATCCTTGTGTCCTCAAACACAAATAATTATCCTTAAGCCCGCATCTACTAGCTCTCTCTCTCTTACTTGCCCTAAAACAAAAATTTTACCAAAGCTCCGACTCGAACCCGAGCCTTCTCAAGACCCCCAAACACACCAAAACAACAAGCTAAACGAGCCAAACACATAGAATATCACAAAACGCAGAACCCCTAATTCTAGGATGTTACATTGACCCTTCTTCGATTCAATCGCACACTTAGTGCCCAAATAGTTAGCCGAAGCTTAATTAACGTCGCACACTTAGTGCATCTATATCAAACCGATCTTAAACCAAAATCACACACACAGTGCCATTCACATAGCCGAAGCTTATATTATTTCGCACACACAATGCTAATCATATCCGTCACATTTCCGAATACGCACACTTAGTGCCACATAACTCGAGCCCTCACATAGCATTCACATTTCAATATTATCATACCATTTATTTCACAACATTAAACATAACTAAACACACGTATTATGTCTGAACTTACCTCGAATGTCGAAATACCGAAACGGTCAATTAATCGAGACTTTGTCTTTACCTCGATCTCGATCTGAACCTTTCCTCTCTTGGTCTATATACATTCAAATTCAATCCATTCAATCACCAATTTATTCAATTTAGTCTATACACACTTATTTAGGGCACTTTACAAATTGGCCCTCACGTTTTCATATTTCGACACTTTAGTCCCTAATTCATCAAATCACCAAATACACATAATCTCACATCACATATGCTTAGCCGAATTCATCTCATGCTAATACAAGCCCACACATTTCATTTCTTTTACATTTTAGTCCTTCAAAATGCTATTTTCTCAATTTAGCCCTAATTAGCTAAATTCATCAAAAATTCAAGAATAAAACATGTTCATTAAACACATATCTTTCATTTAACACCAACACTCATCACAAAGCTCACCATTTCATCAATTGCACATTTCATAACCATCATCAATTCTTTAAATTACAACATGGGCTTGATAGAAGACTAAGCAACAATCTCAAAAACATAAAAATCATCAAAATCCAAAGTCAAAACATTCCTTAATTTGGATCAAAAGCTAACCGAACCTAGCTTATTCTTTCTTCTTTTTCTTTGTAAATTTTTGGCACAAAAGATAATAACAATGGCTGATTTTTTTTAGCCTTTTGTTTTATTAATTTTATGTTATTAATCCATTTACAAAAATAACCTTCCATTAAACATATAAAACATATATATCTAATAAGGCCATTCATGTATTTTAACCATCCACTATCTAAATATTGGCATAATTGCCTCATAAGGCCTCCACATTAATAAGACAACAACACTTAGGTACTTATAAATCAGCACATAGCTTTTACACTTTATACGATTAAGTCCTTTCTCTTAATTCGACACACAGTCGATAAAATTACCACACAGAATTTTCACACAGGCTATATCACATATAATCAACACCAAAAAATAACATCAAAATATTATTCCGACCTCGGATTTGTGGTCTTGAAACCACTATTCCGACTAGGGTCAAAACCGGGTTGTTACAACTCTCCCCCCTTAGGGATTTTTTTCCCCAAAAATTTTACCAATGAATAGGTGTGGATACTGCTCTCTCATAACATTCTCAGGCTCCCACGTAGCCTCTTCCACTCCGTGTTTGTGCCACAATACTTTCACTAAGGAAACTCTTTTATTTCTCAACTCTTTAATCTCTCGTGCCAAAATTCGAATCGGTTCTTCACTATACGATAAGTCTGACTGAATTTCAACCTCAGTAGGAGCAATCACATGAGACGGATCAGATCTGTACCGTCGAAGCATTGATACATGAAATACGTTATGAATCTTTTCTAACTCAGATGGCAACAAAAATCTATACGCAACTGGCCCAACACGCTCGATGATCTCATACGGTCCGATGAACCTCGGACTCAGCTTACCTTTTCTGCCAAACCGAAGTATTTTCTTCCACAGAGATACTTTCAAAAACACTTTATCACCAACTACGAATTCAATATCCTTTCGTTTCAAGTCTGCATAAGACTTTTGACGATCTAATGCCGCTTTCAAACTGTCACAAATCACTTTCACTTTCTGCTCAGTTTCTTTTATAAGATCAACCCCGTGAATCTTATTCTCACTTAGCTCAGTCCAATATAATGGAGTTCGGCATTTTCGACCATAAAGAGCTTCATACGGTGCCATTTTAATGCTTGACTGAAAACTATTATTATACGCAAATTCAATCAACGGTAAATGTTTTTCCCATGTGCTTTCAAACTCAAGAATACAACACCTCAGCATATCTTCGAGAACTTGAATGATCCGCTCAGATTGTCCATCCGTTTGTGGATGAAACGCAGTGCTAAAATATAATTTCGTGCCTAAAGCCTCTTGCAATTTCTTCCAAAATCGCGAGGTAAATCTCGGATCTCTGTCAAACACAATAGATAATGGCACCCCGTGCAATCTCACAATCTCAGCAATATACAATTCAGCCAATCTATCAAGTGAATAATCTGTTCTCACCGGAACGAAATGAGCTGATTTTGTCAATCTGTCAACTATCACCCAGATTGCATCTTTCTTTCCCGGAGATAAAGGTAACCCCGACACAAAGTCCATCGTAATTCTTTCCCATTTCCATTCAGGAATCATGATCGGCTGTAGTAAACCAGACGGAACCTGATTTTCAGCTTTAACTTGCTGACAAATTAAACATTTCGACACGAAGTCAGAGATGTCCCGTTTCATACCATGCCACCAATAAAATTGTTTCAAATCATTATACATTTTTGTACTCCTCGGGTGCACAGTTAAACAACTATTGTGAGCTTCATTCAAAATCATCGAAATTAACTCTGAATTTCTCGGAACACAAATCCGATCTCTAAATCTCAGACAATCATCACTATCAACTCGTAACTCTGAATCAACATTCAATTCACACTGAGTTCGTTTAGCTATCATTTCAACATCACTTTTCTGAGCATCACAAATCTGACGTACAAACATTGGCTTTACTTTCAACTCCGCCAAGACCGCACTATCATCACACAGATCTTTCGGAGAATTCATTGCTCGTAAAACACATATAGACTTTCGGCTCAAAGCATCAGCGACAACATTAGCTTTGCCCGGATGATAATCAATCACAAGTTCATAATCTTTCAACAATTCTAACCATCTTCTCTGTCGCAAATTCAATTCTTTCTGGGTCATCAAGTACTTCAAACTCTTATGATCAGTATAAATATGACATTTCTCACCAAATAGATAATGACGCCAAATCTTCAATGCAAACACAATCGCGGCCAATTCAAGGTTATGCGTCGGATAATTCTTTTCATGCGGCTTTAACTATCTCGAAGCATAAGCAATGACTTTGCCTTCTTGCATCAGCACACAGCCCAAACCATTCAACGATACATCACAGTAAATTATGAATTCTTTGCCCGATTCAGGTTGAACTAACACCGGTGCTGCCGTCAACAATACTTTCAACTACTCAAAACTCTGTTGGCATTTTTTCGACCACTCGAATTTAACATCTTTCTGTAGCAACTTCGTCAACGGAGTCGCAATCATCGAGAAACCTTTCACAAACCGTCTATAATATCCCGCTAGTCCCAGAAAACTCAAGACTTCAGACATATTTCTCGGAGGCTTCCACTCCAAAATAGCTAAAATTTTACTCTAATCAACACGGATTCCCACCGCTGACACAATATGCCCCAGAAAACCAACCTCATGCAGCCAAAACTCACATTTACTGAATTTTGCATACAACTGTTTCTCACGTAGAGTCTGTAGCACAATTCTCCAATGCTCGGCATGTTGTGTCTCATCACATGAATAAATCAGAATGTCATCAATGAACACCACAACAAAACAATCCAAATACGGTCTGAATATCTGATTCATCAGATCCATAAACACTGCAGGAGCATTTGTTAATCCAAAAGGCATCACTAAGAATTCGTAATGTCCGTACCTCGTTCTGAAAGCAGTCTTTGGCACATCGGATTCTTTAACTCTCAACTGATGGTAGCCCGATCTCAAATCTATCTTAGAAAACACTGTAGCTCCTCTCAGTTGATCAAACAAGTCATCAATACGAGGCAACGGGTATTTATTCTTTATTGACACTTTATTCAATTGTCGATAATCGATACACATCCTCATTGTGCCATCTTTTTTTTCACAAACAACACAGAAGCATCCCAGGGCGAGAAACTCGGTCGTGCAAATCCTCTATCAGTCAACTCTTGCAACTGAGACTTCAACTCTTTCAATTTTGTTGGTGCCATTCTATATGAAGCTATAGAGATAGGAGTAGTCCCTGGCACTAATTCAATACCAAATTCAACTTCCCGAATCAGAGGTAATCCCGGTAACTCTTCAGGAAATACGTCTGGAAACTCACTAACCACAGGCACAGATTCAACTTTCTTTTCTGACACTTTTGTATCAATCACATATGCCAGATAGGCTTCGCAACCCTTTCTCACATAGTTCATAGCTTTCATCGCAGATATAATAGCTGATAACCCTTTCAAATCACTGGATTCAATTCGAACTATCTCACCGTTCTGACTTCTTAATTTAATACTCTTTCTTTTACAATTCACAACGGTATTATGCAGAGTGAGCCAATCCATACCCAGAATTATATCAAACTCATCGAATGGTAGCAACATCAAATTAGCCGGAAAACAAACATCTCGAAACATCAACGGACAGTTCTTGCACACTTTATCTACCAAGACACATTTACCTAAGGGGTTCGATACTCTAATCACAAATTCAGTAGACTCAACAGGTAAAGTCTTACTTGATACTAGATTCACACACACATAGGAATGAGTAGAACCTGGATCTATCAATGCTATCACATCAGTATCAAATAGAGTAAAAGTACCAGTGATGACGTCTGGAGATGACGCTTCCTCTCGTGCTCGTATAGCATAAGCTCGGGCAGGTGCTCTCGCCTCCGATCTCACAGCTGTATCGGTAGTCCCTCTTTGACTTCCACTTACATTCCCGGTGTTTCTGGGTGGTCTACCCCTAACTGTCACATTACTTGATTTCACATTCTGAACATTTTCTTCCTCAGCCATCTTTGGGCAATCTCGAATGAAGTGATCTCGTGATCCACATTTATAGCAAACTCTATTGTTGTACTTGCCCCAGTATTCTCCCACATGTCATCTTCTACACTGTCTACACTCAGGTTTGTTACTTTTGGCACTATCAACACTTGATTCTATTGAAGCTTGAGTTCTCAGACCAACACTTAGTCTTGTGCGGTCTCTATTCGGATGTCCAAATGAAGTATTTGATCGGTTATTTGTATCTCTAAATCTCTTCGTCGAAGGTTGAGAAAACTTACTCATCGATCTTTTTCTTTCATCACGTGCTTCAGAATTAGCTTTCTTCTTTTCTTTACTGAGCTCCTCGGCTTTGCATGCTCTTTCGACTAACACAACAAATTCATTTATATCAAGTATCCCAACCAACAACTTAATGTCCTAATTCAATCCTTCTATGAAGCCTTTACACATAGTAGCTTCGGTCGAAACACATTCCTGTGCATACTGGCTCAATCTCACAAATTCTCGCTCGTACTCAGTAACTGACAAACGGCCTTGTTTCAATTCTAGAAACTCTTTGTGTTTCTGATCAATGAATCGTTGACTGATATATTTCTTTTGGAATTCAACTTGAAAGAAATCCTAGGTGATTCTCTCTCTCGAAACCATGGATATCAACGTCTTCTACCAGTTATAAGCTGTATCTCTCAAAAAAGAAACTGCACACTTGATACACTTATCAGGAGTCAACGACATCTCATCGAATACCCAAATTGTATTCTCGAGCCAAAACTCGGCTCGCTCAGCATTATCATCAGCTGTGGCTCTAAACTCTTCGGCCCCATACTTCCGGATCTTATCCACAGGAGGCTTGTTCAATCTAATCGGACCTACAACTTGTGGCACAACAGGTACTTGTGGGGGTGGAGGTTATGGAGCAGCCGGATTCATTCGAACAAACTCCAAAAACAACTCACTCATCATTCGAAAGAATGCTTGCTTAGCCTCTCCTCCCTCACTACTATTATTCGGCCTAGATGTGGCCGGTGCTGTCCCTTGAGCGAGAGTAGGCGCGTTACTCTCTACATCGTCATCAACTGCTCGATCAGATCCATTACTATATGAAAGCACATTTTCAACTGTCAAAATTCATCACACTATCGCAATTTCATATATGGCATGTATAGCTAGACTCATACGTGCTACATTAGTCCAAGAATCGACTAAACCATAGCTCTGATACCAACAAAATGTAGCACCTCTAACCCAAAACCGTCACTAAAATAGGGTTAAGAGGCATTACCAAACAATCGAAACATTTCACATCTATTTCACGACACTAAGTCATTCATTCATCAAACATACTCATTATCAAACATATAGTCCCTTATTGAGGTCTACGAGACCTTATACTCGAGTTAGAAAGAAGTCAGGACTAAACCGAACACTTATGAAAGTTTTCATAATTTAAAACATTCTTCAATCTTTGTTGAGAGTCGACGCCTTGATGCGATCGGGCCGTGTGCCTCACACGATTTCCAGACACACCCATGTGTCCAGGCCGTGTCAAAATAGAGCATGCATTCTGACTTATCCCCACGGCCACTAGACACGCCCGTGTGCCATGGCCGTGTATTACTAGGCTAGCTACTGACTTGATTACATGGCCACCATGCACGCCCGTGGGCCTCGGCCGTGTACCCTATTCAGACACACCTAAAACTAATCCTTAAGCCACACGGCAGAGACACACGCCCGTGTCTCTTAGCCATGTATGCAAAATAGGCCATTTGCAAGGCCAATTTGCCACCCACACTTGGGTCTACCAACAAGCTTTAAAGTAATGCTAATTCATGCTTCTAATTGCATTCAAACATACCATTTCATGCATTATTCAACCACCAACTATACCATCTACCTCCATGCTCATTATCATCACAACTAAGTCCATTCAAAGTGACAATTATACATATCAAAACATATTTAATTCAAGCATCATGTAATTTATAACAAAATTCATCTTCAAACCACATCCTTCATCAACTACATAATCATAAGATATACCAAACTCACATCTAATTCATAGGTTCAACATCATTCAACTTCCAAGCCAAATCACATGGCAAGGATTTAAACATTTCCAAAACATACCATAACTTCTAGCCTATACATGCCATATTATGTTTATATACATCTTTCCAAAAGTACCAAAATAGCTTGTCGATAGTGTGATAGAGAAGCTGACGATTCTCGGGTCCGTGTAACACCCCAAACTCGGACAAGACACCACGACCGAATCTGGTATGTTACGGGGAAAAACGTCTTTGAGTGATCAGATTTTTCCCGTTTAAAAGCGGGGTGAAAACGTAGTGAATTTGAGGAAAATTTGAGTAGGCTTGTTTGATTAGATTTTGAAAACTTATCCAAAGTATATAGTTAAAACGAGTTGTTTTCACTTAGCATTTCCGATAGTTTCTTAGTGCTATTTTGAAACATTTTAGGCTTAGTAGAAAATCGAGTTTGATTTGGAAACTATTTGAGTTTACTTAATAGCAAAGCATAGCGAGATACCCGATGGTATAGTTTAAAACACAACTGCGTTATAATTTTGAAAACATTATCTTACCAAATTTTAGTAAAATTTCATACCAAGTTATTTGTTAAGCGGTTGCGAATCTAATTAAAGCATAACCATCATAAAACATAATTTAAAGGCCTTTTACAAATCCAAATTAAATCTCAAATCAAAATAAGTAAGCTAAAGTACCCAAAGTGAATAGTCGGAGCAAAACTTTTATTAAAGCATGGCATGTGCACCTCGAGTCCACCCCGGCTCCATGTCCGCGGCTACGAATCACCTGAAATGTCAAAGGAGAGGGTGAGTCGAATGACTCGATGCATAAATCCCGCTCGATGAGACAACATGCTAACACACATCATACATAGCAACATGATTAATGCAACCCGATCCTAACCATCCGTATCGCCTTTTCTACCCCGTGTGGTACCAAACCACCTGGTGGTGCCAAACCACTTGTGACATACGATCACAATGTGTTACCAAAACACTGGTGTCCCAAAGACACAAATGTGCTACCAAAGCACTGGTGACCGTAGTCACAAATCAATTGATGGGCCAACCCATCGTGTGATACCCAATCACTAGCGAGACGATCCCATATCTCATGTGGGGCCAACCCACGGTGGTGTTAACCACGAGGGACAAGTCGCAATGAGGTGCCCAACCTCACGGTGTCCCAAAGACACAAATGTGCTACCAAAGCACTTGGTGACCCAAAGTCACAAAGTGTGTTACCAAAACACCGGTGCTCGTCGGCACAAAATATCACCGCTTGCTCCTCCACTCATATATCACCCATCAACATACCATACTCATGTAATCATGCATATCATACGAATCATGCATATCATGCCAACATGTCTAGCATTACATCTCATAGCATACATAACATAGATCATAATACCCAAGGTATCCATAATAGAACTTGTAATAAATTAGACTTACCCGGATACGTACACATACCCCGTTTGGGTATCCAATAATCCATCATACTGTCATGACTTTAATAGGCAAACAGGTTTATTAATAACATTACTAGATATCAGTGTGTTAGTTTACACACCTGGTAAATACGAGTCTAAAAATCGACACAAAAGCGATCTAAGGCTCCTTGATTCTTCGGCTCCTATAACAATCGGCCAACAAGAGTTAATCACTTAGACCATTCGGCCATAGCCATTTAACCCAAAAAGGGTTTATCAAATAACCCTTACCTTGCAAATGTTTGGTTTCCTACCAAACCCGAACCCCAATGGTCCTTCTAAGATGATCGGCCACCACCAACGATCAACCAACGATGACTGCTTCACTTGATCGCCACTAAAAAATCTGGAGACCCTAAAACGGAATAATTAACTCCTTCCCACCAAAACCAAAAATAGACTTTAATCAAATCGAAACCACAAGCACTAGAGAGAAAAGAGAAATGGCCATTCGGCCAAGAACTTACCCCAACACCAACCACTAACCGGCCAACCAAACCACTAGGAGAAAAGGGAGATTCGGCCAATATGAACACTACTAGGATCGGTTTAGCGTGAAAAAGAAATAAGAGTAAAGGTGAGAAGAAATAGAGAAATCGGCAATAGAGTTTAGGAGAAGAAAGAAAATAAAGATAGATGAGGGAGGGTACCTTCGGCTTGAAAGTGAAAGAAAATAAAGGAAGTGTTTTTAGGGAATGAAATTTCACTAACAAGGTTTTCAAATCAAAGAAAAAAATATGGAGAGGAGAGTTCCACATTCGGCTTACTCAAATGAAATAGAAGGAAGAAGTGAAAAGAAGCATTCGGCCACAAGCATAAAACCAAAGAAACAAAGCAACTTTTCGGCAACTAAAGGAGTTTGATGTTTTCGGTTTCAAGAAGTGAAGAAGAATGAGAGAAATTCTCTTGAAGTTTCGGCTACAAAAGACAAAAGAGAGAGAGCTTTTCTTTTTTTTTTACCAAATGTGACCGAAAATGCACCCCAAACCAAGGTACATTCGGCCTTCCCTTCTCCCACACTAAGCCGTCCACACTCCCCCCAAATCCCCTAGAATTCGGCCACCACTCCTCAAAGTACTCCAAGCCACTCATTCAAAAGCATTTGAATTAGTCCCCTTCCACAATTCACTCCTTGCCGTCCATCTCACCCAAAGACTAGGTCCAAGGCAGAGTTTGAACTACCTACAAACTCTCCCTTCCTAGGCGTCAAAAAGAAAGCCAAAAGGTGGCCACTCCGCAACTTGAACACAAGATCTCTCCCTCCTGCAAATGACGCCACACACACAAGCCTTAGTGGCGCCTATCCCCGCCACTCCACCAGCTCCTTTCTTGTTCTACAAAACACCAAATAAAACTCTTATACCCTAGCTCCAACGGCTCCACGACTTAACACCCAAAAATCAAAATTTTCCCATTCACTCGAGGCATACACTTAGACTTCAATTAAGCCCCCAAAACATAGAAATAGCCACGCAAACACACTAGACACATGCAATATCATGCAACAACAAAACGACCCCTAACCCGGATATTACGTTCTACCCCTAAAAATAATTTCGACCTCGAAATTACACGATCGAAAGGAGTTGCGGGTATTGCTTTGTCTCATCATATCCTCGGGTTCCCACGTAGCTTCTTCTACGCCATGATTCCGCCAAAGTACCTTAACCAAAGGCACAGACTTCTTACGCGAGAACCTTCACATCTCGATCAAGAATCTGCACAGGTTCCTCCTCCATGGTCAAATCTGGATTTACCTCGATCTCTTCCACTGCTACCACATGCGACGGATCGGCGATAACGTCGAAGCATCGAAACGTGGAATACGTCGTGAATCGACTAAGCTCTGCGGCAACTCAAGCTGATCGCCATCGGTCCATTTCGTCTCCTCGAACCTTATACGGCCCAATAAACCTCGGACTTAGCTTGCCTTTTCTTCCGAACCTCAACACCTTCTTCCAAGGTGAGACCTTGAGAAAACTTCGATCCCCACAGCCCGAACTCTATATCTCTTCGCTTAAGATCGGCATAAGACTTCTGCCGTCCAAGCTTCCTTCAATCTAGGCTGGATCAACTTAACCTTGTCTTGGTCTCGACCAACCAACTCGGGTCCCAACAAGCGGCGTTCACCTAACTCCGTCCAACACGTGGGTGGCGGCATTTCCTACCATACAACGCCTCATACGGTGCCATCTTGATGCTCGCTTGGTAATCTGTTGTTGTAGGCAAACTCGACTAATGGTAGAAACTCCTCCCAACTACCTCTGAAATCCAAGACACAACCTCTCGGCATATCCTCTAAGATCTGAATAACCCTTTCGATTGACCGTCGATCATGCGGATGAAAAGCCGTCTTTGAAATCCAAACGAGTACCCGAGCTTGATGCGGTGCTTTCCGGAACCTTGACGTGAATCTAGGATCCCTATCCGAGATTATCGAAAGCGGCACACCGTGCAACCTCACTATCTCTCGAAACATACACGGCAGCTAGCTTCAAGTGAGTAGTCAACCTCACCGGAATAAAGTGAGTGATTTAGTCGATCGATCCACCACTACCCAAAGCTGAATCTTTCTTGCTTGGCGTGGCGGTAACCCCACCGGCCGAAATCCATGGTTATCCTTTCCCACTTCCATCGAGGAATCTTCACAGTGAAGCAAACTCTGACGGCAGCGATGTTCACTTTGACTGCTGACAAAGTCGGACACTTCCCAACAAACTCTGTCACCTCTTTCTTCAAGCCGGCCACCAAAATCGCTCTCTAAGATCCCTATACATCTTGCTACCTCCGGGATGCATAGCATAAGGAGGCGCTATGTGCGTCTGAAGAATCTTCTGCCTCGACTCAACATCTTTAGGCACACAAGCCTTACCTTGAAAACACAGAACCCCATCACCAGACAAGCTGTAACCCTCCAAACCACCATCCTGCACTTGCAACCTTCGCGCACTCAGAACCTCATCCAATAACTGTTTCTCTCTGATCTGCTCAACCCAAGTAGGCTTAACCTGCAGCTCTGCCAGAATACTCCCATCGTCATACAAACTCAGGTGGGCAAACAATGCTCTTAAGTCCGAAACAACCTTGCGGCTCAACGCGTCAGCCACCACGTTAGCCTTGCCCGGATGATACTCAATCGAACAATCGTAATCTTTCAGCAACTCAACCCATCTGCGCTGCCTCAAATTCAAATCCTTCTGAGTTAGTAGATACTTCAGACTCTTGTGATCTGTATAGACTATCGATCTCTCTCCGTACAAGTAGTGCCTCCAAATCTTTAAAGCGAAGACCACAGCCGCTAGCTCCAAGTCATGCGTCGGATAGTTGACCTCATGTGGCCTCAATTGCCGAAGCGTAAGCCACAACCTTACCTTCTTGCATCGAAGACACAGCCCAAACCCGTCGTGATGCGTCGCAAAGAGACTGTGTACTACTCCTTACCAGCCTCAGGTTGAATTAAAACCGGAGCCTCAGTCAAAATCTTCTTTAACTTATCGAAGCTTTCCTGCTGCTTCTCAGTCCACACAAACGGAACTTCTTTCCTCAGCAACTTGGTCATCGGCATTTGCTATCAACGAAAACCCTCAACAAACCTTCTGGTAGTATCCGGCCAAACCAGAAAACTCAGAATCTCGACCCACGACTTAGGCGGCTTCCAATCCAAAACTGCCTCAATCTTACGAGGATCTACTCGAATCCCCTCAGCCGACACTACATGACCCAAGAAAGTCACTTCTCTAAGCCAGAACTCACACTTACTGAACTTAGCATAGAGCTGCTTTTCCCTCAAAATCTGCAACACCACTCGCAAATGCTTATCATGCTCTTCCTCTGTCCTTGAGTACACTAAGATGTCGTCTATGAAAACCACCACGAACTGATCCAGATCTGCTTTGAAACACCACATTCATCATATCCATAAACGCTTTGCCAGTCGTTAGTCAACCCGAACGGCATTACGAGAAATTCGTAGTGCCCATACCGAGTCCGAACGCTGTTTTATGGATATCGACCTCCTTAACTCTTAATCGGTGATACCGGACCTCAAGTCGATCTTGAAAATACCGCGGCACCCTTCACCGATCAAACAAATCATCTATCCGTGGCAGCGGATACATTTTTAATCGTCGACTTGTTCAATCGGCGGTAGTCTATACACATCCGCATCGTGCCATCTTTCTTCTTAACAAAAAATCTGGCGCGCACCTACGGCGAAACACTAGGCCTAATAAAACCTCGATCCAATAACTCCACGGATCGAGCCTTAAGCTCCACCAATTTCTTTGGCGCCATCCTATACGGAGCAATAGACACCGCGCATTCTGGGTAATGCAGATCAATCCCGAACTCCACCTCGCGATCCGGCGGCAAACACGAAGCTCCTCGGAAAAACATCGACAAACTCCTTAACAGTGCGAACCTTCTCCACAATGGACTCCTTAGCCTCCAACGCATACACATGAACTACATACGCTTCACGCCTTTCCGACCATCTTCTGCGCCTTGGCGCGGATACCACATTTGATAAGTAATCCCTCCTACTACCTATCATAGCCACCTCATCACCCTCAACCGTCTTAAGAACCATGCGCTTGGCGCGCAATCCAACCTCGCTTTGGTACTTGACCAACCAATCCATCCCAAGAATCGGATCGAACTCCCCAAGCGGCGGTTCCATCGGATCGGCGACAAACACTACCCCTTGGAGTTCTAAGGGTACCTCTCTAAATAGTTTATCTACTACTACTACTGAGTGACCTAGAGGGCTAATCACGGTCATCCGCCTAGAAGATATCTCGAGTCTAAATCCATGGTCTCTACTATACTCACGGCAACATAAGAGTGCGTTGAACCCACATCAATCAAAGCGGTATAAGGAGAACCAAAAATCAAAAACGTCTGGGTTATGACGTCCGATCGCGTCGCCCTCTGCTCGGCGCCTCGCGGCATACACTAATCCAGGCTGCCTGGCATCAGAACTACCCACACCTCTGCCCGGTGCTCCACGGCCCCGACCAGAACCATTACCACCTCTGCCATTACCACGGCCCCTCTGCGGTGGCGGTCCACTACCTCTGAGGCGATTACGGCCACGACTCTCGGGCCCGAATCCTAGCCAACCTACGCGGACAGTCCCTCACACGGTGCTCCAGAGAACCACACTCGAAGCAACCTTTTCCTCCAGTCCAGCAACCACCCCAATGAGACTTCCCACACACGATCACATCTGCGGCGGTCCACGCTGCGCGACAACAAACCTAGCAGGCTGGTTCGGCCCACTCGGTCTAGTTCTCTTCTGCGGATTACCTGGCGACCCGGAGGACCCAAAGCTCCTCTTATGTCTATTTCTGTCCATGCCTGCCTCACTCGACTCCTTAACACCTCGGCCACCTTAGCCTTCTCAACTAAGACAAAGAAACTCGCGCTCCTGGCGAGGAGCAATCAGCGACCTCAAGTCGTCTCGCGCGACCATCCTCGAAGCGAACACACCTCTCATGCTCGGTGGCCACAATGCCCTTGGCATACCTACTCGGCCGGGAACTCGGCCTCGTGCTCGAGAATGATTTACTCCCCTGAACAAGCCTCGAAAATGCCTTTACTGGAGTCGATATAACTAGCTCCGATGTATTTCTTTTGATATGCGCCCACGAAATAATCCCATGTTAGATCCTCTGCGCCACACTTTGTCTCGAACCGTGAGCCACCACCGATATGACTCATCCCGAAGAAGCGTCGATGCCCTTGACTTCTCTTGGTGTCAAGTCGGATCATCCATGATCCGCTCGATTTGCCTCCGGCCAATATTCGGCGATCTTTGGGAGCAACACCGAAACACCTCGGAAGAATTCGGCCCCATTGGCGGCCGCTCGAGAACAGATTTCCTAACTCTGCATTACCACCTACACCAGCTACTCTTTCCAACACTCGCGGCATTGCACGTGACACTTCTGCGTCGTCCCGATCGATCTTGGAACTCACCACCTCCGGTGGTGGCGGAACCGGTATCTCATTTTTGAACCACGACCCGGATCCTACGGGCTCGAAAATCGTCATCCTACCACGACCTCGTCCACGACCACGTCCACCTCTAGAGCTCATGACTAATCTTTCTACGTGTCTGATTAAAGAATTTTTATGCATCAGTATTTATTCCACTTGTTTAAAAGCAAGTCTTATGAATATCAAGGAGATTTGTTCTCGCGAGTTCACAAAATCCTATCAGTTTCAATCTCTAAAGTAATATACTATTGCTATTTATCAAATCATATCACATCCAATCAATTCACACGCAATAGTAAGGGTACTTACCTGGGCGAACTGGTGCCGGAGACTCGGTGCCATGCCTTTCAAACCATACTTGAAGAAACAAAACAATCTTTGAAAACATTTTGGGCCTCAGGCCCACAGCCGAGCCTTTGAACTTGGCTCTGATACCACAATTGTAACACCCCAAACTCGGACAAGACACCACGACCGAATCTGGTATGTTACGGGGAAAAACGTCTTTGAGTGATCAGATTTTTCCCGTTTAAAAGCGGGGTGAAAACGTAGTGAATTTGAGGAAAATTTGAGTAGGCTTGTTTGATTAGATTTTGAAAACTTATCCAAAGTATATAGTTAAAACGAGTTGTTTTCACTTAGCATTTCCGATAGTTTCTTAGTGCTATTTTGAAACATTTTAGGCTTAGTAGAAAATCGAGTTTGATTTGGAAACTATTTGAGTTTACTTAATAGCAAAGCATAGCGAGATACCCGATGGTATAGTTTAAAACACACTGCGTTATAATTTTGAAAACATTATCTTACCAAATTTTAGTAAAATTTCATACCAAGTTATTTGTTAAGCAGGTTGCGAATCTAATTAAAGCATAACCATCATAAAACATAATTTAAAGGCCTTTTACAAATCCAAATTAAATCTCAAATCAAAATAAGCTAAAGTACCCAAAGTGAATAGTCGAAGCAAAACTTTTATTAAAGCATGGCATGTGCACCTCGAGTCCACCAGGCTCCATGTCATGCGACTACGAATCACTGAAATGTCAAAGGAGAGGGTGAGTCGAATGACTCGATGCATAAATCCACGCTCCCGATGAGACAACATGCTAACACACATCATACATAGCAACATGATTAATGCAACCCGATCCTAACCATCCGTATCGCCTTTTCTACCCGTGTGGTACCAAACCACCGGTGGTGCCAAACCACCCACAGTGACATACAGTCACAATGTGTTACCAAAACAACTGGTGTCCCAAAGACACAAATGTGCTACCAAAGCACTGGTGACCAGTAGTCACAAATCAATTGTGAGGCCAACCCATCGTGTGATACCCAATCACTAGCAGACGATCCCATATCTCATGTGGGGCCAACCCACGGTGGTGTTAACCACAGGGACAAGTCGCAATGAGGTGCCCAACCTCTGGTGTCCCAAAGACACAAATGTGCTACCAAAGCACTGGTGACCCAAAGTCACAAAGTGTGTTACCAAAACACTGGTGCTCGTCAGCACAAAATATCACTGCTCCCTCCACTCATATCACCCATCAACATACCATACTCATGTAATCATGCATATCATACGAATCATGCATATCATGCCAACATGTCTAGCATTACATCTCATAGCATACATAACATAGATCATAATACCCAAGGTATCCATAATAGAACTTGTAATAAATTAGACTTACGGATCGTACACATACCCCGTTTGGGTATCCAATAATCCATCATACTGTCATGACTTTAATAGGCAAACAGGTTTATTAATAACATTACTAGATATCAGTGTGTTAGTTTACACACACCTGGTAAATCTGAGTCTAAAAATCGACAAAAAAGCGATCTAAGGCTCCTTGATTCACGGCTCCTATAACAATCGGCCAACAAGAGTTAATCACTTAGACCATTCGGCCATAGCCATTTAACCCAAAAAGGGTTTATCAAATAACCCTTACCTTGCAAATGTTTGGTTTCCTACCAAACCCGAACCCCAATGGTCCTTCTAAGATGATCGGCCACCACCAACGATCAACCAACGATGACTGCTTCACTTGATCGCCACTAAAAATGCGGAGACCCTAAAGCGGAATAATTAACTCCTTCCCACCAAAACCAAAAATAGACTTTAATCAAATCGAAACCACAAGCACTAGAGAGAAAAGAGAAATGGCCATTCGGCCAGAACTTACCCCAACACCAACCACTAACCGGCCAGCCAAACCACTAGGAGAAAAGGGAGATTCGGCCAATATGAACACTACTAGGATCGGTTTAGCGTGAAAAAGAAATAAGAGTAAAGGTGAGAAGAAATAGAGAAATCGGCAATAGAGTTTAGGAGAAGAAAGAAAATAAAGATAGATGAGGAGGTACCTTCGGCTTGAAAGTGAAAGAAAATAAAGGAAGTGTTTTTAGGGAATGAAATTTAGGCTAACAAGGTTTTCAAATCAAAGAAAAAAATATGGAGAGGAGAGAGTTCCACATTAGAAACACTCAAATGAAATAGAAGGAAGAAGTGAAAAGAAGCATTCGACCACAAGCATAAAACCAAAGAAACAAAGCAACTTTTAGGCAACTAAAGGAGTTTGATGTTTTCGGTTTCAAGAAGTGAAGAAGAATGAGAGAAATTCTCTTGAAGTTTCGGCTACAAAAGACAAAAGAGAGAGAGCTTTTCTTTTTTTTTACCAAATGTGACCAAAAAATGCACCCCAAACCAAGGTACATTCGGCCTTCCCTTCTCCCACACTAAGCCGTCCACACTCCCCCAAATCCCTAGAATTCGGCCACCACTCCTCAAAGTACTCCAAGCCACTCATTCAAAAGCATTTGAATTAGTCCCCTTCCACAATTCACTCCTTGCCGTCCATCTCACCCAAAGACTAGGTCCAGGCGAGTTTGAGCGCCTACAAACTCTCCCTTCCTAGGCGTCAAAAGAAAGCCAAAAGGTGGCCACTCATAACTTGAACACAAGATCTCTCCCTCCTGCAAATGACGCCACACACACAAGCCTTAGTGGCGCCTATCCCGCCACTCCACCAGCTCCTTTCTTGTTCTACAAAACACCAAATAAAACTCTTATACCCTAGCTCCAACAGCTCCCCTGACTTAACACCCAAAAATCAAAATTTTCCCATTCACTCAGGCATACACTTAGACTTCAATTAAGCCCCCAAAACATAGAAATAGCCACGCAGCACACTAGACACATGCAATATCATGCAACAACAAAACAGCCCCTAACCCGGGATATTACAGTCCGAGCTAGCTTTACTGACACTGTAAAACAGAGAAAACAATCACACAGTAAGCTTTTAAAATCTTAGTAAGTTTGTAACATAATATATTATACTAAAACAAAACATCACATAGATTATTTCATAATCACATATATTATACCATCCAAAGTTAATGTATTCAATTTACAATCCATAAACTCATTCATAATTTTATCAACCACATAGGTTCCGAACATACCTTAGCCAACACTTAGTTGTCGATTACGTATGCTACTCAACACTCACTATTTCATTTCAAATCACCTCTTGACCCTTCTTCGGTTCAATCGCACACTTAGTGCCCAAATAGTTAGCCGAAGCTTAATTAACATCGCACACTTAGTGGATCTATATCAAACCGATCTTAAACTAGAATCGCACACACAGTACCATTCACATAGCTGAAGCTTATATTATTTCACACACAGTGCTAATCATATCGGTCACATTTCTGAATACGCACACTTAGTGCCACATAACTCGAGCCCTCACATAGCATTCACATTTCAATATTATCATACCATTTATTTCACAACATTAAACATAACTAAACATACGTATTATGTCCAAACTTACCTCGGACGTCGAAATACCGAAACGGTCAATTAATCGAGCACTTTGTCTTTGCCTTGATCTCGATCTGAACCTCTCCTCTCTTGGTCTATATACATTCAAATTCAATCCATTCAATCACCAATTTATTCAATTTAGTCTATACACACTTATTTAGGGCATTTTACAAAATGGCCCTCACATTTTCACATTTCGACACTTTAGTCCCTAATTCATCAAATCACCAAATACACATAATCTCACATCACATATGCTTAGCAAAATTCTTCTCATGCTAATACAAGCCCACACATTTCATTTATTTCACATTTTATTCCTTCAAAATGCTATTTTCTCAATTTAGCCCTAATTAGCTAAATTCATCAAAAAATCAAGAACAAAACATGTTCATTAAACACATATCTTTCATTTAACACCAACACTCATCACAAAGCTCACCATTTCATCAATGGCACATTTCATAACCATCATCAATTCTTTAAATTACAACATGGGCTTGATAGAAGACTAAGCAACAATCTCAAAAACATAAAAATCATCAAAATCCAAAGTCAAAACGTACCTTAATTTGGATCAAAAGCTAACCGAACCTAGCTTATTCTTTCTTCTTTTTCTTTGTAAATTTTCGACACAAAAGATAATAACAATGGCTGATTTTTTTAGCCTTTTGTTTTTTTAATCTTATGTTATTAATCCATTTACAAAAAAAACCTTCCATTAAACATATAAAACATATATATATATAATAAGGCCATTCATGTATTTTAACCATCCACTATCTAAATATTGGCATAATTGCCTCATAAGGCCTCCACATTAATAAGACAACAACACTTAGGTACTTATAAATCAGCACATAGCTTTTACACTTTACGCGATTAAGTCCTTTCTCTTAATTCGGCACAAAGTCGATAAAATTACCACACAGAATTTTCACACAGGCTATATCACATATAATCAACACCAAAAAATAACATCAAAATATTATTCCGACCTCAGATTTATGGTCTCGAAACCACTATTCTGACTAGGTCTAAACTGAACTGTTACACAGAACATCCCATAGAGGTCAACTTATTAAATGGGGCTCATTTGACCCACATGAACTGGCCTGACTCATGGAATCCATGGAGAAGCCCATCTACTTAAAGCATTGGTAACCCAGTGATACACTCCAGTAAAACTAGAGTTACCAGGGTAAATAGGTTAAATTTTAAAGGGATGAGATTGTATAAAATTTAAATCCTTTAGGACTCTCAATTGTAGATAGGCTCTAATCTTGACCGTCAATGTAACTCAATTTGTACCATTGATTTTGGAGAGTTCAACTATAAATAGAGGCCTCCCCCTTCATTTGTATCATCCCATTGTATTTAGTTATTCTTGAGTTAAGAATATATTGAAAGCATTTACTTAAACACTTAGTGTGCATTCTTCTTGTGGCTTTTTAGTTCTCTAATTGCTCTTTTCGTTTCAAGTTGCTTCCGCTATATTGTTTCGGTGCATTGGAGAATTTTTCAGACAACTCTCATATTTCGAGATAGGCTGACTGAAGCGCATTTGGAGCAAAGAAATCGCCTAAGGTTGCACGAATTGCGAGACTAAAATTTTAGCCTTGTGATAGGTAGAGGTAAGGATTTGAAGATTGAAAACATGGTTGCCTCTTATGATTTTACGTACCCTTTAAATCGAGAGATCAACATCCAATTATTAAAATAAAGTATATTTAATTCAAAGGAGAAATTAGATGTCTATAAGATACACAAAACAATAACAACAAACAGTGACAGAATAGTTGAAATGGATGTTAATTAACTCTTATTTGTTAAGCATTTTGCCAGACACTTGACATTAGATACTGATATGAATATACCCACCTAATAAAATGTAGTAATGAAGCAGAACTTTATTACCCTATCCCATATGCTCATTTCTGTTTCCGATCATCCTCCTTTGGACTAGAATCATCGCTCTCCACCTGAATCGACACCTCCGAGGGAGTTGATTCTGCCGCAAGCTCTGTCGCCTGTTTTAAGGCTTTCTTTTTCTTCACCTTTTTTGCCCAACCAAGAAGACTCGCTTGCACATGGTCTTCAAATATTGCCTTGTTGAACATGCTTCCCATCTTCATTTCAATTAAAAAATTAATAAAACCAAGAGTTGGAGAAACATATGTTATGTGAAACTCAACGAACCTGTGCAACAATGGCATAAAGTGGCAGGGTACTATAACTGCACAATACTTGAATGAAAACCCTATATGAACCAATAGAAGATCAAATGTTATTGGTAACTATGAAGAAACCATACACAAATTAAAAGGAATGGTAATTGATTTTTACCCTATAAGAAGCCTTGGAAAAATGTAAGATACTTGACCCATTAGGCAAGAATTGAACCCAAATTGAACCTACAATAAAGAAGCAACTTTCTTTATGGTTCATCCCTTACAGTGTGTAGTGGCCCTAAAATTTAAGCTTACCCAAATCCAAAAGAAAAATGCAATCTCGAATGCATTTTGGAAAAGGATAAAATGGATCAAGTAGAGAACGATCCTAGGATTGTCAAACCAAAAGTGTTCATCTGATGGTTTTACCACTAATTCCCCTTCAACGGCTACATGTTTCTCAGCAACCTCATGAGCCAACTTGGTAATCACATGCTCTAGCTTGGTGCCCACGACAAGTAGGAGCTGGAAAAATTAGATAAGTGGGAAGAACAAATCATATCCTCATACCTATGTCCACTTATATTTTCTATACCTAGATGTGTGTTTACTTTGGTGCATGTGTATATGTATGTCTATTGAAACCACTCACAATGAAAGGAATGAAAGCTATCCAGAAATATGTATGCCAGCCTGCACAAGAAAATGGAGAAAAATCCATCATTATTCATGGAACATTAATGATTAGTAGTAATCTCAACAACAAACATCTATTACATGCCACATAAGCAAAATGTAATGATCCTTATATGCCAGACATGGTACTTTAGAAAAATGAAGAATCGAAGTAATATAAGTTATAAATACTGTGGATTGGCATAGCATATGCATCGTGTTTTCTTTGAAGTATTCATGTATAACACTCATATTAGATATGACTACAGAAATATAGTTCTCCAAGGATCCTCCAAATAGATGGGAAGACTTGGAATAAAATTAAATATACAAGATACAAATCCACAACCAAACGTATTCCATACCATGAACATTTAGCAACAAGAAGACGATGACGAATCCCCAAAGATACCAACTGTAAACATGGAAAAGAAACAATGAATAAGCATCACTTAAACTGGAGAATACGAGTGTAGGAAACATAAATCATTAGAAATATCACTAGCCTTATACCAACAACTTCCTTAAAATCATCTTCCAAGGCTCGTATCATGTATTTGTGAAAATTAAATTTGGGATTCCCTCTACAATGCATCTGAAAATAGAAATGATGAGTATTGATACTTCACTACAACCAACATAGCCGTATCAAAGTTGCTCCACAAATAGCTTACCATGATGAAACCTAGCCTTAGTGTCTCATAATCAGATTTGGTAACAGATGCATAGAATTGCTTGATAAACGAATTCTGGGAAGATGATTAGTATCCTTGTTAGCAAAACCATACAAAACTTGTGTTTCAATTTTATTTAAAAAAAAAAAGTAAACGAGAAATGGGGAAAAAACTATGTGAATACCAAACCTAAAAAGCCAATTAATAAGGCACAACATCACTTCGAGATCACTCAGATTTAGATGTGAATGTCAAATATGAGTATGTTCAAATTTTCATACATTGGATATTGAGTATGTTCTTCAAAGGACTCTCCAAAGTTGTAAAAAAACTTGAACACACCTACCTCTAACATTAACACTCTAGTCCTAGTCCTAGTTCGAGTAACATAACAAAGTTCAAGGTCTAACTTTCTTATAAGTGAATATAATCATGCCCATTGATCCCTTTTCATTAAGTTCAATAATTATAAATGTGAATGGCAAATAAGATAGTACCATAAATAAAATAGCAACTTACCAACCATGCTAGAGGAACTGAATCTTTACCAAAACCTAGGAAGCGATCTTTGATAAAATCATGTTGATGGACATGAGTGACTTTTTTCTCCAACACTGCAATCACCCTACACCACTTTAGAGCTGACATATATTGTTCAGTGTATCATAAGCTATATTACTCAAACATCGATGCGAGTATCGTACACAGATACGTATACAACTCTAGAAATGTGTTGGACATGGATACTTCAAGAGAAAATAAAAGGTCGAAGCACCATGAAAGGATAGCATGGAAAGACAGGGAGCATTGAGATTAGTATTAATCCATACCTCCATCATCCTCTTTTCTAATTTCATCTTCCCATTGTTTCCATTTTCGTATCTACATCAATAAACAACATCTTTTATGAGATGCTGAAAATATAGAAATACTTGAAGGGGAAAATGAATTATCACAAAGCACAAAAATTGAAAATAAGTGAAATGAGATATGTTACCTTTAGCCCTCCAAAAGAAATTGTGAGAACACAAAATGTGACATGGGCAATGGCCAGGACAAAGATAAAAATATGCATATGATGAAGAGCTTCGACCGACAACAATGGTACCTTGTCCTAAAGAACACAAGCATATGGAAAAAAATAAGAAAGATCATACATATGGGATCCTTGAACCATAATATTACTTACTCTCACCACAAAAAATAACTTTTTATTTGGAAATCATGTACGATTATATTACCTTGGCACCACAATATCCTATAACCGAAGACTTGGATGATGCCTTAGCTAGTAAGTGTCGGGTGCCACCAGACATTGTAGAAGCAAAATAGGTTCGAAAATGAGATGTTGTAGCATTACCATCATCATCATCATCATCATCTTCTTCTTCTTCAATTTTACAAGGAAGCATGTCTTTAACTAGTTTCTTTGACATGCAAATTTTAGAAACTGCACTCTGAAATACTGTCAACAACAATGATATAAACCCCAACAGCATCAACTCTGCAAAAAACCCCACATTTCAATGTTACAATTTTTGGAAAGTATAAAAGAAAAAAAAAATCTTTCTACATAAATTTAAAAGAAAGGTAGCATTTTAAACATGCTTTTCCTTAACATGTTCAAGTGATTGTCTTTTCTTTAGTCTTGAACATCCTCTATGGATTAAAAAAAAAAATACAAGCTACCCTTTTTAACTTTCACTTTACCTTCTTTAACTTTCAGAAGAGCTTCATAGAGTGGTTTTTGTTGTTTATGTTGTAAAACATGCCCTAAATAATGAAGTAAACGTTCAATAGCTAAAGAAATGGCAATAATTACTATACAAATAACTGCTAGAACCCATGTTGGTGTGTACTCTAATGATGCCCCTTCTCCTCCTCCTTCTGCCATTTTTGTTTTCTCTCAAAAACCTTCTTCCTTTTACCTCAAAAATGTCACTCTTATGGCTTTGGTCCTCAGTTCCTAGCAAAGGATACCCAAAGGCCAATACAATATTCTGCTTCACTTTCAATTATCTACCCCCTTTTTAAACATGCATTACAACAACAAAAATATTATTGGTCCTTTTTTTTAATATTATCTTTTCATGAGAAAACAACCAAGTTTCTGAAATAGAGGATGATTTCTTTCTTGGGATCATTTAATTATGTAACTTCAATGTATAAACATCGGATGATGTTTGTTTGTCATAACGAACTTGAACTTAGGAAGGGGGTAAGAAACGCTAAAAACGTGATTTTTTTCCTTTTTTTAACTATACTCTGACTAAGTTTGTTATTATTGAGTTAGTGTTACGGATCGTTTAACACCAATTTTATTAAGGAATGTTAAAATATATATTATTGTGATAATATTTTTTTAAAAAAAAGTTAAAACCTTTCATCAGTCCCTATATTTTAGTGCAATATTTTATTTAGTCCCTATATCTAAACTTTTGAAAATTAAGATATCCTATTCTTTTCAATTTAAAAAATTCTAGTCCAATAATAAACATCGTTAATATTTTCTATCAAAATACTTGTCAACTTGCCATATTAATTTGGCACCTTCATAGGACATGACTTATGATTAATAAAAAAAAATGCCAATTTGATAAATTTTAATGAAAGATAACAATATTGTTAATGATTGGATTAAAAAGTTTAAAATTCAAAAAGTAAAAAAATTAATTTCTAACTCTTAAATTACATAAATTAAATCTCAAAGTTTATCAAAGTATAAGGACTAACAATATATTTTAACATTAAAGAAAAGGGTAGCGGCTAAGTAAATGACCCTAAAATCTTCCTATCTAAAACAAAATAGTAAGTCTCAATCATATATTTGGGGCTAAAATTAGAAAAAAGAAAATGTTTGAAAACAAAAATAAAATCGTGATAAACTTTTGGTACATTCATTGGATGGTTAGACACCAAGGAAAATACATTGGTGGCCAATCCATGTGGGTTAGGTTAGACTCAAATTTGAATTTGAAATGGATTATTATATTTTAAATATCAAAATTATATATATGAATATTGATACAATTTATAATATTATACATCAATTTTAATTTGGTGGATTTATATACATCAAATTTTGATTTTGATTTAATTTTCGCATTTCATTAACCTGTTATCTATGTGCCACTATTTTCCAATTGAGTCATGTGTAAATTGCTAACATGGCATTTTCTTAGGTTAAAAATAAATAAATAAAAGGTAAACTACACTCAAAGTCACTAAACTATTAGTAAGTTTACGTTTTGGTCACTTAGCTTCAAAAAGTTACAAATGGCCACAGAATTATTCAAAAGTTTTTATTTGTTCAAATTTATTCCCGATTTATTTTTAGTAAGTTTATATGTTTTAATTTTTTTTATAAAGTACCATGTTATTATTATTTAGAAATTAAAATATATATAATTTTAAAATATAAAAAGATTGTCCAAATTCATTGTAGATGTGCTTTTAAGTTCTTTTATGTATATTTTTTATAAATTTATAATGTTTAAAATGTTTTTATTTATATATATTATTGTAAATTTTATATATTTTCAAAATAATTATAGGATTTTTATATATTTTTAATATGATATATTTTTTAAATTTATAAATTTTTATTTTATATATTTTAAAACATTAATAACTTATAAATTGATATTTTATAAAAAGAAATTTTATTTTGGGAACAAAAAAACTCCACAAGAAGGGTTGAAATATTGTCATATCTCCTTAGGTAATATTAAAAAAATAAAAAAAAATAATGAGTCAAAACATACACACGGGGAGTTAAAAGAAATTGCTGACATTGTATAAAATAATAACCTAAAAAGAAAAGGGAAATTATTTGGTACACTATTAGTGGAGTTTTTAGACTCCACAAGTAGGGTCAGGGTTGACAAGTGTCCTATAGGGATATAGTAAAATATTAGAAATATATATTGTAAATGCCCATTTTTGCCCGGGCTGAAAAACAAAAATAAAAAATGTCCAAAAACAGTCCCTGTTACAAAGCCAAAATTAAATAAATCCAAAATCCTCACAAAACCCAAACAGATGGCCCAAGACCAATTTACAAGCCCAATTTTACATTACCTCAGACCCATTACCCTACCTGAACTAACGGCCCATTAACCTAGACCCAATAGACCCAGACTCGGACAGGCCCAAAATGGCCCAAATCTTAAACTGAACTCAGAGAGGAAACCCTAGGCGTCGCAGCACCCCAATCGTTGCAGCACCCCAATCGCCGCAATACCCCAATCGTCGCGCTACCAATTCGCGCCGCAATCAACGCCTCGCACCCATCTGCCCTCGTCCACACTGCCATCAACACACGAACGGCCTCGTCACCAAGATCGTCACTCTACCTGCACAAAAAAGGAAAGAAAACAGTGGCAAAAATGGCAGCAACAATAGTTCCCTTTTTCATTTTTATTTTCAAAGGCTATAAAAGCCTGATTATTTTGTAAGACGGGTGGATACAGATAGATATAGGACAAAAAAAAAACAGAATATACAGAGATACAAAAAAAATAATCAGCAAGGTTTTTTTATTTTTTCCATTTTCGAGTATTTTTATTTCTTATTTTGTTTTATTTCGTTTTTTTTAAAACTTCATATGTAATATATATAAATATACTGAAAAAAGATAAAAAAAAAATATACCTGTTTTTGAAATCCGGCCGCCGTGCACGGCGATGGCAGACGGCGGCGGGGCTTCACCGGAGTGACGCCGAAAATCGCCAGAGAAAACAAGGAGAGAGGTTTTTTTTTTTTTTTTGAAGATCTGAATTTTTTTTTAAAACAGAAAACTAATGTTTTTTTCCTAAAAATTTGGCTTTAAATAGGGAATGAAAACGACTCCGTTTTACATCAGGGGTTTAAGAGCCAAAACGATGTCGTTTCATGAATTCAACCCGCGTGACCCGACCCGCCATCATAGGATCCGCGTGTTTTTCAGTTAAAAGGGTCTAATTGACACTTTGGCCCTTCCGCATTATTTCAGTTTTACAATTAAGTCCTATTATACTTCTATTTTTTATAATTTAGCCTTGAAATTTACTTTCTGTTTCAATTTAATCCTTCTTCCTTTATTTATTTTTTTTTATTTTTAATTAATCTAATGTCATATTTAAATTATTTTATTATATTAAAATTTTACATTATTTTTTGTTAATTTTGTTAAAAATACATATATAATTTTTTTATTATTTTTTTATTTCTTTAATTATTATTATATATTACTTGGTTTAATAATTTATATATTATTTTATAATTTATATATTATTTATTATATTATTTTTTATATAGTATTATATTATATTATATATCATTGTTTAAATTTTGTTTTGTATAAAGTCTATTATATCATATAACTTATTTTATTTATATTATTTATTACATATTTAATTTTTATGATTAATATATTATGTATATATATGTTTTTATTTAAAATTATTATATCTATTATTTACTAATTATTTTTATTATGTATAATCCTTATATATTATTATTAATTATTTTATATTATTTTATTATATATTATGATTTTTATTAATTATTATATACATTTATTTGTATCTTTATATTCGTATATTATTGCTTTAACATTTTTTCCTTATAATTTATTTATTCATGTTATATTATTCTTTTATTATTTATTTCGTAGAATTGCAATTAATATGTATGTTACAATGTCTTACTCATACCAATTTTTTTTATATATATAAAAATACCTTTTAAATTAAAGATTTTTTTTAAATATTTTTAACAATGATATGTGATATTTGGAGTCTTCGAGAAGAATCGTGCCCTAACTTACTGGGTTGTGATTTTTCTCGTAAGACTCAAAGTATTAGATATATCTCCATTTTCAAAGTTCAAGGTTACCAATTTCAAATAAAAAACTTATTCTTGAGAATTCAAAATGTTGTATCCTAACTTATTGGGTGTGATGTTTTGTGTCTTGAGGTAAGAATTTTCTAAAATAAAGATGCATCTAGCTTCAAAGTTATAAAATGCTGTATCCTAACTTATTGGATGTGGTATTTTTATTACTTTGAAATAGGTAAGTCTTGGTTTTCCTTCCAATAACGGATCTTATTTTAAAACTTTTTAAATTTCAAACATTTGGACATGTTTCTATCAATTTGGTACCAATTTTTGGGCGTTATGAGGGTGCTAACCCTTCCTCATACGTAACCGACTCCCGAACCCATTTTTTCGTTTTTTCGTAGACCAAAATCAAATGTTTTAAAATGAAACGTTTTACAAGGTGGTCCAATCACATCTAAAAAAAAAGGATTGGTGGCGACTCCCATTTTTGTTTTCAAAAATTGATCCCCGTTTTTTTAAACCGATTTTAAAAATGGTTTCGACATATATATTTTTTAAAAAGAAACACATGACAATTTTTTAAGGTTACTTGTTGAATAAAAAAACTGCACTGCCAATGTATCAAGTACTCACCCCAAAAGAAAATTAAAAATATATAAACTTACTAAAATATATATCTGGAATAAATCTAGACAAACGGTTGTCCAGAAATGGGCGTCCAAGCTCATTCTTGATGTGAAAATTTTATTTTTTAATAATTTATATATTTTTTAAAGATTTTTTAATTTTATTAATTTATGTCCACCATGTGTCATACTGAGAGGCTACCACGTGTCACTACAAGATTGGCCATCAATATCATGTTGCCACAAATTAACAGTGTTAGTGCAGAGGTACCAACCTGGGTGACAGAATACAAGTTTAAGTACCAATTAGGTCCATAAAAAGTTCACGTACCAACTAGGTACTTTTGACAAGTTTAGGGGGCAAACTACATATTAACCCATTATTAATAATCAATTAAATAATAATTTGAAGAAATTAATTTAATCTTTAAGTCATCTCTTGCATATAACGAGAAAATACATCACTACGGATAATGATACATTCGATCTATTTCTCTAATTCTTTACTTATTTTCATTCATCATATTTGTTGAGGATCGACCCCTATAATCAACGAGATAGTAAAAGTGGAGAACAACGAACACAAATATTTTACATGGAAAACCCTCAAAGAGGGGAAAAAACCACGGGTAAAGGAGACTTCAGCTTTTCACTAAATAACTAAACAAATGATAGAACAATATGGAGAAAATAAAACTAAATGTACTAAATGTACAATCCCAAACCCCGAAAACAAAGCTCAAAATCTCAAAGAGCAAACTGGTAAACAAAACCCTAAATCTCATAAGGCACTCACAAAAAAAAGGTATAAAACACTCTTCATAATTACCACGAAACTCTCACAAAAACTCATATGTGACTACATCTTGTAGCCCTCAAAGAAAAAAGCCCTTACTGAATTGTGTCTAATTTTGGCCTTTAGAATCAGGGATACAATGGCCCCTTTAAATAGGCTAAAACTAGAGTCCTAATATGACTATAATATTCTTAGAATAATTATATTTTAATTAGGGAATAAATAACAAATTTTAACTAGGAGAAAAAAAACCCGATTGAATTTGGGAACACGTTGTGACGTCGTTTTTTTCTCGTTGAGACGTCGTCCATCGTCGGGACGTCATCTCGTAAATACGAGGCACACACCACAAATTGGTATCATAGTTACGGTTCAGCTTTCACAAATCGGCTCGGCCGGTGGGATTTGTGGAGTTATGCCTCTTATTTTTCGGCTTTCCTTCTCTTAGTTAAACAATTTTTTTAGTTTCCTACTTAAACTCTAATTAGTGTAGGTTATTTTAATATTATTTGACCTGCAAATTTAGCCTATAAATAGGCCCTTTTTTCATCCTAGAAAAATAACTCATTACACATTTAGGTATTAGCTTTTACAAGCTTTTAGAGAATTTTGTGTTTATATTTTAAGGGTTATTATTTTGGGTTTCGGGGTTTATTTTTATCTCTATCTTTTGTACTCTTCGTTTTTATCGTTTTAGTGAAATTATCTTTGCCTGTGATTTTTTATCCTATTCGAAAGGGTTTTTCCATGTAAAATATTTGTGTTCGATCTTTTCAATTTCTTCATTATTTTACTTGTTTGTTGCTTAACCTGGGTTTTTCCCCCAACAAACTAGTATCAAGAGCTAGTTCGATTTTCGTAATCAACCCGTTCAGAGACGGAAGCAACAAGGTTTGATATTAATAAGTTTGGTGGCATCACAAATTTCAATCTATGGTAAGTTCGGATGATGACAATTCTAATTTAGAGTGATCTTGAGACGGTTCTTATAGAGAAGAAGACTATAGACATGGATAAATCAAAATGTGATAGGTTAGATAAAAAAGCTCTATCCATGATTTAATTATGTCTAACATATAATGTGTTGCAGGAGGTTTTGATAGAGAAAATGTCATTCACCTTATGGAAAAGGTTAGAAACCCTCTACACGACATAGTCTCTAGCTAACTAATTGGTGTTGAAACAATGTCTGTACGCGTTCTACATGGACGAAAATGAATACCTCAGAGGTCACATCAATCAATTTATTACTCTTTTGAATTATTTAATTTTGAATGATTTAAAAAATATTGAGGTTTAAATTAACGATAAAGATCAGGCTATGCTATTATTGTGCTCTTTATCCCCTTCATATAAGTCTTTCAGGGAGACCTTGATTTATGGTAGAGATAATCTCTCATTTGAGGATGTGAAGGTTCATCTATTGAGTAAAGACAAACTCGACAATGAGTTTATTTTAGATAACAAGTCAGATAGGCAAGCCTCAGTTTTGGTAGCATCAAAGAAGCGAGACAAGAGATGTCGCTATTGTAAGAAGTTAGGTCGCGTCAAAGCAGATTGTTGCAAATTATGAAATAAGAGGGTTTTTTATAGCAACGAGGAAGATTTAGCTAGTGCTAATTTGGCCAATGAAAAGGATGATGATTTCTTGTTGGTGTCAACAACTGAAAGCTCAGAGCTTATGTCCGAGTGAATCCTGGATTCGGGGTGTTCTTTCCACATGTGTCCCAATAGGGACTGGTTCTCCACATACAGTTTAGCTTAAGGTGGAGTTGTGCGTATGGGGAATGGTTCACCTAGTAAGGTAATCGATATTGGTACTGTTCAGATCAGGATGCACGATGAGACAATTAGGAAATTGTCAAATGTCAAGCATGTGCCTGACTTAAATATCATATCTTTTGGAATTTTAGACTCGAAGGGTTGTAGAATTAACATCGAGTGAAGTGGCATTAAGGTATCCTGTAGGGCTCTCGTTTTGATGAAAGGTAAAAATATTGGCAGTCTTTATGCTCTAGAAGGATCAATGGTGATTTGTGAAATAGGACGTCCCTTGTTTGTTAAGGAGTCGAATTCGACTCGTTTGAAGCAAAGACAACTTGGTCATAGGAGGGAAAAGGTATGATTGTTTTGTATAATAGGGGTTCTCTTTTGGGTGCAGGTTTTGAAAAGATAGGGCACTATGATTGTGGAAATTAGACTCGAGTCAATTTTGATTTGGCAGTGCATAAGTTGAAGACTAGAAGTATTCTAGCTTCTAAGCATAACTTCGACTTAGTTAATATTCTGCATAGTTCGAGATAAGCCCGTGGCAGGCTTTGGCAAAGAATGTGTTGTGGAAATATGAGTCAATGTAGAGATTTGTGGAGTTATGCCTCATATTTCTCAGCTATTTTTCTCCCAGTTAAACTATGTTTTTAAATTCCCACTTAAACTCTGATTAGTGTAGGTTATTTTAATATTAGTTTCCCACTTAAAACTCTAATTAGTGTAAGTTATTTTAATATTATTTGACCTGCAAATTTAGCCTATAAATAGGCCTTTTTTCCACCCTAGAAAGTTAACTCATTAAACATTTAGGTATTAGCTTTTACAAGCTTTCAGAGAATTTTTTGTTTACGTTTTGAGGGTTCTTATTTTGGATTTTAGGGTTTATTTTTATCTCCATCTTTTGTACTCTTCGTTTTTGTTGTTTTAGTGAAATTATCTTTACCCGTTGTTTTTTATCATCTTTAGAGGGTTTTTTCCACGTAAAATATTTGTGTTCGATCTTTTCAATTTATTCATTATTTTACTTGTTCATTGCTTAAACGAGTTTATCCCCAACAATATTGATTCAATTGCAAATCGTTTAGAGTTGTACCAAGCTAGTGGATAGATGGATTAAACATATATAAATAGGAATCAAATAAATTTTAATTAAGTTTCGATTCTCTGTTTATTAATTACAAGATTATTTTCTTAAGGTGTCATTCCATTAAAGTATCGTGATTAAGCTCTACATTATTATATACAATTACAAAAGATACTTAATCAAATGCTCGTCTAATGACCTTGTCATATATGTATTACCCTCATAGGATAACCTAAATCTTTTTGGGTTAAACTTGTTCACACAATGTGATAATATTTCATCTCATGGTAACCATTACATCTTCCTTCATGAAAAAGTCAATTACTAACAAATAGTAATTAAATCATTCGTCCTAAACAAATGACCCGTGGCCACGTTACTTTTCCATCTATAATGTAATGTCGATGAAAGGATACCATTTACCCTTTATTGGGCCATGAATTTCACTTTTGTAAGTAAAGTTGTGTTATGTAGAAGTCGCATACTCAACGTACTAGCTTTCGACTCTATTACCAATTAAAAGCAGGATTTTAATACATCAAAGTATATGAGTCACACACACATAGTCCATCACCTACTTAGGATTGAGGTAAGCCACACTATGAATGGCACAAGTGAATAAATCCATAAACATATCTAGTATTTATTCTAGTTAGATCTTATTTGATGTATTGTTAGTCCAAACAATCACATCTATTTCTCTATCTTTAGGGAGTCATCCACCTCGATACTCAAGACAAGATATCTTCCTAATTGGACTTGATAGACAACATAATAGTAATTTAATTGATTTGCTCAATTTTTTTAAACAATGGACCTTTTAGATTATCTACTAATATAAGATGTCTTTTCGCATCATGATTCTACCACATTATGCAACCTAGTATTAGTTAAACGTTAGACAATCACTGAGCTAATATTTGCTTGCATTTTGCAATGCATGCAACAAATCGTTGAAGACATAATACAAAAGATATTAATAAGAATGATGGAATTCTATTAAACCAATTTGTTTGAAAAATAACAAATACATTTGACGATATCACTACACTTAAGGCACTAGATCCCAAAAGTCTCCCAGTTGCCCTAGTAAGTAGATGAGTCACTAATGGTGGTAATTAGATATATGCATTCATGGTCTTTCTATGCTAATTTTAGCTTAACCTTGAGTGAAATCGAGTTTTTTTAGGAGTAAATCATGATTTCAGTAGTTTGTAGGCAAGTTTGTGTTTTGTGTTAATTTTGAGTATTTTTATATCATTTTGAAATTTTAATCATAATTGATGCTTTAAGGATGTACTTGTGTCACGGGGGCTAGAACTTTAGCCTGGTGAACTGCACGGTCATAGGTGATTTCTTTACTTCAAATTTTCCTAAGTCAGCCTAGCTCTCAAAAGATGAGAATTCTCCTGAAAATTCTTTAAGGTACCGAAAAATATAGTGGAAGCAACTCGAAAAAAAAAAGGCAATGAGAGAACTAAAAAGCCATAGGAAAGTGATACACACAAGATGTTTGATGAAATGCTCTCAATATATTCTTTAACTCAAGAATGGAATGATTAAAAATGAATGGGGCCTCTATTTATAGTTGAGCTCCCTTAGATCCAACGGTACAAATTGAACTACATCAATGGTTGATATTAGTTCCCATCTAAAATAAGAGAGTCCTAAGGGATTTAAATTCTATGCATGTTTATCATTTAGGATTTACAATAATTATCCTGGTAAAATGTAATTTACCGGAGTGTTTCAATTCAACTAGGATTCAAGTAGATCGACCTTGAGTCTCTTCCAAGCGATGGGTTAGTCTTGACGGGCCGAATGACCCTAAGGGAACATGAAGGGTCGAAAGTATACGCATCAGTTGTGGGTTCCTTTGCGCGGCCTGTGACACTTGATCATGTATAGGGGTGAAGAGAAGGCTAAATGCACCAAGGCTTGAGGGTTGTCCAAAAAAAACTCACACCGCATCATGACATTGCTAGGTGTCGTGACGTGAGAGACTAAGATTGCAAGTAGTGGCTATGCAATGTCGTAACATGATAGAATCGATGGTGTGATATGGAATGATTGAGCATTAGAAGGCCTCATGGTAGATTGTCCTTCTCCCAACATTGTGGCATTTTGCTCAAATGTCATCAACCACACTTCCAAGGTAAAGACTTCTTAGTGATGATTTTTTGTGGTTGCTTTAGTTAAGCTCTTGAAGGATCTTGTCTCTTAATGATTAAATTGTCTTTAGAGATCTAGCTCTGATACCAATTATTAAGCTCAATTTCTACCAAAAGATGGGTGAATTAGTAATTAAAAATTTTGCAATAAACATGAAAAATAAAAATTGACAATAATTTATAGTGGTTCAACCCTAATTGCTTACATCCACTACCTTAACTCTTCTCAACTAAGGATTTTCTCAATTCACTAATATGTAACCATCTAAGAATAATGTTTAATCTTTACAACACTATCTTTTGACTAGACAAGATAGAATCATTTCCCCTTAAGGTTTTCTACCTAAAAACTTTAAGTAAACCCTCACAAATAGAGATAATACAAGATTGATTAAGTGATTAACTCTAAAAGGTAGATATACAATAAGTTTTTTCTATCATATACAAACAACACTTGAAAGAATAAATAATATTGGAACTCATAAGTGAGTAAAAGTAAAAAAAAAAAAAAAAGATAAAAGATAAAGGATTAGATTTTTTTTACTTTGATATTTGAAGGCTTGTTTATTGTCTTCATTTAGGAGTTATTGAACTATATTTACAATCTCCAATAAGTTTGGAGATGTTAGAATCAAAGTGGAGCTATTACAACATGGAATTCACGTATTAATTGTAGATTGTAAAGGACTTGTGTTGATACAAGTGTTTTGGTATCGGTACTAGTGATAACTTTAAAATATGGAGTTATCCTCAGTACTTTTAAACTAGCAATTCATGAAAATTTCGAGTGTTTGATAACAAATTTGGAGTTTTTGTTATAATTTTATCTTATTAGCTAATACTAAGATGAATTTGCTAATTTGATAATTTTTACACTAAAACACATTATTTTTGCAGTTTTTGAGACAGCTGATGTACTGGAGGAAAAGGTAGTCTTAAAGCTCACCTTTTGGTGCTCAATGTTGTAGCATTTCCACAGCATAAGTCATGTAGAAGAGGGCTGATATATGGTCATCTTTGGATGCCCAATTAAAGGCTTATTGGACTCTGGAAATTCTCTTGACCCAGCTTAAGAATTGGGTCAGCAAAAATAGACAGCTTGCTAAGGAAATAGGAGCCCAAATCTTCCACTAAGGAGAAGAAGGCCCAAGTGTCCATAGAGGTGCCCAAATCAGCCACCCGAGACTTTGTAAAACATTGAAAATTAGCCACAAAATTCTCACATGTGACCGTCCAACTCTCATCCTCATTTCAAGGTTTCTCTCTCATGAATCAAGCATTAATCAAGCAAAAATAGCAAAGCCATCCACCCACTTTCCTTAAAGAAAGGGTCGGCCATGTGAAGAGAGATTTTCAAGGCTCTCATTTGCTAAAAATAGTCAGCCTCTAAAAATAGTGAGCAAAAATAGCAAAGCCATCCACCCACTTTCCTAGCTATTCACTCATTTCACTCATCCCTCACTTATCATCTCTTCTCCCATTCTTCATTCTTTCACTTCCCATTTGAGAAAGCAACACAAGAGTTTGAGAGAAGCATTTTAGAAGTTCTTTGAGCAACGAAATTTGGTATCTTGAAGGCAATTGTGTGAAGGAGGAAAAGAACACAAGCTGAGCTACGGAGAAACACCGGATTTGTCTTCTAGTTTCTTTCCCTTTTAACTTTTTTATTTTGTTCTGAATTGATGAACATGATTGTTAAATATTTTCCACTTATAATTTAATTAAAATGACTTAATTCTGTTGTTGTTAGATTGATTGTATTCTCTTAACTTAGATTATCAAAATTTTGTTAATGATGTCATGTGCCTTGGTTGCTTATTCATTCAAATAAAATCATGAACATGTTATTCATGCATTATAAATATATAGATGTAATTGAATTAAGTATTTAATCATAAAAAGATTGTAATTAGTTGACACAATATATGAATGGTGCATGTTTGATCTTTTTATGATAAATTAGGTCAAATTAGTAATAATATCGAAAAAACTTTATTAGCTTGCATAACCTTAGGATTAATGTGATTAAACTGTTTCAATATAGAAATATCACTGTTACCTCACATAATATGATGTTTGCTTATGAAAATTAATAAGTTGATTGAATATAGAAATATGCTAGAAGAACTTAATAACTAAATCAGAGGTTGTCATGTCTTGCCATCTGATTGATCCATCAATTGATTTTAATAGTCAACGTGATCGAAGACAAAATATGAAAATGAAGGGGCTTAATTGATTTTTTGGTTTTTTCCTCAAAAGACCTTTTATACCTATAAACCTTTTAAAATTATATGATAACAAGTAAATTATATTGATAAATTAAAGGTTGAATTTTTAAAGGGTAATTACACTTATGGTCACTCTAAAATGAGATTTGTCCCATTTTAGTCACTTTAATATTTTTTTTCTTAATTTAATTACTGTAATTAAGATAATTATTTAAATTAGTTACTGCTGTTACAAATTTTGTTAATCTACTCATGGATTGCTAAGGAGACACATAAGTATTTGACTTTTGACTAAAGCTAGGAACCTCCCTATAATTAGCTTTAATTATTTTTTATTATTTTTGTTCTCGCTTTCTTTCTTTTTTTTGGTTTTCTAATATGGCAGACAGAGGCGAATCTGTGGGCGCTGGTAAGGGCCTTGGCTCCCTTAAAATGAAAAATTATTATTTTGGTCTTTTAAAAAAATTTAAAATTTTAATTTAATAAAGGTAAAATTGTATTTTAGTCCCTCTAAAATTAATAAAATTTAATTTAATCCTTTAAAAATTATAAAAATATAAACTATTAAATTAAAATTTCATTGCTTCGTGGCAGATAAGCTTTTTTTCTTATCCATTTAGTGAAGATGAAACAAAACTCGGAAAATATTGCTCAACAAACCCAGATTTCGTAGCTATAAACCAACTTTTTTGTTTATAGTAAATCATTTTAAAACCCATGAAAAAAATAGCTAATTACCATCATCCGCCTTAAGCCATTGGCCTTTCAGTGAAGAAGATGAAGAACTTCTTGTGATATATATAGCTTATCACTTTGATTAAAACCCATTATTTAAGCTAAATGTGTGTACATATATGATGGATTGTTTAATTTCTTACAGAAATATCATGGCCTCTGTTTTTGATAATTGAATGAATGGGCTTGTATATCTTCTATAGCTGTGCCAGTTTTCTTTATTACTTTCACTCTACGATTTGACAAATCGATTTGGGACTGTAAATCTCCATTTTTGCAAGCAGCCCATTCTTTCTTAAGATCTCCCCATTGTTGTAGGCCTTTCTCACTCTTCTCCATGTAATCAAATTCTCTCTCATCCTCTGCAATTCATTTCATTTTCATATATATATATATATATATAATATATAATGTTAGCAATCCAAAAAAAAAAAAAAAGATAAATGTACTCTGTTTTTGACATTACAAACTTCTTGAGCTGAAACTGAAGCATAGTAGCATAGAAACAGAGCTGAAACGATGAGAAAAACTGGGACGAAAATGGGTTCAGCTTAAACCCAAACAGAGCTATTCATGGATAAAGTTAAAGCATCAGAAGATAGTGGTTCATGTGCAGCTTTTGGAGTGCCAATAAAACCTTGAAAAGGGTTGTAACTAGAAGGAAAGACCAATTTCCCTAGAAGCATCTCTCTATCAGTGATAAGATTACAGGAACAAGAGATGCTACAGAGGTTCCAGATATGGCAACTCAAGCCTAGAGGAGAAAAATCATGTGGACCTGGCTCTATAATTCTTTCTGCTTATGTTAAGACTTCCTCATTCAAAACTCTACATGGATCATTAGTTTTAGCTAATATTAATGAAGAATGAACCTCAGGAAACTTACCCTTTAGCTATAAATGTGAACTAAAACATTTTCCAGGTTGTGTTTCATCTTCACTAATGGATGAGAAAACACTCATTTGCCATCTCAGAAAATAAAAAATAAACAACAAATAATAATAATAATAATAATAATAATAATAATAGTAATAATAATAATAATATTAATTATAAAAATAGATTTACTTTTTTGTCCAAGTCCGACCCTATTTAAGAAAGGTAAATCCGGGCTCGACCCAACCAATCCATATTTAATTTTTTAGATTAATTTTTATTTAAAAATAAAATATTTTAAAAAATATAATATACTAAATGCACTAAAAACGTTAAAATATAAATTTTTTAATACATTAAAAATACATTAAAAAATATTAATATTAAAAAACACTACAATAAATATAATAAATATTTTATTATATTAAAAATATAAATAAATATAATAAATATTTTATTGTATTAAATATATTTTTTAAAATTTTATATTTTAGATTGAGTTATTTAATTGAATAAATTATTATATTAAATATATAAAATTATTATTTAATTTAATATATTCAGGTCGGATCAAACAAGTTTGGGCCAAAAAATTCTTATATAAGGCTCAATTCATATAGAAAGTAAATTTTAAATTTTAACCAAACTCATTTTTCGACTTGTATATTTTGTCGAAACTCTCTATTTTTTAGACAAATCTTCCGACCGTGAGAAATAATCCGACTCAGAGCAGGTGTAATATATTTTAAATTATAATTTATTATTAACAGAAATTATAATTAAAAGGACGAAAATTAAGATTCCTGCAGCTTAAGGTTGAATCATCGGAAATTGGAAAGATTGATTGAGCCAGGTTGTGATGTAGAGGGTGGATCTCTCGCTAAAATGCCTTGTGATCTCCCCAAACAATTTCGCGAGAAAAACCCAAATAAAAAAAAAATGGCATCTATGTCCTTTTAGGACAGCTGTCAAACAAATACAGGATTCTTTTTATATATATTGGTATAGATTAATAGAAACATTCTTCTCTTTCTTTTTCAATCATTCTCTTGTTTTTGTGCCACCCATGTTTCCTTCGGCTTTCAATGCAATACAGAAACTATTTCAACTTCATAGCTCTTTTGCTAATCCCAAAATGTAGGCAAAAAGAACACAGGATTTCATTTTCTTCCTCTTTTATTAATGATCTCTTTGTATTTAACCCATTTTAAAATATCCCATTCTGCTTCAATTTTCAACCTTCAGATGCCTTGGGGTTTCTGAATTTTCCCAGGTATTATTGGCTCTTTGATCCTTTCTTCCAAATTTATAATTTGAGGATTTTGAGCTTTGCTTAGAATTCCTTCTTTTATTTTATTTTAATTAGCAATTTACCACTAAAAAACTCCCCATTGTTGCCTTTCAGGTATTGGGTTGATCTTCTATTGCTTGGTCTCTCTTTCATTTAATTGTACCCCTAAGGTGAGTTTACAGTTAAATTTTCTGATGAATTTATTTGCTTTGCATACATTGTGTTGTTTTGTTTCTAATTTTATCTTATTTTTAAACAGATTGTGAAATTGAGAATAAATAGGTTTTTACATAGAGAAAGAGAGAGAGAGAGAGATGGGGCGTGGAAAATTGGAATTTGGAGTTAGAGTTTGGAAATTTATGGTGGTATCAGTTCAAACAAGTTATAGATTGGTTTGGAATCATCCAATATTTGTTGGTTTGGTTGGTTTTATTATATATTTGTATAGATCTTTTCCTTTCATGTTTTCAATTTTGGTGACTGCATCTCCTGTTTTGGTTTGCACTGCTGTTTTGCTTGGTCTTCTTTTGAGTTTTGGGTCACCAAACATACCCGAAATAGATGAAAAGGAAAAAGAAAAAGAAGAGAAAATTAGTCATAAAGTTTCACCATTGAAAACTGGAGCTACAGAAGGAAATTATGTAGTTGAGAGAGATGTTGATCATGGTGATTTTGTTGTAGAAAGACATGTAGGTGAGAGGAGGGGTATAGTAGAGAATGCTTATGGGAAAGTTAGTTTGGCTGATAATGAGGTTAGTGAAGTTGAGGAAGACGATAGTTCCATTTCTTATAAGATGTTAGTTGATGAGCGTATGGGTATTGATTGCGACAATGGAGTCATTCAGGGAATGTCGAATGATTTGTTGTCCCAGAAGAGGGAAATTCTGCCGGAGATGCTGGGGAGTGAAGATGTATTTAGTAAGAGGGAGCCTGTGGCAGATGGGGTACGTGATAGGAATCTTGAAGTGGACCATAGTAAATTTGCAGGAGCTTTCAGTGATGTACTAAAGGGTGATGAATTGGAATCTTCTCTCATGTCATCTTGGAAACACGATGTGGCCAACGAGGATGATGATGATGATAAATATTTGGATTCTGGTTCTGATGGCACTGAGAATTCCTCTCCTGATGTTTCGGTGGCAGATATAATCCCGGCGCTTGATGAGTTGCATCCGCTTTTAGGCTCAGAAGCATCACAGCCTGCTCTATTATCGGTCGATTGTTCGGATGCTGTGTCAGAGAGGTCCCATGGTAGTAGTAATGGAAGTGTTGATTCATATGAGTTAGAGAACCAGAGGGAGGAAGAGGGAAAAGGATCAAAGACAGATAATGAGGATGAAAGTAAATCTGCAATTAAATGGACAGAGGATGATCAGAAGAATCTCATTGACTTGGGGACTTCAGAGCTTGAAAGAAACCAACGATTGGAGACTCTTCTTGCAAGGAGAAGAGCACATAAAAACATGAGGTCAATGAATGAGAAAAATCTGATAGACTTAGATGGTGCTAATATTCCCTCACACATCACAGCGATTTCTACAAGACAAAACCCGTTTGAACTTCCTTATGATCCCTGTGAAGACCTAGGATTACCTCCCATTCCAGGGTCTGCTCCATCCATTTCGCGGCCAAGAAACCCTTTTGATCTTCCTTGTGACTCAAGCCAGGAAAAACCTGATCCTGAAGGAGTCAATTTCCAAGAAGATTTTTCAGGTTTTAATCAAAGGGAAACTGTTCCCCAAAGAGAATCCATGTTTCGGAGACATGAAAGCTTCCATGTGGGACCATCATCTTTTGTCGTTCCAAGACAGGAGCTTAACTGGAAACCTTATTTTGTTCCAGAACAGTTAGTAACAGAAGGAGCCTCATTCCAGAGGCAGTCAAGTGAAGCTAGTGAGTCGAAGATGAGTTCTGTTCCTGATACGGAATCAGTCAGTTCAATTCTGGATGAGGACAAGCAGCCAAATGTTTCTCAAGAAACTGAACCAATCTTGAATGAAGATCATTCTTCTGTCCATGATGAACAAGAAAGCCAATCATCTGGGGAAGTTGAGTCTGTTAATATTCTCCTAGCTGAGAATAGAGATGTTCATCATGATGTGGTTGAGATCATTTTGGGAGATGGAGAAAATCAGCTGGGAACGGAATCAAATTTGTCTGGAGCTACACCAATTTCTCTTATGGAATTCAATTCCAGTGAAATTCATTCTAGAACAGAGATTGTTACAGAGGATTCTAGCAGTAGCTCAAGTTCGTCGTCATCGTCGTCATCATCATCTTCATCAGAGACAGATGAAGAGATATCTGATGTCAAGGAAGAAGGTTTTGCAAGTTTTGAACCCAGAGATCATGAAACTGAAGAATTTGGCTTTTCTATGCAACCTTCATTTGAGGAATCAGAGTCCCATTCTACGAGTAGGGCGGTGGATGATAATCAACGTAGGGAGCCTGTTTATGATTCTAGTCCTCCATCGCTCGAGAAATTCCTCTCATTTTCGTCTGTCCCTTCTAACACACTAGCCGAGATATCTAAAATGGTTTCGCCCTTGATGCTGGTTGAGTCTACTGATGAGGGACTGAAAAGGCATGGTGAAACAGCTGAGCCAAGTACTACTAGTTTCCAAGAAATGCATACAGCATCTTCGGATTTACGTAGTGAAAATGAACGAAGAACAACAGATATGCTGGAGAACAATATGCATGATGTTAAATCTGTGGATTCACCACGGGTTTCTTCAAGTTCTTCTGATCATAATGTGGTTGAATATTTTTCGACAGACGCTGGGTCATCATCTTCAGATGAGGGATTGGGGAAGGATGTAGGTAGGCTTGCAATTGATAAGGAAAACACTCAGCTTGAGCAAGTTCATATCTCTAGTTCATCAGAGGGCAGTTTTATGCCTAAGGAAGACCAAATGCATTCATCAAACTCTGTTGCAAGTCTTGATGTTGATCACCACCATTATAAGAGTGGGGAGTTGTCTTCCACAGGTTTGACTCATGAGCATACGCCTTCCAGTGATGCAAGTTCGTCCACAGCAGCGGGATCAGGTCATGTATCGGTCGCTCAAGTTTCACAAGTTCATTCTTCAAAGGCTAACATCAGGGAGGAGCATAAAAAGGAATCTAAAATGGATCAAGCCCAATCACCAAGTTCTGACTCAGGAATTGATGCTGGTCTCAACCGTGGTATAACCACGGAGGAAATTTCTTCAGAATCTAGTTATCAAGATGTGCCTTATAGAGAAGGTTCTTCACCAGAATCAGACAAACAGCTGTTGTGGTATGATACAGATATGGATGAACATGATAAGATCAAGGTAAGTTATGCAAGATGAACGACTTCTATTAACTGTCTTGCAAATTCTGTATTCAATAATTTATTTCATTTAATTAATACCAGATGCTTTTCTTGGCCTCGTAAGATCAAGTTCTCCCTGCCTTTTTCTTTCTTCTTTGCGAGCTCAGAGTTTGGTAGGAGCAAAATGATAATCTATCCTCCCCCTCCCCCTTATTTTTCTGTTTCTTTCTTTATCTACAAAAGAAGTGATGGCTGTACACAAATAACCTTTAATCCTAGATGTTCCAGCACAAGAAAAGAGTTGACTTGAAAGCAATGATATTATTGTGTCAAATAGTGATGTTGAAATAGTTAATTAAATATGCATGATTTGATACTTATATATTTACGGCTAATTAGGATTTCTTTGCGAGGTGGTTGATTTTCCCAGTATAAGATGTTTATATTGCATGTATGCTTAAATACTGTGGCTTTCACATGCGCCCTTTTCATTATCCACTAGTGAGCTTGGACGACATGGTAATACGGTTCCCTGCATTGCAGTCAATGTATCTTAAATTTTACAGTAGTTGGGTGTCCTTGTGTGACTACGTGGCGTAATTATATTAAATTGCTGATATTGAAACTAAATGGAACGACTCTGATTGAGGAAATTAGTTCACCTGAGGGATCTCATATTGCCTATTCTGAATGTGTGTTGTTACAGGAAGATATGAAGGCGAAGACTAATGCAGTGCTGCCAGTTCTTGAAGCAAGACCAGCAGAAGATATTTATTTGGCTTTTAAGCAACTTCATGAAGGAGTCGACGTTGAGGAAGTAACTGTTCCTAGTATGATCAAGAAACTGCCAGATCATGGAGGTAACAAATCAAAATTACCTGTTTTCGAGGCAAGGTCTCTGGAGGATATACATAAAGCTGTTCGACAACTTCCGGAATCTAATCCAGCTGAACCGCCACATTCTTCAGGCTCAAGGAATGAATCATCAAAAGATACGAAAACTGAGACTAATGTGGTGCTGCCTATTCTTGAAGCAAGATCAGCCGAAGATATTGATTTGGCTTTTAAGCAACTTCATGAAGGAGTCGACGTTGAGGAAGTAATTGTTCCAAGTATGATCGAGAAACTGCCAGATCATGGAGATAACAAATCAAAATTACCTATTGTCGAGGCAAGATCTCTGGAGGATATACATAAAGCTGTTCGACAACTTCCGGAATCTAATCCAGCTGAGCCGCCGCATTCTTCAGGCTTAAGGAATGAATCATCAACAGATACGAATACTGAGACTAATGTGGTGCTTCCAGTTCTTGAAACAAGGTCAGCAGAAGATATTGGTTTGGCTTTTAAGCAACTTCATGAAGGAGTCAATGTCGAGGAAGTAATTGTTCCTAGTATGATTGAGAAACTGCCAGATCTTGGAGATAACAAATCAAAATTACCTGTTGTTGAGGCAAGATCTCTGGAGGATTTAGACAAAGCTATTCAACAACTTGCGAAATCTAATCCAGCATATTCTTCAGGCTCAAGGAATGAATCATCAAAAGATGCGAAGACCGAGACTAATGTGGTGCTGCCAGTTCTTGAAGCAAGATCAGCCGAAGATATTGATTTGGCTTTTAAGCAACTTCATGAAGGAGTTGACATTGAGGAAGTAACTGTTCCAAGTATGATTGAGAAACTGCCAGACCATGGAGATAACAAATCAAAATTACCTGTTGTCAAGGCAAGATCTCTGGAGGACATAGACAAAGCTATTCAACAACTTCCGAAATCTAATCCAGCTGAGCTGCCACATTCTTCAGGTGTAAACAATGCTGGTGGATCAAGACCTTGAAGGTAAGAAGGCAAAAACTCATGACTCAAGTTCCAGCTCCAGCTCTAGTTCCAGTGATAATGAATGAAAGCAACAAAATATAGTTCAGAAAGTTAGAAGAGAGTTTTGTGGTTTCAGTTTTCTTCTAACCCTCCTTTTTGGAGATGAGATTTTGGGTTTTCTAGCTTGGTTACCATAATGTTTTTGATTAATGGTAGTCAAAGTTTTGTTGAATTTAAGTAAGGGAGTTAATTGATTTTGATCCTTTATTTATGTGAAATTATATGAATATTTGTTATGCAAGTGATGCAGGTTTCAATTCTATCATATTGTCATACTGTTGCTTTCTCATATTTTTTTGATCTCTCCTTCCAAAATGTACATGTATACTGTTATATCACATACCACTATTTTATCATAATATTTGCAACTTCTTTCTAAATTCCGACTTGTTTCTTGTAAGCAAACTTGATACCGAACCCAAAGAGAGAGAACTATTGATTTTACCTTCTCTTAAGGTAGTTGCCTTAGTTTTTAAGGACGACAGTAGACCACATATCTTTAATTTTTGTAAAACTAGAAATTAAATTTGCAAATCCATTTATTATCCGCATTAAATTTAAGTAATAGTATCCAAATTATTTGCTGAATATTCGAATCAATTAAATACTTGCATTTAGTAATTATAAAAAAAAAATACTTTCTAAATAAAAGTTTTTAAAAGTAAAGCAAATAATAGATTCATACATCCAAATCTGCTTTTTGCAAAAGTATAGTAAATTTGAATATCCATAATCCGATTATGCAAAAGTAAATGATTTTGAATAATAGATTAATATTTGCATCTGCTACAAATAGTAATTAAAATATTCAAATTCAAAAATCATCCGACACTATCCCTGAGTTTTTCCATGGTACAGACTACTTGGTTCAAATTGTGCTAGAAAGTTTTAGTAATTTGAGGTATGTTCCAACTCAATTCAATTTGAGTTATTGTTCACAATAAAAAAAGATTATTTAGAAATATATAAACATAAAAGAAAACTTTTGTAACATTTGAATGTGTAAAATGAATTTCCATGTCCAGTTCATGAACACTCAGCAACTTTAATCCTATCTTTTCCGTTAGGAAAGGGTAAAAAATTGTTAGCTTCATATTAGAAGGCTTTTACAGCTCCAATTCTGTTGGCCATTTTATGAGAGATACTCCAAGTCCACAGGCAAAACTTTACCAGATTTCATTACATGTTATGGTTTGAAAACTGTGCCTGAAACTTATTTGGACAAGAGTATGGCTGTATAGGGATATGATCCTTTAATGATATGAAAAGAATTTTAAAATATAAATTATATCTATGATGGATACATACCAACCTTCAACACTCTCAAGTCCGGTGACATTGGTCATATGTAAAGCATCAGGACATATAACTTATACTCCAAATCAGCCAATTTGAATGACGCATATCAGCTCATCCAACAAGATTAATCAGTTCACTACCACTTAAATCTCTGATACTTTGACCATTTTGAACAGATTCAGGCTTGAACTTTCTGGGAGAGATCAAGTTTATATCAGTGGAGGCTAGGTTTTATGACATTTGGAAAGAGATCTCACTATGTGGTCGGATCAACAGAGCATGAAATTTTAACAAGTATTTACATTGAGACCGTCAACAATCAAACAAAAGCATGCTAAGAGGAATTCTACCCCATTCTGTTGAACATGCACTTAGAAATCAGTTCGATATCTACGCTATGCTAACCTTAGTGGATAACTCCAAAATGAATCTATATATAATGTCAGTACAGAAAATAAAGAGACAAGAAATGAACTATGGCCGTATAGTCCTATTGCTTTTGCTTTTTCTGTGCCGGCTCTGAGGAAGTCCCAGTCTGCCAAATAAAAAGACAAAAACAAACTAGGTATAATGTTCCTCAAGAATATCCCAATAAGAGACAGAAATGAACAAGAATTTAAGATTCCAAATACAATCGTTACATGCACGGTGGTCTAATGGACTTTAAAACCAAAAGCATGACAAGAAGAATGCAACAGCACTCAAGGCACACCTTGAACACCCAAATACCAATTTCCTACTCCTCCAAACTCTTACTAATAATAATGACCATATTGTTTAGGTCCATAATAAGATACAAAAGGGCATTCTTACCACGTTTGAAAGTTGTTCGCTGATGTAAGTCAATGATCTCAACATAGCTTCAAGTGTGTCTTTAGTCAGCTGAAATTTCACTTCTCTCTCTCCTGAAGGAGACTTGGTATAATCTTGAAGCTGCCCACAGGGATGAGAAAAGAAATAAGTCATTAACCACTTGTAAGAAATAAGAATTTACCAACTTAAATGGATGAGAAACTTGATTGTAGCAAAGAAATTCTCATTAGAAGAAAGGCCTCATTCATCAAAGAACCAAAATAATTATTTCAATGACACAGGTGATGCAGGAGCTTAATTTTAAAATATTTTATTTTATTTTATTATTTCAGTTTATTTTCTAATATTTAGTTTAAAGTATTAGGTATCTTTTTTGGATAGCTAGATTATTATTTCTTGAGGTTAAGTCTAGGATTAATAATAAAACTTTATTTGAAAGAAAGTCTAGTTACTTTGCTTGCAATGAAGTCTATTCTATAACACTAAGTTCTCTAGTGTTCAATATTCTCTCTTAACCACATCACCAGGATTTGTAGCTGGCCTTTGTTTTAAGAGCATGGATACCCTTCCTACAAAGTAACACACAATTAGGGGAATTTATGCACAATAAACAGGATTTACTCCTTGCTTTCTTGGCAAAATAAAATTGACAATGCTCTACATTTACCATCTCCAATTATCATAGCAAAAAAGTCGGAAAAATGGTATACAACATGCAAAAGTCTCAGCCTATCAGGCTTAGCAAAAAAATAAGCCCAAACCAAAATGTAAGACCAGAGTCTTCATTAAGAGAGACAACCAATTTGATGTAGTAAATGAGCAATTGGCCAAGAACTATGGATCAAACAATTTAAAGGGAGCAAGTAATGGTAACCAGCAGTAAATAAACATTTATTAACCAATCCTATATCCTCCGTTGTGTATTCTTATATCTAAAGTCGGAATGAAAATTCACACAAGAATCAAAATGGTCCCAATCAATGAAATCAAAGCGTACCAGCCTAATGAAGACCTTAATCGGGCACTATTTATGTGCATTTAGAGCACCAGCTGACACCTTATATTGTCCTAAAGCTGATTAGTAAGAACAAGGAAAGGTAGGAAGGACATTACAATTTTTTTCCCTTTTCTATTTTCCCCTTCTTGGATGTGGAGTAGCTGGAAGGAGAGGCATAGAAAAGCACTTCCATGAACAGAGGACAGACTCCAGAGCATGTTTTTATCTGGTCATAACAACTTCATGAAACTTATTTTGTCAATTTTCCCAGTGCTCTTAAAGTCTAAGCATCATCAATTCTCTAATAATTCTTGTTACTCTTTCACTAGAAGTTAATAGCACATAGAATTTTGGAAGAACATTATGTCTCTGTGTTGGCGACATGTAAAATGTTCCTCAAATAAGTTCTTTCTGAATATCAGAAAAAGGGAACCATTCTGGTGTTCACAATGATGGAGCCTGGATGGTTGTTGCCATACACGATTCACATACCTTAAGATGGATAATAGCTGCTTTATTGGCTGGCGCTGAGTTGAGATTCTCCATGGTCCATGTCATTGACTTAAGCCGGGGTAAAACTTCCTAGAACCAAATTAAATAAGACACATCAAGAAATATATAAAATGAGCCAGAAAGAAATAAAGTTTGATTGCTAATTCATTTACATATTTTTGGCTTAAGAAATCTGATGTGGTTTAAGGAGAAAACAACAATAACCAATAGAATTAGGGTGAACAAACGATATTAGTTAAATGGCAGAAAGATGGTAATAAGCATTCCAATAAAGCTAATTAAGTCTCAATCAAGAATTGAACCCAAGTAGGAAACTCAGACCAGCTGCCATATCAAAAGAAATAGCATTCTTACATTCATGTGTGTACAGGCAAGTCAGAGCTTTCAACTATTTGAGAAAGGAGACGAATATACCTTTAACCAAAATAAATTATACCGAACTCCTTTCCTTAACACAAAGATAACTTTTAATAAGAAGCATGTGTTTGATTTAGACTAGTTGAGGATTAATGGTAATGTGGGGGAAAAGTTGCTGCACAAATTTCATCATTGCAAGGAAAGAGACAGTAATCCAAGAGGTAGCTGGAAAAGGGAGATGATTAGTTGACGAGTACAAATACATGAAATGATATGAACATTAACTAATTATATTTAGATTTATTGAAGAAGAAACTAATGAACAAATAAGAAGTTTTATATACCAGATTGTCTGGAGGACCAGCATCCTGTTGCATTAGCAAGGGAGCCAGGCGAAAACCAGCTGCGTCAGCAATGATTGGTGAAGCCCCAAATTCACCAAGATTAGTGCTGGTACTAGGATCATCTTGACGAGACCACAAGGAAGTTGGAATATCAGAATATGGCAATGGTGTGAAAGATGGTGGTGTGTTTGCCTTTATCTGATAGGAAACACTGGTCCTTGGCAATGAATGTGGATGCTGGATAAGATGAATATCAACAAGGCATTACAACCAAAAAATTAAATAAGATGAGAATTTTGGGGGGGGGGGGGGGAGAGAGAAGAATAACCATTACATTACCTTGCAAAACCGGCTTTCAATAGATATTGTAAACAGTCTAAAACTATTAATTAGAGTATATTACATTTACATCAGAAAGCTTAGCTATAAAAATCACTCTCATCTTTTTAAGTAAAATATTTCCTAAACCTTTTCGGGACAAATTGCAACATCCTAGATCTTTTGGATTTGTGTGAAAGTAACAAGCCACTAATAAATCAATAATATAGCCTCTACATACATTGAATAAAATTTGAATAACTATCACAAAGATCCTCAAGGTGAAACCCTTGTTGCAGCTTGTAACGACCCCTGAATATAACAGCTGTGTAAAAGTAACAAGTCGCTAATGAATCAGCTTATATGTCCCCAATTCACATTGACTGTAAGGCACTGAATTCTGTTTAAACCACAATCATAAGTTGCTTAAATATTGCAAAAAATATTAAAAATAAATAACAACACCCAAACCACCAACTCGCATTAGCATAGCAGTAAACAGGCATGTAGAATTTTTTTTATTTTTGAACAATTATGAAATAAGTTACTACTTACCTGTTCTTTTGCTAGTTCTTCCTTCCATTGACGCTGATATTTCTGCAACAACAGAACCAGAAGACTTTGCAAATCAATTGACAAATCAGGCGGAAACAGCTTCAAAAGATCATCGCCATTGAAATTTTCATGTACAGATTTCCTGATAAGCAATCGAAGGCATGCCAATACCTATTCATCACATTTTTCGACATATTATTATTCAAGTATCAATTATCACTTCAAACATCAAGAAAAGAAAATCATTTATCAATTGCAATAAGCCTATAATCTAATTTAGTCTCCGCTAGATTATCACTTCACATTTTCAAAAAGAAAAAAAAATCAAAAGCAAGAAGTTAAAAGTAAAGTGTATATTTAGTTATAAAAATAAATAATAATAGCAAAAATAACAAACAAATTTAAAACGCGGAATCCTTTTAATGTTAAACTTCCAAGTTTCAAGGTTTAACACTTCAAACAAAAACTACACTAAAACAAAACAAAGAAAGAAGCGTGTTTGGTTGCAGAGAAAGTGCGAAGGAAAAAAAAAAAGAAGAAGGAAAATTACAGGGTCGAGGTCGGGAAGGGAAGGGAGCGAAAGGAGAGATTGAAACCGAGACTTGTCGGGCGGGCGAAGACCGGACCTTCGAGTTTTCCATAGTGTTGTTAAAATTTGGTCCAGAATTTGCTCTGATTTTACAGATGAAAGCTTGTGCAGTTGAAGATACAACGTGTCTTCCGCCATTTTTCTTTTCTTTTCTTTTTTTCCCCGTCGTCTTGGCTTCAGGTTATGAGGTTCAAACGACATGTTTAGGACTTGACCCGTTTTTATTCGGGTGGGTAACATTGTATCCGAATACCAAGTTCTTGGGCTTAATCCAATCAAACAAACTCTATTTGATTCTTATTTTTTTTTTAAAAATCCTGGAAAAACTATAGATATGATTTAATTATTTAAATTCAATTTTTTAAATTTTTTAATAAAAGTAAGGGTAAATTACATCATCAGTCACAAATTATGAGTAAATTATCGTTTTAGTCACTTAACTAAAAAAAGTTACAATTTGGTCACTAAACTATTCAAAAGTTTTCATTTAAATCATTTGGGCTATTAAAATTGATGTTATATAGTTTTCTCTGTTCGCACTACATGCACCAATCGAAAGCTCTCTTTCTCATTCTCTTCTACAGTTTAGTTTTCTTTTCATTAAACAATTTTGGATGTCACAAATCTGCGAACCAAAATTTAAACAATTTTTTTCTCCGATCTTCAACATTAACTGTCAAATTGACTTAGATTTAAGGTATGTTCTTCTACTCGTCGATGGATACTGATTCATTGTACCAATCGTCGAATCGTTGTTTGGAGCGTTGGCGAAACGTTTAAGAAAAACTTAACAACCTAGTGACTTAAATAAAAAATTTTGAATAGCTCAGTGACTTAAATGAAAACTTTCGAATAGTTCAGTGACCAAAACAAAAACATAACTATAATTTAGTGACTAATGGTGTAGTTTACCCTAAAAAGTAAAAGCAGATTAACCTAAGTGAGAGTCATTCTTCTCAAACCCATGCCATTTTCATTATCTTGTAACAGTTGGATGATTGTCAAAAGGGCCTTTTGTATGATACATACCCTATATGGTCTACCCAAAACAAGACTTGCCATCCCATCAGTGGCGCAATTCCCTTTACGATAAATATGGACTACTTACACCTCCTATTTCCGTCTAAACATGGCCACGATTACACGCATTAAGGCATTTGGTTATGGCATTACTGATTCTTTTCTCCAATAAATGTGCATCCAAAATGTTTGTCTCTAGGATAACCTTCCTCAAACCCATACCCCATGCACAACTCAAGCCATCGGAAATTCCCCATAATTTCGCATCACCAACTATACATGCTCCACACCGTCGTATGAACTTCATAACCCATTGGCTATTTGATACAGTCCGTCTCGGGGAGAGTCGAAAAGTATGCTAGTTGCCCAATCGTCTACGAGGAGGAGATAAGCCTTTCGGGAAATAATCGGAAAATATGGATGAGTCTGCGGAAGCTTAAGTGAATTTGTTTAGAAGATGGTTTAAGTTAGGAATGGAGGTGTTTAAGTGTGGGAATGATTCGGATATGGAGAAGGATAGGTTCGGTTTTATGATGAAAGAAGATGGATAAAGGTTAGGCGATATTTTGATAGTTTGGTGGAAATGGAGAATAGGACTTAAACAAGAAACGATTCAACACTCGAAGGTGTCACCCCGGTTTCTATAGTGTTTAAGGTGAAAATATGGAAATCGATGATGGACCAAAGACCCGTTACTTAGTGAAGTAAGAACCAATGGTATAATGGTATGGAAGAGTACGATTAACGCCACAAGCAAGCTTGATAAGTCAGAATCAAAACTCGTACGAAAACGAAGAGGAGATAAAACTCACTCAAGAACATAAGTTCATAAAATATATCAAAGTTCAACTAACTTTTTACAAATGAAAAACAACAACTATTTATAGTGATAATCTAGGTAGCCGAATGGCCAACTTAGGAACTTAATAGCTAAGTAAAATTAGTCTAGAATGAGCCTAGAAAGTTCCAGAATTAAAACACTAAAGTGTTGGAGCTAAATTCAGCTAATTTGGAGCCCAATGGTCGGTTTCTAGAAGGGCTAATGAACTTGAACGAATTTGGAGCTTGAAGAGTGCAATGCACTTGTCTAGGTGCGTCCTTGAGCTTAAATGAACTCAATTAAATGGGTCTTGTTCAGCTGAATGTAATATCAAAAGGCACCTTCAAAATTAAGCAAATGAACTTGAAGGATGAATGCATGAATTGGTTGAAACATCATGTTGCTTCATTTGATGCATTCATGCACACTTAGCCTTGAAGAAAGCCATAATGCCATGAATGTGCTGCCCTTTAGTACTCCTACATCTCCCTTGGCCGAATGAGGCTTTAATGTGTTGGAATACTTGAATTGATTGTGTAAAAATTCACCTCCCTTGTAGCCAACGTTCTTGCACCTTAATAAATGGCAGAAAATTCATGCATGGGAGAAGAATAGTTTGTTCTAGATGCTGGTTGGTACATGTACGAATTTCCCATGCATTTATCTTCCAATTTGTCCATAAATATGGTCCATGCACCTTCAATTACATGAACAATCAGCAGCTTACTTTGCATGAACGTCCCATATGCATGTGTCCATTGAATGCCGTCTATACATTGAACCTAATATGCATGAATCTTGCATCAATTCGGCTGCACCTTGAAGACACCAATGGATGAACATCCTTTCATGAACCTGGTCATTCATGTATGTTCCCTTGCCTTGCTTTAATTCATGCATGAATCGTCCCATGCAATGCACCAGCCCATGCATGTAACTTGGCTGAAAAACTCCTTCATGCATTCGGCCACATACATTGCACCTAAGTGCATGTATCTCTTTAATGCTTCATGTACATTCGGCTGTACCTACAAAAGGGAATGAATGCATATTAAATCAAGCCAAATAAGTTGAATAACAATTAAACATAACCATGACACATTAATGGACGTTTTAGACAGCTTAATGACACCATTTAGAACACTTTGAATTTCGGCAGCCCCTATTTAAACCGAAAAAAAGTGCACATTTAATTTAACTTTAAAACTACCTAAAAACATGTAATAAAATGTGACAAAATTAATTTAAACTAAGACAAATTAATTTAGACACTAAATAAAATATTTAGACACATTAATGGGCTGTAGAAAAAATAAATATTTAATTTATTTTAAAGCATTAAATTTATGTAATTAGCTCAATGAGATGAAGTGAGCTCGAGTGAGCTCAAATTGAGCTCGAATGAGCTAATCCGGCTCAATTTGGAAGTGCACCAAGTTGTGCACAAGCCACGGCACTTGGGCTCAATGACCCGAGCTCATCAGTTCGTAAAATGTTGGAGGCCTTGGGCGTGCCCGTATCATCCCTCCCCTCTTCAAGACGATTCGTCCTCGAATCGACCTGTTGATTTTTCGAACAAAATTCCTTTTGACTCAGTTTTCCTCGATCAAACGGGATGGATGATAATCGCAACACCTGAAAAGAAAATTCAAGAATTAGCAAGAAATGTTTTAAACATACTCGCAACCCGAATAAAAATAACACCAAACAAATAAATCGCATGCGGACAGGCATAAGCTCTTTACCATACAAAAGGTTCAATGCCCTGTCAAAATTTTGTAACAAAAGCAGATAAGCTTCAAAGCATGCATACGATCTAATTGGATTCCACAAGACAAGATGATTATGCGAGTAGCACACCAAAAGATAGATATATTCGTCACAAACAAGTAGTGGGGAAAGTGCATATGGCACTCGAAGTTGAACATCCAAACCTTGCTTTGTACGAAATAAGGAACCACTCGCACATGAACTGTAACAAGTATCGAACACAAGAATCTTTTTGTCAATCATTAAAGCAGATAGACCAACAATAGGCAGAACGAAACATTTGAACATATCAAGATCTAAATGCTTTACAAAAATGAATTCAGTACCATGTGTTCTATCAATATCCAAAACAGATAGATCATAAAGAAGCAAATTGGAATAGCTAAGCATATCATGATCTAATTGCTTTGCAAAAGGCAATTCATCAACACAATGCATGTCATCATCCGAAGAGAGCAAAAATATATCAACTATTTCAGAAGACTTACCTTTAGGCGCAAAAAGACAGAGACCGTTCTTACCTTGCTCGATCAAGACGAACCTTCTCTCCTCGGGCATGTAATGTAGTCGATGCTTCGCATTTGAATCAACACTTTTCAAATGGAATGTGGATTTCAAGTACAACCATAAAAATTGTTTAAGGAACGAATAGAAGTTGAAAACAAAGTTGACAAAATTCGTTACCTTATTCAAGAACCAATTTCCAAAATGATTGAAATTTTTCAAGCACAATTGGGATTGATTGATTTTCCAACAAGATTTACCAGATGATATAAAACATATTCCCGGTTTAAAAACATGCGTTTGATTATTTAAAACAAAATGTGGCAATGGTTTTGTAAAATCAAACTTGTTAAACCAATAGGAAATGTGCAAACTCAAGATCGAGCGATCAAAACTCTTTACATGTTTCAAAATAGATTTACAAAGACTAAACGATTCCGTATTAAACAATGAACAAGTCTCGTAATAACCACAATCAAACAGGTTGAGATTGACAGAGAATTCATCGTCATACTTACTCGAGTCTTGCACTTGTTGGATTTGCGTCTTTCCACCATCATACTTTGCAACACAATGATTTTCAAGAAATGATTTCGTCTTACCATCATTCAAAATGTCAAAAGGGATAGAGGGATGGCAAAGGACGATATCGTTCACATGATCACATTCATTAGACAAATTTGGTGGAGATCAAACGTTTGAAGCACTTACCTTCCTTACCTTCCGGCGTGGCGGTTCAATTTCACTTTCATCCTTACCTTTTCAATCAAACAAAACGCTGTTCATCGAGAAGGTACTGGAGTTGGAAGTCATCTTTCGTATATCAGAACTGAAATGAAGAAACAGTAAGAAGAGCAAATTTCAAGAGGGTTAGTTGAAAAATCACTCTCTTTTTCTGGCTCATCTTTTTCCAACTCTTTTTCTGTCTCAATTCTTTTCTCAGTTTCTTTTTCAATTTTTCTTTCTTCATTCTCTTTTTCAAGCTTTTTTTCTTCTCTCTCAAATTCCTTTTCATCTTCTTTTTGTTCTTTTTCTTTTTCATTTTGATTACAACAAAAAGAATCGAAAAGAGATGGGTTTGACTCAAGGAAAGAAGTCATTTTCTCGTAGAAATCATTTGCTACTCTTTGTGAAAGGTTCTTCGAGTGGGACTTCTTTGAAGCGTTCAGAGAGTAGCTCATACTTCCTTCTTGTTCATCACCATAGTATGCTTCAAACTTTGCTTTGCTTCGCCGTGAATCCTTCGTCGAATAAGAATCACGATTTGAACTACTTCGAGAATGACCTTTCGTGGATGAGTACTCGTAGCTTTCTTCTCGATGTCTCGGAGGTCTTGACGAATACGAATCTCGATGATAATCCTTTCTCTCATCATCATTGAATAATGAACTTCTTGATAAAGAGAAATCTTGGTAGAAGTCTCTCGACCTTGTAGTCGATGACGAATGGGAGTCATATCGGAATTCGTTTCTCAAATAATCATCGAAGGTGGGTCTCCGAGATGGTCGTCGCTCCATTTCTCGACTCGTTGTAGTGTGCTTTCGTCGAACCTTTTCCTCCGCTCGGTCCAAACGCTTTTGAATTGGACTTAGCTTTTTCTCGAGCATTCGGTCCATTTCGTTCACCAAAAATTAGAAGTCATCGGCGGTGAGTTCTTCTTGAAACATGTTTATTGCTGAAAAGAAAGAACGTTATAAAGAAAGAAAATAAATACAAAATTTAAAATGCCTTACCACAAAAACCTCACAAGTCACTCACAAAGAAAAATCGCTCACACTCGTGTTTTACTCGTATAAGGCTTTTTCTTTAATGATTACACTCGTGCCTCTTACCACTCAGTCTCGTCTCACAATTTCGTACTTCGTTTCAAAAAAATAATCGCGGCTTGAGGGTCAGCTTCAAAGTGGTTACAAGGGTTTAAATGTTTGGGTATATGGGTAGGCTTAAAGAAAACAAAGTATGTGGGGCGATGGGGTGAAGAAGGGTGGCTTAAAGATCGGGAAAGAAGTAATGAAACAAAATCTTGTAATCTTTCAAAAATTTCGGACCTTTTCTTTTTTTTTTCCTTTTTTTATCACTCAGATACACTATATACTGATTACAAGAAAGATAAAATTACAACTTTGAATTTTTTTTTATACTCGAATTTTTTTATCTCTTTTTTTTTTACATCAAATACAATATAATGTAACACAAGAAACGAAAATTACAACTTTGAACTTTTTTTATTATTTTTTTACTTCTTCACAAACCTATTCCGGCTTCACGATGATCGTCGAAAATCCTCGTTTGGTAGCTCTGATACCAAATGATACAGTCCGTCTCGGGGAGTGTAACATCCTGAATTTTTGGGCCTATGCACTTAATGGGTGAATATGTGTAATGAGTTAATTTGAGCATTAGGGGTCCAAATTAGGCTCAGGATTGGGCTGAAGCCTTAGTTAAATTTTTGTTTGGGCACTATAGGGTTTAAAAGGTGGTATCTGAGTTTAAAATATATAAAATGGGCTTGTGGCCCAGTGGTCAGTGGCGCCACTTAGGGAGCAAGGAGGTGACGCCACACAAGGGAGTAAGGGGCCCAAATTTAAGTTACATGGAGCCCAACTCTTTTAATTTAAGTTAGCTAAATTTTGGCATTAGGGTTAGGTAGAGTGGACGGTAACAAGGCTCAAAAATAGGAGGATTTATGTGAATGGGATAATGTAGATAATATAGTTGATAATATGGAAGGAAAAAAAAAGGAGAAAAGATAGGAGCTATCTACAAGGCTAGAGTTGGCGAAATTCCATCACCTAGAGAAGTGAAGAAATTGGTTTCTTTATGGCAAAGGGGGTGCCGAATTTTCCTTTTATTTGATTAATTTTTAGTTATCGGGAAGGGCACTTTCGGTTTTTCATAGGTGAGTGCCAAATTTCTATAAATAGGAGGGTTCTCTTCTTTATTTTTCGGCATTTAGGTTTCCACCTTTTCTTTCTCTTCTTTCTTCTAAAAGTCTGAAACCCCATTATTCTTTTCTCTTCTTTCTTCTAAAAGTTTGAATCTCTATAGATTTCTTCAAATCATCTTCTCTTGATCTTCTCAAAAGCCTAATCTCTAAGGGGTAGTCGAATTCTGCGTTAAGATGAGTGCCGATTTTCCTATCTCTTCAATCTCTCTTTCGGTTTTTAAGAGACAAGGCCGAATGGCCACTTGGTTGTTAAGGTGCACTAATGAAGCTAATATTTCCTCTCTTTTGTGTTTGGGCGGCATTCCGGATTTGAAGGAAACTTGATCATCTAGATTTAAAAGTCAGAAATTGCTACTCTCCAATTTCGAGATTTTAAGGTAAGGTGATTTTCCCTAGATTTTCACTAGATTCGTTCATCGCATGCGAGATCTTAACTTTATGATGTGGATTAACGATCATATGTTGTGATAGTAGTTCGACAAGGACTTGTGATGGAATTAAATATGGATCGAGGCAAAGGAGAGAATCCCTAAGTTTAAGAAACGAGTGTGTGGTCAAGATGCGGGATTGGCCATCGGGTTGTGGACCTGCTTCGAACAACACCTTAGGCAAGTAGCGCTTGTATCGACTTACGATGAGTGTCGACATAGAGAGTGTCATTCTAACGGTAATCGTGTGTGTAGATCTCTAACACACTAATTAATCTGTACTAAATATATGTTATGGGCTAAAAGTCGAAAAAGGTCATTTAGTAATGCATACTAAATATATGTTATGGGCTAAAAGCCTAAAAAGGCAGTATAGTAATCAGACTAAATATATGTTATGGGCTAAAAGCCAAAAAAAGGTCAGATAGAACAAGTCGGATTACCCAAAAAGGTAGGCAAGGGATGCAGTGCGTAATCATAGAAATCTCTATGTGTATCGAAATATATGAAAGCTTTGTATGATGTTTTCTTTATGTGTGTATGCATGGGGTGGGATTATGATAATGAAGGGGAAGTGCATGATAGGTCACAATAGTGATCGGTGGTAGAAATCCCACGTTATATAAATGTTAGGTCACATAGTGATCGGTGGCTATGCCACGTTTAATGATTCCTGACTAACAGGAATAGGCAGTACGGCTGTCGTTATGGTGTGTAGCGGATGGAGGGTTGATTGTAGAAATCCCCTGATGGTTGGTACGGGTTGGTGTGTAGAGGATGGAATTCTAGGTTGGGTTGGGCTATTCATCATTTACTGTTTATCATGTAATTACGATTGTTGCCTCTATGTATGGGCCAAGGCCCATAATGTGTTTGTGGGCCTCAGGTCAGTGTTTTCGGGATTTATACACTGAGTCTTGGTGACTCACCCTATTATTTTTTTTCCTAACCTTTCAGATGAGCAGTAGATCGTGGACAAGGGAGCCGAGGCGGACTCGTGGGGCCAACAAGTCTTTTATTTATTAAATTTCCATTTTATTTTAAGTTTAAATTTTGGAATTACTTGATGTAATAAGGCCTCCATCGCTTAGGTTATCAGTTGATACTTGTCAATGTTTATGTTTTTTTCATTCATGATCAAGGACTTATGATTAAAAGAAATAAAAATGGGATTTTCACACATTATTTAAAATAACACTTGTTTTGGAAAAAATAAAATTTCAAAGATTTTCTACCAGTGCCACCTATTTAAAGATTATCTACAAAAACGACTAAGTTTTTCAGAATCATTCCAAGTAAAGTTTTTAACCTTAAAACCGTAGCATACCAGATCTGGTCGTAACGTTTGGGCCGGGTTTGGGGTGTTACAGGGAGAGTCGAAAAGTATGCGAGTTGCCCAATCGTCTACGAGGAGGAGATAAGCCTTTCGGGAAATAATCGGAAAATATGGATGAGTTTGCGGAAGCTTAAGTGAATTTGTTTAGAAGATGGTTTAAGTTAGGAATGGAGGTGTAAGAACATCAAAGGGCTGTACATTCATGAACTAAGGCTATCCTTCATTACTAAGCATACATGAATACATCAAGGAAACAACATGATGATTCGGCCATTCATTCATCATCTTTAAAGCATTTTTGCTTGTTCTTGAAGTTGACTAATGAAGCTCCATTCAGCCAAATTTGGACTTGTTTTCTAATAGTTTTTCTTCTAGTTCATTCTAGAATTTTCTAGCCGAATTTAATTAGTCTATGCAATGTCCATTCGGCTAGCTTTGTCTAGCCTATAAATAGGCTATGTAATCCATATTTGAAGGCAATGAACAATCATATTACTTTGTTAACTTGTGAGTTAGTTTTCAACTCTCAATTTTCTCCAAAGACTTGTTGACTTATCAAGCAACCCTTGTGGCGTCATCCTTGTCTTTGTCTACCGAACTTATCACTTTGTAACCCTAAAGTGTGGCGTTCAACTATACCAAGGTTCCTATCACTTATTGATAGCGGGTCAAGGTTTCCATCTATCTACCTTAGCCTTCCACCGAACCCTTCCCAACCTAAGTGTTTATTTAAGACTCGGGTTAACACACCCTATTGTGTTAGTTCGGCTTGAACTCTTAGTCAATTATTCAATTCATCTCTTTTAACCTATCCATACACCAACGAACCCATTTTGAGCCTAATTCCCATTCTTTCTTAATCCAATTTCTTGAAAGCCTTACTTACTCCAATTTATGATCGGGCACATATTACGACTCGAATCTTCAACGAGCCGAGTTCGTATCACTATTACTATCTCATATGATCCTCTCAACGGAAGCCAACTCCTCAGTGATCGTTGTTGCAGCATCAATGTTCACCTTATACCAACCACATAAAAGTCATTCCCTCCTAATTAGTCGACTAACTCACTACCCTCTATTCATATGTAACAATGTTGTTGTGCCAGAGCAGTTATTGTCTTATCTCTCATCTAAAGCTTCTCGCAAGCACTCGTTCAACTTCCACATGGTTTGGGTTAAAGATCATCTTGTTCTTTCTAAGCCAAAGGTTCCAACAAACAAATCCAAAGACTAGATCCCCATCCTTAGCCTCCTTTGCAAAATATGCAGCTGCTTGAATATTTACAGGAATTCAATCATTGAGCTCCAACAAAATAAACTTAGTCGACTTACTTTCTTCAACCAACGCACCCCATATCGATTGAGTCGCAAAACATTGACATAGCTTATGGTTAATGTCTTCAACAACATTCCCACAAAAACCACAATATGGGTGACTCGCAATATGCCTCCTCATGTGTTCACCCATTAGTTAGCAAGTGTCGATGACAAACTAACCAGAAAAAAAAACTTGGACCTTTTGTGGTCCTTAAAATTGCTAGACTCGTTTCCAATGCACATCACTGCTATATCCAACCTCTTCCATTACCATATCATATGTCGATTTAGTCGAGAAACAATTATCATGTTAGGACGAAACTGAACTTGACAAAACAACGCAAAAGTATAATTGGTACTCTTACACACAAATTATTAATTTGAAAATTATGGAAAACCCAATAACACAATATATCAACAATCAATGCACATAAACAACAATAATGCAAGCAAAAATAATAAATCGAGACACACAAATTTTACATGGAAATCCCCTTTAAAGCAAAGGGTAAAAACCACGAGACTTGAAAGTCTACCAAAAATTTTCAATATAATCAAAGCCTTCCTAAAAGATCACAACTAAGCCACCATAAAGAGTATACAACTCAAACAAGACTATCAACAAATAATCTCAAGCAAACTTTAAGAGAAAAGTTGAGAATATCACCAAAAAGAGGCTGGCTTTGAAAGCTGAAAAACAAGTTGAGAATATCACTAAAAAGAGGCTGGCTTTGAAAGTTGAGAATACCCCCACTTATATATATAGTGCACAAAAACAAGTGGGCTCCCACTATATGGGGATGTTCACCATACCGACGATCAAGCAACAAGCTTCAAACTTCTCTCTTGGTAAGGCCTTGGTCAACATATCCACACCATTATCATCAGTATGAATTTACTTAAGCTTTATAAATTTAGCCTTGAGAAATTCTTGTATCTAGTGATACTTGATGCGAGTCTCAAGGCCTAGTTCCAGGCCTATGGATGTGATGGGCTTCCACTACCTCAAGGCCCAATAACAAGGTCAAAGGCCAAGCAAATCAAACCAAGATTTGATCAAAGACAATATGTGAGAATGAATCTTTTCGAGAAAAGCAAAAATGATACATGCACGAAATGGATGAAATTTATTAAAGTAAATTCAACCAAGCTGCCAATTTTCAAGCTAAAAAGATTAGGCAACTTGCAACGAATTTTTGGATGGTATCTAGATAATTATGGGCTTAGATGTTAGCATATATTTGGAAGATCTATCTCTTATCTTCGAAATACTCTTTGAATCAATCGATTTCGAGTTTGATAGCTTAAGTTACGACTATTTTAGTGAAGACTACATTAGTAGAATTTCTAGATGGGATTATTATAGAAATTACGAGTTTTCAAGCTTTTTATCTGAGTTTAAATCATATTGGGTTCAAGTTTTAGGCTTAAATTGTATTACATATGAGCCCAATATTGTATTTATTAAGTTTTATTATTTTATTATTTTTCATTCCAAAATTTGGATAATTTTTAAGTAATTTAAGTTATTTAGGAGTTTTATGTCAATAAGAAAGTTTAGTTTAAAACTACTTGTTGTTTAGATTAACTAGAGTTTCGATATACTTGAGAGTTTTATTTATATGTACTTAGCTAATCTATATAAAGGTCTATTCATTGTACAAAATGAATTCATTCATTATTCACTTTGAGTTAATAAAATTCTCTTTGAGTTTTCTTTTAAAAATTTCTCTTAAGTTTTCTTTTAGAAGAGTTTTAACAATCTTTTTAGATTGTGGGAATCATCTTCAAGCTTTTTCTTGCCAAATTTTCTTTCTTAAAGGGAAAATTAGAGTTTTTTGAAAGATTTTGTGGAATCCTCAGGTTTCTAAGGCTCCTTAAGACTTCTACACGCCATCTTCATCTTCTTCTATCTATCTATTGGATCTGGTGCCCTAAGTGTAGTATATTCGTTTGTAAACTTGTAATTTTTTTGATTAGATTGGTTAATAAAATAAATTCATTGATCACATTAATATTTTGTACAATTTTTCTCATATGGTTTTTGCCCACAATTGAAAATGAAATCAAATCTTGCTCATTGGTTGTCTAATGTTTAAACTAATACTAAGCGATTTTACGTGGTTGGATTGTAATACGGAAAAAACAACTTATATTAGTAACGAACCTAAACATTTCCTTAGTCTAATCGAAAATGAGCAAACCGATTGAAAGACTAATATGTCATCTATCAAGTCCAATTGGAGAGATGCTTTCTTTTGAGCATCGGAGCAGATGACTCCCAGAAGATAGAGACATAGTTGTGACTGACTAGACTGACAGTAAATCGAGCTAGACCCAAGAAGAATAGATCTTTAATCTATTTTTGGATTTAATCACTTGTTACATTCATAGTGTGGCATACCTAAATCCTAAATGGATGACAAATTATGTATGTGTGGCTCGTACACTTTGATGTAAGTAAAATCCTGAGTTCGAATAGATAAGGAATCGAAAGCTGGTGCGTTAGGTGTACGACTTCTAAAGTATGTAGCTTCATTTACAACAGTGGAATTCCTAGCTCGAGACATGGGTAAATGATATCCTCTCATTGGCATTACATGGTTGATGAAAAGTAAACATGGCTACGAGTCATTCGTCTTTGTGATGGATGACTGGATTGCAATTTGATAGTAATTGACTTTTCATGAAGGAAGATGTAATGGTTACCATGAGATAAAATAGAATCATATTGGGAGAACGAATATTATTCTAAAGATATTAAGGATATCCTATGAGAGTAACACACTTATGACAAGATCATTGGACAAACACTGATCGAGTTGCTTTTGTAATGCTATGTCGTTGGGGAGAGCTCAGTCACAATACTATAGTGGAATGACTTCGTGGCTAAACGAGTTTGTAATTAATAAGAGAAAAGCTAGAAATTAATTATAAATCATTTTAGCCTCAATTGTATATGTCCGATCGGTCCCTTCGCTAGCTCGTTGAAACTAGAAATGAGTTTGCATGTTGAATCAAATGAACAAAAATGAATAGAAATGGTGAAATTGAGAAATAGGAAACATTTGAGAATGATTACGATTTTCTCCAAAATGAAAAATGAAAAATGGAGAAATGAAATCATTTGAAAATGAATGTGGTTTTATCTAAAATAAAAATGAAAAATAAAAATGACCTGGAAAATGAATTTATAATTTTGAATTAAATGAAGTTCGAAAATGGAAATAAATCATTTGGTCATAGTAAACTGTTGAACGCAGAAATATTAAATATATTTTTATCATAGATTCTTTTACGGTAAAGTCATCATAATTTTAACGAAATTGGAATTGGGTTGAGAAAATTATTTGATTAGAAATATATTGAAGTTTATTTTTGGGAAATTGAAAAACAAATATAGGGTTGGATCAAGTTATAAAGTATTTGGTTAAAAGCTCGGGAAGTACTTGTAATTGGACCCGATATGGAAGAGACACAAAAGCCCCTTATGTTATAAGGTGGGATGGCAAACCCTAGTATTATTAACTAGGGTTCTGCCCCCTACATCCTAATTAAACTAGGCGTTAGTTTTTCAAGTTGAAATAAACTTCTACAATTCAATAAGGATTCTGCCTTCTCCCTTTATAAATATATGGCACCAGTAGGACTATTGAAAAAACTTTCAGATATAGGTATTTTACCCGAAAATAAAGAGACTTTTATTCTCTAAGAATTAAATATATTTTTTGGAATAACAATTCTACTGGTTTCTATTTGAGAAGAGATTTTCGTTTTCACCTAAAAGAAAAGAAAACTATTTTCTAGTTCTATATTTGATTCGAATAGTTTGAACCCATACTCGAAACAGTTCGTGGTACGAGAATAATGAAGAATATTGTTTGGTTGAAAGCAGGGAACAACAAGGATCCGTCTAGTTGAAAATACAAGTGCGAATTTGGTCAACGGTTTATTGCTACAAATTACAAACCGGGTCAGTGTTCAAAATTTTAATTTTTTTTATGTGCAAGAAAACTGTTTTTGAACCGGATTTTTTCCAACACTATCTTCTTTGTTTTATTTTGTTCCTTTTTAATTATTTAAATCTTTGATTTATTTAATTGTTTTTTTCTATCTTAATTATTTATTTTAGTTGCTTCATTTAATTTTTTTAGGTCTGATTTGGATTTGTTTGCGTTTCAGGTTTTGTTAAAATTTAAGTTTCTTTGCTATCATTTAGAGCCAAAAGTCAAATTAGCGACTTGGATAAACTTGTGATCCTCTTCCGAACTCATCTGTATCAATACCTTACATCTATATGTTTAGATTGAGCATAAAAAGTCTAATTCTTACCAAAATGAATAACACTTTAGCTATCACAATGTTGGGAAATGTGCCCATATTGTAGTAAATATGTAATTATTTTCTATGTATTTGAACGATGAATAAATAAATAAAGTTAATTTCACATTTCACTATTATGTCTTTTGTATTTTTTTATTTCATGTTTTGCATGCATAGAAAAATTGTGACAAGCAAATATTAGCTCATTGATTGTCTAAGTTCAAACTAATGATAAGTGGCACTATAAAAATGTCTACATTGCGAGAAAGATAACTTACTTCAGTAGATAATCTAAACGAGTCCGTAATCCTGTAAAAGAATCAAAGTGAGCATTTGATTCAAATATTTAAAATGATTATTATTTCATCTACAATTCCAATTGGGGAGATGACTACTTTTGGGTATTGGAGTAGTTGACTCTACGGGTAGAAACATAGATGTAATCATTGGAAGAATTATACATTGGACTAGTGTAACGCCCCTAACCCATATCCATCGCCGAATTAGGGTTAAAGGTATTACCGGACAGATCGGAAACTTTAACAGTCAATTTGAAAAATAAATCATCTGGCATTCTCATCATCTGACATCATAGTGTCCCATTCATAGGTCTACGAGACCTTAGACATGCTTTAGAGTAGGGCTGGAACTATGCCGAACTCTTACGAAATTTCTCGGAAATTTAAAACTTTTCTAAGTTATACAGGACATATGCCCGTGTGGGCAGGCCGTGTGCCTCCCACAGTTGCTAGACACGCCCATGTGTTTTCCCCGTGGTCGAACCTGACTTAAATCCACGGCCACCAAGCACGCCCGTGTACCTTAGCCGTGGTCGATTTTGACTAAACTCCACGGCCACCAAGCACGCCCGTGTACCTTGGCCGTGGTCGATTCTGACTAAACCACACGGCTACCAGGCACGCCCGTGTACCATGGTCGTGTACCCTTAGCTCGCTACTGACTTACTCCCACGGTCATCAGGCACGCCCGTGTGCCACAACCGTGTGGCAAAACAGGCCATTTGCAAGGCCAAAATGCCACCCACATAGAGTCAAACCTACAAGCATATGACAAAAGCAACTCATGCACATTTGACAACCAAGAACATACCAAAATAATCATCCTATCTCAACATTCCAATCCAATTCCATTCATGTAAATTTACAAGGCTAAAACTCATGTGTACCTAGGCATAATTCATCCATATTTACTTACCAAAAGCTTAACCATTTCAAAGGCTATCAAGTCATACCAAAACATGCATCATATATCATATTCATTAATGCATATTACCAACACATAACTAGCCAAATCACATGGCTAAGTTCACATCTCATTCTTATACCAAATACTAGCCTATACATGCCATATCTAGCTATATACATTTCCAAAATGTACCAAAACAAGTTGAGTAGTGTGATGACAATCCTCGACAGTCCCTGAGCCTTCAGTAGCTTTGACGACCTATAAGACAGAACAACTATACATAGAGTAAGCTTTCCTAAAGCTTAGTAAGCCATATACAAATAAACTTATCATAAAATGTATATAATTAAATTGATACAATAACATTAATGGTTCTCATAGCAAATTGATCTCATATATTCCTTGGCTCAATTGTTAAGCCATTTCTTACCACACTCTTCAATTCAAATATCACATATACACAAAGCTTATTCAAGCATATCTTCATATGAAATCTCGTTATTTCTTTGCATATACTCATCACAGTAAGTTCATATAGATACTTACCTTTCATACACACATAGTGTACTGTTCAAACGTACCTGAAACAGATGTACAAATCACAGAGTTGTTCATTTCTCAGACATGCCCGTCGAACCGTTCAAAACTAAATAGGATATTCAGAAAGCTCGGAATAGTCATACAAATCCAACATCCCAGACGAGGTCTTACATGTACTAAGATATAGATGCCTCTGTCCCAGACAGGGTCTTACACGAATCAATACGATGCCAATGTCCCAGACATGGTCTTACACATAAATCTCATATCGATGCCAACGTCCCAGACATGGTCTTACATAAAATCACCAATCAATGCCAACGTCCCAGACGTGGTCTTACATGATATCACAGAACTGACACCTATGTCATGACATAGCTAATCCTATCCATTCCTAGGTTCACACGGGACTTCTCGGACTTTATCAGTTTATCGACTTATTAGCCAACTCAAATTTCACATACATTCCATCTCAATGGATGATCATAGTATCTCACATATCATATGCATTCAAGTAATTTAATGCAAATACATTTATTTGTATATCGACTTACCTCGGATTCGATTAACTGAAACAGATGCGGCTACTCGATTACTTTCGATTTCCCGCGATCTAAGTCCGTTTTCTCCAGTTCTTGATATATACATATTCAGATTTAACCATTCATTCATCAATTCATTCAATTCAACCCAAGAACACACATTTAGGGCAATTTGCAATTCAACCCTCACATTTGCACAATTTATCAATTTAGTCCATTTTTCTCAAAACATCAAATACACAAAATCATCACATACTCATGCTTAGCCGAATGCTTATGAATATCATAGAAGCCCATATATTTCATCAAATTCACAATTTAGTCCTTCAAATTGCTATTTTCTCAATTTAGCCCCAATTAGCTAAATTCATCAAAAATTCAAGAACAAAACATGTTCATTAAACACATATTTTTTATTTAACAACTAAACTCATCATAAATCTTATCAATTCATCTATGGCACAATTCACAATTATCATCAATTCTTCAAATTACAACATGGGCTTGATAGTAGACTAAGCAACAATCTCAAAAACATAAAAATCATCAAAATCTAAAGCCAAAACATACCTAAATTTGAACATGAAATGGCCGAAACCCTTGAAGCTTTTATTCTATCTTTTTCTTTCAATATTCGGTGAACAATGGATGAACATCCCACTATATTCTTTCTTTTTGTTTTTATTAATATCATATATAATATGTTTTCTATTATTATAACTTAACAAATAAAATAAACATATAAAAACATAATATATATATACATGTTGCCGTCCACTAACTTGCTAAATGGCCAATTTATAACATAAGGCCTCATATATAAGAGGACACATCAATTAAGCCACTAAATCAAATAAAAGGCCACTTTTACCAATTATGCAATTTAGTCCTTTGCTCAATTAATCACATAGATGGACAAATTAACTCACAGAGATTTATCACATGCTTAATCACATATCATAGGAACAGAAAATAATATTAAAATAATTTACCGACTCGGATTTGTGGTCCCGAAACCACTATTCCGACTAGGGTATAAACCGGACTGTTACAATTCTCCCCCCTTAGGAATTTTCGTCCCCGAAAATCTTACCGTTAAACAGATTTGAATATTGTTGTCTCATTGAATCTTCAGGCTCCCACGTAGCCTCTTCTATTCCGTTTCGATGCCACAACACTTTCACTAATGGAATTTTCTTGTTTCGCAATTCTTTCACTTCACGAGTTAAGATACGGATTGGTTCCTCTTCATAAGTCATATCAGATCGGATTTCAATGTCAGACGGAGTAATCACATGTGACGGATCAGAACGGTATCTACGGAGCATCGAAACATGGACTACATTATGTATCTTTTCTATCTCAGAGGGCAACAACAATCTATACGCAACTGGCCCAACTCGTTCAATAACCTCATATGGCCCGATGAACCTCGGACTCAACTTGCCTTTACGTCCGAATCGGAGTACTTTCTTCCACGGAGACACTTTCAGAAATACTTTGTCACCGACCTCAAATTCAATCTCTTTTCGTTTCAAATCCGCGTAAGACTTCTGACGATCAGATGCTACTTTCAAACTATTACGGATTACTTTTACTTTCTGTTCAGTGTCTTTTATCAAATCAACCCCGTGTAGCTTATTTTCACTGAGCTCGGTCAAATACAGAGTGTTCGACATTTACGTCTGTACAAAGCTTCATAAGGTGCCATTTTAATGCTCGACTGAAAACTATTATTATACGCAAACTCAATCAATGGCAGGTATTGTTCCCACGTACCGTTAAATTCAAGAATGCATCATCTTATCATATCTTCAAGAATCTGAATGATCCGCTCGGATTGACCATCTGTTTGCAGATGAAAAGCTGTACTGAAACGCAGTTTTGTGCCTAAAGCTCCTTGCAATTTCTTCCAGAATCTTGATGTAAATATCGGATCTCTATCTGACACGATGGATAGTGGCACCCCGTGCAATCTCACAATATCAAAAATGTAAAGCTCGGCTAACTTATCAAGTGATTAATCAGATCTCACTGGAATGAAATGGGCAGATTTCGTCAATCTATCAACCACGACCCAAATCGCATCTTTCTTTCTCAGAGTCAAAGGCAATCCAGAAACAAAATCCATTGTCACTCTATCCCATTTCCACTCGGGAATCGAATCGGTTGTAATAAACTGACATGTAACTCGATGTTCACTTTTTACTTGCCGATGTGATTAAACATTTCGACACATAGTCAGCAATATCTCGTTTCATACCTGACCACCAGTAGTGTTGCTTCAAATCGTGATACATTTTAGTGCTTCCCGGATGAACAGATAAGCGACTACGATGAGCTTCACTCAGAATTAACTGTAACAACTCAGAGTTTCTCGGAACACAGATACGATCTTGAAATCTCAAGCAATCATCAACAACTCTAAATTCAGAATCAAAATTTGAATCACACTGAGCTCGTTTTGTTAACATTTCGTTGTCAACTTTCTGAGTATCACATATCTGTTGTAAAAACAACGGTTTAGCTTTCAATTCAGCCATTACGGAACTATCATCAGACAGGTCTAACTGAGTATTCAAAGTACGTAATGCAGACAACGATTTTTGACTCAATGCATCGGCTACAACATTAGCTTTACTCGGGTGATAATCTATCACAAGTTCATAGTCTTTCAACAACTCTAACCATCTTCTCTGTCGCAGATTCAAATCTTTTTGAGTCATCAGATACTTTAAACTTTTATCATCCGAAAATACGTGACATTTCTCACCAAACAGATAATGTCGCCAAATCTTTAATGCGAACACAATCGCAGCTAGCTCAAGGTCGTGTGTCGGATAATTCTTTTCATGAGGCTTCAGTTGTCTGAGGCATAAGCTATTACTTTGCCTTCTTGCATCAGTACACATCCCAGATCATTTAACAAAGCATCATTGTATATTACAAATTCTTTGCCTGATTCCGGTTGTACCAACACTAGAGCTTCAATTAATAGAGTTTTCAACTGATCAAAGCTTTTCTGACAATTATCGGACCATTCAAATCTCACATCTTTCTGAAGCAATTTAGTCAACGGAGTAGCTATCGTCGAAAAGCCTTTTACAAATCTATGGTAATAACCAGCAAGTCCTAGAAAACTACAAATTTCAGATACATTCTTTGGAGGTTTCTACTCCAGTATTACAAAAATCTTGCTCGGGTCGACTCTTATTCCAGAGGCCGATACAATGTGTCCCAGAAAATTGACTTCACGCAACCAGAATTCGCATTTTCTAAATTTCGCATACAATTGCTTTTCTCTCAGAGTTTGTAACACAATTCTCAGATGTTCGACATGTTCAATTTCATCCCGAGAATAAATTAGAATATCGTCTATGAATACAACAACAAATCGATCTAGGTACGGTCTGAAAATTCTGTTCATCAGATCCATAAAAATAGCAGGAGCATTTGTTAGTCCAAATGGCATAACTAAAAATTCGTAATGCCCGTACCTCATTCATTCCAAGGCGAGAATATCTGAATCTTTTACTCGCAACTGGTAGTAACCCGATCTCAGATCTATCTTCGAAAACACAGTAGCTCCTTTTAACTGATCAAACAAATCGTCAATCTTGGGCAATAGATATTTATTCTTTATGGTCACTTTGTTCAACTGACGGTAGTCAATGCACATTCTCATCGTGCCATCTTTCTTTTTCACAAACAGAACGGGAGCACCCCATGGTGAGAAACTCGGTCTAGCAAACCCTCTGTCAGTCAGCTCTTGCAACTGTGACTTTAACTCCTTCAATTCTGTTGGCGCCATTCGATATGGAGCTATCGAAATAGGTGTAGTACTAGGCAACAATTTAATTCCAAATTCAACTTCACGAATCGGAGGCAATCCTGGCAATTCTTCAGGGAAAACATCAGAGAACTCACAGACTATTGGCACCAAATTAACTTTCTTTTCAAACACTTCCGAATCAATTACATAAGCAAAGTATGCCTCGTAACCCTTTTTCATATAACTCTGAGCTTTCAATATCGATATCACAGCAGGTAATCTGTTCAAATCATTAGACTCAACTTTGACTATTTCATCATTCAGACATCTCAAATCAATAGTTTTTCTCTTACAGTTCACAACAGTATCATGCAATGTCAATCAGTCCATACCCAGAATTATATCAAACTCATCAAACGGTAATAGCATCAGATCAGCAAGGAAACAGATATCTTGAAACATTAACGAGCAGTTCTTACATACTTTGTCAACAAGGACACTTTTACCTAAGGGGTTCGATACTTTTATAACAAACTTAGTAGACTCTACAGGCAAAGTCTTACTGATTACCAAAGTCATGCATATATACGAATAAGTAGAACCAGGGTCTATCAATGCAATCACAAAAGTATCATAAAGTGTAAAAGTACTAGTTATAACATCAGGAGATGAAGCTTCCTTACGAGCTCGAATAGCATACGCTCTGGCAGGTGCTCTAGCTTCGGATCTCACAATAGTATCTCTAGTAGTTCTCTGACTACCACTGACATTTCTGACATTACGCGTAAATCTACCCCTCGCTGGTGAATTATCAGATCTTGGGTTCTGAACAGTCTCTGGCTCAACAGACTCTGGGCAATCTCGAACAAAATTATCTAACGGTCCATATCTAAAGCAAGCCCGGTCATTCAATCTACAATTTCTCGGATGCCTTTTTTCACAATGCTTACACTCGGGTCTTTCAGAACGGACATTTCCAACACTTGCTATTGAAGTTGCTGGAGTTTTGGAGCTTAACTGTGATCTAGCTCGATCTCTATTCGATTGTCCCACATTAGCTTTTGAACGACTATGCTCATCTCGGAATTTCTTTGAAGCAGGCTGAAATGATCTACTCTGAAATCTCTTTCTCACATCTCTAGCTTCAGACTCCACTTTTCTTTTATCTTTCCCGAGTGCTTCAGCTTTGCACGCTCGGTCAACTAGCACAACAAACTCTTTTATCTCTAAAATCCCGACTAGTAAGCGGATATCCTCATTAAGGCCATCTTCGAATCTTTTGCACATTGTTGCCTCAGTGGATACACATTCACGAGCATATTGACTCAGTCTTACGAACTCTCGTTTATATTCCGTAACAGACATTTGGCCTTGTTTCAGTTCCAGAAATTCCTTTCGTTTCTAATCGATGAATCTCTCACTGATATATTTCTTCCGAAACTCAATCTGAAAGAAATCCCACGTGACTCGCTCTTTCGAAACAATAGAAGTTAGGGTTTTCCACCACTGGTAAGCTGCATCCCGTAATAGCGAAACAAAACATTTAATACTTTCATCTGGAGTTAAAGACATTTCATCGAATACCCGGATTGTGTTTTCTAACCAAAACTCGACCTTTTCAGCATCATCATCATTAGTAGCCCTAAACTCTTCAGCTCCATATTTACGGATCTTGTCAACCGGAGGCTTATTCAACAGATTCAGATACATAACAGGTGGCACAACTGTAGTCAGAGGGGGATTAACCGGGGGCGGAGGTTGCGAAACAGTCGGGTTATTTCTTACAAATTGAGTGAACCACTCACTCATCATCTGGAAGAAAGCTTGTTTAGCTTCTCCCTCTTGACCGCTCGTGCGGTCTTGGATCGAGAAGCACCACACTTTCAATGGAGCAGCGCATTACTTTCTATGTCATCAGCTACGGCTCTTTTGGGATCCATTGCTATAAGAAAATCACATTTTACACGTCAGGATTCATCACACTATCACAGTTCAGATATATGGCATGTATAGTTAGACTCAGACACGCTATGTTAGTCCGAGAATCGACTAAACCATAGCTCTGATACAACCCAAATGTAACGGCCCTAACCCGTATTCGTCGCCAGATTAGGGTTAAAGGTATTACCGGACAGATCAGAAACTTTAACAGTCAATTTGAAAAATAAATCATCTGTCACACTCATCATCTGACATCATAGTGTCCCTTTCATAGGTCTACGAGACCTTAGACATGCTTTAGAGTAGGGCCGAAACTATGCCAAACTCTTACGGAATTTCTTGGAAATTTAAAACTTTTCTAAGTTATGCAGGACACACGCCCGTGTGGGCAGGCCGTGTGCCTCCCACGGCTGCTAGACACGCCCATGTGTTTTCCCCATGGTCGAACCTGACTTAACTCCACGGCCACCAAGCACGCCTGTGTACCTTGGCCGTGGTCGATTCTGACTAAACTCCATGGCCACCAAGCACGCCTGTGTACCTTGGTCGTGGTCGATTCTGACTAAACCACACGGCTACCAGGCACGCCCGTGTACCATGGCCGTGTACCCTTAGCTCGCTACTGACTTACTCCCACGGTCATCAGGCACGCCCGTGTGCCACAACCGTGTGGAAAAGCAGGCCATTTGCAAGGCCAAAATGCCACCTACATAGAGTCAAACCTACAAGCATATGACCAAAGCAACTCATGCACATTTGACAACCAAGAACATACCAAAATAATCATCCTATCTCTACATTCCAATCCAATTCCATTCATGTAAATTTACAAGGCTAAAACTCATGTGTACCTAGGCATAATTCATCCATATTTACTTACCAAAAACTTAACCATTTCAAAGGCTATCAAGTCATACCAAAACATGCATCATATATCATATTCATTAATGCATATTACCAACACATAACTAGCCAAATCACATGGCTAAGTTCACATCTCATTCTTATACCAAATACTAGCCTATACATGCCATATCTAGCTATATACATTTCCAAAATGTACCAAAACAAGTTGAGTAGTGTGATGACAATCCTCAACAGTCCCTGAGCCTTCAGTAGCTTTGACGACTTATAAGACAGAACATATATACATAGAGTAAGCTTTCCTAAAGCTTAGTAAGCCATATACAAATAAACTTATCATAAAATGTATATAATTAAATTGATACAATAACATTAATGGTTCTCATAGAAAATTGATCTCATATATTCCTTGGCTCAATTGTTAAGCCATTTCTTACCACACTCTTCAATTCAAATATCACATATACACAAAGCTTATTCAAGCATATCTTCATATGAAGTCTCGTTATTTCTTTGCATATATTCATCACAGTAAGTTCATATAGATACTTACCTTTCATACACACATAGTGTACTTGCTCAAACGTGCACTCAAATGGATGTACAAATCACAGAGTTGTTCATTTCTCAGACATGCCCGTTGAACCGTTCAGAACTAAATAGGATATTCAGAAAGCTCGGAATAGTCATACAAATCCAACGTCCCAGACGAGGTCTTACATGTACTAAGATATAGATGCCTCTATCCCAGACAGGGTCATACACGAATCAATACGATGCCAATGTCCCAGACATGGTCTTACACATAAATATCATATCAATGCCAACGTCCCAGACGTGGTCTTACACAAAATCACCAATCAATGCCAACGTCCCAGACATGGTCTTACATGATATCACAGAACCGACACGTATGTCATGACATAGCTAATCCTATCCATTCCTAGGTTCATACGGGACTTCTCGGACTTTATCAGTTTGTCGACTTATTAGCCAACTCAAATTTCACATACATTCCATCTCAATGGACGATCATGGTATTTCACATATCATATTCATTCGAGTAATTCAATGCAAATACATTTATTTGTATATCGACTTACCTCGGATTCGATTAACAGAAACAGATGTGGCTTGTAACACCCTATACCCGAGTCCAAGGCTAAAACTGGATACGAGACATTACCATGCTTGGACTCACTTAAACATGTACTTACAGGCTGTAAAATTTTGTTCCGAAATAGAAACTCTTCTTTCTTAGTCAAAACGTACATATCATGGGCCTATGAGGCCTTAAACACATATCCGGGAACTTTCAGAATACAATCGGGAACTTTTCCTCGAAATAGGGGTCACACGCCCATGTGGCTTGGGGCACGCCGGTGTACCCCTAAGACACGCCCATGTCTCCCAACCGTGGTCGACACTGACTAATCTCACACGGTCTTGACACACTCGTGGACTGAAATCATGTGCTATACCTTGATATACTGACTTGTTCACAAGGTCGGGGCACACGCCCATGTTCTAACCGTGTATCACACACGACCTAAACAAACGGCCGTGGGATTAGCCCGTGGTCTATTCTAACTTAAGATACAAAGGTGCAGGGTGCACACGGCCTAGACACACGCCCGTGTGTCCATCCGTGTGGGCACTTAGAGGCTATTTACCAAGCCAATTGCCACCCTGAAATCAAGACCAAACTCATGCTCAATTCAAAGAACTCAAGTATTACATCTAACATGAACAAGGATGCATACTTCATTGATAGATTAAAACATACATACTTAATCATTCATGACTCATCTCTTTGGCCATATACAAAAAGAATACTAAGCTTGATAGCCAACACTTTGGCTAGTTTTAAAACATAACTCAAAATGAAATGTTTCCTATACATGCCATACTTAATATAAACAACTTGGCTATACCAAAATAGCGATTGATAGTGTGCTCCGAGGTCCGATGACGATGATCCACGAGATTAGCTTGGCGGGACTACACGAAAAGAAAGAATAAAGGACGTAAGCATTTAGCTTAGTAAGTTGGCATGTAATTCTCATAGCAATATATTTGCTTAACATTAACCATTCATCATAAACAGTGGCATTATGAAATCTCAAGTATTTAAGCTTACTTACTCTGACTGATTCTTACATATCTCATGGTACTTACTATTCTCATGCTCGTACGGTAAACAAGATACCTGTATCACTTGATCACATAGATCAGTATACTTTACTATGATAAGCATAATCTCAACTTCATCATTCATATCATGAATAATACTCTTAATTAACTCTGACTAGCATAACTTGATAATAACTTTACTTACTTAACTTTCTTACTTTCTCATTTAATCTTTACTCTTTTGCCCGATGAATTTCTGCGAATAACCGAGGATACTAAATCTCATTCCACATATAACTTGATGCCAAAGCCATATCCTAGATACGGTCTTACATGGAATATCTCATCTTGGTTTCGAGGCCATGTCTTGACATGGACTTATACGAAGTCTTTCTCGTGTGTTCCCTTGGGAACTTACCATTGCCATGTCTTGACATGGTCTTACTTGGTATCTTTACTCATGAACTGGGCAACGCCGAGCCTTGGCTTGGACTTACATGGAATCTTTCTTGTTACTCACCAATGCCATGCCTTGGCTTTGACTTACATGGGATCTCTATCTCTTTATAACTTTTCAATGCCAAGACTTGTCTTGGACTTACATGATAACTTTGCTTGGAGACTCACCAATGCCATGCCTTGGCTTGGGCTTATATGGGTCTTCATCTCATAATAACTCTTCAATGCCAAGACTTGTCTTGGTCTTACATGATAACTTGCTTGATTGCCGATGCCATGCCTTGGCTTGGTCTTATACGGACTTTCTCATTTCATGTGATAGATCGAGTATCCTAGGTAATTCAACTTCAATCGGGACTTTCTCATGCTTAATCTCATTATCTTCTTTGTTTATCATAACATCAAACATTTTCATGGTAATATTGTACATTATGCTAAGCAGTTCAATGATATAAATCATAAAGCTTAGAAATCATACAAACTTACCTCAATATACAAAATGTGTGTAGATATGCAATTTAGTCCTTGACTTTGTTCTTGCCTCGGTTTCGATCCAGGCTTCGTTTTTCTTGATCAATAATAATAATTAGATCATTTAATACTCACATTGACTAAATTGACTCTTAACTCATACTTTGGCAAAATTACTATTTTGCCCCTAAACTTTCTCATATTTGCACTTTTGCCCCTAGGCTCGTAAAATGATTCTCATTTAACTTTCTTAAACATCATGCTTAGCTGATTCATTTTCTCTACTATAACAATCATCAATTCTCACTATTTCTAATAGGTATGACCAATTTCATAACTATTACAAATTAGTCCATACTATCATTTTTCATGAAATTCACTAAGGAAAAGATGTTTATCTAACATCAAACTCTCATAAACTTCCATAAAATATCATTTTACAAGCATGTCACTATTGGGAGGATTTTTGAACATGCATCTTAGCTCATTTTATAGCTAAAAATAGCTAATCCATAATACGAGAACTTCAAAAATACGAAGAATATTAAAAACGGGGTTAAGATGAACTTACTAGCAAGCTTGAAAGATGAACAAACCCTAGCTATGGGGTTCTTCAAATTTTCGGCACCAAGGAAGAAGATGAATGAAATTTTTATCATCTTTTTCCTATTTTAATCATTTAATTGGTAAATGACCAAAATGCCCTTCTCTTTGGTAAATTTACAATTTACTAACTCATGTCCATTTTTGTCCAAAAATTATAATTTGGGAAAATTGCTATTTAAGGACTTCTAATTAATATTCTAAAGCTATTTCATACAAAAAGCTTCTAGAAACTCATATTTTGCAACTTTTGCAATTTAGTCCTATTTGATCATTCCATGTTAATTTCACAATATTTCTACATGGAACTTTAATACTATCATGCAAACATGTCATAAACCTTAAGAACTCAATTTACTAACTCAGATTTGTGGTCTCGCACCACTATTCCGACTAGGCCCTAAATTAGGCTGTTACACGGCTACTCGATTACTTTCGATTTCCCGCGATCTAAGTCCGTTTTCTTCAGTTCTTGATCTATACATATTCAGATTTAACCATTCATTCATCAATTCATTCAATTCAACCCAAGAACACACATTTAGGGCAATTTGCAATTCAACCCTCACATTTACACAATTTATCAATTTAGTCCATTTTTCTCAAAACATCAAATACACAAAATCATCACATACTCATGCTTAGCCGAATGCTTATGAATATCTTAGCCCATATATTTCATCAAATTCACAATTTAGTCCTTCAAATTGCTATTTTCTCAATTTAGCCCCAATTAGCTAAATTCATCAAAAATTCAAGAACAAAACATGTTCATTAAACACATATCTTTCATTTAACAACTAAACTCATCATAAAGCTTACCAATTCATCTATGACACAATTCACAATTATCATCAATTCTTCAAATTACAACATGGGCTTGATAGTAGACTAAGCAACAATCTCAAAAACATAAAAATCATCAAAATCTAAAGTCAAAACATACCTAAATTTGACCATGAAATGGCCGAAACCCTTGAAGCTTTTGTTCTATCTTTTTCTTTCAATATTCGGTGAACAATGGATGAACATCCCACTATATTCTTTCTTTTTGTTTTTATTAATATCATATATAATATGTTTTCTATTATTATAACTTAACAAATAAAATAAACATATAAAAACATAATATATATATATACATGTTGCCGTCCACTAACTTGCTAAATGGTCAATTTATAACATAAGGCCTCATATATAAGAGGACACATCAATTAAGCCACTAAATCAAATAAAAGGTCACTTTTACCAATTATGCAATTTAGTCCTTTGCTTAATTAATCACACAGATGGACAAATTAACTCACAGAGGTTTATCACATGCTTAATCACATATCATAGGCACAGAAAATAATATTAAAATAATTTACTGACTCGGATTTGTGGTCCCGAAACCACTGTTCCGACTAGGGTATAAACCAAACTGTTACAACTAGACCCAAGATGAGTTAATTTTGAATCCTTTTTTGAATTAATTCACTTTTGATGTTCATGGCGTGATTTACCTAAATCCAGAGTTAGTCACTAACCATGTGTATATAAACTCATGTGCTTTGATATAAGTGGAGGCTTGTGCTCTAAAGATGATCGAGCCCATAGCCGATATGTTGGGTACATGACTTGTGTATGGCATGACTTTACTAGCAAAAATGGAATTCATAGCTTGATTAAAGAGTTAATAATATCCTCTCATTGGCATTGTGTGGATTGATGAATATGGAATGTGATCACGGGTTGTTTATTCTCGAACGAGCAATTTATCACAGCCATTTATTGACAGTGTTTATATTAAACATTAAGAAGATACAATGGTGACAATGAGATAAAATAGGATTGTATTAAGTGAACAGATTTAACTCAAAGGAATCAAAGATATCATATGAGGGTAACACACACATGACAAGGTCATCGGACAAAGCAGTTGGATGAATTGCTTTGTAAAGAGTATACAATAAGAGTTTTCGATCATGGTACTTATTATGGACTGACTCCATTATTAAGTAAATTGTGAATTATCAGAAAGGTTCTTCTGAACATAATTGCAATTACTCGAGCCTAATTATATATGTCTGATTGGTCCCTCCGCTAGCTCAGCAAAAGCTCGATCAGACTGTATTTGAATAAGAAGAAAACTCTACGACTTTGGAAATAATTTAATTGAGTCGATTTATTCGATGTGGAATTAAATTAGGCAGTCGCGAGAATTGTTCAACTAAAGAATTTAATTAAAGAATTTTCTTGAAATATTAATTTGGAAAATCTAACTGATTTTATGGAAAATTAATTTTGATCAAGTAAAATAAAATTAATCAAATTAATTAAAATTAATATGATATTTTTAGAAATTAATTTTAAAGTCAGACAATTTTCCTAGAGGGTAATTGAACTTGAAAATTGGACCCGAGATAGAAAATTGGGCCTGTGAATCCAAAATCGAGACCGAGACTGAAAAACTAGTCGAACCGGGCCTGGTATGCGAAAACGAGTTAACGGTCCAACCAATGGCTGGATTGGATCGATCGGGCCGTCACTGGCCCGGACCGAATCGATTCAGGGTGCCGTAAGGCTATCATGCCTGCACCATCGAGCACTACGATGTCGACGGCTGCGACGGCGACATCCCGTTGGCCGGGGGATGGTCGGGGGCGATGGTTTTTCAGTGGTTGAGCAGTAGAAGAATTACACTCTTACTGAGACTCTACTGGATAATTTGATTTTGGATTAACTATTCCAAAAATGATATCATTTTAATAAATTTAATATTAAAATTTAATTTAATACTTATCTTGATAGTATTTTTTTAATATTAATGTGATTATCTTAATATTAAATAATTTAAATTTAATATTTATTTTATATATAAATATTTTATTAATTTAATAAATTTAATATTAAATTTAATCTAATATTTATCTTGATAAGTATTATATTAATTTAATATTAAAGTGATTAAGTTTAATTATAGTTGAACTCTCTAAACTCTCACTATATAAAGAGAACCTTGGGTCCAGAAAATTTCTAGAGATATTTTTCTTATTTATAATTTGGCCTAGAAGTTTAGAGAAATTATGAGATTACCCCACTGGTAATTTTGTGAATTTTTTTTTGATTTAAAGTGAGCCCACGCTCGGTAGACGTGAGCTTGAGGATAGCAGAGAAGACTACTTGGTTGAAGCATTCATCCTAGACGAATCGAAAAGGTAAAAATTTGATTAAGTATTTATTACTTTAGATAACACAACCAAGTTCTAGTTTTGGAAAAATATTTAAAACTCTGATTTTTCCTCAATTATATTTTCTGCTGTGTTTTTCCAAACCTGATTTTCCAACATACAAAACAAAAAACACCTCTCTTGAGAAAAGTTGAGTTCTTGCACAAATTTCTTTATCCAAAGTAAATCCTTGCACACTTTGGTAGCTACAATAAACTCATACTCAACAGTGGATAAAACAAAAGATTTTTATAATCTAGATTGCCAAGCCACAACTCTCCCTACAAAAGTGATCAAGTAATTTGAAGTAGATCTTCTTAAGTCAATATCTTTGGCCATATTTGAATCTGTGTATCCAACTAGAATGAGTTTCTCACTATCAAAACAAAGTTTCAATTTGAAAGTGCCTTAAAGATATCTCATAATCAACTTCATTACATTGCAATGCTCTTTTCCTGGATTAGAAAGAAACCGACTATCAGTACCAATCGCATAAGCTAAGTCCTATCTCGTGCATGCCATTGCATACTTCAAACTACCTACAGCTGAAAAGTAGGGAATTTTTTGCATGCCTTCTGCCTCTTTTTTTGTTAAAGGACTTTTCTTGACACTTAAGTTGAACTACATAGCAAATGGAGTGCTCACCACCTTAGCTCTGTCCATGTTAAATCTTTGAAGTACTTTCTCAATGTACCTCTCCTATGATAACCATAACTTCCTTGCCTTTCTATCATGTGTCAATCAGATGACAATAATTTGCTTTGTTGGCCCCAAATCCTTCATGGCGAAGGACTTTTTCAACTCTTGCGTCAACATGAAAACTGTAACATCCTGAAAAGGGCCTATGCATTTTCAGTTTAATTATACGAAATGACATGCCTTATGTGTTATGAATATATTTTGAACATTTTTGGAAACTAGGAAATGTATGGAAATGATTTAGAAATGATTCAAAATAGAAAAGTGAACATTTTTGGAAACTTGGAAATGTAAGGAAATGTCAAGTTTAAAGAGCCAAACGAAAATTTTTGGAAACTTGGAAATGAAAGGAAATGACCTAGAAAATGTCGAGTTTTAAAGTTTAAAAGAGGAAATTAAGGCAAGGTGGCCTTAAGAGAAAAAGTATGTGAAATTTGACACAAAAACAGGCTTGGAAAAGTGGCCTGAAGATGCCACTTAGGGCCTCTGAAAATGGCGCCACATGCAAGGGTGTTGGGCCTGAGTTCGAGTCACAAGGGAAGCAAATAAAAGAAGTTTTATTTTGCTTCCAAAAGAGAGTTTGGACGGCACCAAGGCATTTGGAAAAGAGTCCTATTCTCTTTAAATTTCGGCTAAGGGGTGGATAAATGGTGATTTATTTTGATTATTTTCAAAGAGATAATTAGAGGATTATTCTTATTAATTTTAAATAAAGAGATAAAGATAAGAGGAGTGATGGCCAAGTAAGGGATACTAGGCCTAGTAATTTCGGCATTTAGGGGAAAAGAGAGGCCATTCTACCTATTTTCTTTTCTTCCCAACTAAGTCTCTGCCGAAAATTCCCTAGCAAACTCTCTTCTTTCTCTTTATCTTTGCCAAGCCGAAATCCTCTTCTCCCTAAATCCACCATTGCCGATTCTCCCTAAGAGCAAATCCCTCTCTTTTCAATTTAGTTGAACCATATCCATCTAGCTTCCAAGTATTCATAGCCGAATCTTTGAAGGGTTTCGAACAAAGGTGCAATCGTCTTCTTCAAATAAAGGAGAGATTTCGGGATCTTTTCTAGTGTCGACTTTTAAGGGAGATAGTTCGAGATCTAGCCAACCAAGGTTTCGACATCTCCATAACCAAGGGATACTTTCGAGATTTGGAAATCGGAGGCCGATTTCAAGAAGGAACTCAGCAAGTTTTCGGGATTTGATTTTTAATCCAATCGGCACAAGGTAAGTTTAAGTATACTAATCCTACTAGGATTTGGATTTATGGTCGAATGGCTTTTTATTAAATTAGTAAGTGATTAATCAAGTGTAGGGATTAAGGATCTAAGCGGTAGATCAGATTTCGGGATTTCAAGGAAATTGTTAAGCAAATCAGGTGTGTACCCCACACTACTTCATAATAAGTTTTATGGCTATGTCTAATTAAATATGTGATAATAAGAATAAGAAAGTGGCTAAGGTACCATGTTATGGTACTAAGTACTCAGGTACGTTTCCTACTCCTACTAGGAATATGAAATATGTTATTTGTAACATGAGAATAAGAATGTGATCTTTGGCATATTAATGCATATTACAAAATGGGGCATACGGGTTATTGAAAGGGGAAGTGAATGTGGTGACCTAAGACCACGAACACGGTGACCTAAGACCGTGGTATCTGAATGTGGTGACCTAAGACCACAGTAATCTGAATGCGGTGACCTAAGACCGCTATATCTCGAATGTGGTGACCTAAGACCACAAATGCGGTGACCTAAGACCGCGATATGGAGTGTAGCGGAAGGAGGGTCGACTTAGTAGTCCCCACGGTGTACAAAGGTTGGTGCGGGGAGTGTAGCGGATGGCTTATTAGGTTTGGGTTTGGGAATGCATCATAATTTGTATGCTATGATATGAATGCGTAACATTTGTATGCCTGATTCTATTTTGATTTAGTGTTTGTGTACACATTGAGTCTGTTTGACTCACCCGTTGGGGAATATTTTTCGGTGATGATCGGTGATGGACCGGGACTGGCGGAACTTGTGGTGGCCATGCTCAGCTTGAAGTTTATATTTTGTTTTATGGACTATTAACTTTTAAGCACTTTAAATTATTAGGGATTTTAATTGATGTAATAAGGCCATAGTGAACTCTTTTTATTTCTGCTTTTTAATTGTTATGTTATTAAATTTTATTTATTAAAGATTAGGTTAATTAAATTTAAAATAAACCCTACATGTTTTGTCACCTTAAATAAATGGATTTCAATATAAGGTAAATTGGTTTTCAACACAAGCCCAACCCAAAACAATTTTTTTAAATCGCACAAATTTTTCCTAAGGACAAAAGAACTTTGAACCGGTTTACTTGAGGAACATACCAAATCTGGTCAAAGCTCGTGGGCCGGGTTTGGGGTGTTTCAAAAATTCTAGAAGCATTACGATCGACAATAAGTATATCATCAAACATAAAGCAATAGAATAAAGAAATCATCACCAGATAATCTTTGAACAAAAACACAATGATCAAAATAGTCTTTTTATAGCCATGCTACCCCATAATAGACTCAAACTTCTTGTACCATTGCCTTGGAGCTTTCTTCAACCTATACAAACTCTTCTTAAATCTACATACATAGTCCTCTTTCACTTGTGCAACAAAACCCTCTAGCTGCTCAATGTAAAGCTCTCCCAAGGAAAAAAATTCACGTTCAACTGCTAAACTTCTAAGTCATAATAAGTTGTCAAACTCAATATAGTTTTAATAAAGGACATTTTCACAATCAGAGAAAATATTTCCTCAAAGTCAATCCTCTTTTTCTGACTGTAACCCTTAACGACATCTTAGAGTTATTTATCTTTTATTTTGGTAGGATTTTAGGATTTTAGCTTAACTTATAAGTTAATTTTAGTAGATTTTAGGAATTTTATTTTATTTATGTTTTAGTTAATATATATCATTAGTGTTAAATCAGATTTATTTTCGAGTGTTCTTATCCAATGTAGGTACAATAAAGCATGGGGAAATGGTAGTTTGACATAGGCAATTAAGAAAAATCTCCACTCCAATGAAAGATGTTTTCACCCCAAAGAACGTAGGCAAACGACTCTCTGCTTTAGTGAAAGATTTTTCTACCCCAGCGAAAGGAAATAGACAACTTTCTGTTCCAATGGAAAGATTGTCAGCTGGAGCAGCGCACATACCTGGATAGTTTTTAAGAGTTATTGTTTTTAGGGGTTATAAAAGGAAAAAAAATGACCTAAACAAAAAGGAGGAGAGAAGTCACCAAAACCTTCAAGCATTAAGAATCGATAGATTTCATCGAGAAGACTAAGTTTCTCCATTTATTTTCTTCTCGTTTCCTTTTTCTATGACTAGTTCTTGTTTTTATTTGAAGAAGTTTTTCAATTTTTCCATGAACTAAGTTTTCTTTCTAGGATTGCAATGGATTTCATGTTTAATTAATTGAATAATTTTCTATTTCCATCTTTTTATTTTATTTTTAATAAAGATTTGATTATTTATTCATTCTTGTTCTTTATTGATAATAGTCTAGCCAACTATTAGTCGGTCAAAACCTAAAGAAATCGGAAGAAGACTTTTCGTTTTAGGTCTAGAATGAATAACTCTTGGTCTAAATTAGATGGGTCAATTTGTGGTTCGTAATTAAGATAAGAATATATTTAATTACCTTGGTAGCCATAATTGGGGTTTGTTCTTAATCAATTTGGTCTGAATTATTGGCATAGGAATATAGCTCAATAGTTGGATTGAATTAATTACTTGGAAAAGAATCAAGGGAATCTTAGTACCTTAGGTTAGTAATAAACTCTATTAGGATAAATTGGGTAGAAATAGAACAATTAGCTAATACATTGGATGAAATTGTAATCCTGGGTTTTTATTGTTGATTGATTATTTCGTTTTAATTTCATTACCTATATTTATTTATTTGATTTAGTTTAGAAAATTATATTATCGATTTATTTCAATTGGTATTAGAGCAATATTTGGTGATTACCATTATAATTAGTAATAGCTTTCCATGAGATTGATATTTTTATACTACTTGTCACGATTTTTATACTTGTGTGTGCAATTTTTGATCAACAAATGACCAATCTAGCTTTGTATCGTGGAGTTGAATTATCTTATTGCTTCAACATGTAGCCCCACCAATTTTTCAAAGCTCTCTTACCCTTTAGCAATTTCACCAACTCAAAGCTATGGTTGTCATACAAGGGTTAAAATTCATCTTTCATAACTTCAATCCACTTATATTTGCATTCACTCTCTATAACCTCCTTATAACACTCTAGTTCTCCCCCGTCAGTCAAAAGAGCATACTCATCAATAGAATAGCTCACGGAAGATTGTTGATCTTTAGTTGATCTCTAAGGTGGAACTATTGGTGGAGCTATAGGTGTTTGGTGTTAATCATTCTTAAACTCATCTATAAGAGCATCAAAATCAACTATGCCCTGTTGGTCATCAATGTTATCTTCTTGCATATAATCTTGAATAGGATTTGAAGAAGAAGCTAAAGGAACCGGATCCATGTCGATCAAGTCGCCACTACTTTGTGGATCCGTCTTCTCTATCTTGTCAATATCTTTAATGGTCTAATCCTCAAAGATAACATATCTCTGCTTCTCAGAAGTTTGTTTTCAATTAGATTATACAATCTGTACCCAAACTCGTCATGACCGTAACCAATAAAGATACACTGTCAAGCCTTGGCATCCAACTTAGATCTCTCATCTTTTAGAATATAAACAAATGCCTTGTAGTCAAACACACATAGGTGATCATATGACATATATGTGCCAAACCAAACCCTATCCGATACATCACCCTACAAAGGAAGACTATGAGACAATTTAATCACAAGTGCACTATATACAAAGCTTCAGCCCAAAAAGATCTAGGCAACTCTGCATCTTAAAGCAAACATCTAACTCTCTCAATCAATGTTTGGTTCATTCTTTTAGCCAACCCATTCAATTGTGGAGTTTTCGACGGTGTCTTTTGATGTCCGATTCACTGTAATCAACAATAAACATTAAATGGTCCTATATACTTGCCACCATTATCAGTACGGATGCACTTCAACTTCTTTCCAGTCTCTCTCTCAACTAAAGCCTGAAATTGCTTAAACACATCAAGTACATAATCATTTACTTTCAAAGTATACACACAAAGTTTTCTTGAACAGTCATCAATGAAAGTCACGAAGTAAAATGCACCACCATGTGACCTAGCCTTCAACAGACCACAAACATTGGAATGAACCAACTCTAGCAAATCTAACTTTCTCGAAGGAGGATGACACTTAAACGAAACTCTTCTCTGCTTCTCAACTAGACGATGAACACAGTTCTTCAGTGTAGCATTCTTCAAACTCGAAAGATGATTCTTCTTGACAAAAAAATTAAGCCTCTTTCTTGCTCATGTGACTAAGTCGCCTATACTACAATTCTATTGAGCCATCATCTTTTGTCACATTCACCACAACTCGAAAAGTCAAAACCTACATCAAATATAAGTTCAAACTCCTCTTCTCTCGTGCCACAACCAATGCACCTTTAGTCAATTTCCATTGGCCCTTAATGAAAGTGTTATAAAAATCATCATCATCAAGCTTTCCTGTAGAAATCAATTTCAAACAAATATTTAATGTATGCTTAACATATTTAAGTGTCAACTTGGTTCCATTATTAATTGTAACACCCCTTACCCGTATTCAACACCGGAATAGGGTACGAGGCATTACCGAACTTACATCACAAGCTAACATACAAACCAAATCATAAATTTGCATCCTAATTAAAGCCATTTGTATTCAATCATAAAGTCCATAATATAAGCCTACGAGGCCCAAAACATGCTTTGGAAGTGGTTCGGGACTAAACCGAGAACTTAGAAAATTTTTACAAAACTTAGAAAATTTTTGCCATGTACAGGGGTCACATGCCCGTGTGGTTTGGGACACGCCCGTGTGGGCAGGCCGTGTCCCTTACACACGCCCGTGTCCATAACCCGTGTAACTCTCTAACTTGCAAGGCATGAACAAATTGAAGTCACACGGCCGTGTCACACGCCTGTGTTCTAGGCCGTGTGGTTAATTTAATTTTTATAAAATAGGTGCAGACTTCACACGGTCAGGACACACGCCCTTGCTTGAGGCTGTGTCCCTCACACGGCTAAGACACGCACCCGTGTCTCTACCCGTGTGCTAAATTCTGAGCATTCTATTTCTCAAAATTAAGGTGTAGGGGACACACGGCCAAAACACATGCCCATGGCACAGGCCGTGTGTGACACACGGCCTAGACACGCCCGTGTGTCTACCCGTGTGGACAAAATAAAGGCTATTTACCAAGCCATTTGCCACCCTCATTTACATACACACATACACAAGTTCCATGGCATGAATCATGGTATAATTAGGCAACCAAAACATCCACAATCATGTCCAATACATGTAAAATGCAATACCATTATCTATCATGCTCATGACATTTCATTATGCCAAATTAAACATACTAATTTCGCATTCAAAACACCACTAAGAATACTTTCAATTTGCATTAACTTATCAAGATAATCCAACATACCAATAAACCAAACTTACCCATTTCACAACAAGTCATTAAGCTACAGTCAACATTTAGCAAATCAATATAAACCACATCACCAAAGGGGTATTGGCACATACATGCATATATATGTATATAAGCTTATAATCAACTTAACCAAAATGAGCCAATTTACATGGCCAAATACCAAATTCAAGCCTTTGACAATTACAAGCCAATACATTTGGCCAAAATCATGATGACACGTATAACAAAATGACCAAGTCCCTATACATACCATATACTCAAAATGTTTAAGATCATCGATACCGAAAATGATAGTTTGATAGTGTGATGCGATCTCCGACAATCTCCAATCCGAGCTAGCTTGGTGACACTATAAAACATGGAAAGTAAAACGGAGTAAGCTATATAGCTTAGTAAGCTCGTATGTAAGAAATAAGCAAACCTTACCATATATTTAACATTCAAGTAATATAATATAAGACGACGTAATTTACCATAACCTCATAACCATATTTCATTTCATCACAACTTATCTTGAATTCATCATTTCGTGAATTTAATATTCATAAGCTCTGTGCACATACTTGTACCATATTGTAATGGTTTCATACTTATTCTCATCTTTGACATACCCGTTGAACCATTAGAATACTATTGGATACTCGGAAATCTTGCACACAAGGTTCCATATATGTAGCCAATGCTACCTCAATCATATAAAGCTCACTTTTGAGCTGATAACGGGCCTACTCACACAAGCTGTCAGTCGGGACGTAGCTACACGGTGCTGCTCACACAAGCTGTCAAGTAACCGCAACATATCTTGCGATACTCACCACCCAGTAGGGCGTGCAGGACCAGCACCCAGACCACATAAATCACATAATCACATAAATTCCTAGTGACATGTCACTTGTATCCTAATCTATTCCTAAAGTTCAATCGGGATTTCGTATTTGTCGAATCTACGTCGAACGTGTCTGTAAGGTCATTAATACAGTTCATGCAATATTAAAGCATTTAAAATGCAATTATAATAATGCTTATTAACATACGAACTTACCTCGGTTACAAAAATGACGTAAAAGACCTATTCGTCAAATACTTTGTTTTTCCCCCGATCTAGGTTCGAACCTCTTTTTTCTTGATCTATAATATCAATTTTAAATTATTTAATCATCACATTATTCAATTCAGCCCAAAAATCACATTATGGCAAAAATGTACATTTCAACATTTTACAATTTAGCCCCTAGGCTCGTAAAATGAATGTCATTCAATTTTATCATAACCCAAGCCTAGTCGAATATTACTTGTACTCATAACAACCCACATTTTTCATTTAATCATACTTTTCTACACATTTTATAACCTTTTACAAATAAGTCCCGATTTGATATTTTTACCAAAAATCACTTTACAAAGGTTGTTTAACTAACTATAAACATGCATTTTCTACCATCAAACATCAAAATACATGCATATTAAACATAGGTAAAATTCTAGACTTTAACTTTCTCTCAAATTAGTCCTTGGAATAGGTAGATCAAGTTACAACGATCTCAAAAATATAAAAATCATTAAAAACGGGACAAGAACGGACTTACAATCGAGCTTGAAAGCATGGCCAAACCCTAGCTATGGTTTCTCTTCAAAAATTCCACTAGGGGGGACTAAATTGAGAATATGGACACTTTTATTAGGTTAATTTTGTCTTTATTTACCAAATTACTAAAATACCCTTAATGCATAACTTTAAAATTTTACCTAGCCATGTCCATTTTTGTCCACCCTAAAGTATAATGGTCTAGTTACTACATAAGGACTTCCAATTAAAATTTCATAGCAATTAAACACTTTTAACTTATAGAATTCAAGTTTTGCATCTATTGCAATTTAGTGCTTCTAGACAAATTGAGTACTCAATCGACGAAATTTCTTAACTAAATTTTCACACAATCATTCTATCATGCTGTAGACCTTAAAGAAATAATAAAAATAAATATTTCTACTTCAAATTTGTGGTCCAGAAACCACTATTCCGATTTGACCCAAAAACGGGCTGTTACATTAATGACCATGGTAACATCTCTCACGTGAACAACTTGTACCAATCCATCATTACCCATCTTTAACACCTTAAGATCTCCAAGAGTATAAGATGTGAAGAACTCCTTCTGTGACATTACCTGAAGTGAAGACTGGTATCTATCACCCAATTAGTCTTGTCGCATGTTAGGTTGATCAAATTTTCATCACAAAGGATTGATAGATCATCAATAGTAGCAGTAACATGTTCAGATTTCTCCTTATTCCTTCTCTCTTGTTTATCACCGCTATCTTTATTATCTCATTTCCACTTGTAGCAAAACTTCTTGATATAACCTTTCTTACCACAATGATGATGCTTAAGATTCTTGTATCTTAATCTTGACTTGCTTCGGCTTTTATCTCTATCCTTTTCACTTTTTTCTTTGCTTCTCCCCCTACTTTTGGTAACTAGAACCTCGAACAGTGATGGAGAACCTTGGGACCTTCTTCTCACCTCTTCATTCAACACACCACTCTTAGCAATTTTCAAGGTCATAATACCCTTTTGGAGCAACATTAATGAGTGAAACTCGAAACGTTTCCCAAGAGTCCGGTAGAGTAGCAAGCAACTAAAGCCCCTTTTGGTTATATAAGTCCCATACCAAGTAGATGAGTCAACAAGCCTTGAAATTCATTCAAGTGGTTGGTTATAAAAGTCCATTTCTTGTAACTCAACATCATCTTTCTCTTAAGCATGAACAACTTGTTATTGTCGGACTTCGAAGCCTACAAGTTTTCAAGCTTCCATAATGTGTCTGCATGTGTCTCTTGATCAATGTGATTGTAAACATTTTATTTAATAAACCGAAAAAACCGCACACCTATTGATGCTCAAATTCTCACTCATTAATTTTTTTACTCTAGCTTTTGAGTAGCAAAAACATAAAGATGCAAAGCTTTCACAAATAGAAGATTTTTATTTTGTTTCGCCAAAGTTGATAATTTGTGACATTCAACATAATCATTTGATTAGTGCTAATTTTCATGATTATTGAGCACGAGAATGAAGCTTTGATACTAGTTTGTTAGGACGAAACTGAACTCGCTGAAATAATGTGGAAGCATAATTGATATTCTTACACTCCCAAAATATTAATTCGGCAATTATGGCAAACTCAATAACATAATATATTAATAACAAATGCAAATAAGCCACAATATCACGAGCAAAAATAATAAATTGAGACACGATTTTTATGTGGAAAACCCCTTTAAAGCAAAGGGTAAAAATCACGAGACTTGAAAGTCTACCAAAAAATTTCACTATAATCAAAATTTTGCTACAATATCACAACCAAACAACTGTAAAAAGTATACAACTTAAACAAGACTATGGACAAATAATATTTTGGATTGTGGGTGGTCGTACCATGGGGGAGCTCACTTGCTTTAGTGCCCTACATAAGCTGAAGTTTTGGGTGTTTAAATATTTAAATATGAATTCATCATTTGCATTGTTACAAATCTTTTTTAGTTTCATGCTCAACGTAATTTGAATATTTAATATATATATAATTTAAGATATTTATATTCTATTGATTTTATATTTTAAAATTAGTATTTTTATATCGTGTTATATTTTATCTACTTTGTAATTTCAAGTCGTGGCATTTGGTGTGTTAAAAATATAACGTCGGTAATGACAATATATCACAAAGAAAAGAGAAATAAAAATTAAAGAACACACAGATTTTACGCGGAAACCCTTTCGGGAAAAAAACCACGGGAAGAGGATAAGAAAATTTACTATGTCAAATTCGAATAATTACAAGAGGAATAGACTATGTCTATTTATAGGCTTGTAAAACCATATTCTAATAGGAGTGTAGTAAGATTGAAACACCTTATTCTAATCAATATCAAATAGATGGACTTTAATAAGGTTTATAAATCTTTATTTAAAATAAAATAAAAGAAGTGTAGTTCTATAGGGATTCTTCTTTTATTTTATTTTACCATTGTATTTTATTTTAAATAAGGATTCGGGTCACTTAATTCTAACAATCTCCACCTTGACACGAATTTTCAATGAACAAGTTCTTCATCGCGAACTCTCAACGAACAAGTTCCCCACCTCTCCCATAAAACCCCTTAAGGGTTTAACTTCAACAATGAACACCAACCAAGTCTAAGCAATGCTCAAACTTGGTTATAGGAAGTGACTTAGTCATCATATCTGCAGGATTTTCATGAGTACTAATTTTCCTCACAACAATATCACCACGAGCAATAATATCACGAACAAAATGATACCGAACATCAATATGTTTTGTTCTCTCATGAAACATTTGATCTTTTGTAAGGAAGATGGCACTCACATTTGTCACAAAATCTTTGTCTTGATTTGAAGGTCTTCATTGAGCTCACTAAAGAGTCCCTTCAACCAACTAGCTTCTTTACAAGCCTCAATAATCGCCATGTACTCAGCTTCAGTGGTAGACAAAGCGACTGTAGTTTGCAAAGTAGCTTTCCAACTGATTGCACAACCTCCGATCGTAAAAACATAACCAGTGAGAGATCTTCTTCTATCAAGGTCTCAAGCAAAATCAGCATCAACATACCCAATGACTCCATCTCTAGTTCTTCCAAACTGTAAGCAAACATCAGTAGTACCTCGTAAGTATCTTAAAATCCATCGAATGCTTTCCAATGTTCTTTCTGGGATTCGCCATGTATCACTAAGCTGCACTTGATCAGTATATGATAAATCGGGCGTGAACAAACCATAACATACATGAGAGATCCCATTGCACTAGAGTATGGAACATGTGACATGTACTCAATCTCATCATCTGATTGTGGAGACAAAGCCGATGAAAGTCTGAAATGGGCTGCTAAAGGAGTACTAATAGGCTTAGCACTCTGCATATTGAACCTACAAAGAACTTTCTCAATGTACCCCTTCTGACTTAGGTACAATTTACTTGCTTTTCTATCTTTGAGAATCTCCATACCAAGTATCTTCTTTGCTAGTCCCAAATCATGAGAAGTAAACACAGCTACTATTAACATGTCATCAACATAAAGAAGTAGATACACAAAAGAACCATCACTGTTGTTCTTAGAGTAAACACAGCCGTCAAAACTACTTCTTTTAAAATCATGAGAAGTCATAAAGGAATCAAACCTCTTGTACCATTGTCTTGGTGACTGTTTCAAACCGTAAAGAGACTTTTTCAGCAAGCAAACATAGTCCTCTTTTTCTGAGATTGTAAAACCCTCTGGTTGTTGCATGTAAATATCTTCCTCAAGTTCTCCATGCAAAAATACAGTTTTTACATCTAACTGCTCAAGTTCCAAATCATGCATGGCCACAATACCAAGCAAAGCTCGAATCGAACTATGCTTCACAACTGGGGAGAACACATCTGTGAAGTCCACTCCTGGAATTTGAACTATGCTTCACAACTGGGGAGAACACATCTGTGAAGTCCACTCCTGGAATTTGATTGTAACCCTTTGCATTGCTTTATATCTGGGTTCTTCAACTCCTGGAGTCCTTTCTTTCTTTTTAAACACCCATTTACAGCGAACAGCCTTTTTACCTTTAGGAAGTTTCACAAGATCCCATGTTCTGTTTTTGTGGAGTGATTCCATCTCCTCTTGCATAGCAAACATCCACTTTTCTGAGTCTTCACAGCTAACCGCCTCAGAATAATTAGATGGCTCTTGGTTTGCATCTATATCTTCGGCCACATTTAAAGCATAAGCAACTAGATCAGCCACGTCATACTTCTTTGGAGGTTTAATTTCTCTTCTAGTTCTGTTTTTGGCGATAGAGTATTGTGGTGAAGAAGCAACTCTATTCTCAATTTTTGTACTGGCTTGAAGAGTCGACTCTGTATTAATTTGATGCTCCACATGCTTTTGATTTTCTCTATTGGAAGAGTCTTTAAGAGATAAGTTAGGTAGCATAGCAGTTTCATCAAAACATCTCTACTAATCACAACTTTTCTATTTTCAGGACACCATAACTTATACCCTTTTACACCAGCTTTATAACCAAGAAAAACACATTTAATGGATCTCGGTTCCAATTTTCCATTATCAACATGAGCATACGCAGGACACCCAAAGATCTTTAAATCAGAATAATTAGCGGGATTACGGACCATACCTCTTGTGAGTCTTTTTCTCAATGGCAGCGGATGGAGATCGGTTGATCAAAAAAAACATCTGATGAAATTTGTTTACCAAAACGACTTTGGTAAGTTGGCATTTGACAACATACATCGAACCTTCTCCATAATCGTTCTGTTCATTCGTTCTGCAACGCCGTTTTGCTGTGGAGTATCACGAACTGTCAAGTGTCTCACGATTCCTTATGACTTGCACAGTTTATTAAACTCATCAGAACAAAACTCTAAGCCATTGTCTGTGCGGAGGTATTTTATTTGTTTTCCCGTCTGTTTTTCAATCATAGTTTTCCAAGACTTAAATTCGAAAAACACATCGCTTTTCTGCTTCAGGAAGAATGCCCAAACTTTTTTGGAAAAATCATCAATAAAAGTTAGCATATAATTAGCTCCACCTCTCGAAGGCACTCTTGATGGCCCCCACAGATCAGAATGAATATACTCCAACGTTCCCTTCGTGTTATGGATTCCTCTGGTGAATCGAACTCTCTTTTGCTTCCCAAAAACGTAATGCTCACAGAACTTCAGTTTGCAAATTCATTGCCCATCAAGAAGTCCTCTTTTACTCAATTCTGCCATGCCATTCTCACTCATATACCCTAGGCGCATATGCCTAAGTTTAGTAATATCATCATCTGACAAGGAAGAGGAAGCGACAACTGTATCACCAATAATAATAGAACCCTGCAAAACATATAACTTGGCAATCTTTCTCTGCCCTTTCATCACAACGAGGGAACCTTTAGAAATCTTCAAAATCCCACTTTCAGCTATGTATTTGTACCCTTTTGAATCAAGAGTACTTAACAAAATTAAATTTCTCTTCAATTCTGGAACATGTCGTATGTCACTAAGTATTCTGACAACTCCATCAAACATCTTAACTTTAATTGTTCCAACACCTGTGATTTTACACGAAGCATTATTTCCCATCAAAACAACACCTTCAGACACTGTTTCGTAAGTTGTAGACTTATGTGGAAGGTGCAGCCTGAATCAAGTATCCATTCCTCGCTCACTTTAGAATTGTTGACAGAAGCGACTAAAAGTTCACCATCGCTGTAGTCTTCTACAGCATCAGCTTCACCAGAATTTTCTGGTTGTTTTCCTTTTTGATTCGCAGCCTCCCTTTTAATCTTGTTCTGTAGCTTATATCACTCAGATTTAATGTGCCCTTTCTTCTTGCAGAAGTTATAAGTTTTACCTCTGTTTGAAGACTTTGATCTACCCTTAGATTTACCGCGAGGATTCCGTTCTTGTGTCCTTCCACGATCATCATCGACATTCGATCTTGTCTCCCACGAACAATGAGACCCTCTCCACGAGTCGGGTTTAACCACAAGATGCTTCATCTTATCATACGAGGTCAAAGAATCATAAACCTCATCAACTGTGAGAGACTCGCGGCTATATAAAATCGTGTCTCTGAAGGTTGAATAAGGCAGAGCAACGAACAAAGTAGAATCAACCCTAGATATTCCTTATCATCTTGAACCTCCATGGCCTCCAAGTTTGAGAGAATTTCTTTAAACAACATTAAGTATTCGTACCTGCAGACGTACCTTCCTCCAAGCGATGAGCATAAAGACGTTGCTTCATATGCAACTTGCTTGGTTAGAGTTTTCGACATACATATTTGTTCTAGCCTCTTCCATAATGCAGTGGCGGTCTTCTCCTTCATCACATCCTGCAAAATTTCGTTAGACAAATTCAGATGTAACTGTGTTAACGCCTTTCGATCCTTGCGCTTCTTCTCTTCCTCCGTCAATGTCGAAGGCATCTTATCTACCCCTAGCAGGGCTTCCTCTAAATCTATCTGTGCAAGAACTGCCTGCATCTTTATCTGCCACAACGCGAATCTGGTGTTGTGATCCAACAGCGGAATTTCATACTTCAAAGACGTCATTACCGTGATCGAGATGAAAAACCCGAAAGCTCTGATACCAATTTGTTAAAAATATAACGTCGGTAATGACAATATATCGCAAAGAAAAGAGAAATAAAAATTAAAGAAACCCTTTCGAGTAAAAAACCACGGGCAAAGGAGAAGAAAATTCACTATGTCGAATGCGAATAATTACAAGAGGAATAGACTATATCTATTTATAGTCTTGTAAAACCATATTCTAATAGGAGTGTAGTAAGATTGAAACACCTTATTCTAATCAATATCAAATAGATGGACTTTAATAAGGTTTAAAAAACCTTATTTAAAATAAAATAAAAGAAGTGTAGTTCTATAGGGATTCTTCTTTTATTTTATTTTACCATTGTATTTTATTTTAAATAAGGATTTGGGTCACTTAATTCTAACATGGTGGAAGAAAACAACTTAACTATTCGGCAGTGTCTTTGAAATCTAGGTATGCATTTCAGCTTTCAAGTGCTAGGCACTTGTGGTGTTGGATACAATTCTAAGCAACTAATCCATGAAATAGACATGGAAGCCAAGGAAAAAAGGCGAGTCAAAAGAGGATGAGTTACCCAATCTGTTGAGTTTAGCAGGAGAAGCCATAGCCAACAACCCTAACTTCAAATCCGTTTCAAAGTAATGGCCTTCTCTCAATTTTGCCTCTCCCATGCTCAACTTCACATAGATTTCATTGGGAAAGTGATGTGGAGAATAGGTATGCCAATGCCAATTCGGATGCACAGAGTCCCGGAGACATTTGCATCTTGCCATCACTTTGTTTACAATTTAATATTTTTGAAATGGCTGAAGATTTTCTTAAAATATCATGTGAATTTGGAGACTCTGATAAGTGACCTGTGAGATTAAAATATGTGTAACGATGAATTCTTCTAATTTGCTACTTTTCAAATTTACTTGAGAGAGGAGTGAGAAATTTTTTTTATTATTAAATAATAATTCTATCAAAACCAACTAAAATTCCCAAAATTACAAGGTTCGTGTTAAAACTGCGATGGAATTGTTCCAAATAATTTAAGTGAGTTCAAAATTCCCAATTCCCCAAATGTCGAAGAATTAGGGATTGCGATTGCGAGCATGAAGAGAAGCAGAACCTCCTCGCCTTCGGCAGAAACCATAGCCTACAATCACGACCTTCTCACCCAAATCCTCATAAGAATCCCTCCAAAACATCTCCTCAAACTCAAATTAATCTCTAAACAATGGCGTTCCCTTATTTCCAGCCTCCAATTCTCTCACTCCCACTCTCTTCACCACCAGAACCGAGGCTTTCTAACCCCATCAGCCCTCTTTCTAGGCATCGGCAACTACTACAGACCTCCCTTTGAATTACCCGCTCTTCCCTTAACTCCTGATACCAGACTTCCCGTCTTGGATTTCATTGTTGACCCACACTTCAAAATCCTCCAATCTTGCAACGGCTTGCTTTTGGGTCATTTTTATTACAATATTAATGAAAGGTTGAGGTACTTCGTCTGCAATCCAACTACCCGTAAGTTCAAAATGATTTCTTTACCTGTTTCCCAATTGGGTTCTTTGCGTGCTGTGAATTTAGCCTTTGATCCTATGAAATCACCTCATTATAACATCATTTGTATAAGGAAATTGCCTTCTCCAAATAAAAGGTTCGGTCTGTATATCTATTCATCAAAGTCTGATGAATGGGATTCTTCTTGGATTAGTTTTCGGGCCAACGAGTATATAAGGTTTGACCATGGTGTTTTCTGTAATGGGGTCTTTCATTGGAACAGTAACGGTAGGAAATCTTTGCGGTTTGATATGGAGAATAAAGTGTTAAAGAAAATGCCAATGTTGGCTCCTATGTTTCAAGCTCCGCAAGGCTCGGAGGATGAGGATAGTCGATATTTGGGGGAGTCTAGGGGCCATTTGCATCTTGGAGTTACATACATGCCACTTTGTTTTAAATTTAATATTTTCGAGATGGCGGCTGATTATTCTCATTGGTTTCTTAAATACTGTCTGAACCTGGATGATACTATGAAAGCTTTCCCTGACTTGAGGTTACCTGTTGTTGATATCTATTATGGATTCCATGTTTTGTCCGTTATCCGATCTGAAGGTGAGGAGTCAAAAGTTGTGATTCTCGTGGATTATAAAGCAATTTGCTATGAGCTTAAGGATGGGGTTTTGCTAAATGTTTATGAGCTAAAGCAGTGTCCGGAGACTCTCAATCGGTGTCCATTGAATTATATTGGAATTCAAGTCTATCAATATTTTGAGACACTCTCATGTGTTTGAGGGTCTAACAAACTTATACTATGATTGGATGCGGATCAATCTTCTCAGGTCTTATTTTAGTAAATAATCTAGTTTTTTTATGTTGTATGCTTAACATTGTGGTTACATAAAGTTGCAGTTATAGGAGTTGGGGTGATAGTGTTCTCATCACTAAGGAATTTTTACCTGTATCAAGTGAAATTAGCAATCTAGTTTGCCTGTTCATATTTACTGATTTCTATGATCTATGCTTCTTTTAAACAATATGTGCTGTATTCCTTCTGCACCTCCTGTTTGCGTGGCTAACCGCTTTTTATGTATGGTTCAAAATTTCTTGTTTGACTTCTAAGCTCTTTCAGCACAATCAATTAACCATTGGAACATGGTTCCCTATGCTGTCTTAGATTGACCATTTTTAACTTGTAAAAAAAAAAAAATTAAGTTTGTTAGAAATGAGAGAGAACCTAACAGGTAAGTGCGAGCAAATTTAATTCGATTCGAAAAAATCTATAAAAAAATTCAAATTTTGAATTAAATAATTTGAGTTATTCAGATCAACTAGAATAAAAAATTAAAATTTTTGATTTAACTCGAATATGAATTATACAATTCGAGTTATCCAAAAATTCGAATAAGAAAAGGTAAAACTATGCCGTTTTGATAATTTTTTGCTTTTTCTAAAGTTAAAATCATAATCATTAAGTTAAAAGGAAAAATTATATCATTTTGATAAATATTTACCCATTAAGTTAAAAAGTAAAACAAATTGAGTTCGGTTACTAAAATAGGATTCGTCAACTCGATTAACTTAAAATTTTTTAACTTGATTCGATTCGACTCGATTTGATCGAACACTCACCCCTAACAAAAGAAATTTATCTCATCATATTTATTTGATATCATTTGTTAACTGAAACTTCCATGTTCCTTGAATTATCACTTTTATGATTAAGATGAGTACGAAGGCCTTTTCTAGCGTTCATTTACTCAAAAACCTTTTGGAACTAATGCTGGGCAAAATCGTGCATCAGTGTGGCTTTTTCCTGAGTTTAAATATGTATGCATTTAACCTTGGGGAAAGATGCTAACTGCTAGCAATCTGGAAAGAAGGCTTGCCCTTTATAATATAATTCTTCAAGAATATAGATCTAACTCTTTGAGTCTCACTATGCCTATTGTGTAGGAAATTGACCAATTTTAGTACATTCCGCTCGAGCAGAATAATAAGTTGATTAGGAATGGCACATGGCGTCAGTAACGGTGGTGGAGGCTGACAGTATGATATATATAATTCAATGATGGAGCTACTGTTGAGCTGGGCAGTAGGTTTTGATATGCAAAGTTCCATTAATAGAAATTTGATGGGTGCTTGGAGAAATTCAGATATTGTGAATGCAGACTACCAAGTTCTCAGCCCTTTTTCACTGGATCGGAATTCACAAAGACATCATAAGGTCAGCTTTCAGTCTTCATTGGTTCTTGTCTTTAGTTTATTGTATTAATCTTTGTGTTTTCATGCAAATACTATCGTACTAGGCAATTGAAGTTTAACCAATGTGAACTGTAACGAATTGCCTGTTTTGGATTTAAAAGGTTGAAAGCATGAGTAAACAGTTAATTTTAGGGCTGTGCTTGTTATGCATGTATTATTGTAAATGTTTATTGCATTGTATATAGCTATATGTTAATTCCAGTTCTCTGAAGTCGTTTTTTCCGGTCATTTGGGGTTTAGCATTAAGAGATTGCTTGGTAGGGTGGAAAAAAAATTAGAAAGATAAAAAATTGAAGGAGTAGAAAAATAGAAAGAAAATATATATTTTTTCTATTGTGTGCTTGATAAGAAAGAAAAATTAAAAGAAAAAATAATTTTCTTCTCATTCACTACTGGGTGGAGTTGAAAAATCAGAAGAATGAAAATGGAACTTTTAAAAAATTGCATAATTTTGAATTAATTTACATCTCTCACTTTTTCTCTTTTTTTATCATTTCAATTTAGGATGATTTGTGTTTATGCATTAGGATGGAAAATGATTGCTTGCTATACATATTATCAAAATTAATACAAGGCCTAATTATGCTTCTATCCATTTACTCTTTAAACTTTTGAAATTTAGTTCCTGTACCGACACTCCATCTCTTAAGGCTCTTTCTCCCTGTCCAGCTCTCTACAGTCCTTCCTCGTTTTCCTCCATCTCAACACCACCTGTAGTTCTCAACCCTCCAAGTGAACTGCCACATCAATCTCCTCCAACTCTTACTCCTCAACAATACTAAAAGTACAAGTTGTAATAGAAAACAAGAACGTGACCAAAACATGTGCATCCCACGCTTGTTTCTCATTCAGAGTGAGTCATGTAAAGCAATCGACATGAGTAACCTTAACTACATTTCCTTTTTCTCTCAGCACATTTTGCCCTTAAGTCTAAATTACCTTGAATTCAACTTTTCAAAGTTTATAATCACGTTGAAACAAAAGAAATGAAAAACCAAATAATTCTAACAAAGCAAAAACTATGTTGGTAGGTGAATTTGATTGCAAAATTTTTGGAGAAATTACATGTTTGATTAGAGGTTGGATAGCAAACCATGGGCAATCAAGAAGGAAAGAGAGAGATATAGTGAATTCGACTTAAGGTAAGTGATGAGTTGTCTATTATGGAAAGGGATTGGACTTTGATTGTGGTTATCCAATTTTGGTAATTATTTATATTTTATTTGGCTTTTGCAATGTTGGGGGAATTTTGAATAGGAGCTTTGGATTTTGGTTGATTATGTTGGGGAGTTTCGAGTGTAGGATTGGCATTAATGGTTAGGTTGATGGTCAATAAGGATGCTGGAATTTTTATATTGTTTTGTGATATGCTTTTGGGGTGTGATTATTGTTGAGGTGGTTCATTTATGGAAGATTGTTTAATGCTTTGCCTGCTATATTTGTAGTATTGTGGATTCAATTTTTTTCTGCTGTTCTGGGTATCGTTTCTAAGTATTTAAACTGCTGTTTTCTTGTTATGGGGTTGCTGCTTTCCGTTTTGTTTCAGCTTTTTCGTAGGGTAGGCCTCAATTTTTATATTTTTTTGTCAATTTGATACTTATTCTTTTTAGCTAATTCAGCCATAAGTTTTCAAAAAGAGTTAAACTATTCTTTTATCAACGTGACAATCTGTATGACAGCTTGCATGTAGTTTATGATGACATGACTCTATTTATTTTATATCTCACATCAATAAATAATTTTAAAATTATAAAAAATTCGAAAATGAAAACTTTGGCAAAAATTCAAAAATAAGTTAGCATTAAGTAGGATAGATTGCTATATGGTCTGTTTTGTTTAAAATTTTAATATTTTAGTCAATAATTTCGTAAAAAATTAACTATTTAACTATTTTTGAACTGTTGATTGTCAAATTCGATTCTTTTTTAAAAATTTAAAATTAAATTTAATTATAAAAAAATAAATGGTAAAGTGATAAAAATATAAACATTAAGTGTTAAATTTATATTTATATATATATTTTTTTGCAAAATTTGAAATTAGTTATTTCTTCGCAAGGCTATCACAAAAATTTATATATTCAAGCAAATTCCTAAAGCAAAAATCTCTCTTTGGGTTGTCTACATTTGGTTGTTCAAATAAGAAAAATGAAGAATTAAAAAAAAAAAAAATCAAAACAATGAAATAGATAGATTCTTGATATAACTATTATATTCAAAATTATAATATAATTAAAAAATTGTCTTCGGCAATAGCGTCTTTGAATACAAGGCTTAATTTTCCTTAAAATAATAAGCATAGTTTTTAACTTTAATCTTGTATTCTTCAGCATCCAACATTTAATTTTAACACTATAAATACTTACTTCCGCCATGGTTTTTGACAAAAAATCACAAACTTTAGAGCAACAAATTGAAATTAATGTTACCTTCTCTAAGCTTAAATCAAATGGCTCTTGTTCGTTGATTAATTATTTGGTTTTATTTACAATTTAGTCTTTGAATTATAATTTTTTTTATATTGGTACATAAATTTGTTTGGTTCCAATTTAGTATTTAAAATTTTGTTCCATTAAACTTTTTGGCCCTGAAATTAACAGTGTTAAAAAAGACTAACCAATCAGAACATGTGACATGTTCGAAAAAAAAAAATATTTATAAATTTTTTTAAATTCTAAAAAATAAAAATTATAAAAAATATTACAAAATTTAAAAAACTAATTTAAAAAAGATAAATTTACAAAAAAAAAACTGTAAAAAATCATCAAACATTATAAAAAATTGAAAAATTATAAAAAAATAGTAAAAAATTTAAAAAAAATTTAAAATAAAAAAATTTAAAATTTTAAAATTGGCAGAATTACATGTATATACTGAAAAAATCATTTGAAAAACTATGTTTTCTAGAAAATTTACCGATCTACATTGTCTAGAAAATTTACCGATCTACATTGTTTTTGGAGAGAGAAATAAAAACACGTCATACAAGGCGTTTTCACTGATCTTCTAAAGAAAACGAGTCACGTAGGACGCACTTTCTTCTCTTTCCTAAAAATGCGTCCTACGTGGAGCGTTTTTACTTTCGTAAATTGTTCTTTTTTTTTCTTGTTGTTTGAAATTAGAAGTTTGTATATTTATCTTTTCCCGTGTTCGAGATAAACATTATTATAGTTTTAAGGTATGTTTAAATTTACGGTGGTGCCGTGGAGCTGGGTGACTTATGAATTTCATCTGGCATGTGAGCATGGAGCCATCAACTGAAAAGCTGGATTGCGTTGAAACTCAAAGTCCCAGTTGACGGTGGTTATACGGTTGAAGTGTAACTAGGGCTTCAATTTTACAAAGTTTATGATATTAAGGGATGGAGCATAAATGGGGCCCCAGTTGGCAGTGGTTATGCTGGCACGACAATGAGTTTCTCATAATCAAAGAAGATGCTGTACACACAGAAACAAAAGTACGAGGAAGAAAAACAAAGTGACGTTTTAGTATATTCAAGTAATTCATTGGAAATGGATAAAACGATTCTTTGATTATGCTAAAACGCCACTGCATTTTTCTTCATCGTACTTCTGTTTCTGTGTTGTACAACTTCCTCATTTGATGATGAAAAAAAATCGTTGTCGTGCTTGCATAACCACCGCCAATTAGGGCCAAATTTATGCTCTGTCCCTTGGCAGCATATCCTTTGTAAACTTGAAACCTTGGTTACACTTCAACCCGAGATGATATAATCACCATCAACTTGGAACTCGAGTTGCAATGCGATCTCGACTTCTCGAATGATGGCTCGACGCTCACACGATAGGTGAAATTTGCAGGTCACCCGGCTACGCGACATCATTGTGAACCCAAACATAAATTAAAACTAAAACAATGTCTCTCTCAAAGCAAGGGAAATAAATCTTCAAACCCGAAAATTTCAAAATGCAGGAGAAAGAAAAAAAAATTTAGAGATGTGGGTGATGTAACATCCCCAAACCCGGCCCATTCACTACGACCGAATCTGGTTATGTTAGTGAAAATATTTCAGACTTAGAATAAAATAGTAAAAATTTATTTGCTCTTGGAAACCATGTTCTTTTGAAATTATAGCCACATGTTTAATAATTCCATATTTGAATAAGTAAGTTATAAAAATATAACCATCTTCACATAGTGTTTCAATTTAAACAAACCATAATAGAGTTAATAATAAAATGATACCAAAATAATAAAATAAATCCTTATTACAACCATTATTTGAATGAAATACTTAATATTTAATATAGCCAAAAACATCTCCTTCGGCATGGGCCACCATGTATCCTCTCCGATCCCTAGGTCCATCTCATGAATCACCTGAAATGTTAGGAAAATAATTGGGTGAGTCCACAGACTCAGTGCATAACCACAACACAAATTTCCCACACGTATGGGCTTGGCCCATACCCACACAATCCTCAAAACAAATCATGCAAAGATGCACTTCAACCCAACCTACTATCCAACCGTGTGCGCCAACCTTAGCGGACTCCTGCCTAAGGCCGTGGATAAACCACCACTGATCACCTCGTGATCCAAAATATTACCTTGGCAACTCTCTGCTCAAGGCCGTGGCTGAGCCACCGATCAACCAAAATGATCTCAACCTCAATATCTGTCTATGGTGATGCACATAGCCATCAGCCGCCGAGATGGGCACCGAGCCACACCTCCCTTGAGGTAGCACAAAGCTAGCCTTCAAGCGCTAATGTAGCCTGAGCTATCATTAGACCACGTACATCCTGTGTACACTTCTTCCTTCTTCAATCCAATCCCATGCCCATGTGTCAATAAATCATGCAAGAATATCATATAGAATGAGTATTTATCACTTATCACTACCACATTGTACATATATAAATGTATATCAAGATTAACTTACCATCACCAGTTACTCATCACTTATGCCATTATAACCGGCTATTACACATAATACACATATAAACATGTTAGCAAACCAAACCACAGAAATAGTGCGATGATTACGCACCTAAATGATACCAAAACCCGAAACGCTACTTCTACGCTTCACACTGCAGACTAACGGACTTACAAAAGGTTCCCAAATGATAGGCTCTTCTCCCCTACAATCGGCCTTGGCATAAAAACAATGAACACTTAGGCCATTCGGCCAAGACAAAAACTATAGCACAAAGAAAACTAACACACCCTTACCTTGCTAACCACTACCCTTTGCTCTAACAAGAATCCACCACCACCGTGAAGTTCGGCTCGGGGACTTGCAACAAAAGTGGAGTAAGAGAATAAATGGTGATTCGGCAATGACTCTAAAATGGTGTTGAGATATTCGGCAATGGCGGGCTTTTAAGGGTGATCTCGGTTTGAAGCAAGGTCAAAGAAAAGGGGTGAAGGGAGAGGGAAAAATGGATAAGCCAACTTCCGGCTTTGGCTACAACAAAATGAAAGGAAAAGAAAGGGTGTTCTTGACTTATTTTCAAGCAAGAGACTAAGGGAAAATAAAATAGAAGAAGCAAGAACTTTTAGTGAGGGAGAAAGCAAATGGTGAATGAACAATGAGCACCTCCCCCCCTATTTATACTATTCGGCCAAGCTTCAAGCTCCCAAAAAAAATCCTAAAATCTCTCCTAAAACACCTCCCTTCCATCCATTCAAAAAGATTTGAATGGGTCAAACTTACCTAGCCAAATTCAAAAAAAAGAAGACCAAGTCTTCATCCACCTTTTTAGCATCCAAAAACCGTCCCACCTTCAAATTTGCTGCCAAAAAGAATAAAATAAAATAAAACCCCAAATGCCACTCACATGGTTCAAACCTGGAACCATGCTGCTGCACACCTTACCCCCAACGCCCAGGCCACTCGGCCACTTTGATTTTTATGACATAAAGCCCCCAAATTTATTTTTAAACCCTTCCTACTTCAGCCCATCACAAGCAAAATATAAAACGCCCAAAACTGCTGCTCCAGCCCTCGAACCCGCGCTCTCTCCTCTCTCCAGCGCCTAAGTGACGCACGCTAGCCACTTGGACCAGCTGCTTCTTGTGTCAAAACACGCCCCCACTTCTTTTTTAAGGCCTCCCGCCTTGTAACGCCAAGATCCAAAAATTAAAACCAGCCTGCTGCCTCTTTGATTCGAACCCAAGACCCTCAAAGGCGCTACTTCCAGCCCCTTAAGCAGCGCATGAAGCCACTTTGCCAAAGCCTCTCATGTGTCCTATTCTCCCAATTAATTCCTTTAAGGCCTCCCAAAGCCAAGCTCCCCTTTATTACTTAAAAATCCAAAATTTTCCAAAGCCTTCCCCTTTAATCCGAGCATTCATAACACCTCTCACACACATCCAAGCATACCCAAAACCTACTAGAACACGAATTATACCCAACCTGCATAGCCCCTAAATCAGGGTGTTACAATTCTACCCTCCTTAAAATAATTTCGTCCTCGAAATTACTTGGCTAGACTAACGGTCCACGTCCTAACTCTCCAAACTTACACTATCGCTGCGCACTCTGATCTTAATAAAGCTGTGATTCCACCTTGACCACGTCCACGACAACCACGTCCCCTAGAACTCATATCTAGCGTCGCGATTTAATCTGTTTAAAAAGTTTTATGCATTAGGAATTTTGTTCCACTGTTTTATCCACGAGCAAATTTTATGAACAGAAGTTTCTAGAAGTCGTTCTTTCGAGCAATCAAAGTTTCATCTCAAGTTCTCTGTTCTAATTCAAACATTCACATACTTCACTAAAGACACATTCATTCATCCATGTCACTTTCTTGAGCATTCCCAACCCAGGGGTAATTTCGTCATTTTCCTATAGGGGTATTTCGGTAATAACTCAGGGTCAATTTGAAAATAGTTTTCAAATTAAAGATATTTCAAAGTTTACAAAATCACAGGGGTCATCTTGAAAAATTTGTTTTTCAAACCAGATGTGTTGTAAAAATTTCAGAAATCGGGGTTATTTCAGTAATTGGGGACGTTAAGGGCATTTTCGTAAATTTCCCAAATCAGGATATCTCGATATTTGTAAAATGAAGTTTTGATACTTTCGTAATGTAAGAACATTTTAGTAAAAATCGAGGAATTATGAAAATTTTGAAACCAAGGGCATTTTGGTAATTTTGTAAATCGAGAAAACATCTTTCAAAATCGATTTAGAGCTTACAAACCCAAGGAGTAGAGTTGAAAATTTTAAAGCAGGGAATTTTAAAAATAGCAAGACTAATTCCCTTTCGGGTTTTTATAATTGGTTTAGCCTATGAACAAGTCCTCTTGGTTAAGGTGAGCCGTAGCTACGCACTGGTAGGATTCAGTGAAGAGAGGTGAGTCACGAGGACTGCTAAGTACCGTGCTCTTCCGGATCCACTCCTGAACATGCGCACAATGGTTGCCACACCTTAACTCGGCGACTTAATCACGGGTTTGTTTAGTAACCTTAAGTCTTATGCATGTGTTTGAGTAGACTAGTCCTAGGGTTCAATAGCCCTAATATTCTAATCTCTGAGCCCAACTAAGCCCATAACAGATTCATATAACAATTCACTTGAAGTCTGAAGTACTTACCTGCGGACTCGGGTAGGAGGTGCAGTGCCATGCGAATACCTGAAAATGTTTCATAAAAACCCGTATTTTTGAAAAGCCCATTTTGAAACGTTTTTGGGCCCAAAACCCTCAAAGCCGAGTTTTGAACCGGGCTCGACGATAAAAAGCGTAACATCCCCAAACCCTACCATTCACTACGACCAGAATCTGGTTATGTTAGTGAAAATATTTGAGACTTAGAATAAAATAGTAAAAATTTATTTGCTCTTGAAACCATGTTCTTTTGAAATTATAGCCACATGTTTAATAATTCCATATTTGAATAAGTAAGTTATAAAAATATAACCATCTTCACATAGTGTTTCAATTTAAACAAACCATAATAGAGTTAATAATAAAATGATACCAAAATAATAAAATAAATCCTTATTACAACCATTATTTGAATGAAATACTTAATATTTAATATAGCCAAAAACATCTCCTTCGGCATGGGCCACCATGTATCCTCTCCGATCCCGGTCCATCTCATGAATCACCTGAAATGTTAGGAAAATAATTGGGTGAGTCCACGGACTCGATGCATAACCACAACACAAATTTCCCACACGTATGGGCTTGGCCCATACCCACACAATCCTCAAAACAAATCATGCAAAGATGCACTTCAACCCAACCTACTATCCAACCGTCGCGCCAACCTTAGCGGACTCCGCCTAAGGCCGTGGATAAACCACCACCGATCACCTCGTGATCCAAAATATTACCTTGGCAACTCTGCTCTCAAGGCCGTGGCTGAGCCACCGATCAACCAAAATGATCTCAACCTCAATATCTGTCTATGGTGATGCACATAGCCATCGGCCGCCGAGATGGGCACCGAGCCACACCTCCTTGAGGTAGCACAAAGCTAGCCTTCAAGCGCTAATGTAGCTTTGAGCTATCATTAGACCACGTACATCCTGTGTACACTTCTTCCTTCTTCAATCCAATCCCATGCCCATGTGTCAATAAATCATGAAAGAATATCATATAGAATGAGTATTTATCACTTATCACTACCACATTGTACATATATAAATGTATATCAAGATTAACTTACCATCACGATTACTCATCACTTATGCCATTATAACCTAAGCTATTACACATAATACACATATAAACATGTTAGCAAACCAAACCACGAAAATAGTGCGATGATTACGCACCTAAATGATACCAAAACCCAAACGCTACTTACGCTTCTCGCACCCGCAGACTAACGGACTTACAAAAGGTTCCCAAATGATAGGCTCTTCTCCCTACAATCGGCCTTGGCATAAAAACAATGAACACTTAGGCCATTCGGCCAAGACAAAAACTATAGCACAAAGAAAACTAACACACCCTTACCTTGCTAACCACTACCCTTTGCTCTAACAAGAATCCACCACCACCGGGAAGTTCGGCTCGGGGACTTGCAACAAAAGTGGAGTAAGAGAATAAATGGTGATTCGGCAATGACTCTAAAATGGTGTTGAGATATTCGGCAATGGCAGGCTTTTAAGGGTGATCTCGGTTTGAAGCAAGGTCAAAGAAAAGGGGTGAAGGAGAGGGAAAAAATGGATAAGCCAACTTCCGGCTTTGGCTACAACAAAATGAAAGGAAAAGAAAGGTGTTCTTGACTTATTTTCGGCAAGAGACTAAGGGAAAATAAAATAGAAGAAGCAAGAACTTTTAGTGAGGGAGAAAGCAAATGGTGAATGAACAATGAGCACCTCCCCCCCTATTTATACTATTCGGCCAAGCTTCAAGCTCCCAAAAAAAATCCTAAAATCTCTCCTAAAACACCTCCCTTCCATCCATTCAAAAAGATTTGAATGGGTCAAACTTACCTAGCCAAATTCAAAAAAAAGAAGACCAAGTCTTCATCCACCTTTTTAGCATCCAAAAACCGTCCCACCTTCAAATTTGCTGCCAAAAAGAATAAAATAAAATAAAACCCCAAATGCCACTCACATGGTTCGAACTCGGAACCATCTTTCTTTGCACACCTTACCCCCAACGCCTGTGCCACTCGGCCACTTTGATTTTATGACATAAAGCCCCCAAATTTATTTTTAAACCCTTCCTACTTCAGCCCATCACAAGCAAAATATAAAACGCCCAAAATCTTTGCTCCGACCCTCGAACCCGCGCTCTCTCCTCTCTCCAGCGCCTAAGTGACGCTACGCTAGCCACTTGGACCAGTACTTCTTGTGTCAAAACACGCCCCACTTCTTTTTAAGGCCTCCCGCCTTGTAACGCCAAGATCCAAAAATTAAAACCACCTGCCTGCCTCTTTGATTCGAACCCAAGACCCTCAAAGGCGCTACTTCCAAATTTCTTAGCAGCGCGCATGAAGCCACTTTGCCAAAGCCTCTCATGTGTCCTATTCTCCCAATTAATTCCTTTAAGGCCTCCCAAAGCCAAGCTCCCCTTTATTACTTAAAAATCCAAAATTTTCCAAAGCCTTCCCCTTTAATCCGAGCATTCATAACACCTCTCACACACATCCAAGCATACCCAAAACCTACTAGAACACGAATTGTACCCAACCTGCATAGCCCCTAAATCAGGGTGTTACAGGTGAGGTGAGGAGGTTTAGGTTTAGTGCATTGATATAGAGAATGAGGAAGGGTAAAATGGGAAATTATTTTCTATCCCAGGAATCCCAGGTTGCAGGTCTCGGATGGATTGAAACCCCCAGAGGCAAAAAGCTCCGTGCAGGAGGTGTTTTCATCTGGCATGGCAGTGAAAATGTTTCCTTTTGCATTTTTGACTGGAAAATGCTTCCTGGTAAGGGCGTTTTCAAAGCATCACTGACATGTCAGTTGAAAACGCCTCCTACAAGGGGTGTTTTATCTCTAGGGTTTTCTATAGCTCCGAATTCCTAGGATAAAATTTAAGATTCCTAAAAAACGCACCTTTGGGGGAGCGTGTTTTACCCCTGAAAATTCTATAAGCATAATACTAGCATTTGGTTTTCCATACGACTTTTGAAGTAGGTTGTTGAAGGTTACTTGCCATTATAAGCAACAAGTGTTGTCGTGCAAGCTTGGATTTCATTCCTACATTGTTGTCGAAGCAAAGGTAAATCGTAAAATTACATGTAGGTTTAGGGTTTTGAATGATAAGAACTGTGTTTTTTTACTATGTCCTTGGTTTTAAACATGTGGGAAAAGGTATTTTTGTCGAAATGAGAAGACGAGTCAGAGCAGTTATCCATTACAACGGTCAAATTTGTGAGAACGAGATTGGCCCCATTTTTGTATCAGCACAATCCGAAGATCTGGCATTCAACCGTAGCTTAACATTGAAAGAGCTTCAGATAAGGATTAGGCGTAAAGTAGGGATTTAGAGAATAATTTTGAGCCTCAAATGTAGATATCTCTCGTCATATGACTTCGTTAGATGTATCATCTATGAGATTAGGAGGGATAATGATCTGGAGTAGGTGATCGAATCCCATTGCTCCAGTGGGTATACTGTACTGGAGTTGTATGCTGACTTCATCGAAGAGGATGAAGGTGATTTGAGCTCGATCGCACGGTGTTAGCGAAGTTCCACTCTGGGTTAAGAAGCTGAAAGTCCCACCATATGTTTGTGTGGTGGATTCACAACATTGCTGCGGAGCTTATACCAAGACCCGTCAGAATCATCATCAATGGTGAGGCATTCGTCGATTTTGCCCTTCGATGCCAATTTAGGGGGACAATCGATTGTATTCAGTCATCGGGCGTACGATACACCTGCATGAAATTCCTTAATTCCTTTGATTTTAACTTTGGGGCACCGATGATCAACACCAGTAACACTCAGGAAGGTATGTCATCAAGTTACTAGGGTGGGTCAAACAGAAGTGATTTTAAGGCTGATGCCAGATTCATAAGGACGAATGGTTTACTCCCGACAACCTCAACCGGTGAAGGCACATCCAGACAACCTTCAGAGGATGAGGAGGTCGAAGATGATTGCATGATAGATAATGACCTAATGGAGGAGCCCAGGCCGGATGGTGCGGAAGTTGCAGTTATATTAAAACTAGATCCCATTCCCACTGAATCGGAGGATGGTAGATCTGACGGCTAGGCTTCAGACATTGCCCGATAGGATGAACCCGGTTTCACTGTGTACGAACCCCCACCCCACATACGTACCCTTGGTCTTGCTTTTGAGGATGATTTAGAATTCCTAGACCTTCCTCATAGAAGACAAGGGCGTGCAACTTCGTCTCTAGATTTTGGCCATTTAGAAGTTGGGATGGAGTTTGAATCCAAAGATGCTTTTGTGACCGTAGTCAAGCGGTACAATATACATCTTGGAGTGAACTTCATCGTTACATGCTCCTGAGTGGAGAAATACGAGGCAAAGTACACATCACGATAAACAGGCTGTCAATGGAAAATCATGGCATCCGTGAGGAAGAGCTCGACATTCTAGACCATTCGAAAGTTTACCGCGCCATACCGTGCTATATCACAAGGCATGGTTGGTAAAACAAAAAGGCTTAGAGAACATTCAAAGTCAAATGAGCATTTAACACTCTCAAGGTGAACAGTGATTTTCGACTTAATGTGTCTGCAACCACATTAGCCTCTCCTGGATGATAGTTAATAACAAGATCATAATCTTTCAATAGTTCGAGCTATCGTCTCTACCTCAGGTTCAATTATTTTTGAGTCATCAAATATTTCAAACTTTTATGATCAGTATAAACATGACATCTTTCACCATACAAATAATATCACCAAATCTTCAATGCAAAAACAATCGTGGCCAATTCTAGATTGTGAGTCGGTTAATTCCTCTCGTGTGGCTTTAACTGTCGAGAAGTGTATGCTATTAATTTTCCAGCTTGCATCAATACACAACCTAATCCACTGGGCGACGCATCACTATAAACAACAAACTCTTTTCCGGATTCAGGCTGAGTCAGTATAAGAGCTTCCATCAACATATTTTCTAGCTGATCAAAACTCTGCTGGCATTTATATGACCAAATAAACTCAACATTTTTCTGTAATAGCTTGGTCATCGGTAAAGCAATCACCGAAAAATTCTTAACAAATTGATGATAATAACCAGCTAAGCCCAAAAAACTACATACCTTAAAAACATTCTTGGAGCTTTCCAATTGACAATATCAGAAATTTTGCTCGGATCAATACGAATTACATCCGCTTAAATTACTTGACCAAGAAATCCAACCTCTCTGAGCCAGAACTCACATTTACTGAATTTTGCATACAACTGTTTCTCGCACAAAATCTGTAATACAATTCTTAAATGTTGAACATGCTCGGATTCTATTTTTGAATAGATCAATATATCATCAATAAACACAACTACGAATCTATCCAAATGAGGCTAAAAAACCCGATTCATCAGATCCATAAAAGCAGCAGGGGTATTGGTTAATTTGAATGGCATTACCAGAAATTCATAATGACCATAACAAGTTCGAAAAGTAGTTTTCGGCACGTTAGCATCTTTAACCCACAACTGGTAATATCCCGATCTGAGATCTATTTTTGAGAACACCGTTGTACCTTTCAACTGATAAAACAAATCGTCGATACGAGGCAAATGATATTTATTCTTTATCGTAACTTTATTCAACTAGCTGCAAATAATACACAATCTCAACGGCTCGTCTTTCTTTTTCACAAATAACAAAGATGCATCTTAGGGAGATACACTCGATCGAATAAAACCTTTGTCTAACAATTCTTGCAATTGTGCTTTAAGTTCTTTCAACTCAGCTGGTGCCATTTGATACAGTGTGATCGATATCAGAGCAATCCCAGGCATCTGATCAATTACAAATTCAACTTCACGTTCCAGTGGCAATCCCGGTAACTCTTCAGGGAACACATCTGTAAACTCATTCACAATCAGTACTTGATCAAGCTTTGACTCCGGATCTCGAGTATCATGTATGTAAGCCAAAAATGCATCACAGCCTTTATAAATCAATTTCTATGCCAAAATAACTGAAATAACTCTAGTAACACTGTTTGATCTATCTGACTCAATTGTAATTGTTTCACTAGTCTGACATCTCAGATCAATCCATTTTAGTCTACAGTTTACTACAACATTATGTAGCGTCAACCAATCCATTCCCAAAATGATATCAAATTCACGAAAGGGTAACAACATCTGATCGACATGAAAGTCACAGCCTTGTATTCTTAGTGGACACTTCCGACATATTAAATTTGTAACACCCTATCCAGGCCTAGTCGCCAGGCCCGAATACGAGATGCCACACCACCATCTCATCTCATTTAAATTAAACAGAAAGCTAGATTCAATAAGTCGAATGTCTTTTGTTAAGTCGATTAAGGATTAATTATCATCATTACATGCAAATATTTCGTTAATCGATCACACCAACATCCAGAGTCATGCATAATGATCAATTAGCGAAATTTCTCAAAGATGTCCGTAGGTATCGATACTGATAATCAGGTATCGATATTTTCCTATAGAGGTATCAATACCACTTGGAAAAATGATACCAATTGAGCATTCTGTTTCTCGATTCAAAAATCCATCTGTCAAAAATTATCGATACTTCGAACCAAGTATTGATATTTTTCCTCGAGTATCGATACTCGAAAAATGGTATTGATACCAAATCTCTATTCTATTTCCTGTACATTTTAATTCACAGAGGTATTGATTTTTGAAGCCCAATATCGATACCTCTACTACTGGAGCTAAATTACAGCATAGGAATGCAATTAACTCATCTTAAATAGTTCCTAAACAACATGTATCAAGTGCCAAGTTAAATAATCATTCATACGGCTTAATCTATAGCATAAAACACCAAAATCGATCCGAACAATTGTTATCATGCTAACATCAAAGGCTAAGTATTCTAACATAAATAATAACATGAAATTCACGCAAGCCAACTCAAACATCCAAAAATCAAAAACTTAAATAGATTCTACCACATTGCTTATCTCCCCAAAGCAAATGAAAATAATAAAGCACCTATAAAAATCACCAGCCTTCCTTGGATCACTCCCTTGAAAACCACACCGCCCATACCGTGACGACACTAATATGCAAACATTGAAATGAGGGGAATGAGCTTTTTCAAGCTCAGTGAATGAATAGAGTAACCAAAGCATAAACATGTCATCATGCAACACAACCAGTCATTTATTCACAATTAGCACATTCTTTAAGTCTAGCATCATCTAATATTAAAACATGCATAGTCTAGGAGTCTTTCCGTAGCACATATACAAAATAATTCAAGCATAGAACATATTCCATACAATTATATAATAAGAGATAAAATAAAATAAAATAAGATAAAATGGTACTTGGACTATGAAACATGTAGTGAGCTCTATCATCACACATCAGATACACGGATCTCCTTACACCACCTATACTCATAGAGTCAATCATGTCCCAAAAGTGAAGCGTATAGCTAATACTCTCCTTATTTCCCCTCACATGTCCCGTTGAATGGAGCTTAGCTCGCATTCCCTTATCCCTCCAAACATGTCCCAGAGCCTCAACGCCCAAAAATCTCTGTACATATAAGTGAGTACCCACAATCCTATGGCATGCCAACTATATCCAATGGTTCCAAGATCACAAGGCCAAAATATCCGAAAACAACGCATAATTACTTACCGAAAAATCATGCATTGGCACTGCATATTAGCAATTTTTGCAATACATTAGCATAGTCATATAACATATATACCATACATTTACCCCATGCACGTAATTGCACTTTACACAATAAGCACTATGTCCATATATCGCATACCTTTCACATTATATAACCATATAACCATAAGATAGGTACAATTCAAGAAAACTTCCACTCAAAATTTAGAATAGGGGTTTAGGCTACGTCTAAATTCCCAACTATCATACGACTCGTGTTTACGAGTAGCAATTCCATACACTCGCCACTTTATGCTTTTGTGGAAAACTGAAAGCTCAACTAACGTTTTCTAACTCGTAGCAATCTCTAATGAATTCGAAGCTTAACACATATAATCACACAATAACCACAGTCAACTATCAACCAAATATTCACTCAAACTGACTAAAACACAAGTTTTAAGCTAAGTCCCCATGTAACTTAAACTATTAACATAACAAACTTTATAAGCTAATATGTCGATCTATATTAAACCTTTTTTCATAAAATCAGTTTCGTTCATCTAATTATTCATCTACGCCTAATTCGCAAGCTTCAAACTAGACAAATCTACTCAATTCATGGTATCGACATTTTTCGACATCTTTTAGGCAATTTTTATAAAATTCATTAAAACATGAGAAATCATTAACGAAACTCTAAGATAAGTTTGAAAACCTCCTAATCTTGCTAAAACGAGTTGAAAAACACTTTGAAACCAAGTTTTTATGCAAAATCCTGAAATCCACCATTAATGGCTCGATTTGTAGCTTTTATTTAAAATATGTGATTCGAGGATTAATAATTTAGTTCTAGAGTCTAAATAACATTAAAAACTAATGGTGACATGAATGATTACCTTTGACGGAAGAATGAACGAGTTTTGACAAAAATCCAAAAACCCCATGTTTGAAGAAGATGATGAAATCTATGTAGTTTTTGGGTGTTTTTCTTGAAGGTTTATGATGGCAAATGACTTAAGAATGATAGAAAATCAATGTTGTAACACCCCAAAACCGGCCTAGAAGTTAGGCCCGAATCTGGTGTGTCACATGGAAGTAAAAACCATCTTTGCGATTATTAAAACTTGCTTGAGAAATACAGCCTCTTTGTTAAAACCAAAAACACTTAAGCAATTGTTAACTACTTGAAAACATAATAATCTTTAAAAAACCTTTTCGTTTGCGGAGGTATATTTGAAATAAACAATTTACGAAAATGTGACGTTTATAAATAGAGTTGCAGAAGTATTTTGAAAACGTTGCGGAAACGTAGATAAAATACAAGTATTTTGAGAGGTTGTTTGATAAATCGATAATCGAAACTAATGATCTTACAAAATCGTGACTTTTGAAAACGACATTGAAAATTCGAAAGAGAATCCAAGTCTTTTGAAAATATCGTTAATAGTTCGAGAGAAAATATCCGTGTTAAAAATATTTGTAAAAGTTTATTTTGAAATCCATTTGTTAATCGATTTTGGAAACCATTGTTTAAGTTTTTAGAAAATTCCCTTTTTTAAACAATTTAAGAAAAATAATAAAAACATCCCAACCAAAAAGAAAAAATAAGAATAGTCCAGAGGCCATATTACAACATTTAACCCAAAATAGTAAAGTAATAAAATAAACGAGAAAGAAATCTAAAGTCCAAATAAACCATTTCCGAAGTATGGCCTCCCTCGAGTCATCCATAGCCCAAGTCCATATCATCAAGCATTACCTACAAGGGTTAAGAGAAAAGGGGGGTGAGTTACAAGAACTCAGTGTGAAATCTCTTACCCGTCCACCCCCGGGGCGGAACCCAATTAGCAATCATCTTGGACCAAAGCCCATAAACAAATAATAAATAAATGAAATGAATGCAACCCATCCCATCCTACCAGTAGTCTAACTCTCCACCCGTACCAACCAATCTCTCCCGTGGGGATCAAGTCAACCCACCCCGCCGATCTCTAATAATTTGCGATCAAATAAGCCGCCATTTATACTATTTGTGGTCGAGCCACCGAATCATATACGGTAATATAATCGGTACACAACCTCGGTAAAAAAAATGATCGACACAGAGTCGTTAATTCATATGTTAGACACATAGCCCCGGTAAATACGTTTAGCACAAAGCCATAATCACGATGGCACAAAGCCAAATCACGTTTATATTGGCACATAGCCTTAATCACGATGGCACAAAGCCAAATCACGTTATATTGGCACATAGCCTTAATCACAATGGCACAAAGCCAAATCACGTTTATATTGGCACATAGCCCTTATCGATATTTGTGGCAATGCCACCGGTCTATACTTCTCTTCATTCATATTTTCCCACCCCATGCAAAATTATGTAAATGCAACATTCATAAATCGGCCCATTATAACACTTTGCAATTCGGCCCATTAAGGCATTCTATCAAATCAGCCCATAGGGGCATTTTCGGTAAATCGGTCCATAAGGACATTTCGGTAAATCGGTCCATAAGGACATTTCGATAAATCGGTCCATAAGGACATTTCGGTAAATCAGTCCATAAGGACATTTCGGTAAATCAGTAATTTTACCCACTAAAGGTAATTCGGTAATCTCGTAACCCAGGGGTATTTCGGTAATTTACCCTCCAAGGGTTATTTGGTAATTCGGCAACCCCGGACTTAACTACTAATTTGAGCATAGAAAATTGAAACTGTCCATCTGCGTCATATTGACTAAACTGACTATAACTCGAGTTAGGAATCTCAAAATCTAAATCCGTAAATTTTCCTTGAAACTAGACTCATATATCTTCTTACTACTATTTTTCCAGAATTTTTGGCTTAACCATTTAGTACAGTTTATTCCTTAAATTTTCCCTTGTTTCACTGTCCAATGATTCTGACCTCTCTTAACTTAATTTCAAATATCTCACTGTACGGTTTTCATATATTGTTCCCACTTGTTTCTATTGAAAATAGGTTCTCTAAGGAATCCATACATATAAATTATAACTCATAATTCACTTTTTACAATTTTATACGATTTTTCCAAGACAGATCAGGGAACCACGAAGTCATTCAGAACCAGTCTCACTAAAATTAAGATATCTCAAAATATAAAATTCATTTTCCTTCTCCGTTTCTTCCATATCAAAATAGACACAGTAAAATTTAATCTGATATTTTATTCACTTTTTAATTCCTTTTCTCCTATTTTTCGTGATTTTTCAAAAACACACCACTATTTCTAACCGAAACTGTTTTATTACGAAATACGATTACCATTACGATCATACGCACGCCCGAGTGATCACGGATGCCGGTTTTCGGTTTTCTTCGGTATTCCAACCGATTCACAGAATATTTCATACAAACTTTCAGAGAAGTGTGAGATTACACATCATTTCAGATATGTATACGAAAGGTACGGGATTACACACCTGATTTTGATTTCCTAAAGAACCACTCGTCGATGACCTAGAACAATACCAACCAAAAGTTAGCCTCGGATTTCCAAAAGATTTCGTATCACTTACACTTGAATCACTTACCACTATATCCGAAGGTAGAAATATATCGGGTGATTTGTCCCTAAAACATATAGTCGATTAGTCAAAACTTCAATCCGATTTGCAACATAGCCAAATAGAGATATAACAAAAAATCCAAAAATGAACCCCCTTACCTTATCGATATTGGATCCAATTTCCACCGTTTGACTTCGGCTAGAACAATACACGGTCTCCCACTTAAAGCACTACGAAAAGAGAGTGATTAAGACATGAAGAAGTGGAGGATAACACCATTTTTGGTTACGATCACGATTTACAACCGAATAGTGATAATTACCTATTCGGCTAGAAAGAAAAGAATATGAACATAGAAAAGAATTCACTTACTGATTCAATCAAAGAAAAGAGTGTCAACCCACTTGAGAAAATGATAAAGAAGAGATGAATGAACAAATTTTGGTCTCAATGGTTTGGGTACATTCGGCAACAAGAAGAAAGGAGGAAGAAAATATGTTCTTTAGTGGCTTGTAATTTCGGCACAAGGTAGAAAGAAATTTGGAGAATACCAAATAGTGCAAAGAGAAAGGTTTTGGCCTAACAAGCACCAAAAATTCAATAAAAAGGCAAAGGAGAATTCGGCTATCAAGGAAGGTGGAAAGAAAATGAGTATGTGACCAAACAAAAGAGAAAAACAATGCACTATTGTGCTAATATGTTTCGGCAAGGAGGGTTGCAAATTGGGAGAAATGACACAAAGTTGCCAAAGGGAATTTTTGCCAAAACACTACTAAGTCTTTACCAAATGCCAACTAAAAATTTAGCTACCTATTCCCCCCAAAACCGTCCACATGCATCCCCCCTAGGATAAGAGTTTAGCCACCCAAGCTTTCCAAAACATCACCCACGAAATAAGCCTCATGTCCCCCTTTCTTTCCTATTTTCCTTGATTCCTTTCCCCAACTTCAACCTTGCCTTATTCATATAGCCACCTTACCAAAATAATGAAGTCAACCTTGCCATGAATGCCTCTTGGCCGACACTTAAGGAAAGGGTGCAAAAATAAAAGTCAAAATTTGCACACAAAGTGATTCGAACCTCTTCCCTCAAGGTACTACATGTGGCGCCATAACCCTTTTACCAATTGCTCATTTATGCTAGTAATTTGCTCTTTTATTTCCATAAGCCTTGATGCCACTTACTATCTCTCCTTAATAGGCTTAAACACAGAATTTTACTAAGGCCCAACTTGAACCCGAAACTTCATAGAAACATCGTAACTTTCCAAAATTACCTTCTTAATAAGTCCAACTTGAAATAATGCCGTTCTCTTGTTCTCAAAATTTTAAAATGCTTCTACGCTCAAGGCCCATTGGGCCCAAATTCTACTAGGCCCAATTTCGGGATGTTTCAAATTTATTGTGATTTGGGACTCAAAAATCAACGGAGAAAGTAAGGGGAATAGCAAGGGGCGGCACAAACTTGAAGCAAAAAGAAACAGACGTGAAAAACATGTTGAAGGGGATGAAATAGGTCCAATTTTACAAAATGGTAGAACTGCAACATTAATGCCTACTATTTTGACTTTGTTACAAATGAGTCCCTTTTCAAAATTAAGGGTTTCTAGAACACTTTTTTAAAAATTGATTTGACAGTTAAGATGCCCTAGTCGAAAACATTATCGAGTACCAATCTTACGATATTTCGAGATCATATAGGCCAAAATTCCTAAAATACCTCTAAAACTCCCAGACCTTATTTTTAGGTGTTATAATTCTCCCCATCTAAAAAGAATTTCGTCCTCGAAATTACCTGAGCTGAACAAATAGGGATATTGACATCTCATTGCTTCCTTGGTTTCCCAAGTAGCCTCTTCCACTTTATGATTACGCCACAAAACCTTAACCAACAGAACTCTCTTGTTTCGTAACACTTTCACTTCATGGTCTAAAATTTCAACTGGCTCTTTCTCATAAGAAAGGTCATCACAGATTTCAACTTCTTTAACTAGAACAATATGTAATAGATCAGAACGATACTTCTTTAACATGGACACATGGAAAACATTATGGATTCGCTCAAGTTCCGGTGGCAACTTGAGACGATAAGCTACATGATCTATCCTCTCAACTACTTCATAGGGTTCAATGTATCTAGGACTTAACTTCCCCTTCCTACAAAATCTCAAGACTTTCTTCCATGATGAAACCTTCAAAAATACCTTATCACCAAATTGAAACTCGATAGCTTGATGTTTCAGATCCGCATAAGATTTTTGCTTATCAGACGCTACTTTCAAACGATTACAAATTAGCTTAACCTTTCCGTCAGTCTCATGAACTAAATCTGGCCCAACAACTCGCCTATCATCTAACTCTGTCCAACACAAAGGAGTTCTACACTTCCTGCCATACAATGCTTCAAAAGGGGCCATACGGATACTTGTTTGGTAACTATTGTTGTAAACAAACTTTGCTAAGGGCAGATATCGCTCCCAACTACCTCCAAACTCGATCACACAGCTTCCAACATATCTTCTAAAACTTAAATTCCCTTTTAGATTGGCTATCAATTTGGGGATGATAAGCCGTGTTGAAAATAAGCTTTGATCCTAGAGCTTCCTGCAAACTTTTCCAAAACTTCGAAGTAAACCTTAGATCCCTATCCAAAATAATCAAAACTAGAACCCTATGAAGACGAACAATCTCAGCAATATACAACTCCGCTAACTCCTGCAAGGAATAATTGGTTCGCACGGCTAAGAAATGTGCACTTTTCGAGAATCGATCAACAATAACCCATACCGAATCTTTCTTTGAAGGGGTCAATGGCAAACCCAAAATAAAATCCATAGTAATCCTTTCCCACTTCCATTCAAGAATCGCAATAGGTTGCAGCAAACCCGAGGAATTGGTGTTCAGCCTTCACCTTTTGACAAACCAAACATCGAGTCACAAAATCCGCAACATCACGCTTTAAACCAGGCCACCAATAAACTTTCATAAGACCATGATACATCTTTCCACTTCCGGGATGCATAGCGTAAGGGCTACTATGCGCCTCGGTAAGGATCAATTGCCTTAAATCCATATCTTGTGGCACACACAACCTACCTCGGAAATTCAAGATACCATCACTATCAACATCAAAATCTCCCTTAATACCTTGATCAACTTGTTGAATCCTTTTTAACAATTCTCCATCTAACGGTTGTTTCTTCTTAATTTGTTGTGAAAAAGTCGGCCTCACTTGAAGTTCAGCACATGAACCACCATCACTAGCTAAACTTAAGTGTGCAAATGTAACACCCCTTACCCATAACCGAAACTGGTACAGAGTACGAGGCGTTACTTGACTTAATAACGTACATACAAATATTTTCGAGATATGAAATTTCGTTCAAATTTAAAACTTTTCAAACTACATCTTAAAATCCTTAATATGGGCCTACGAGGCCCAAAGCATACTTTAGAAATGGTTCGATACTAAGACCGGCACTTTAGAAAATTTAGGAAAACTTCTCTGAAAATAGGGGCACACGCCCGTGTGGATTCATGGCACGGCCGTGTGGCTGGCATGGCTATGTCTTTACCCCGTGTGCGAGCCTAGTTGGTGCTTTGTGGGAATTCAGGATGTCACACGGTCTGGCACACGTCCGTGTACCCAGTCCGTGTGCAAATCTGAGTTTTTACATTTTAAGTGCAGCAGACACACGGCCTCAACACATGCCCATGGGGCAACTGTGTGACACACACGACCATGTGTCTGCCCGTGTGGATGGCTGTTAGGCTATTTTCCAAGCCTCTTTGTCACCCCTTTCAAGTACGCATCTACACACACCATATAATACCATCAAAAGCATAAGCACATGACTAAATCAGTCACAACCAAGACATCCACGCATCAAATCCAAGTTATTTTCTATCACCTACAACATTTCTTATTATCAACCAACCCATATGATAACCACATTCATGAAAACACCAACAATTGCATTTATCAACAACCAGTATTATCCATCAACTATGGCCTTATACAAAATGTATCAAATCTCCAAGTCAAGCCAATACATTTGGCCAAAATAATATGACACTTGACAAAGACTAAGTCCTTATACATGCCATACTCAAAATGATAAATCTAACTATACCAAATGTTCTGTTGATAGTGTGATCGTGCCTCCGACGTCCTTTGATCCCCGAGTTAGCTTGGCGATACTATAAGAAAATGGAAAGGAAAGGGAGTAAGCATAAACCTTAGTATGTAACACCCCTTACCCGTGTTCGACGCTGGGACCGAATACGAGGCATTACCATACTTAACCTCGCTTGTACACGTAATTACTGACTATAAGTTTTTGTTCCAGCTTGAAATCTTTCTTTCTTAATCGTGATGTTCATAATATGGGCCTACGAGACCCTAAACATGCATCCGGAAGATTTCGGAGTTCAACCAGAAACTTTTACACTTTTTAAAAGCTTTTTCCTAAACAGGGGCCACACGCCCGTGTTGACCAAGGGACACGCCCGTGTGCCCTTGAAACATGCCCGTGTTCGACACCCGTGGTCGACACTGACTTATTTCACACGGCTAAGCACACGCCCGTGTCTATAACCCGTGTCCTTCACACGGCCTAGACACAGCCGTGTCTCCTACCCGCGGAGCACTCTCACTATGACATCATCGAACTTTAAATAGCACACAGCCAGGGCACACGCCTGTGTGACGAATCACATTCTCGTAAATTAGTACAGGGGACACACGACCTATCAACACACCCATGGGGCTGGCGTGTGTCTCACACGGCTGACACACACGCTGCAGTGTGTCTACCCGTGTGGACATCAATAGGCTATTTTCCAAGCCTTCTTGCCACCCTGAAACATAAACTCATTCATTTCATCCTAAGGAACATGTACTATAACAATAGCAAACCATGAAGAACCATTAAATTAACATACATCCCATCCACAATTCACTCATTACCTTGCATGAACTTGCATTTCATTATATATATCAACCTTAAAACATGAACTTGACAATTTTGGCCAATTCATCATGACCCTTTACAAAATGAGTGTAAATCATTAATAGCCAACACTTTGGCCTTTAAACATGTCATGACACAAAATGATCAAATCCCTATACATGCCATACTCAAAATGAATTAACTTTACTATACCAAAAGAGCGGTTGATAGTGTGATTACGAGCTCAGGCGTTCGATGATCCCAGAGCTAACTTGGCGAAACTACAAGGAAAAAGGAGAAAAGAGAGGGGTAAGCATATAGCTTAGTAAGTTTGCATGAAATTCTAAAGCAACTATAATTGCTCAAACTAAATTCATCCATCTTATGAAACATTGGCAACATAAGTCTCAAATGCATAATTATACTCATTCATACTTACTCATAGTTATTCTTACACATCTCATATTACACTATGGTTTCATAGCTCGTATTTTCCCATGACACCTGTATCACTTATCACATGACTTGTCACATATGCTAACATGAGCATAAACTCAAATCTTAATCATTCATATCATGAATGAAACTCAAGGTCTTACATAAGTAGTTTTGGTTCAACACCATCTTACTTACTCAGTTCATTGTCTATGAACTAACCAGATTATCATAAGATATTCAAACTCACCTTGCACAGATATTGATGCCAATACCATATCCTGGATATGGTCTTACATGGGATCACCTCTCGATGCCGATGCCATATCCCAGATATGGTCTTATACGGGAACTCAAGCCTAATGTCGATGCCATATACCAGATATGGTCTTATATGAGATCGTACATGGATGTCGATGCCATGTCCCAGACATGGTCTTATACAAGATCTTTCTTTGGTGCCGAAGCCATGTCCCAGACATTGTCTTATACGGGACCTTCCTTATCTCAATTGAGTACATAAGTATCATCCTTATTCATACTAATTCCTGATCGAGGTTTCTTTACTCAAATTTCATGGAATGACATACATTAACATAATATCATTCAATTTCAAATACCAAAACATTATGAAACTTTAACTTCATACAAAATTACCTCGAATCTCAAAATATGTCTCGATGCTCGATTTAGTCTTCGAGTTTGTTCTTACCTCGACTTCGATTCGGGCTTTGCATTTCTTGATCTATTATAACAATTTCACTTGTTAAATACACACATTGACTAAATCGACTCATAATTCATATTTTGGCAAAATTACAATTTTACCCCTAAACTTTTACATAATTACACTTTTGCCCCTAGGCTCGTAAAATGATTTTCATTTAACTTTCTTGTATTTCAAGCCTAGCCGAATCATTTTCTCAACTATAGCAACATTCAATTTCCACTATTTCACTCATGTATGACCATTTCTATAACTTTTGCAATCTAGTCCTTTTATGCATTTTTCCATGAAAATCACTTAGAAAAAAAATGTTTATCATACATCAAACCTTCATATTCTTCCATAAAACATCAAAATACATGCATGTCATACATGGGTAAATCTTTGAATATAAACCCTAGCTCAAAATATAGCTAGAAATAGCTAAACCGAGTTACGAGTGTTTCAAAAATACGAAAAACATTAAAAACGTGGCTAGGATGCACTTACTATCAAGCTTGGAAGATGAAGAAACCCTAGCTATGGAGAGCTTGAGAATTTCGTGTATGGTGAAGAAGATGGACATCAATTTTTGCTTGTTTTTCCCTTTTAATTCTTTTATTTACCAAAGGACAAAAATGCCCTTAATGATCCTTTCTTAGGATTTTTCCTTCCCATGTCCATTTTTGTCCATCATCAAATATAATGGTATAATTTCCAAATAAGGACCTCTAGTAACTTTCATAATTCTATTTCATACTTGAATATTCTAGAATCTCATATTTTCCATTCCTTGCAATTTAGTCCTAATGGACAATTTAATCACTAATTAATAAAATTTCTTTATGATATTTTCACACATCATGCAATCACCTCATAAACCTTATAGAAATCATAAAACTCATATTTTTACTTCGAATTTGTGGTCTCACACCACTATTCCGACTAGGCCCTAAGTTGGGCTATTACAATTCTCCCCCCTTAGAGATTTTCGTCCCTGAAAATCTTACCAGTGAAAAGGTTTGGATACTGATTCCTCATAGCCTCCTCGAGCTCCCATGTAGCTTCTTCTACCCCATGTCTTTTCCATAATATTTTCACAAGGGCTATACTTTTATTTCTTAACTGCTTGACTTCCCGGGCCAGAATCTTGACCGGTTCTTCATTATATGTCATGTCGGGTTGAATCTCAACCTCTGTCGGTGTAATCACGTGCGAAGGGTCTGATCGGTAGCGTAGCAACATCGACACATGAAATACATCATGGATCTTTTCTAACTCAGTCGGCAAAGCCAATCGATAGGCTACCGGGCCTATCCTCTCGGTGATCTTATACGGTCCGATAAAACGCGGACTCAATTTGCCTTTCTGGCCAAATCTCAGAACATTTTTCCATGGCGACACTTTCAAGAATACCCTATCATCGACTTGATACTCAATTTCATTCCTTTTAAAATCCGAATAGGATTTTTGTCGATCAGAAGCAGCTTTTAGACAATACCAAATCACCTTTACCTTTTCTTCGGTTTCTCTAACCAAATCAACCCCATGAATATGGTTTTCCTTAAGTTCAGTCCAATATAAAGGCTTTCGACATTTACGCCCATATAAAGCCTCATAAGGCGCCATTTTCAAACTCGACTGAAAACTGTTATTATAGGAAAATTCCACCAAAGGTAATTATTTCTCCCAGCTACCCTGAAACTCAAGAATACAACACCGTAGCATATCTTCCAGTACTTGTATTAACCTTTCCGACTGACCATCGGTTTGGGGGTGAAAGGCTGTACTAAAGTTCAACTTTATGCCCAATTCCTCTTGCAACCTTTTCCAAAATCTAGACGTGAATCTCGGATCTCGGTCCGATATAATAGACAAATGCACTCCATGCAGCCTTACTATCTCTGAGACATACAAGTTTGCCAACTTGTCAAGTGAGTAGTCAACTCGTACATGTATGAAATGGGCTGACTTCGTAAGCCTATCAACTACGACCCATACAACATTTTTCTTGCTCGGTGTCAACAGCAATCCTGTTGCAAAATCCATGGTAACTTGGTCCCATTTCCACTCGGGTACCATTATAGGTTGAGGCAAACCTGAGGGTACTTGATGTTTGGCTTTTACTTGTTGAAAAATTAAGCATCTTGAAACAAACTCAGATGTAACACCCCAAACCCGGCCTAAACGTTACGACCGGATCTGGTATGTCACATGGAAAGATTGTTAGTAATTTTAAAGAAAACTTCACAATTTTAACAACTTTTTGTTTTGTGTTTTAATCTTGAAAATTAACTTCAGTTTCAAGGGTTTCTTACCAACTTTTATTAAAAGAAAATTGAAATAGTGGAAAACAGATTTTGTGATACGAAAGCTAACATTTAAAAACATTGTGTATAGTTTTAGGAAAATTCTGAGTTTATTCATTTGTTTGCTTATTAACCGTGTGTCATTATTGGAAGAACCGTTGGTTTACATTTTGTTTAGAAAACTCCCAATTTAACGTTTCACATAATATAAATTACCGAAATAAGTTGAAAACCAAATTATAAAATACCGGAGGCCTTATTACATAACAAATTCCCAAATTAAAAGTAAGTTTAAAATAAAGGAAAACGGAGTTTACGAAAGAAGTATTGCATGGCCACCACAGAGTCCTCCTCGACTCCAAATCCTCGAACTAGGGATTACCTGCAAAATTAAGCAGAGGGGTGAGTCACCAAGACTCAGTGTGTAAATCCCCTTACGAACGTAATCTGGGCCTAAGCCCACAGATGCACATTCACAACATGGCATAGTAAAAGATGTATACAGTGCAGCCAGTCCAACCTAGTATTCCATCCTCTACATCACCTGAACTAGCCAAAACACCTGTGGCACCAAGCCACTGTGGTACCAAACCACCGTGATGAGTCACCGATAAAAATATATGGGGCCAACCTTTGTGGTACCAAACCACTTTGTGATACCATCGATGAATATATGTGGTGCCAAACCACGTGGTACCAAACCACTGTGATGATCCATCGATAAATATATGTGGTGCCAAACCACTATGACAGAGTCACTGAATTACACTTCCCCTTTCAATATCATATCCCAAAGCCCATGCAACACATTATCATAATATGATGAATGCAATCATACTCCCAATGTACAACAGATAATCAAATCATGCACATATTTAGGCCATGTTATTCAAAAGATAGAATCATAAAGGTACTTATCCGGTGTCTTCAACCTTACTCACAAGGGTATCTCAACTGTCGATACAGTCCTTTCGGCTTTCAACCAACATAGTTATTAACGCAAAATAATAAAAGAAGGTGTAAGCATTACACACCTGATTACGCGAAGAACTAAACACTCTAGATCGTCGACACTCTCACTAGTGGGAATAACAGCGATTTGCCTATCCCAAACAGATGTCGACTCTCTACCACAACCCGACGAAAAGTCTCGAACCGCCGACACAGCACGTCGTTTGAACTTAGGAGCAGAGACTACGAGTCCACTCCCCTCCTTAGATTGGCTAGCACTCGCATCCATGAAGAGACTTGATCAGTACTCAGAGAGAAACGTTGGTTGTCTAATAAGGTAATTTGGTTAAGGTAGATCACAACGAAAAGGAAGAATAGCCAAGAATCCGAAAATATGACTCCTTACCTTAAAGATCAATGCAGATTAGTTCTATCCTCTTGATTGGATTCCCCCTGATTTGGCACTAGCAGGTTCTTGATCAATCGAGAATCAAACCCTACTCTTTGAAAGACCCAAGTAGGAGATTTGGCCCTTACTGCTTAAGAACCCGAATGAATGGTAAGATTCGTCAATCAACAGACCTTCAACCTTCAGACTTCAACACGTTCGGCTAATGGGGTTCACCGGGTAAACGTTCCATAATGAGAGAAGAAAAGGAGGGATTAGCCGAAATCTAACATTAAAAGAGATAGCCACTTTGGCTAAGAGCAACCCAAGACCGAAAAGAGAAATAAAAAGATGAACAGAATTGCCCTTACCTTGTGTTAACTGATGATTTGAAGGAGAAAAGAGATTCAGCCACCCCACTTCACAACTACGAGAGGAGAACGAAATGAGAAAGAGTGAAAAGTGATGGAGTTTCGATTATCAACCATTGGAGAAGAAACAAATTCCAACAAGAATAAGAGAAGGTTCCGTCAATGGGAGAAGGGTAGAATGATAATGAGGGAGAAAAGAGGTTTCGGTTATGGTGAGAAAATCGAGAGGGAAGATAAGAGAAATTCGGCTATGGTAAAGAGTGTAGAAGAGAAAGAGAGATGAAATGAAAAGAGAAATGATATGAGTGAGGAGAGGTTCGGTTATGGTGAAGTAAACAAGTTGTAGAAGATGAACAATGGAGATTCGGCTTTTGGTGTTTGTCCACAACCAAGAAGAGAAAAGAAAAACGTTTACGGTGAGAAGAAGAAATGAAGAATAAACCACCCAAATGACTAAGGTTTCGGCAATTAGTGAGACAACTAAAAGTGAAACACGATTGATCAAAAAAAAGAGAATGCTCTTCAAACGCACAAAAGCTAAGCAAATACTTTCACAAATTCGGCACACACTCACATGACTCAAAACCGAAACACTCACACAAAAGACCCCCTTTCATGACCGAAATTCTCCCCTCAAAGACCCCTACATTGGGCCAACACCTCCACCACACACCAAATCCCTTGTTTTGCTCATCCAAATTCTCCCCATCACTCTTTCAAATTGGTTTGACCAATTCAATTCCTCAATCACCTCTCATCCATCCATTTCAAATGATTTGACTCATTCAAACTCCTCCTAGAAGAGTCCCAGCTGAATGCCCTCCTCTCCTTGAGCACAAAAAAATAAGGCTCCACAATGCAACAGATGGGATTCGAACTCCTCCCCCTCTGCTCCAATAAGTGACGCCACACCACCTTGCCACTAACTCCCTTGTGACATCAAATTACAACCAATCATACCTAAGGCCTGCATCCACTAGCTCTCCCCCTAAAGTACCCTAAAGAGAAAATTTTACCAAAGCTTCGGCTCGAACCCGAGCCTTCCCAAGACCCCCAAACACACCAAATCAGCAAGCATAACTAGCCAAACACATGAAATAGCACAAAATGCAGAACCCCTAATTCTAGGATGTTACATCAGAAATATCTCTCTTCATACTTGGCCACCAATACCATTTCTTCAAATCATTATACATTTTGGTACTACCCGGATACACAGATAAACATCCACTATGTGCCTCATGCAAAACTTTACGAATGAGCTCATCGTTCCTCGGTACACATACTCGATCCCTGAACATTAAACATCCGTTTGGATTGATCCGAAAGTCGGACTCAATACCTGACTCGCATTGAACTCTTCTGGCTTGCAAGTTGCTGTCATCTTTCTGAGCCTCATAGATTTCTCGAAGGAACATCAGTCTAGCTCTCAAATCAGCTAGAATAGAACCAGCATTTGACAGTGTTACCCGTGCATTCATAGCCCTCAATGCAAATAGGGATTTTCTACTCAAAGCATCGACGACTACATTTGCCTTTCCTGGGTGGTAATCAATGACCAACTCATAATCCTTTATCAATTCTAACCATCTCCGTTGCCTTAAGTTCAAATCCTTTTGAGTCATTAAATACTTTAAACTTTTGTGGTCGGTGAATATCCGACATTTTTCACCATACAAATGGTGTCTCCAAATCTTTAATGCAAAAACAATAGCAGCCAACTCTAAATCATGCGTCGGGTAATTCTTCTCATGTGGCTTTAGCTGTCTGGAGGCATACGCTATCACCTTGCCTTCTTGCATAAGTACACAGCCCAATCCATTTAAGGATGCATCGCTGTAAATCATAAATTCTTTTCCCGGTTCAGGTTGCACTAGAACTGGATCCTCTGTCAACAATGCCTTTAATTTCTCAAAACTCTGCTCGCACTTCTCTGTCCATTCAAACTTTACATCTTTCTGTAATAGTCTCGTCATCGGAGTAGCTATCATAGAAAACCCCTTGCAAACCGTCTATAATAGCCACTAGGCCCGTAAAACTTCTAACCTCTCACATGCGTTCCTCGGCGGTCTCCAATTGACAATAGCCAAAATCTTACTTGGGTCAACTTTCGGACTCCATCTCCCGAGACAAGGTGTCCTGGAAATCCAACTTCCTTGAGCCAAAATTCACTTTTCTTTGAACTTGGCGTATAACCGATTATCTCGCAAAATCAGAAAAAGCTCCCAAGAGCTCAAAGATGCTCACTCTCATCACGAGAATATATCGAGATATCATCAATAAAAACAACAACAAACTTGTCCAAAAATGGCTGAATGATGCGGTTCATTAAATCCATAAACACCGCCGGGGTATTAGTTAAACCAAAAGGCATGACTAAAAATTCATAATGCCCATACCTCGTTCAAAAAGCTATCTTCGACACATCTGAGTCTTTTACTCTCAACTGGTAATAACCAGACCTCAAGTCTATCTTGGAAAACACAGTGGCTCCCTTCAATTGATCAAATAGATCATCGATCCTTGGCAATGGGTGCTTATTTTTCACGATAACCTTATTAAACTGCCGATAATCCATACATAATCTCATGGAACCGTCTTTCTTTTTCACAAATAACATTGGAGCACCCCACGGAGAATAACTCAGTCTTGCAAAACCTTTGTCCGTCAGCTCTTGCAACTGTGCCTTCAATTCCTTCAACTCAGTTGGAGCCATTCTGTAAGGAGCAATCGATATAGGTGCAATACCAAGAGCTAACTCGATACCAAATTCAACTTCTCTAACCGGAGGCAATCCTGGCAATTCCTCGGGAAAGACATCTGGGTACTCACATACTATCGGTACTGATTCAATCTTTAGTTCGGTTTCTTTGGCATTCATCACAAAAGTAAGATGCGCCTCATACCCTTTTCTTACATACCTCTGGGCCGATATGTGAGAGATCACTACCGGCGACCTATCTTGTTCATCTGATTCAACACGAAGAGTGTCCCCAATTTCACATCTCAACTCAATATATTTCTTTCCACAATTTACTGTCACATTATGAGTGGTTAACCAGTCCATACCAAGAATAATGTCAAATTCATCAAATGGAAATAGCATGAGATTTGCCTTAAAACAATGGCCTCTAATCATCAATGGGCAATCTTTACATACCTTATCAACTAGCACACTTTTGCCTAAAGGATTAGACACCTTTATCACAAATTCTGTAGACTCTACGAGCATACTCATTCTAGATACTAATTTCATGCAAATGTATGAATGGGTAGATCCCAGATCAATTAAAGCAATAACTTTAGTATCATAGAGAGAAAATGTACCCATAATCACATCAGGAGATGATGCCTCTTCACGGGCACGAATGGCATAGGTCCTAACAGGCGCTCTACCCTCAGATCTCGCAGCCTGCTCTCTGGGGGTACCCTTACTACTCGCCTTGCTTCTCGGGTTTCTCTGTGGTCTTCCTCTAGCAGTGCCTCCCGATCTTGCATCATGAAACTTCTCTTTCTCATCCCCCTCTGGGCAATTTCTAATAAAGTGGTCTAGAGACCCACACCTGAAACAAGCCTTATCATTGGCTCGACATTCACCGGAATGACGTCTGCCACACTGCGGGCACTCCGGTCTACTCGGTCGGGCGTTGCCAACACTAGCAACCGATGTGGTCTGGGCTTTAGACCCTGGATACTGTTTGTTCTTGTTTTTGCCTAAAAACCTGGTTGAAGTAGCTGATCGGGTAGGAAAATCTCTCGACTTCTTGGACGAGGACTGAAATGACTTACTCAATTGTCTCTTTCTTGAGTCACGAGACTCCATCTCAGCTTTTCTTTTCTCTTTCACTAATTCCTCGGCTTTACAAGCCCGGTCCACTAACACAACAAATTCCTTCAACTCAAGGACTCCAACAAACAACTTGATATCTTCATTTAGTCCGTCCTCAAACCTCTTACACATGATGGCTTCAGAGGACACACATTCCCGAGCGTATTTGCTGAGCCTCACAAACTCACGCTCGTACTCAGTTACTGTCATCTTTCCTTGTTTCAGTTCAAAGAATTCCTTTCTCCTTTGATCAATGAATCTTTGGCTTATGTATTTCTTCCGAAATTCTTCTTGGAAGAACTCCCATGTAATTCTTTCCCTTGGTACCACCGACACAAGGGTATTCCACTACTGATAGCGGAATCTCTCGGAAGAGAAACTACACACTTCATGCACTCTTTAGGCGTGCACGATAACTCATCAAATACCCTAATGGTATTTTCAAGCCAAAATTCGGCTCTTTCCGAATCATCATCTTTACTAGTTCAGAATTCCTCGGCTCCTTGTTTCTGAATTCTATCAACCGAAGGCTTTTCTCTTCTTATAACTTCTACCACTTGAGGAGCTACAGGGGTAGATTGAGGAATAGGCGGGGGTGGAGGAGGTGGAGCATTAGGATTCGCTCGAATGTACTCTGTATACCAATTGCTCATCATACAGAGAAAGGCTTCCCGGGCGTCTTCTCCCTGACCCAAAGTCTCAGGTCTGCTCTCTACTGGCACGGTCCCTTGCGCGGGAGCCGACGTATTACTTGCAGCATCATCAACTGCAGCTCGGTCAGGATCAAGATCCATTAACTATATAAAAATACAATTAAAGTCATCAGGAGTTGTCACACTATCATTATAACAGTACTCTTACGTATGGCATGTATAGCTAGACTCATACTCACGCTACGTTCGTCAGAGAATCGACTAAACCGTAGCTCTGATACCACTAAATGTAACACCCCTTACCCGTGTCTGACGCTGGAACCGGATAAAAGGCATTACCATACTTAACCTCGCTTGTACACGTAATTACTGACTATAAGTTTTCGTTCCAGCTTGAAATCTTTCTTTCTTAATCGTGATGTTCATAATATGGGCCTACGAGACCCTAAACATGCATCCAGAAGATTTCGGAGTTCAACCAGAAACTTTTACACTTTTTAAAAGCTTTTGCCTTAACAGGGGCCACACGCCCGTGTTGACCAAGGGACACACCCGTGTGCCCTTGAAACATGCCCGTGTTCGACACCCGTGGTCGACACTGACTTATTTCACACGGCTGAGCACACGCCCGTGTCTATAACCCGTGTAATTCACACGGCCTAGACACAACCGTGTCACCTACCCGTGGAGCTCTCTGACTATGACGTCGTTGAACTTTAAATAGCACACGGCCAGGGCACACGCCCGTGTGCTGGCCCGTGTGACGAATCACATTCTCGTAAATTAGTGCAGGGGACACACGGCCTATCAACACACTCATGGGGCTGGCTATGTGTCTCACACGGCTTTGACACACGCCCGTGTGTCTACCTGTGTGGACATCAATAGGCTATTTTCCAAGCCTTCTTGCCACCCTGAAACATAAACTCATTCATTTCATCGTAAAGAACATGTACTATAACAATATCAAACCATGAAGAACCATTAAATTAACATACATCCCATCCACAATTCACTCATTACCTTGTATGAACTTGCATTTCATTATATCTATCAACCTTAAAACATGAACTTGATAATTTTGGACAATTCATCATGACCCTTTACAAAATGAGTGTAAATCATTAATAGCCAACACTTTGGCCTTTAAACATGTCATGACACAAAATGATCAAATCCCTATACATGCCATACTCAAAATGAATTAACTTTACTATACCAAAAGAGCGGTTGATAGTGTGATTCTGAGCTCCGACGTTCAGTGATCCCCGAGCTAACTTGGCGAAACTACAAGGAAAAAGGGGAAAAGAGAGGGGTAAGCATATAGCTTAGTAAGTTTGCATGAAATTTTAAAGCAACTATAATTGCTCAAACTAAATTCATCCATCTTATGAAACATTGGCAACATAAGTCTCAAATGCATAATTATACTCATTCATACTTACTCATAGTTATTCTTACCCATCTCATATTACACTATGGTTTCATAGCTCGTATTTTCCCATGACACCTGTATCACTTATCACATGACTTGTCACATATGCTAACATGAGCATAAACTCAAATCTTAATCATTCATATCATGAATGAAACTCAAGGTCTTACATAAGTAGTTTTGGTTCAACACCATCTTACTTACTCGGTTCATTGTCTATGAACTAACCAGATTATCATAAGATATTCAAACTCACCTTGCACAGATATTGATGCCAATGCCATATCCCGGATATGGTCTTACATGGGATCACCTCTCGATGCTGATGCCATATCCCAGATATGGTCTTATACGGGAACTCAAGCCTAATGTCGATGCCATATCCCAGATATGGTCTTATACGAGATCGTACATGGATGTCGATGCCATGTACCAGACATGGTCTTATACGAGATCTTTCTTTGGTGCTGAAGCCATGTCCCAGACATGGTCTTATACGGGACCTTCCTTATCTCAATTGAATACATAAGTATCATCCTTATTCATACTAATTCCTGATCGAGGTTTCTTTACTCGAATTTCATGGAATGACATACATTAACATAATATCATTCAATTTCAAATATCGAAACATTATGAAACTTTAACTTCATACAAACTTACCTCGAATCTCAAAATGTGTCTCGATGCTCGATTTAGTCTTCGAGTTTGTTCTTGCCTAGGTTTCAATCCGGGCTTCGCGTTTCTTGATCTAAAATAACAATTTCACTTGTTAAATACACACATTGACTAAATCGACTCATAATTTATATTTTGGCAAAATTATAATTTTTCCCCTAAACTTTTACATAATTACACTTTTGCCCCTAGGCTCGTAAAATGATTTTCATTTAACTTTCTTGCATTTCAAGCCTAGCCGAATCATTTTCTCAACTATAGCAACATTCAATTTCCACTATTTCACTCATGTATGACCATTTCTATAACTTTTGCAATCTAGTCCTTTTATGCATTTTTCCATGAAAATCACTTAGAAAAAGATGTTTATCATACATCAAACCTTCATATTCTTCCATAAAACATCAAAATACATGCATGTCATACATGGGTAAATTTTTGAATATAAACCTGAGCTCAAAATATAGCTAGAAATAGCTAAACCGAGCCACGAGGGTGTAACACCCTTAACCCGTATCTGACGACGGACTAGGGTTAAAGGCGTTACCGGACAGATAGGAAAGCATTTACAGAAATTCATACATTCATTCATCATTCTCAAGCATAGTGTCCCTCAATACGGTCATCGAGACCTTAAACATTCTTATAAACCGAGTTGGGACTAAACTAAAACACATATGAAATTTCATGAAAATTAAAAACTTTTCTAACTTTCAGGGGAGACACGCCCGTGGGAGGAGACCGTGTGCCCTCCACGGCTTCTAGACACCCCCGTGTGTCCATCCGTGTTTACATACTGACTATATCAACACGGTCACTAGGCACGTCCGTGTGCCATGACCGTGTGCTACCAGACCATATACTGACTTTTCAACCACGGCCACCAAGCACGCCCGTGTGCCATGGCCGTGTGTTCTTAGCTAGCTACTGACTTGTACACCACGGCCAACTGACACGCCCATGTCGAGGCCGTGTGCTATTTAAGCTACATTCTGCCAATTCAACCACGGTCTTAGGCACGCCCGTGTGACACAACCGTGTGACATTATAGTCCATTTACAAGGCCAAAATGCTACCCATAAGGGTCAACCTACAAGCAACATAATCCATCTGATTTCATGCATATATGGCAACCAAAAACATTCCAAAATGAACATTCCATCAACACATTCAATACCAATTCCATTCATACCAAATTACAAACTAAAACCCACATCATCTCAAGCATATATCATCTATTTGCTTATCCAAAACTTAACCATTTCATAAGCATCAAAACATATAAAAAAACTACACATACCACATTCATCAAGACAAAATATGAACCAATAATTAGCCACATCACATGACCAAGTCTATACATCAACTTATATAAAAAACTAGCCTATACATGCCATATCTAACTTATAAACATTTCCAAAGTGTACCAAAATGAGTTTAATAGTGTGATGACGATCCGTGACGGTCCCGAGCCTTCAGTAGCTTTGACGACCTATAAAACAGAGAAAACACACATACACAGAGTAAGCTTTCCAAAAGCTTAGTAAGTCAATGTACAAATAAACTTTGCATAAAATGCATATATTGCAAGTAGATACATTGGCACATCCAAATCACTAAGCATAATATCACAAATGTACTTTGTTTTATACACTTGTGGCCACATTTGCCACATTCATCATTTTAAGATCCACATTCTCACATTTAAGCATACATTTCTTCAAGTCAAAGTCGTATAGGTACTTACCTTTTTATACACACTTGTGTATATACTAAACGTACCTGAAACAAACATTCGTTCACTTATTTGCTCATAGCTCGGATTTGCAATTCATATCACAGACTTGCCCGTTGAACCGTAAGGAATCTAGTAGGATACTCAGAAAGCTCGGAATGGTCGTACAATGCCAACATCCCAGACGAGGTCTTACATGCACTCGGATATCGATGCCATTGTCCCAGACAGGGTCTTACACGAATCAATACGATGCCGATGTCCCAGACATGGTCTTACACGTAAAGCTCAGATCGATGCCAACGTCCCAAACGTGGTCTTACACATAAAACTCATATCGATGCCTACGTCCCGGACGAGGTCTTATACGAAGTCTCAAATCAACGCCAACGTCCCAGACGTGGTCTTACATCATAAAACATAACAGATACCTATGTCATGACATAGCTAATCCTATTTATTCCTAGGTTCGTACGGGACTTCTCGGACTTAACACTATATCATCCGTATCTCAGAATTTATATTCAACACATCTCATAAGCATTCATTCTCACAAATAATCATACGAATAAGCTCAATTCAATACAACATTCATTTGCAATATGACTTACCTCGGATTCGATTTATCGGAATGGAAACGGCTACTCGGTTATTTTCGCCTTCCCGTGATCTAAGTCCGTTTTCTTCGGTTCTTGATCTATACATATTCAGAATTAACCCTTTTATTCAATAATTCATTCAATTCAATCCAAGGACACACATTTAGGGCTATTTGCAATTTAACCCTCACATTTGCACAATTTACCAATTTAGTCCATTTTTTTTCAAAACATCAAATTCACAAAATTTGTTCACACACAAGCATAGCCAATTCTCCCTAGGGACTATATAAGTCCATACTTTTCATCAATTTCACAAATTAGTCCTCCAAAATAATATTTTCTCAATTTAGCCCTAATTAGCTAAATTCATCAAAACTTCAAGAACAAAACATGTTCATCTAGCTCAAATCTTTCATTTAACAACTAAACTCATCTCAAAACTCAACATATCATCAATGGCATTTTACACAAACATCATCAATACTCAAAATTAGTACATGGGTTTGAAAGCTCTCGAAGCAACGATTACAAAAACGTAGAAATTATCAGAAACTGAAACCAAATCATACCTTAATTTTGGCTTGTATGTGCCGAATGTATGAGAGCTTTAAAACCTTTCTTTTCTTTTGATTTTCAGTGGAAAAATGGATGAACTAAAGTCCATTTTCATGCTTTATTTTATCATATAATCTTTTAATACATAAAAGACATTTTTAACCTTTAAAAAATAAAAATATATAACATATAACACAAGGTCATTATTGACCATTATGATTCCACTATCTTAATAGTGGTTCAATTGCCACTTAAGGCCATAACTTTTAAAAGCCACAACACATAGGTACTTTAACAAATAGCAAGCAACTTTCACATTTAACGCATTTCAGTCCTTTTTTCAAATTAAACGCACGAACAGACAAATTAGCTTACAGAAATTTACCACATGCTTAATCACATATCAACGGCACAGAAAATAATATAAAAATATTATTCAAACTCGGATTTGTGGTCTCGAAACCACTGTTTCGACTAAGGTGTAAACCGAACTGTTACAATTCTCCCCCCTTAGGGATTTTCGTCCCCGAAAATCTTACCGTTAAACAGATTCGGATATTGTTGTCTCATTGAATCTTCCGGCTCCCACATTGTCTCTTCAATTCCATGCCGATTCCATAATACTTTCACTAAGGGAATTTTCTTGTTTCTCAACTCTTTCACTTTACAAGCTAAGATACGAATCGGTTCTTCTTCGTATGACATATCAGATCGGATTTCAATTTCAGATGGAGCAATCACATGTGACGGATCGGATCGATATCTACGGAGCATCGAGACATGAAACACATTGTGGATCTTTTCTAATTCAGAGGGCAATCTTAATCTATATGCAACAGGCCCGACACGTTCAATGATCTCATACGGTCCGATGAACCTCGAACTCAACTTCCCTTTACGTCCAAAACGGAGTACTTTCTTCCACGGAGACACTTTCAGAAACACTTTGTCACCGATCCCAAATTCTATATCTTTTCGTTTCAAGTCCGCATAAGATTTCTGACGATCAGATGCTGCTTTCAAACAATCTCGGATCAATTTCAATTTCTATTTTGAATCTTTTATCAAATCAACCCCGTGTAGCTTATTTTCACTGAGCTCGGTCCAATATAGAGGCGTACGACATTTACGTCCGTACAAAGCTTCATAGGGTGCCATTTTGATGCTTGACTGAAAACTGTTATTATATGCAAATTCAATCAATGACAAATACTGTTCCCACGAACCATTAAATTCAAGAATGCAACATCTCAACATGTCTTCGAGAATCTGAATGATCCGCTCGGATTGACCATCCGTTTGCGGATGAAAAGCTGTACTGAAGTGTAATTTCGTGCCTAAAGCTTCTTGCAATTTCTTTCAAAATCGTGATGTGAATTTCGGATCTCTATCCGACACAATAGATATTGGCACCCCATGCAATCTCAAAATCTTAGAGATATAAAGCTCGGCTAACTTATCAAGTGAGTAGTCAGATCTTACCGGAATAAAATGGGCAGATTTCGTCAATCGATCAACTACGACTCAAATCGCATCTTTCTTTCTCGGAGTCTGAGGCAATCCAGAAACAAAGTCCATCGTTATTCTATCCCATTTCCACTCAGGAATCAAAATCGGTTGTAGCAACCCAGACTGAACTTGATGTTCAGCTTTCACTTGCTGACAGATTAAACATTTCGAAACAAAGTCAGAAATGTCTCGTTTCATACCCGACCAGCAGTAATGTTGCTTCAGATCATGATACATTTTAGCACTCCCCGGATGAACAGATAAACGAGTATTATGGGCTTCACTCAAAATCAGCTGAATCAACTCCGAATTTCTCGGAACACAGATACGACCTTGAAATCTCAAACAATCATCAACAACTCGAAATTCAGATTCAGAATTCAATTCACACTGAGCTCGTTTTGTTATTAACTCATTATCAAATTTCTGAGCATCACATATCTGTTGCATACACAATGGTTTTGTTCTTAATTCAGCCACCACAGAACTACCATAAGATAAATCTAACTGAGCATTCAAAGCACGTAGTGCAAACAATGATTTTCGACTCAATGCATCAGCAACCACATTTTCTTTACCCGGATGATAATCTATCACAAGCTCATAATCTTTTAACAACTCAAGCCATCTTCTCGTAGCGCGAGTTCAAATCTTTACGAGTCATTAGATACTTCAGATTTTTATGATCTGAAAATATGTGACATCTTTCACCATACAAATAATGGCGCCAAATCTTAAGTGCAAACACAATCGCAGCTAATTCAAGGTCGTGCGTCAGATAATTCTTTTCATGTGGCTTTAATTGTCTCGAAGCATAAGCTACGACTTTGCCTTCCTGCATCAAAACACATCCCAGCCCATTTAACGAAGCATCACTGCAGATCACAAATTCTTTGCCCGATTCTGGCTGTACTAACACTGGAGCTTCCGTTAACAGAGTTTTCAACTGATCAAAACTTCTTTGACATTTATCCGACCAATCAAATCTAACATCTTTCTGAAGTAGTTTTGTCAACGGAGTAGCTATCTGAAGTAGTTTTGTCAATGGAGTAGCTATCACTGAAAATCCTTTCAAAAATCAACGATAATAACCAGCTAGGCCCAAAAAGCTGCCGACTTCAGACACGTTCCTCGGAGGTTTCCAATCCAGAATAGCAGAAATCTTGCTCGGATCAACTCGGATTCCAGAAGCTGACACAATATGCCCCAAAAAACTAACCTCGTGTAACCAGAATTCACATTTGCTAAATTTTGCGTACAATTGCTTTTCTCTCAGAGTTTGCAATACAATCTTCAGATGCTCGGCATGCTTAGTCTCATCCCGTAAATAAATCAAAATATCGTCTATGAACACCACAACAAAGCGATCTAGGTACGGTCTGAAAATTCTGTTCATCAGATCCATAAAAACAGAAGGAGCATTGGTTAGTCCAAACAGCATAACTAAAAACTCATAATGCCCGTAGCTCGTTCTGAAAGCAGTTTTCGGAATATCTGAATCTTTGACTCTCAACTAGTAGTATCTCGATCTCAGATCAATCTTGGAAAATACAGTAGCTCCTTTTAACTGATCAAATAAATCATCAATTCTGGGCAACAGATATTTGTTCTTTATTGTCACCTTATTCAACTGACGGTAATCGATGCACATTCTCATCATGACATCTTTCTTTTTCACAAACAGAACGGGAGCACCCCAAGGCGAAAAACTCGGTCTAGCAAATCCTCTATCGGTCAATTCTTGCAACTGTGACTTTAACTCTTTCAATTCTGTTGGTGCCATTCTATACGGAGCTATCGAAATAGGTGTCGTACCAGGCATCAATTCAATATCCAACTCAACTTCACGAATCGGAGGCAAACCAGGTAAATCTTCAGGGAACACATCAGAAAACTCACAGACAATAGGCATTGATTCAACTTTCTTTTCAGACATCTTCGAATCAATCACATAGGCAAAATATGCCTCATAACCCTTTTTCACGTAACTCTGAGATTTCAATACCGATATCACAGCAGACAATCCATTCATATCATTAGATTCAACCCGCACAATTTCATCATTCGGACATCTCAAATCAACAGTCTTTCTTTTACAATTTACAACCGCATTATGCAATGTCAACCAATCCATACCCAGAATAATATTGAACTCATTGAATGGCAGAAGCATCAGATCAACAGGGAAACAGATATCTCGAAACATTAACAGATAGTTCTTGTATACTTTGTCAACAAGAACACTTTTACATAAGGGGTTCGATACTTTTATAGTAAATTCAGTAGACTCTATAGGCAAAGTCTTATTGAATACTAAATTCATGCATATATACGAATGCGTAGAACCAGGGTCTATCAATGCAATCACAGAAGTATCATAAAGTGTAAAAGTACCAGTTATAACATCAGGTGATGAAGGTTCCTCGCGAGTTCGAATAGCATATGCTCTGGCAGGCGCTCTAGCTTCAGATCTTACAACATTTTCTCTCGTATTTCTCTAACTACCACTATCATTTCTTACGTTCTTCGATGATCTACCTCTCCCAGGTGCATTATCAGATCTCAGATTCTGAACAGTCTTTGGCTCGACCGACGCAGGGCAATCACGGATAAAGTGATCAAGTGATCCACATCTGAAACAAGCTCTATCATTTATTCTACAGTTTCCTGGATTCTTTTTTCCATAATGTTTACATTCAGGTTTCTCGGATCGTACATTTCCAACACTTGCCACCAAAGTTGCTGGAGCTTTGGAGCTCATTTGCGGTCTAGATTGATTTTTGTTCGAATATCTCACATTATCTCTGAAACGACTTTGATTATCTCGGAATCTTTTCGGAGTAGACTGAAATGATTTACTCTGAAATCTCTTTCTCATATCTCGAACTTTTGACTCAGCTTTTCTTTTATCTTTTCCAAGCGCCTCAGCTTTGCACGCTCGGTCAACGAGTACAAAAAACTCCTTTATCTCTAAAGTTTCGACTAGCAAACAAATGTCTTCATTAAGCCCGTCTTCGAACCTTTTGCACATTATAGCTTCAGGTGATACACATTCTCGAGCGTACTGACTCAGTCTTACGAATTCTCATTCATATTCCGAAACAGTCATTCGGCCTTGTTTTAGTTCCAGAAATTCCTTTCGCTTCTGACCTACGAATCTCTCACTAATATATTTCTTTCGAAACTCACTCTGAAAGAAGTCCCATGTAATTCGCTCTTTCGGAACAACAGAAATTAGGGTTTTCCACAATTGATAAGCTGCATCTCGGAGTAACGATACAACACACTTTATGCATTCATCCGGAGTTAGAGACATTTCATCAAATACCCGACTCGTATTCTCAAACCAAAACTCACTTTTTCAAAGATCATCATCATTGGTAGCTCGTAATTCTTCAGCCCCATACTTGCGAATCTTATCAACCGGAGGCTTATTCAACAGATTTACACCTATCACCAGAGGCACAACTGATGTCTGAGGGGGATTACCCGAGGGCGGGGGTTGTGAAACAGTTGGGTTATTCTTTACAAACTGAGTGAACCACTCACTCATCATCTGGAAGAAAGCTTGTTTAGCTTCTTCCCCTTGACCGCTAGTAGCCGGTCTCGATTCAAAAGGCGCTGTCCCTTGCGCAGGATCAGGCGCATTACTTTCTACGTCGTTAGCTACAGCTCTTTCGGGATCCATTACTATACAGAAATCACATTTATACGTCAGGATTCATCACACTATCACAATTCAGATATATGACATGTATAGCTAGACTCTGACACGCTACGTTAGTCTGAGAATCGGCTAAACCGTAGCTCTGATACCAACCAAATGTAACACCCCTAACCCGTATCCGACGACGGACTAGTGTTAAAGGCGTTACCGGACAAATCAGAAAGCATTTACAAAAATTCATACATTCATTCATCATTCTCAAGCATAGTGTCCCTCAATACGGTCATCAAGACCTTAAACATGCTTATAAACCGAGTTGGGACTAAACTGAAACACATATGAAATTTCATGAAAATTAAAAACTTTTCTAACTTTCAGGGGAGACACGCCTATGGGAGGAGACCGTGTGCCCTCCATGGCTTCTAGACACCCCCTTGTGTCCATCCGTGTTTACATACTGATTATATCAACACGGTCACTAGGCACGTCCGTGTGCCATGACTGTGTGCTACCAGACCATATACTGACTTTTCCAACACGGCCACCAAGCACGCCCGTGTGCCATGGCCATGTGTTCTTAGCTAGCTACTGACTTGTACACCACGGCCAGCTGACACGCCCATGTCGAGGCCGTGTGCTATTTAAGCTACATTCTGCCAATTCAACCACGGTCTTAGGCACGCTCGTGTGCCACAACCCTGTGACATTATAGGCCATTTACAAGGCCAAAATGCCACCCATAAGGGTCAACCTACAAGCAACATAATCCATCTGATTTCATGCATATATGGCAACAAAAAACATACCAAAATGAACATTCCATCAACACATTCAATACCAATTCCATTCATTCCAAATTACAAACTAAAACCCACATCATCTCAATCATATATCATCTATTTGCTTATCCAAAACTTAACCATTTCATAAGCATCAAAACATATCAAAACAACTACACATACCACATTCATCAAGACAAAATATGAACCAATAATTAGCCACATCACATGACCAATTCTATACATCAACTTATATAAAAAACTAGCCTATACATGCCATATCTAACTTATAAACATTTCGAAAGTGTACCAAAATGAGTTTAATAGTGTGATGACGATCCGTGTCGGTCCCGAGCCTTCAGTAGCTTTGACGACCTATAAAATAGAGAAAACACACACACATAGTAAGCTTTCCAAAAGCTTAGTAAGTCAATGTACAAATAAACTTTGCATAAAATGCATATATTGCAAGTAGATACATTGGCACATCCAAATCACTAAGCATAATATCACAAATGTACTTTGTTTTATACACTTGTGGCCACATTTGCCACATTCATCATTTTAAGATCCACATTCTCACATTTAAGCATACATTTCTTCAAGTCAAAGTCGTATAGGTACTTACCTTTTTATACACACTTGTGTATATACTAAACGTACCCGAAACAAACATTCGTTCACTTATTTGCTCATAGCTCGGATTTGCAATTCATATCACAGACTTGCCCGTTGAACCGTAAAGAATCTAGTAGGATACTCTGAAAGCTCGGAATGGTCGTACAATGCCAACGTCCCAGACGAGGTCTTACATGCACTCGGATATCGATGCCACTGTCCCAGAAATGGTCTTACACGAATCAATACGATGTCGATGTCCCAGACATGGTCTTACACGTAAAGCTCAGATCGATGCCAACGTCCCAAATGTGGTCTTACACATAAAACTCATATTGATGCCTACGTCCCGGACGAGGTCTTACACGAAGTCTCAAATCAACGCCAACGTCCTAGACGTGGTCTTACATGATAAAACAGAACAGATACCTATGTCATGACATAGCTAATCCGATTTATTCCTAGGTTCGTACGGGACTTCTCGGACTTAACACTATATCATCCGTATCTCGGAATTTATATTCAACACATCTCATAAGCATTCATTCTCACAAATAATCATATGAATAAGCTCAATTCAATACAACAACATTTTTTTGCAATATGACTTACCTCGGATTCGATTTATCGAAATGGAAACGGCTACTCGGTTATTTTTGCCTTCCCGTGATCTAAGTCCGTTTTCCTCGGTTCTTGATCTATACATATTCAGAATTAACCCTTTTATTCAATAATTCATTCAATTCAATCCAAGGACACACATTTAGGGCTATTTGCAATTTAACCCTCACATTTGCACAATTTACCAATTTAGTCCATTTTTTTTAAAACATCAAATTCACAAAATTTGTTCACACACAAGCATAGCCGATTCTCCCTAGGGACTATATAAGTCCATACTTTTCATCAATTTCACAAATTAGTCCTCCAAAATAATATTTTCTCAATTTAGCCCTAATTAGCTAAATTCATCAAAACTTCAAGAACAAAACATGTTCATCTAGCTCAAATCTTTCATTTAACAACTAAACTCATCTCAAAACTCAACATATCATCAATGGCATTTTACACAAACATCATCAATACTCAAAATTAGTACATGGGTTTGAAAGCTCTCGAAGCAACGATTACAAAAACGTAGAAATTATTAAAAACCGAAACCAAATCATACCTTAATTTTGGCTTGTATGTGCCGAATGTATGAGAGCTTTAAAACCTTTCTTTTCTTTTGATTTTCGGTGGAAAAATGGATGAACTAAAGTCCATTTTCATGCTTTATTTTATCATATAATCTTTTAATACATAAAAGACATTTTTAACCTTTAAAAAATAAAAATATATAGCATATAACACAAGGTCATTATTGACCATTATCATTCCACTATCTTAATAGTGGTTCAATTGCCACTTAAGGCCATAACTTTTAAAAGCCACAACTTATAGGTACTTTAACAAATAGCAAGCAACTTTCACATTTAACGCATTTCAGTCCTTTTTTCAAATTAAACGCACGAACAGACAAATTAGCTTACGGAAATTTACCACATGCTTAATCACATATCAACGGCACAGAAAATAATATAAAAATATTATTCAAACTCGGATTTGTGGTCCCGAAACCACTGTTAAGACTAAGGTGTAAATCAGACTGTTACAATTCTCCCCCCTTAGGGATTTTCGTCCCCGAAAATCTTACCGTTAAACAGATTCGGATATCACTGTCTCATTGAATCTTCCGGCTCCCACATTGTCTCTTCAATTCCATGCCGATTCCATAATACTTTCACTATTGGAATTTTCTTGTTTCTCAACTCTTTCACTTCACAAGCTAAGATACGAATCGATTCTTCTTCGTATGACATATCAAATCGGATTTCAATTTCAGATGGAGCAATCACATGTGACAGATCGGATCGATATCTACGGAGCATCGAGACATGAAACACATTGTGGATCTTTTCTAATTCAGAGGGCAATCTTAATCTACATGCAACAGGACCGACACGTTCAATGATCTCATACGGTCCGATGAACCTCGAACTCAACTTCCCTTTACGTCCGAAACAGAGTAATTTCTTCCACGGAGACACTTTCAGAAATACTTTGTCACCGATCCCAAATTCTATATCTTTTCGTTTCAAGTCCGCATAAGATTTCTGACGATCAGATTCTGCTTTCAAACAATCTCGGATCAGTTTCACTTTCTATTTTGAATCTTTTATCAAATCAACCCTGTGTAGCTTATTTTCACTGAGCTCGGTCCAATACAGAGGCGTACGACATTTACGTCCGTACAAAGCTTCATAGGGTGCCAATTTGATGCTTGACTGAAAACTGTTATTATATGCAAATTCAATCAATGACAAATACTGTTCCCACAAACCATTAAATTCAAGAATGCAACATCTCAACATGTCTTCGAGAATCTGAATGACCGCTCGGATTGACCATCCGTTTGCGGATGAAAAGCTGTACTGAAGTGTAGTTTCGTGCCTAAAGCTTCTTGTAATTTCTTTCAAAATCGTGATGTGAATTTCGGATCTCTATCCGACACAATAGATAGTGGCACCCCATGCAATCTCACAATCTCAGAGATATAAAGCTCGGCTAACTTATCAAGTGAGTAGTCAGATCTTACCGGAATAAAATGGGCAGATTTCGTCAATCGATCAACTACGACCCAAATCGCATCTTTCTTTCTCGGAGTCTGGGGCAATCCAGAAACAAAGTCCATCGTTATTCTATCCCATTTCCACTCAGGAATCAAAATCGGTTGTAGCAACCCAGACGGAACTTGATGTTCAGATTTCACTTGCTGACAGATTAAACATTTCGAAACAAAGTCAGAAATGTCTCGTTTCATACCTGACCAGCAGTAATGTTGCTTTAGATCATGATACATTTTAGTACTCCCCGGATGAACAGATAAACGAGTATTATGGGCTTCACTCAAAATCGGCTGAATCAACTCCGAATTTCTCAAAACATAGATACGACCTCGGAATCTCAAACAATCATCAACAACTCAAAATTCAGATTCAGAATTCAATTCACACTGAGCTCGTTTTGTTATTAACTCATTATCAGATTTCTGAGCATCACATATCTGTTGCATACACAATAGTTTCGTTCTTAATTCAGCCACCACAGAACTACCATCAGATAAATCTAACTGAGCATTCAAAACACGTAGTGCAAACAATGATTTTCGACTCAATGCATCAGCAACCACATTTGCTTTACCCGGATGATAATCTATCACAAGCTCATAATCTTTTAACAACTCAAGCCATCTTATCTGACGCAGGTTCAAATCTTTCTGAGTCATTAGATACTTCAGACTTTTATGATCTGAAAATATGTGACATCTTTCACCATACAAATAATGGCGCCAAATCTTAAGTGCAAGCACAATCGCAGCTAATTCAAGGTCGTGCGTCGGATAATTCTTTTCATGTTGCTTTAATTGTCTCGAAGCATAAGCTACGACTTTGCCTTCCTGCATCAAAACACATCTCAACCCATTTAACGAAGCATCACTGTAAATCAAAAATTCTTTGCCCGATTCTAGCTGTACTAACACTAGAGCTTCCGTTAACAGAGTTTTCAACTGATCAAAACTTCTTTGACATTTCTCCGACCATTCAAATCTAACATCTTTCTGAAGTAGTTTTGTCAACGGAGTAGCTATCACTGAAAATCCTTTTAAAATCAACGATAATAACCAGCTAGGCCCAAAAAGCTACGGACTTCAGACGCGTTCCTCGGAGGTTTCTAATCCAGAATAGCAGAAATCTTGCTCGGATCAACTCGGATTCCAGAAGCTGACACAATATGCCCCAGAAAACTAACCTCGTGTAACCAGAATTCACATTTACTGAATTTTGCGTACAATTGCTTTTCTTTTAGAGTTTGTAATACAATCTTCAGATGCTCGGCATGCTCAGTCTCATCCCGTGAATAAATCAAAATATCGTCTATGAACACCACAACAAAGCGATCTAGGTACGGTCTAAAAATTCTGTTCATCAGATCCATAAAAACAGCAGGAGCATTGGTTAGTCCAAACGGCTTAACTAAAAACTAATAATGCCCGTACCTCGTTCTGAAAGCAGTTTTCAGAATATCTGAATCCTTGACTCTCAACTGGTAGTATCTCGATCTCAGATCAATCTTGGAAAATACAGTAGCTCCTTTTAACTGATCAAATAAATCATCAATTCTGGGCAATAGATATTTGTTCTTTATTGTCACCTTATTCAACTGACGGTAATCAATGCACATTCTCATCGTGCCATCTTTCTTTTTCACAAATAGAACGGGAGCACCCCAAGGCAAAAAACTCGGTCTAGTATATCCTCTATCGGTCAATTCTTGCAACTGTGACTTTAACTCTTTTAATTCTGTTGGTGCCATTCTATACGGAGTTATCAAAATAGGTGTCGTGCCAGGCATCAATTCAATACCCAACTCAACTTCACGAATCGGAGGCAAACTAGTAACTCTTCAAGGAACACATCAGAAAACTCACAGACAATAGGCATTGATTCAACTTTCTTTTCAGACATCTTCGAATCAATCACATAGGCAAAATATGCCTCATAACCCTTTTTCACGTAACTCTGAGCTTTCAATACCGATATCACAGCAGACAATCCATTCAAATCATTAGATTCAACCCGCATAATTTCATCATTCGGACATCTCAAATCAACATTCTTTTACAATTTACAACCGCATCATGCAATGTCAACCAGTCCATACCCAAAATAATATTGAACTCATTGAATGGCAGAAGCATCAGATCAATAGGGAAATAGATATCTCGAAACATTAACGGACAGTTCTTGCATACTTTGTCAACAAGAACACTTTTACCTAAGGGGTTCGATACTTTTATAGTAAATTCAGTAGACTCTACAGGCAAAGTCTTATTGAATACTAAATTCATGCATATATACGAATGCGTAGAACCAGAGTCTATCAATGCAATCACAGAAGTATCATAAAGTGTAAAAGTACCAGTTATAACATCAGGTGATGAAGGTTCCTCGCGAGTTTGAATAGCATATGCTCTAGCAGGCGCTCTAGCTTCAGATCTTACAACATTTTCTCTCGTATTTCTCTAACTACCACTAACATTTCTTACGTTCTTCGATGATCTACCTCTCACAGGTGCATTATCAGATCTCAGATTCTGAACAGTCTTTGGCTCGACCGACGCAGGGCAATCACGGATAAAGTGATCAAGTGATCCACATCTGAAACAAGCTCTATCATTTATTCTACAGTTTCCTGGATTCTTTTTTCCATAATGTTTACATTCAGGTTTCTCGGATCGTACATTTCCAACACTTGCCACCAAAGTTGCTGGAGCTTTGGAGCTCATTTGCGGTCTAGATTGATTTTTGTTCGAATATCTCACATTATCTCTGAAACGACTTTGATTATCTCGGAATCTTTTCGAGTAGACCAAATGATTTACTCAAATCTCTTTCTCATATCTCGAACTTTTGACTCAGCTTTTCTTTTATCTTTTCCAAGCGCCTCAGCTTTGCACGCTCGGTCAACGAGTACAAAAAACTCCTTTATCTCTAAAGTTTCGACTAGCAAACAAATGTCTTCATTAAGCCCGTCTTCGAACCTTTTGCACATTATAGCTTCAGGTGATACACATTCTCGAGCGTACTGACTCAGTCTTACGAATTCTCATTCATATTCCGAAACAGTCATTCGGCCTTGTTTTAGTTCCAGAAATTCCTTTCGCTTCTGACCTACGAATCTCTCACTAATATATTTCTTTCGAAACTCACTCTGAAAGAAGTCCCATGTAATTCGCTCTTTCGGAACAACAGAAATTAGGGTTTTCCACAATTGATAAGCTGCATCTCGGAGTAACGATACAACACACTTTATGCATTCATCCGGAGTTAGAGACATTTCGTCAAATACCCGACTCGTATTCTCAAACCAAAACTCAGCCTTTTCAGCATCATCATCATTGGTAGCTCGTAATTCTTCAGCCCCATACTTGCGAATCTTATCAACCGGAGGCTTATTCAACAGATTTACACCCATCACCAGAGGCACAACTGATGTCTGAGGGGGATTACCCGGGGGCGGGGGTTGTGAAACAGTTGGGTTATTCTTTACAAACTGAGTGAACCACTCACTCATCATCTGGAAGAAAGCTTGTTTAGCTTCTTCCCCTTGACCGCTAGTAGCCGGTCTCGATTCAGAAGGATCTGTCCCTTGCGCGGGATCAGGCGCATTGCTTTCTACGTCGTTAGCTACAGCTCTTTTGAGATCCATTACTATACAGAAATCACATTTATACGTCAGGATTCATCACACTATCACAATTCAGATATATGACATGTATCGCTAGACTCTGACACGCTACATTAGTCCGAGAATTGGCTAAACCATAACTATGATACCAACCAAATGTAACACCCCTAACCCGTATCCGACGACGGACTAGGTTTAAAGGCGTTACCAGACTGATCGGAAAGCATTTACAGAAATTCATACATTCATTCATCATTCTCAAGCATAGTGTCCCTCAATACGGTCATCGAGACCTTAAACATGCTTATAAACCGAGTTGGGACTAAACTGAAACACATATGAAATTTCATGAAAATTTAAAACTTTTCTAACTTTCAGGGGAGACACACCCGTGGGAGGAGACCGTGTGCCCTCCACGACTTCTAGACACCCCCGTGTTTACATACTGACTATATCAACACGGTCACTAGGCACGTCCGTGTGCCATGACCGTGTGCTACCAGACCATATACTGACTTTTCCAACACGGCTACCAAGCACGCCCGTGTGCCATGGCCGTGTGTTCTTAGCTAGATACTGACTTGTACACCACGGCCAGCTGACACGCCCATGTCGAGGCCGTGTGCTATTTAAGCTACATTCTGCCAATTCAACCACGGTCTTAGGCACGCCCGTGTGCCACAACCGTGTGACATTATAGGCCATTTACAAGGCCAAAATGCCACCCATAAGGGTCAACCTACAAGCAACATAATCCATCTAATTTCATGCATATATGGCAACCAAAAACATACCAAAATAAACATTCCATCAACACATTCAATACCAATTCCATTCATACCAAATTACAAACTAAAACCCACATCATCTCAAGCATATATCATCTATTTTCTTATCCAAAACTTAACCATTTCATAAGCATCAAAACATATCAAAACAACTACACATACCACATTCATCAAGATAAAATATGAACCAATAATTAGCCACATCACATGACCAATTCTATACATCAACTTATATAAAAAACTAGCCTATACATGCCATATCTAACTTATAAACATTTCCAAAGTGTACCAAAATGAGTTTAATAGTGTGATGACGATCCGTGACGGTCCCGAGCCTTCAGTAGCTTTGACGACCTATAAAACAGAGAAAACACACACACACAGAGTAAGCTTTCCAAAAGCTTAGTAAGTCAATGTACAAATAAACTTTGCATAAAATGCATATATTGCAAGTAGATACATTGGCACATCCAAATCACTAAGCATAATATCACAAATGTACTTTGTTTTATACACTTGTGGCCACATTTGCCACATTCATCATTTTAAGATCCACATTCTCACATTTAAGCATACATTTCTTCAAGTCAAAGTCGTATAGGTACTTACATTTTTATACACACTTGTGTATATACTAAACGCATACAAAACAAACATTCGCTCACTTATTTGCTCATAGCTCGGATTTGCAATTCATATCACGACTTGCCCGTTGAACCGTAAGGAATCTAGTAGGATACTCGTAAAGCTCGGAATGGTCGTGTACAATGCCAACGCCCCAGCGAGGTCTTACATGCACTCGGATATCGATGCCACTTGTCCGCATGGGTCTTACGAATCAATACGATGCGATGTCCCAGACATGGTCTTACACGTAAAGCTCAGATCGATGCCAACGTCCCAAATGTGGTCTTACACATAAAACTCATATCGATGCCTACGTCCCGGACGAGGTCTTACACGAAGTCTCAAATCAACGCTAACGTCCCAGACGTGGTCTTACATGATAAAACAGAATAGATACCTATGTCATGACATAGCTAATCCTATTTATTCCTAGGTTCGTACGGGACTTCTCGGACTTAACACTACATCATTCGTATCTCAGAATTTGTCATAAGCATTCATTCTCAAAAATAATCATATGAATAAGCTCAATTCAATACAACAACATTTATTTGCAATATGACTTACCTCGGATTCGATTTATCGGAATGGAAACGGCTACTCGGTTATTTTCGCCTTCCCGTGATCTAAGTCTGTTTTCCTCGGTTCTTGATCTATACATATTCAGAATTAACCCTTTTATTCAATAATTCATTCAATTCAATCCAAGGACACACATTTAGGGCTATTTGCAATTTAACCCTCACATTTGCATAATTTACCAATTTAGTCCATTTTTCTCAAAACATCAAATTTACAAAATTTGTTCACACACAAGCATAGCCGATTCTCCCTAGGGACTATATAAGTCCATACTTTTCATCAATTTCACAAATTAGTCCTCCAAAATAATATTTTCTCAATTTAGCCCTAATTATCTAAATTCATCAAAACTTCAAGAACAAAAGATGATCATCTAGCTCAAATCTTTCATTTAACAACTAAACTCATCTCAAAACTCAACATATCATCAATGGCATTTTACACAAACATCATCAATACTCAAAATTAGTACATGGGTTTGAAAGCTCTCGAAGCAACGATTATAAAAACGTAGAAATTATCAAAAACCGAAACCAAATCATACCTTAATTTTGGCTTGTATGTGCCGAATGTATGAGAGCTTTAAAACCTTTCTTTTCTTTTGATTTTCGGTGGAAAAATGGATGAACTAAAGTCCATTTTCATGCTTTATTTTATCATATAATCTTTTAATACATAAAAGACATTTTTAATCTTTAAAAAATAAAAATATATAACATATAACACAAGGTCATTATTGACCATTATCATTCCACTATCTTAATAGTGGTTCAATTGCCACTTAAGGCCATAACTTTTAAAAGCCACAACACATAGGTACTTTTACAAATAGCAAGCAACTTTCACATTTAACGCATTTCAGTCATTTTTTTAAATTAAACGCACGAACAGACAAATTAGCTCACAGAAATTTACCACATGCTTAATCACATATCAAAGGCACAGAAAATAATATAAAAATATTATTTAAACTCGGATTTGTGGTCCCGAAACCACTATTCCGACTAAGGTGTAAACCAGACTGTTACAGAGGGTTTCAAAAATATGAAGAACGTTAAAAACGGGGCTAGGATGCACTTACATCAAGCTTGGAAGATGAAGAAACCCTAGCTATGGAGAGCTTGAGAATTTCGTGTATGGTGAAGAAGATGGACATCAATTTTTGCTTGTTTTTCCCTTTTAATTCTTTTATTTACCAAAGGACAAAAATGCCCTTAATGATCATTTCTTAAGATTTTTCCTTCCCATGTCCATTTTTGTCCATCATCAAATATAATGGTCTAATTGCCAAATAAGGACATCTAGTAACTTTTATAATTCTATTTCATACTTGAATATTCTAGAATCTCATAATTTCCATTCCTTGCAATTTAGTCCTAATGGACAATTTAATCACTAATTAATAAAATTTCTTTATGATATTTTCACACAATCATGCAATCACCTCATAAACCTTATAGAAATCATAAAACTCATATTTTTACTTCGGATGTCTGGTCTCGCACCACTATTCCGACTAGGCCCTAAGTCGGGCTATTATAGTAAGTTGCATGTAAATAATTCACAACAATTAACATGCATTATCATACTCATAGCATATTATAAACTTGCACATGATTCTCGAATGATTAAAGGCATAACTTACTCATTTCCACCCTTACTAATCACACAACATAATTCAAGCTCATTTCTCATGAATATCATGTAGGTACCTGTATCACTTACAATATAGCTGTAACTTTTCTCACTTTTGACACAATATTTAATTTACCCGTTGAACCCATTGGAATACCAAAGGATATCCGATAAGCCTCACACAAGAGGGTAAAATACCGATGCCATGCCACAGACATTGTTTTACACTGGCTTACATTTCGAGGCCGATGCCATGTCCCAGACATGGTCTTAACTAGCTCTCATATTAATGCCGATGCCATGTTCCAAACATGGTCTTACACTGGCTCTCATAATATGGCCGATGCCATGTCCCAGACATGGTCTTACACTAGCATACATATCAACGTCGATCCCATGCCCCAGAAATGGTCTTACACTGGCTGTCCATAATGTGGCCGATGCCATGTCCCAGACATGGTCTTACACTAGCGCACATGTCGCTCAAATGTCATGGCTTGGATATCCAATCTATTCCTAAGGTTCAACCGGGAGTATATCACATCAACTTTCGTCATGCATATTCATAGAAATAATCAAACATTTTATGCAATATCAATTGTTTAAAACATAAATGTAATAACGTTGTATTATTTACGTACAACTTACCTCGGTATACAAAATAAGGGCGACTAATTTGATTTTTAATCCACTAGCTTGGTTTTTCCCCGGTCTAGGTCCAGACTTCGTTGTTCTTGATCTATAATGATAAAATTTACTCATTTAATCATCACATTAATCAAGACATTTTAAAATTTCCTACTTTGGCAAAATTACCATTTTGCCCCTAGACTTTCACAAAATTACGATTTTGCCCCTAGGCTCGTAAACCGATTGTCATCAAATTTCCTCATTAACCAAGCCTAGCCGAATCTATTTTAAGCTTATAGCAACTCACAAATCCAATTATTTCACACAGTTACTACCTATTTTACAACCTTTACGAAAAGGCCCATTTTAGATGTTTTCATGAATACCCCTTTCACAAAAGTTGTTTATTTAACAACCAAGTTTCATTTTCTTCCATAAAAACTCAGCAAACAACACATATGATCTCATGGTAAAACCCTAGACTCTCAATCATTTTGCAAAATAGTCCCCTCATTAGCTAGCTTAAGCTTTAGGGGTTCCAAAAGTACAAAAATTATCAAAAATGACCTTCAAAATCACTTACTTGCAAGGGTTGTAAGTTGTTGAAATTTTCAAGCTTTCATGGCTATTTCTTGAGTGAAAAATTCGATGGAGAAGAGAAATGAAAAAGATGATATCTCTTTTCTTCTTTATTTTATGATTATTTATCAATTAAGTCACCAAACAATTCACCTAACCTTTGATCATGTCATTTCTTTGTCCCTATGGCCGGCCAACACTCCCTAAAGGGCCTAATTGCACATTAAGGACCTCCAATTTAAGATTCTATAGCTATTTGACACCTTTAGCTTGTATAATAAAACTTTGCACTTTATGCGATTTATTCCTTTTTCAAAATTAAGCATGCAATCACTAAAATTAATTCACCAAAATTTTCATGTACTCATATAATCATGCTATAACACATAAAATAATATTAAAAATAATTTCTCCGACCTCAGATTAGTGGTTCCGAAACCACTGTTCCGTCTAGCCCTAAAATCGAGCTGTTACAATTCTCCCCCCTTAATCTTACCAGTGAAAAGGTTCGGGTATTGGTCTCTCATGTTTTCCTCGAGCTCCCATGTGACCTCTTCAAACCCATGTTTATGCCATAGTACTTTCACAAGTGCTATACTTTTATTCCTCAATTTCTTGACCTCCCGATCTAAAATCTTAACTGGCTCTTCACCATAGGTCATGTCTGAACAAATCTCAATGTCTGTTGGTGAAATCACATGTGATGGGTCAGATCGGTAACGGCGCAACATAGACACATGAAATACATTGTGGATCTTTTCTAATTTGGATGGCAAGGCTAATCGGTATGCTATCGATCCAATTCTCTCAGTCACCTCATATGGCCAAATAAAATGTGGACTTAATTGACCTTTCCTACCGAATCTGAGAACTTTTTTCCACGAGGATACTTTCAAAAATACTTTATCACCTACTTGAAACTCAATCTCTTTCCGTTTCAAGTCCGCGTAGGATTTCTATCTATCCGAAGCAGCCTTCAAACAGTCACGAATCACTTTTACTTTCTCTTCGATTTCTCTGACTAAGTCAACCCCGTGTATCTGATTTTCCTTGAGTTTGGACCAATACAAAGGCGTTCAGCATTTATGGCCATATAATGCCTCATAAGGCGCCATTTTCAAACTCGCCTGAAAACTATTATTGTAAGCGAACTCTACCAACGGTAAATATTTTTCCCAACTACCTTGGAACTCAAGAACACAACACCGTAGCATGTCTTCAAGTATTTGAATTACTCTTTCTGACTGACCGTCAGTTTGTGGATTGAAAGACGTGCTAAAATTTAGCTTTGTCCCCAAAGCTTATTGGAACTTTTTCCAAAACCGTGATGTGAACCTCGGATCTCTATCCGAAATGATCGATAAAGGTACCCCGTGAAGTCTCACAATTTCAGAAACATACAAATCGGCCAATTTCTCAAGTGGATAATCAGTACGCACCGGTATAAAATGAGCCGACTTAGTTAGCCTATCAACTACAACCCATACATCATCTTTCTTCCTTCGCGTCAACGGCAATCCAGACACAAAATCCATGGTAATACGGTCCCATTTCCACTCAGGAACCATCACGGGCTGAAGTAAACCCGAAGGTACTTGATGTTTGGCTTTCACTTGTTCACAAATTAAACACTTAGAGAGAAACTCTGAGATGTCTCTTTTCATTCCAGACCACCAATACATTTTCTTCAAGTCATTATACATCTTCACACTGCCCGGATAGATAGACATACAACTGCTATGTGCCTCATGCAGAATCTTTTGAATAAGCTCATCGTTTTTGGGTATACAAATTCCGTCTCGAAACATTAAACAGCCATCGGCACCAATCTGAAAATTTGATTCAATTCCCGCCTCGCACTGAGTTATCTTGGCTTGTAACTCTTTATCACTTTTCTGAGCTTCACAAATTTCTTGCAGAAACATCAATCTAGCTCTTAACTCTGCTATGACCGAACCATCATCAATCAAAGATAATAGGGTATTCATAGCCCTCAAGGAAAATAATGACTTCCTACTTAAAGCATCGACGACCACGTTCGCCTTTCTAGGGTGATAGTCAATTATCAACTCGTAATCTTTTATGAGCTCTAGCCATCTCCGTTGGCGAAGGTTCAGTTCCTTTTGAGTCATTAAATACTTTAGACTTTTATGGTCAGTGAACACTCGGCATCTCTCGCCATACAAATTGTGTCTCCAAATCTTCAGTGCGAACACTATGGCGGCTAACTCTAAGTCGTGAGTTGGATAGTTTTTCTCATGCGGCTTCAGTTGTCTCGAGGCATAAGCTATTACCTTGCCTTTTTGCATAAGCACACACCATAATCCATTTAAGGATGCATCACTATACACCACAAATTTCTTTCCTGGTTCCAGTTGGACTAAAATTGGAGCTTCAGTCAACAATGCTTTTAGTTTCTCAAAACTCTGTTGGCACTTCTCTGTCCATTCGAACTTGACATCTTTCTGTAGCAACCTCATCATCGGTGTAGCAATCATGGAGAATCCTTTAACAAACCGTCTGTAGTATCCCGCTAAGCCCAAAAAGCTTCTAATTCCTGACACATTCCTCGGTGGTTTCCAATCAACTATAGCCGATATCTTACTCGGGTCAACTCTAATTCCATCACCCGACACGATGTGTCCTAAGAATCCGACCTCTCGGAGCCAAAACTCACTTTTGCTAAACTTAGCATACAACTGCTTATCTCTTAAAGTTTGTAAGACAATTCTCAAATGCTCCGCATGCTCACTTTCATCATGAGAATAAATTAATATGTCGTCGATAAAAACAACTACAAACTTATCCAAATACGGTCATTAAATCCATAAACACGGCAGGAGCATTTGTTAAGCCAAAGAACATGACCAGGAACTCATAGTGGCCATACCTCGTCCGGAATGCAGTTTTCTGCACATCCTACTCCTTAACTCTCAACTGATAGTAACCGGATCTCAGGTCTATCTTAGAAAATACTGCGGCTCCCTTCAATTGGTCAAACAAATCGTCGATCCTTTGCAAGGGATACTTGTTCTTAACTGTAACCTTGTTGAGCTGTCGGTAGTCTATACATAATCTCATCGACCCATATTTCTTTTTCACAAAAAGTACCAGAGCACCCCACGAAGAATAACTCGGTCTCGCAAAACCCTTATCCGTTAACTCTTGCAACTGGATTTTCAGCTCCTTTAACTCCGTCGGAGCCATCCTATATGAGGCAATCGAAATAGGTGCCGTACCCGGGACCAACTCAATACCAAACTCGACTTCCTTAGTTGGAGGCAATCCGGGAAACTCTTCTGGAAACACATCTAGGTACTCACATACCACTGGCACTGACTCAATCTTTACTTCCATCTCTTGGGTATTCAACACAAATGCAAGATAGGACTCATACCCTTTTCTTATACATTTCCCAGCCGCCAAAGAAGAAATCACTACAGGCAAGCTATTTGATTCACCTGATTCAACCCGAAGGATATCCCCATTTTCACATTTCAGTTCAATAAATTTTCTCCCACAATTTACTATCACATCATGAGCTGCTAACCAGTCCATACCAAGAATCACATCAAATTCATCAAACGGTATCAACATAAGGTTAGCCGGAAAACAATGACCTTTAATTGTCAAAGGACAATTTCTACATACTTGGTCAACTAGCACATGCTTGCCTAACGGGTTTAACACTTTTATGACAATTTCTGTGGACTCAACAGGCATATTCATACTAGATACCAATTTCATACAAACATATGAATGGGTAGACCCCGTATCAATCAAAGCAACAATAGAAATATCATGAAGAGAAAAAGTACCCGTAATCACATCTGGTGACGATGCCTCTTTGCGAGCGCGAATGGCATAAGTCCTTGCAGGCGCTCGGCCTCGGACCTTACGGTGGAATCTATAGGCGCACCTTTGCTGCTAGTCCCACTTCCCGGGTTCTTCTGTGGTCTACATCTAGAAGGAGCATTACTCGCTCGCACATCTTGCTTTCTATCTTTCTCATCCATCTCAGGACAATTTCGAATGAAGTGGTCTAGTGAACCACACTTGAAACAACCTCTTTCATTTCCTCGACACTCACAGAAGTGTCGTCTACCACACTGCAAACACTCCAGTTTATTTGGTCGAGCACTACCAATACTCGCAATAGAAGTGGTTTGAGCTTTAGATACCGAGTACTGCTTACTCCTATTTCTATTTGAGAATCCAACCGAAGCATTGGATCGAGTGGTGAACTCTCTTGATTTCTTAGATGAAGACTGAAACGACTTCCCTAACTGTCTTTTCTTTGAGTCACGGGACTCAATATCAGCTTTCCTTTTCTCTTTAGCCAATTCTTTAGCCTTGCAAGCTCTCTCTACTAGCATAACAAATTCCTTAAGATCTAGAATACCAATAAACAATCGGATATCCTCATTTAATCCATGCTCAAACCTCTTACACATGATGGCTTCAGTGGATACGCACTCTCGAGCGTATTTACTAAGCCTCACGAACTCACGCTCATACTCGGTTACTGTTATTTGGCCTTGGTTCAATTCTAGAAACTCTTTCCTCTTCTGATCTATAAACCTCTGGCTAATATACTTTTTACGGAATTCTTCCTGAAAGAATTCCCAAGTAATCCTTTCCCTTGGTACAACCGACACAAGGGTGTTCCACCATTGATAGGCTGAGTCTCGTAGGAGTGACACAACACACTTCATGCACTCCTCAGGTGTGCAAGACAACTCATCGAATACTCTAATGGTATTTTCTAGCCAGAATTCTGCCCTCTCTAGGTCATCATCTATATTCGCTCTAAATTCCTCAGCCCCTTGCTTCTGAATTCTATCAACTGGAGGTTTTTCCCTTCTCAACATCTCCACCACTTGGGGAGCTACAGGGGCAGACTGGGGAATTAGAGGGGGTGGAGGAGGTGGAGCATTCGGGTTTGCACGTACAAACTCTGAATACCATACATTCATCATATGGAGGAAGGCTTCTCTAGCCCCTCCGCCCTGACTCAGTGTCACGGGCGTACTTTCGACTCGCACGGTCCCTTCTGCGGGAGCCGGTGCATTACTTTCAACATCATCTGCCACTACTCTGTGGGGATCCATTTACTATATAAAAACACATTTAAATTGTCAGGAGTCGTCACACTATCATAATTCATCTATGGCATGTATAGCTAGACTCATACACACGCTAGGTCAGTCCGAGAATCGACTAAACCATAGATCTGATACCACTAAATGTAACACCCCTTACCCATAACCGACACTGGTATAGAGTACGAGGCGTTACTTGACTTAATAATGTACATACAAATATTTCCGGGATATGAAATTTCGTTCCAATTTAAAACTTTTCAAACTACATCTTAAAATCCTTAATATGGGCCTACGAGCCCAAAGCATACTTTAGAAATGGTTCGATACTAAGACCGGCACTTTAGAAAATTTAGGAAAACTTCTCTGAAAATAGGGGCACACGCCCGTGTGGATTCATGGCACGGCCATGTGGCTAGCATGGCCATGTCTTTAGCCCGTGTGCGAGCCTGGCTGGTGCTTTGTGGGAATTCAAGATGTCACACGGTCTGGCACACGCCTGTGTACCCAGTCCGTGCACAAATCTGAGTTTTTACATTTTAAGTGCAGGGGACACACGGCCTCAACACATGCCCATGGGGCAACCGTGTGACACACACGGCCTAGACACACGGCCATGTGTGTGCCCGTATGGACGGCTGTTAGGCTATTTTCCAAGCCTCTTTGTCACCCCTTTCAAGTACGCATCTACACACACCATATAATATCATCAAAATCATAAGCACATGACTAAATCAATCACAACCAAGACATCCACGCCTCAAATCCAAGTTATTTTCTATCACCTACAACATTTATTATTATCAACCAACCCATATAATAACCATATTCATGAAAACACCAACATTTGCATTTATCAACAACCAGTATTAACCATCAACTATGGCCTTATACAAAATATATCAAATCTCCAAGTCAAGCCAACACATTTGGCCAAAATAATATGACACTTGACAAAGACTAAGTCCATATACATGCCATACTCAAAATGATAAATCTAATTATACCAAATGTTCTGATTGATAGTGTGATCGTGCTTCCGACGTCCTTTGATCCCCGAGTTAGCTTGGTGATACTATAAGAAAATGGAAAGGAAAGGGAGTAAGCATAAAGCTTAGTAAGTCGCATGTAAATAATTCACAACAATTAACATGCATTATCATACTCATAGCATATTATAAACTTGCACATGATTCTCGAATGATTAAAGGCATAACTTACTCATTTCCACCCTTACTAATCACACAACATAATTCAAGCTCATTTCTCATGAATCTCATGTAGGTACCTGTATCACTTACAACATAGTTGTAACTTTTCTCACTTTTGACACAATATTTAATTTACTCGTTGAACACATTGGAATACCAAAGGATATCCGATAAGCCTCACACAAGAGGGTAAAATACCGATGCCATGTCCCAGACATGGTATTACACTAGCTTACATTTTTAGGCCGATGCCATGTCCCAGACATGGTCTTACACTAGCTCTCATATTAATGCCGACACCATGTTCCAAACATGGTCTTACACTAGCTCTCATAATATGGCCGATGCCATGTCCCAGACATGGTCTTACACTAGCACACATATCAAAGTCGATCCCATGTCCCAAACATGGTCTTACACTGGCTGTCCCAAAAGTTATTTATTTAACAGCCAAGTTTCATTTTCTTCCATAAAAACTCAACAAACAACACATATAATCTCATGGAAAAACCCTAGACTCTCAATCATTTTGCAAAATAGTCCCCTCATTAGCTAGCTTTAGCTTTAGGGGTTCCAAAAGTACAAAAATTATCAAACATGACCTTCAAAATCACTTACTTGCAAGGGTTGTAAGTTGCTGAAATTTTCAAGCTTCCATGGACCTTTCTTGAGTGAAAAATTCGGTGGAGAAGAGAAATGGAAAAGATGATATCTCTTTTCTTCTTTATTTTATGATTATTTATCAATTAAGTCACCAAACAATTCACCTAACTACCTTGAAGCATAAGCCACAACTTTACCCTATTGCATCAAAATGTAACCAAGTCCCGAATACAAAGCATCACTATAAACTATTAAATCTTTTCCAGGTTCCGGTTGAACCAACACTGGTGCCTTAGTCAAGACTGCCTTAAGCCGATCAAAACACTTCTGCCTTTCATCAGTCAATTCAAACACCAGACTCTTCTGAAGTAGTTTCGTTAAAGGTGCGGCAATGAGAGAAAACCCTTCAATGAACCTACGGTAGTAACCAGCTAAACCCAAGAAACTCCTAACTTCAGTAACACTCCTAGGTGGCTTCCATTCCAAATCGCCTCTATCTTATTGGGATCCACTCGAATCCCTTCTGTCGATATGACATGACCTAAGAACGCCACTTCCCTAAGACAAAATTCATAGTTACTTAGCTTCGCATACAACTGCTTATCTCGAAGAATTTGCAAAACAACACTTAAGTTCTCATCGTGATCTTCCTCAGAACCAGAATATACCAAGATGTCATCTATGAAAATAACCACGAATTGATCCAAAAATGAATGAAACACACGGTTCATCAAATCCATGAACGCGGCAGGAGTATTAGCCAATCCAAATGGCATCACCAAAAACTTATAATGCCCATATCGAGTCCTAAAAGCAATTTTCAACACATCTGACTCTTTTACATTTAATTGATAATACCCAGATCTAAGATTAATCTTCAAAAATACCGTTGCACCTCTAAACTGATCAAACAAATCATCGATTCGAGGCAAGGGATACTTATTCTTAACAGTTAACTTGTTCAACTGCCTATAATCAATACACATCCGTATTGAACCATCCTTCTTCTTCACAAACAAGATCGGTGCACCCCACGGAGATACTCTTAGTCGAATAAACTCTCTATCCAACAATTCATACAACTGAACCTTTAACTCATTGAGCTCTTTTGGTGCCATGTGATAGGGCGTAATGGACACCGGTGCGGTGCCAGGGTAAAGCTCAATTCCAAAATCCACTTCTTGATTCGATGGCAAACCCGATAACTCCTCTGGGAACACGTCAGGAAAATCTTTAACAGTGCGAATATCCTAAAATCTTACTTCTTTACTAACAGAATTCATGACATAAGCCAAATAAGCATCGCAACCTTTACCCATCAGCTTCTCAACTTTCACTACTGAAACCACATTTGACATAAAACCCGGTCTTTCACCCACTACAACTATTTCCATTCCACCACCATTTCTCAAGGAAATCCGCTTAGTCTCAAAATCTACTCTAGCATTATATTCAGTTAACCAATCAGTTCTAAGTATCATATCAAATCTGTAAAATAGCAATTCCATGAGATTAACAGAGAAAACATGTCCTTGAATCATAAGAGGACACCTACGATATACTTTATTAACCACTACACTATCACGAAAAGAACTAATGACACTCATACCCAAACTAATAGTCTTAACATGAATCCCTAACTTACATGCCAATTCACTCAAAATATAAGAATTCGTCGATCTAGAATCAACTAAAAAAAACAACAGAGTAGATCGCAAAGTAAAAGTACCTGCGATAACATCAGTCAGATCTTGATCTTCCGGCTCCCTAACAGCATAAACTCGAGCTAGTCCTCTAGATTCAACCTGTGTAGCAACAGTATGAGCAATAATCTGTTTCCCACTCAGTCTCCCATTACCTCTACTGCGACCACGGCTTCTAGCAGGCGCAGTAACAGGTGCCGAACTCTGAGTTTGTGAAACCTCAACTCTAAGTGGACAATCCCATAGGAAATGTTCCTTCGAACCACATTTAAAACATCCACCAGTCAACTTACGACACTCTTCAGAACGCCTATGCTCACAGTGCACACAAAGCGGCCATCCAGAACTACCCGTTAAACAACTAGCACTAGCCGCGGTACCACTCTGCTTAGACTGAATCGATCGAGTCCCATGTCTCGCACCTCTATCAGAGAATGACTATCACGCCCTATCTTAGATGGTCGTCCCGATGCACTATCAGAAGATCTCTTGCCAGAATCAATAGCCACAAAACGGGGTGGTTCAACTAAGGTCTCCTCCACAGCCTTAGCCCTGTAACAGCCCAAATTTTGGTGAAATCGGAACAGTGGTTTTGGGACCACAAATCTAAGCCGAAAATATAAATTATTTTTATTTTATTATATAGACCACATTATGTTAGAAAATTCATGTGAAAATTTTGATACAAAAATTTTATCGATTTAGTGCTTAATTACGAGAAGGACTAAATCGCATAAAATGTAAAAGTTGAATTCTAGTAGCTATAAGGAGTAAATAGCTATGGAATTCAAAACTAGAGGTTCTTATATGGTAGTTAGACCTTTAAAGAAAGTATGTAGATATTTTGGTATGACTCATCCATGGAAAAATAAAAAAAAGGCTAAGGACTAAATTGGAATGATGAAAAGTTATTCAATGATAATTTAATTAAATGAAAAAGAAAAAAAATTTCATATCATCTTCCCCAAATATTTCCATGGAAACCCTAGGAGAGAGGATGGAAACTTTTCAAGCTCAATAAGGTATGAAATCAAGTCCCGTTTTTAATGATTTTTATATTTTTGGAATCGGGATAGTCTAAACTATCTATTTGGGGGATTAATTTGAAAAGTTATCAAAGTATGAAATTTGGGTCATGGATGAATATGCTGAAAATTAGAAATTTATGGTAGAAAATGAAAGGTTGTTGATAGATAAACAACTTTTACAAAGTGATTTTTGATGAAAACATGATTTAGGGACTAAAATGTAAACTTGTGAAATTGAAGGAAAAATTCTAAAATTTTATGAATACATGTGCTATAAATTTTGTAATGGGGCTTTTTTTAGGCTTGGAATAGGGAGTAATTTGCACAAGTTTCATTTTCCGAGCCTAGGGACGAAATGGGAATTTATGGAAAAGTTAGGGGCAAAATGGTAATTTTGCCTAGAATGAAAATTGAATCCACTTGAATGTGAAATATGATAAATTAATGTTAAATTTACTTGTATAGATCCGGATAGACCAAATTTGGAGCTAGAACGAGGAAAGAGAAAAATGTCGTATTAGTAAATTTATGTACATGAACATTTGTCTAGGTAAGTTCGTGTAACTAAATTGTATATATATTTTTATGCTTGAATTAAATGTTGTGTTCGTGAATTGTATAAATGACTTAATTATGTGAAATGATCACATATTCGTCAAAGCCCGATAAATGAAATGTGCCCGATCAACAATAATGTTTGATAAATGATAAGTGATAAGTGATAAAAATGTAAATTTTATGCTTGAGTTGAATGTGAACATTTGAATTGTATGGATGTAAAAATGTATGAGATTGATCACATGCCTGATAATGCTTGAAAAATGTTAAATCCCGTCTGAATAAATGGAAAATCGATGGATATGTGATCTCCCGAAATGAATGAGGCCCTGTATTTGTTGCTGGTGGGATTTAGCTCGGTCGAGTAATCCTATTGACCTCATTTCTAAAAGGATTTAGACCGGACGGGTAATCTTGATGTAAATCCTCTCGAGCATATGTGATGGATTAGATTTAGCCCGGACGGCTAATCTAGATCAAGCTCTTTAGAGCATATGTCATAAAAAGGATTTAGCCTGGACTGGTAATCCTGTTGTATACATGCGTGGCTCGAGAGTGTACTCTTTGAAATTGTACCTTATGGGTACTAATGGACATGAATTGATGAATTTTGATTTGTACACATCAAGTGTACTACCGGTGTAACCATCAATATTCTAAATAAATTCAACGGGTAAAACTCTTGACATGAGAAGATTATGATTAAGAAATGAGTTATTACATGTATCTACCTGAAATACATGAAAATGATGATATGTGATAATTGATACATGGAAATATGAGACGATGATATTTGTACTTGGAATTTGGTTGATGAATATAAGTTCATCCTTGGTTATAGACTTGTACACTTTGAGTGTACTACTACTCGTGTGACATTGATAATTCGAGTAAAATATGAGTAAAGTTTTGGCATGAAATAATTTGAACTCGAGATGAGCTATTATGAAATTATACTTGTAATACGAAGAGAAGGTTTAAACATGTTAAATGAATTCGTGTTGTGGAAAGCATATGTTCCTGGAAACTTGATCATTGTTGAGCCCATATATGTTTTGAAGTTATTATGGAATATATGACTAACAAGGGCAATGAGGATATGTGTAGGGCTTGAGGTCAAATTGATTGAATATGCCTTACATAGTTATCTCAAAATAGAATAAATGGTAAGTTAAGTACCATGTTATACGAACTTACTAAGCATACAATGCTTACCCCATTTTACTTTCCCCTATTTTAGAGTAAATCAGAAGCTCGTTGGATTGGAAGCTCGGCAGAGGTCACTCACACTATCCACCGGCCTATGTCGGTACAGTATGGTAAATCAATTATGGTTGTAATGGCATGTAAAGGTTATATTGGCCACATTGGCATGTAAATATAAATGAAGCTTGTAATCTAGCCATTGGAATGGCTAGTAATGGTTTGATTTGATATATTTGTAATGTCATACTATGGAAACTACACATGTGTTAAGTAATTGATCAAATTATGCCTATCATATGGACTAAACCAAGACAAGATAATAAACATGTATGTATATAATGGTATACCATGTTGAATGATAGAATTTGCTTGATTTGAATGCTTGAAATAGTTGGTATTTGAATGTGAGTTTAAGTGCAAGTCATTGGTGTGATTTTGGGTGAGAAAGGAAGCTAGAAATGGCTTTATTTTATCCACACGGGCAGACACACGAGCGTGTGTCTAGACCGTGTGTGACACACATCCTACCCCATGGGCATGTGGCCTGGAGTGTGTTCCCTGCACCATAAATTTGAGAAAACAGAATGCTCAGAATTGAGCATATAGGCAGAGACACGGGCGTGTGTCTCAGCCGTGTGGGAGACACGGCCTTGAACATGGGCGTGGGTCTTGGCCTTGTGAAACCTGCACCAAATTCAAATTGAATTAATTAACCACACGGCCTAGCACACGGGCGTGTGGCATGGCCATGTGGCATAAGTCAGTAAGCTACCTAATTTCGAAGACAGCCTGCAGCATGGGCGTGTCCTTTGGACAACACGGGCGTGTGAACCCTGTACCTTGGAAAATTTTTGAAATGTCAAGAAAAATGCTCAGAGTTTCTGATTAAGTCCCGACTCAATTCTAATGCTTGTATTGGGCCTCGAGGGTCCATCTAAGGGATGTTATGAATGATCTCGGTTAATGAGTAGTGATTTACATGATTTATCTGAAAATGTTCTGAAAAGTTCCGGTAATGCTCCGTAACCCTATTTCAGCGACGGATACGGGTTAGGGGTGTTACAAGCCCTCTCAACCAACTCATCAAACATCTCTGTAGGTTGAGCTACCAAATAAACCCGAATCTCGCTGTTTACCCCTAATAAACCGTAATTTATACATATTTTAATCCCACATTTAGCATGCTTTTTGGATGATTTATCCTTTGAATTGTGGAATTTGATGCTTCTAATCCTTTAATTTCATGTTTTATACTTAGAGAAGCATAGGAGGATGAAAAGAGCGAGAAACGGGCTAAAAATGGACCAAATAGGTCAAAGTAGGAAATCAACACGGCCTGGGCCCAAGTTACACGACCGTGCCCCTTTAGCAGGCTCGACCACGGCCTAGATTCGATTCACACGGGCGTGTTGCACGGGTGTGTCCCTGCCGTGACAAAGAGGAATTTCACTCGGAATAAGGTACTTAGAGGCAAAGAAAGACATTCCAAAAGCCTTTATAAACACCCTAAAGGCCAACCTTGAGGGGGGCATCCAGCTAGGCCAAGGAGCCAAGCCAGAGAGGTCAGAATTGTGGGATTTACTCGAAGAAAGCCAGTTGATTCATCTCAAGAAGCCGAAATCATACTCAAGACGGAGGATCTCTCCTTCAATTCCTTCAGGGGGTTTTAGGGTTTTCTTATGTTTTTTTATATTTTTTCTGAGATGTATTCTTTTATGATTATGAACTAAACCCCTCAGATACCTGAGGGGGATGAAACCTAAGATGTATCTTGTTATTATTTCCTGAACTATATGATAAATACTTGATTTGTTCTTAACTATGTGTTCTTAATTCTTGTTTTGATATTTCAGGATATTGATTCAAGTGTTGAAGTGCTTAGGCAGTGGAGGAATATTCCCTATTTAAGAGTAGATCTAGCATAGTTAAGCGAAGTTGATCGCAACCCTAGAGATAGGATGACGAAAATCTGCCGGATTAGGGTCAAACCTAATATGAGAGTCCACAGATCGAGTTAACGCAATCCTAGGGGTTTTAATTAGAAAGAGATTTCAATTAATCAACCTAGGGTTAGACGTTAGTAGCCTCGAGAGAGGTATTAATATAAATCAGGGAATCCTACGGATCAAGTCAAGTGAATAAATCGTCTGGTTCAGAGTTAAATAACGAGTGAAGTCTAGGTGGATTCTTCCTTGGGTATTGTCTTAATCAATTGGTTTTTCCCACAAGTATTTTCCCAATTCATTCTCTGTGTCTTAGCATCTTTAGCTTAGTAGTTAGTTAATTTTAGATTAAATAACAATTCCCTTAATTCTTAGGCTAAATAATAAAAAGAAAGTCAGTATTAGTACTTTTGGTTCCTTTGGGTTTGACATTCCGATCTTGCCAATAAGCTATTCTACTGTTCGATAGGTGCACTTGCCTCAATCGTGGTGATAGTTAGTTTCTAGGCTAGATCATTCATTATATAAATATTAAGACTCTCGACACACGATCAAACCCAAAACAGAACCTTTTACAATGGTCCATTTCGAAAGGAACCATCTCAGGAGTGTACTGACTAAGTCACACGAATTCAGCCTCATAATCAGCCACTGATAATTTACCCTTAACTAAGTCTAAAAACTCACGCTTACGAGTCTCCTTATATTGTTCACCCATATAATTCCTCTTAAAAGCCTCAAGAAAGTAGTTCCAAGTCAATCTATCAGTAACAGTACCTCTCCTAACTGTATTCCACCAACGATGAGCCTCACCGTCGAGTAAGGACACAACATATCCCAACTTCTCCTCATCAGAACATGCCATCTGCTCAAGGATCCTTTCAACTCCTTCCAACCAGTATTCAGCTATGGTTGGATCAGTGCCTTTCACTCTAGAAAACTCTTTACCACCTAACGCCCAAAGACGTTCAAGCGGCAAGCCTCGATTAGTCGGTGTCGGATTGGTAGATGCAGGTGCAGGGTTAGCACCAACAATCCACTGAAATGCTCCTATCATGGCTTCCATCAAAGGGTCTACACCCTCATCAGGGATGTTCACTCTACGCAGCAGCATAGGAGGTGCAGAGGATGTACCATCCTCTTGAGCACTAACTCTCACATTTATACGTCTAGGAGGCATGTCTAATTAATCTAGCATAAAAATAAACAAGTAAACTGTGTGAGTGGCGGGAATGATCCAAGTCTTGTTCATGCAAGCAAACTTTAGGGTTAAAGGCAATGTGTTCCCATTCCTGCCCCACATACATCACAACAAGAGATATCTCATGCAATTCAATCCGGTTACATCAACAATAAAAAAACAACAAAAGGGATTTAGACTCGTGAGTTTCGAAACTCTAAACACACAACAATCTCCTAGGTCCAAGAGTTAATGAACCTAGGCTCTGATACTACCAAATGTAACACCTTATACTTGGCCTAGTCGCTAAGCACAAATACGGGATACCACACCATCGTCTCATCTCATTTACATGAAACAGAATGCTAGATTCAATAAGTCAAACGTCTTTTGTTAAGTCGATTAAGGATTATTACATTAAAATGATTAATTATCATTATTATATGCAAATATTTCATTAATCGATCACACCAACAGCCAGATTCATGCATAATGGTCAAGGAGTGAAATTTCTCAAAGATGTCCGTAGATATCGATACTGATAACCAGGTATCGATATTATCCTATAGTGGTATCAATACCACTTGGAAAAATGATACCAATTGAGCATTCTATTTCTCGATTCAATAACTCATCTAACAAAAATTATCGGTACCTCCAAACCAAGTATCGATATTTCTTCACCGAGTATCAATACTCAAGAAAGGGTATCGATACCAAATCTCTATTCTGTTTCCTGTACATTTTATTTCACAGAGGTATCGATTTTTGAAGCCCAATATCGGTACCTCTGCTACTGGAGCTAAATTACAACATAGGAATGCAATTAAATCATCTTAAATAGTTCCTAAACAACATGCATCAAGTGCCAAGTTCAATAATCATTCATACGGCTTAATCGATAGCATAAAACACCAAAATCGATTCGAACAATTGTTATCGTGCTAACATTAAAGACTAAGTATTTTATCATAAATAATAACATGAAATTCATGCAAGCCAACTCAAACATCCAAAAATCAACAGCTTAAATAGATTCTACCACATTTCCTATCTCCCTAAAGCAAATGAAAATAATAAAACACCTATAAAAATCACCAGCCTTCCTTGGATCACTCCATTGGAAACCACACCGCCCACACCGTGACGACACTAATCCGTAAATGTTGAAATGAGGGGAATGAACTTTTTCAAGCTCAGTGAATGAATAGAATAACCACAACATAAACATGTCATCAAGCAACACAACCAGTCATTTATTCACAATTATCACATTCTTAAGTCTAGCATCATCTAATATTAAAACATGTATAGTCGTTGAGTCTTTTCGTAACACATATACAAAATCTGTAACACCCCTTTCCCGTGTTCGACACCGGGACAGGATACGAGGCATTACCGAACTTAAACAAAAATATTTATACAAAACCGGGCTATAAAATCTCATTCAATTTAAAATTTCTCATTCACATGCAAATCGCCCCTTATATGGGCCCACGAGGCCCAAAACATACATTGGGAACAGTTCGGGACTAAACCGAGAACTTAGGAAACTTTAAGAAGACTTAGAATATTTTTCATCAAAACAGGGGTCACACGCCTGTGTGGCTTGGGACACGCCCGTGTGGGTAGGCCGTGTGGTCACACACGCCCATGTCCTTAGCCCGTGTAACTCTCTGTTTATGACGTCATCAACAAAATAGGGTCACACGGCCAAGTCACACGCCCGTGTGCTTAGGCCGTGTGGCGAATTAAATTCTAAAAAATAGATGCAGACTTCACACGCCCTGGGCACACGCCCATGTCCCAGGGCCGTGTCCTCCACACGGCTGAGACACACGGCCGTGTCTTTGTCCGTGTGGCCAAGAAAATGGCTATTTACCAAACCATTTGGCACCCTCATTTGCATATACTTAAATACAACTTCAATCCATCCATACCAAACACACATAACCACATCACATGAAACCTTTAGTGTAAGCACACACATATAAATAGGCATTACAACTCATTAACCAATATAAGCCATATCTCATGGCTATATACAAAATGAATCATATTACCATTATGAACCAACACATTTGGCCAAATCAAATGATACATACACAATTGACTAAGTCCCTATACATGCCATAAACTCAAAGGGTTTTGCATTCACTTATACCCAACATGATAGCTTGATAATGTGATAGCATCTCCAGCGATCTCCAACTCGAGCTAGCATAAAACCCTATAAGATATGAGAAAGGAAGGGGAGTAAGCTACAAAGCTTAGTAAGTACGTATGTAAATAATAAACAATTGATTACTATGCTTTTAACAATCCTTAATATAAGCTCTAAAGATAATACCATCATTATTGCATAAAATTTCACAATTCATTTATGTTCATCTTGAGCTGTCTACTCAAGTTACAGTCACTAAATTATTTTTATCCGAAGATAAGGAACTCCAAATTAAGATTCGATAATTTTCCCTGAAACTAGACTCTCATCTCTTCTTACCATAAAATTTCCAGAATTTTTGGTTTAGCCAATCAAGATGTAGATTTATTCTTTAAAGTCTCCCTGTTTATTTGTCAGATAGCTTCGACCCCTTTTCACTAATAAATTATTTTCTCGTGGTACAGAACTCGAATGATGTTCCCATTTGTTTATATTGAAAATAAACTAATTAAGAAATTCAATTATATAAATTTTATCCCTTGATTATTTTTGTAAAATTTTTAATGAATTTTCCAAGTCAGAAAAGGGGATTTCGAAATCACTCTGACCCTGTCTTATAAAAATTCAAATATCTCATAATATGAAATTCTTTTGCTTACACCGTTTCTTTTATGCGAAAATAGACTCAATAATTTCATATCTTATTCAACTTATAATTAAATTTACACCATTTTTGGTGAATTTTCAAAGTGATACAACTGCTGCTGTCCAAACTATTTTATTGCTAATTTTACTCTATCATGTTTTCTTTGTATTAATTCTCATTTACACACACATAACACTAAAATATATCCATAGTTAGCCATGCCAATAGCTAGTCATCATTAAATATTTACAAGCCATTCATTGGCCAATTTAACCTATACATCAACAACAAAGACTTGAACATTTCATTTCTCAATTTAATTTGGCTTAAAAGCCTCACACATGATCATCATCAAATCTTATCATGTATCCATTCATCATGAATGTAGATCATTAATCACAAGGATATCAATATTTCACAAGTATAACTTATTCGTGTACATTTTTACCAAGAATTCATCATATACCGAATTCACTTCACATGAGTTCTATGTACATACATGTACCTCTTGTAACATAGTCACTCACTTTCTCATTTTTAACAAACCCGTTGAACCACTCGGAATGCTAAAAGATACTCGGGAATCTCATACATATAGTATCGTATCAACGCCATATCCCCGATATGGTCTTACATGAAATATCATATCGACGCCATGTCCCTGACATGGTCTTATACGAAATCACATACCGAGCTCATTTCTCGTGAGTTTCGCATATGTACTTGTATCACTCCATCACATAACTATAACCCTTTTTCCATCTTTAACATCAACTTTAATACTTTATCCCGTTGAACCACTTGGAATATTTAAGGATACTCAGAAATTTTCATACACGTAGTAAGATGCCAATGCCATATCCCAGATATGGTCTTACATGGGATCACATGTCGATGCCGATGCCATATCCCAAATATGGTCTTATACTGGATCTCATATTGATGTCGACTCCATATCCCAAATATAGTCTTACACGAGATTGCATGTCGATGCTGATGCCATATCCCAGATATGGTCTTATACGAGATCTCATATCGATGTCGACGCCATATCCCAAATATGGTCTTACACGAGATCGCATGTCGATTCCATGCCCCAGACACGGTCTTACACGATTTCATACCGAAGCCAGGTCCCAGACGTGGTCTTACACGGAATCATTATTCGATGCCGATGCCATATCCCATATATGGTCTTATATGGGATCTCGATTAGGTGCCAAGGCCATATCCTAGATATGGTCTTATATGGGACCTTCTTAATCGAATGTCGTGACAAGCGTATCTTTTCTATTCCTAAGGTTCAACCGGGATTCTCATTCTTCGATTCTTCGCCAAATCATCATCAATCGAATCCGTAGAAACATATATATACAATTAATACAATACCAAAATATTAAATACATAATATAATGTTGTATTATTTACACACGAACTTATCTCGATACCAAAATGGCAAAAAGGGACCTAACAGTCAGTTACTTATTTTTCCCCCGTTCTAAGTTCGAACCCTGTTTTCTTTGATCTATAACATCACATTTAGCTTACTTATTATTCACATTATTCATTGTGACCCAAAAATTATACTATGGCAAAATTATGTTTTTGCCCCTAAACTTTGTCATGTTTACACTTTTACCCCTAGGCTCGTAAAATGATTTTTATTCAATTTTCTTATATTTTAGGCCTAGCCGAACCATTTTCATAACTATAGTAGTCCACAATTTGCATTCATTCACACATTTTCATACATTTTAAACTTTTTACAAATTAGTCCTTTTATGCGATTTCATCAAAAATCACTTAGTAAAAGTCGTTTACTACACACCGAGTGTAACAGCCTAATCTTGGGGCTAGTCAGAATAGTGGTTTCAGAACCACTAATCTGAGGTTGGAGAAAATTATTTTAATATTATTTTATGTGTTATAGCATGATTGTATGAGTACATGAAAATTTTGGTGTATTAATTTTAGCGATTGCATGCTTAATCGCGAAAAAGGACTAAATCGCATAAAGTGCGAAAGTTCTATTTTATTTGCTAGAGATGCCAAATAGTCATAGAATATTAAATTGGAGGTCCTTAATGTGCAATTACACCATGGGGAAGTGATGGTCGACCATATGGGGACAAAGAAAGGACTTTGTCAATTGGTTAGGTGGAAATTTGGAGATAAAAATTGATTTTTATCATAAAATAAAGAAAAGAAAAATACCATATTTTCTCTCCATCTTCTCCATAAAAATTAGCAGTAAAATGGGGGTTGAGAACTCAAAAATTTCAGCCAAGCTTTCCTCCTTACAAGTAAGTGATTTTGGTGACCTTTCTTGAAAATTTTTGTACCTTTGGAACCCCTAAAGCTTAAGCTAGCTAATGAGGGGACTATTTTGCAAAATGGTTAAGAGTCTAGGGTTTTCCATGAGAGCATTTATGTTGTTTTCTGAAATTTTATGGAAGAAAATAAGTCCTAGTTGTTAAATATACAACTTTTGTGAAAGGTGTTTCCATGAAAACATCTAAAAGGACCTTTTTGTAAAAGTTGTGAAATAAGTGGTAAATGTGTGTAAAAGTTGAAATCTTGGGTTGCTATAAGAGGGAATATGAATTTTCTAGGCTTGATTATTAAAGAAATTTGATGAAAATCGATATACAAGCCTAGGGGCAAAATCGTAATTTTGCCAAAGTCTAAGGGCAAAATGGTAATTTTGCCAAAGTAGAAATTTTAAGTTGTATTGATTAGTGTGGTGATTAAACGAGTAAATTTTATTGTTATAGATCAAAGAAAACGAGATTCAGACCTAGAACAGGGAAAAGGAGATAAATTGACGAATAGGTCCATTTTTACCCTTTCGGTATTGAGGTAAGTTCGTGTGCAAATAATGCAACCTTAAGTAAAGTATTTAATATTTCAATGTGGTATGAATTGTATATTGTCTTTATGAAATATATTAATTACGATGTTGACGGGAAGTCAAGAAATGAAAATCTTCAATTGAACTTTAAGAATGGATAGAATGCAAATACGATTATACTAAGGTTATTGAGGTTCCGTGTAAGACCATATTTGGAATATGGCCTTGGTGTGAGATTTCGTATAAGACCATGTCAGGGACATGGCATCGATACGACATTTCATGTAAGACCATATAGGGGATATGGCGTTGATGCGATACCGTATGTATGAGACTCAAGAGTATCTTGTAGCATTTTGAGCGATTCAACAAATATGTTGAAAATAAGGAAGTAAGTGGATATGTCATGAGTGGTACAAGTATGTACCCAGAACTCATATGAAGTGAACTCGTTATATGATGAATCCATAGTAAGTTTATATGTAAATGATGCATTCTTTATTGCATATGTTTTACTTATTATTGCATTGCGTGAATGCGAATGAATATCATAGATGTCTATTGAACATGATAGAGAGTAAGGAAATCCTCGGATGAACATTTGAAATAGGAAAATGGGTGCGGATAAATATCCGTGAGTATGTGATAAATGGTGGGCTGTGTGTGATACCACCTTATTATTTGTTAACGATGGGCTGTGTGCGATACCATCGTGTTTATTATCAATGGTGGGCTGTGTCCGATACCATCGAGTAATTATTGTTAACCCGAGATGTTATCGAGAAACTTGACTAAGTGAAATTACATAACATGTGGCTTTGTGGTGATAATGCAGGGTATAAGTGCAAGTAAAGGTGAACAATGTTTTATGATATGTGTTGTGATGTGAGAAGGTTTGGAATGAGTAAGCATTATGAATGATCGAGTAGGCAATCATGAGCTTAAATGCAAATCTTATTATAATTATTTGTGGTTGAGTAAAATAATGAATGTCAATAGTTGATTATTATTTGCATATGAACTTACTAAGCGTTATCGCTTACTTCTCTTCCTTTCCTATCTCTCATAGGTTAATATATCTAGCTCGGGTTGGAGATCGCCGGAGATGCTTTCACACTATCGAGCAGTCATTTGGGTATAAGTTTTCAGGTCTTCTTGAGATATGGCATGTATAGGAATCTTATCTTTTAATTAATTAAGTCATTGTTAATGTAGCAAAATGTGTTGGCCTAAAACGGTTGATAGATCGATTGTGTATAGTCATGGATGATGGCTGATGTTGGTTATAGTTATGCTAGTGATAGCGGCCCCCTTGTGTATGTAAAGCTAGTATGGTCATCATGGATAAAATGTGAAAATTAAGTATTATAAATGATGATGTGAGAATGATATGTGATGTTGCATGAATGTGTGAATATGAGGGTGGCAAGATGGCTTGGAAAATAGCCTAGAAATTATCCACACGGGTAGGCACACGGGCGTGTCTCTAGGCCATGTGTGTAACATCCCAAAAATTAGGGGTTTGTGATTTTTGTATAATTGCATGTTGTGCTAGCTCTGCGGGTTATTTGAGGGTGTTTAGGGGCTCTAGGGAGGCCTAGGGTCGAGTTCAAGCCCTGGAAAAATTTTGGATTTTGGGCCTTCAGTTGAGAGGGCTGTTGGAAGCAGGGTTTAAGTAAATTTAAGTGTAGTTTTTAACACAAGTTGGCCATGAGGTAGGATGGTTGTGGCGTCAATGGGAGAGCAAGGGGGAAAGTGTTCGAATCTCACAAGCTGCATTTTAGTGGCCTTTATTTTGTGCTTTGAAAGAGGAAGAAGTAGAGTTGGGATCAAACTCTGCCATGGAGGTTAGAGAATGAGTCAAACGGTTTGAATGGGAGGTGAAGAGCAAAGTGAGGAGGAAAAATGGGAGAAAATCAAGGGAGTGGGGTGTGTGGAGGAGTTGGCCGTGAGTGGGAGTGTGTGTTAGGGGAGAATTTCGGCTAGAGAGGGGCTTGGGTAGGATATTCGGTTTTGAGTAGGAAAGGGTGCCGAAATTCTCTAGCTTTTCCTTTGCATTTCTTTTGTATTTTGGTCACTTTTCCTTAAGCATTTCGGGTCAACTTTTTGCAATTTCTTTCTTGCCGAATTCCTTTCCCCCTCTCTTATTTTCCGTTTCTTTTCTACTCTTTCCTCTCCATAAGCCGAATCTCTCTTCTCTTCTCCAAATTGGAAACTGTTTCTTCTATCCCTTGCTAATAGCCAAATCTTCTCCTACTCACCTATCCTCTCGTTACATTCACTCCTTCTCCCTTCTGAAGTCAAATAGTCACCCTACTTCTACTTTGATTCCTTTAGCCGAACACTTAGTAGCCTGAAGCTTGGTGTTCTTCTGTGATTACAAGGTAATGTTTTCTTTTTCCTTTATTTCTTTTCTTCTCTCCCTTTTCTCTCTACTTAAGCCGAAACACTCAGCCTTAACTCTTTTTGTTTAGGCCGAATTTGAATACTCTTCTCCATCTCGAGTCTTGTTTGTTCTTTTTGTGGAAGCCGAAACCCTTGTTGAGCAACTGCCGATTTTGTGGCACTTTGGTAAGCATAGATATGGCCGAATGGGGGTGGAATGTTCTTATTATCTTTTTGTGAGTTTCTTTAGGCCGAACGGCCGTTTCTATGTGGTCTTGAAACAACATTGCTAATCTGCGCTCTTCTTTAGGGACTCGTTTTCGTGATCAAAGGCTGTAAACCAAATATTCTAGCATAGCAAGGAGTGGTCGATCTCTGGTAAGTAGAGGTAATGGGTATAGTGTTTCAAGTTAAGTTTATCAGGGAGAGAAGCTAACTTGATTTCTCAACTATCGTTATAGGTGTTGGAATCGGTGGTTAGCAACTCGTAATCAGGTGTGTAATCTCACACCAATATTGATGAATGTATGTGTTGCTCTGTGAATCGACCGAAAGCCGAAAAGCTAAAAAATCGGCAAACGTGACCATACGAGCGTCCGAGCGCTCGTAGTGGTAAATCGAGTCATGAATGATGTCGATAGATCGTTGAGAGGGTCACGAGCACTCTCGCAAAATTGAGGCTGTAACGGGCCTGATCGAGCCGAATCGGGCTAAATGGACCCAATGGGACCACATGGGCAAAATCGATAGAAAATGACCGAACAATTGATGCGACTGCGAAGTCTACAAAATCGAGACCGGAAATGTGTCAAATGGGCCACACGAGCGTGTGGGCCCGTTTGGGCCTGAAGTGGATTTCAGGCCCAATTGTACTGTAGAGGCCCAAAAGGGGTCCCGAGTCGTTCGAGGAAACATTAGGCCTTCGAAAAGGCCGTTAAATGCCTAGATTATTGAAATACCCCCAAAGGGTGAATTACCAAAATGCCTTTAGTGGACGAATTACTAAAATGCCCTTGATGGGTAGGATTACAGAAATACCCTAAAGGGGTGAGAATGACCGTTAAACCCTTGTTTAGGGATAAACAACGTGTATGTGAATATTTATATATACTGTTTATACTTTGATGCATTTCATAAATAACTTGCTGCATGGGTTGGGTTTGATAATCGGAGGAAGTGTAGCTTGGTGGCTCTGCCACATACTATTTAGTGGCTCTGCCACATATATTATTATTTTGGTGGCTCAGCCACAAATTCCGTGATTAGCAACTTGTCTGCAATATTGGTGTGTTTGGCGGGGTGGGTTGACTTGATCCCCACACGGTGTGATTGGTTGGTACGGGGGTGTGTTTGGTTGGATTGGGTTGGGTTGCATTTTATTATTTGCATTATCTTGATTATGGGGCATAGGCCCAGATTGATGCCAGAAGGGCTCAGGCCTAGTTAGTGACCGTTTAGGGGGATTACACACTGAGTTCTCGTAACTCACCTCCTTCTCTTAACCTTGCAGGTAATCCCCATCGTTAGAAGATTTGATGCTGCGGAAGACTCGGTGGTGGCCATACATTGGAGTTACTTTTCACTAAAATTAGTAAATCCGGCTCTATTTTAGTTTATGATTATTTAATTTGGGGTTAATATTATGTAATAAGGCCATTGGATTTTATTTTCCTTTTAAACTTTTATTTCAGCTATTTTTAAATTATTAATGATTAAACTCGGGGTTTTCTGAAGACGACAATAACCGTTTTCAAAATGTCATGTTTCCGCAATTCCTTAATTAAGTTTCAGCAATAAACAAAGTTTTCAAAGATAATAATAACGTTTTTACAAGAAAACAATTAAAGCAAATCTAATTTTCACAAACAACAAAGTTCGGAGTTTCAAACTGAATACGAAGTTTTTAACGAACGCGTAGCTTTTAAAAAACCTTTTTATGTGACATGCTAGATCCGGTCATAACGTCTAGGCCGAGTTTGGGGTGTTACAGTGTGTGACATACGGTCAACCCCATGGGCGTGTTGATTGGCCGTGTGTCCCCTTGCATGCTAGGTTTGCAAGTCAGTATGCTGCACGGGCAGAGACACGGCCGTGTGTCTCAGCCGTGTGGGAGGCACGGCCATAGACATGGGCGTGTGCCCAGGCCGTGTGAAGTATGCCCCTGAAATTAGGAATTTAATTCGACACACGGTCTAAGGACACAAGCGTGTGCCTTGGCCGTGTGACCTTAGTGATGTGATGATGTCATAAATAGTATGCCATGGTTTTTGGCACACGAACTAAGACACGGGCGTGTCGAGGCCGTGTGAGGGACACGAGCGTGTGTCCGGTCGTGTGAAAATCTCTATAGATTCAAAATGAGAAATAGATCGACACGGGTGTGAAACACAGGCATGTGAAATTCCACACGGGCGTGTGGCCCTGTTTTAAGTAAAAATTTTCTAAGTGAGTAAAAGTTTCTGGTTTGTCTCGAACCATTCCAAAGGTATATTTAGGGTCTCGTAGACCCGCAATAAGGAAGTTATGTACATGAATAAAAAGTTTCAAGTTGGAACAAAATTTTATAGCCCGATTGTTGTATGTTCGAGTCAGTTAAGTTCGGTAATGCCTCGTATCCGGTTCCGGTGTTGAACACGGGTAAGGGGTGTTACACCAAGCATTCATATTCTACCATTAGACATCAAAGCACATGCATGTCATCCATGGGTAAATTTTTAAACACAAACCCTAACTCAAAATAATGGTAGAAATAGCTAAACCGAGTTACGGGGATCTCAAAAATGTAAAGAACATTAAAAACGGGGCTTGGATGCACTTACTATTGAGCTTGAAAGCTTGAAAACCCTAGCCATGGCTTCCCACATGCTAAATTCGGCCAAGCAAGAAGATGGACAAGGGTTTTTGGCTTTTATTTTGTCTTTTAGTCCATTTAATTACCAAATTACCAAAATGCCCCTAACTTAAAATATCCTATTTCACTTATCTCATGTCCATTTTTGTCCAACAATTTAACCAATGGTCTAATTACCATTTAAGGACCTCAAATTTGAAATTTTATAGAAATTGGACTTCTAACATGTGGAACTCAACTTTTGCACTATTTACAATTTAGTCCTTTTAACTGAATTGAGTGCCCAAACTTCGAAATTTTTGAATGAAATTTTCACGAAATCTTTCCGTGAAATTGTAGACCATAAAAATATAATAAAAATAAGATTTTCCTCGTCGAATTTGTGGCCCCAAAACCACTGTTCCGACTAGGCCCAAAATCGGGCTGTTACAAAATCATTCAAGCATAGAACATATTCCATACAATTATATAATAAGAGATAAAATAAAATAAAATAAGATAAAATGGAACATGGACTATAAAACATGTAGTGAGCTCTACCATCACACATCAGATACATGGATCTCCTTACACCACCTAGACTCGTAGTGTCAATCATGTCCCAAAAGTGAAGCGTATAGCTAACACTCTCCTTATTTCCCCTCACATGTCCCGTTGAATGGAGCTTAGCTCACATTCCCTTATCCCTCCAAACATGTCCCAGGGTCTCAATGCCCAAAAATCTCTGTACATATAAGTGAGTACCCACAATCCTATGGCATGCCAACTATATCTAATGGTTCCAAGATCACAAGGCCAAATATCCGAAAATAATGCATAATTACTTTCCGAATAACCGTGCACTGACACTGCATATTAGTAATTTTTGCAAGACACTAGCATAGTCATATAACATATATACCACACATTTACCCCATGCACGTAATTGCACTTTACACAATAAGCACCATGTCTATATATCACATACCATTCACATTATATAACTATATAACCACAAGACATGCACAGTTCAAGAAAACTTACACTTAGAATTTAGATTAGGGGTTTAGGCTATGTCTAAATTCCCAACTATCACACGACTCATGTTTACGAGTAGCAACTCCATACACTCACCACTTTATGCTTTTGTCGAAAATCGAAAGCTCAACTAACGTTCTCTAAATCGTAGCAATCTCTAACGAATCCGAAGCTTAACACATATAATCACACAATAACCACAGCCAACTATCAACAAAATATTCACTCAAACTGACTAAAACACAAGTTTTAAGCTAAGTCCCCATGTAACTTAAACTATTAACATAAAAAACTTTATAAGCTAATATCTCGATCTATATTAAACCTTTTTTCATAAAATCAGTTTCATTCATCTAATTATTCATCTACGCCTAATTCGCAACCTTCAAACTAGAAAAATCTACTCAATTCATGGTATCAGCATTTTTCGACATCTTTTAGGCAATTTTCGTAAAATTCTTTAAAACATGAGAAATCATTGACAAAACTCAAAGATAAGTTTGAAAACCTCCTAATCTTGTTAAAACAAGTTGAAAAACACTTTGAAACCAAGTTTTTATGAAAAATCCTGAAATCCACCATTAATGGTTCGATTTTCGGCTTTTATTTAAAATATGTGATTTGTAACATCTTGAAATTGGGCCCAGCAGAATTTGGCCTATTGGGCCCGAGCGTAGAAGCCTTTTAGAATTTTTGAGAATAAGGAATAGCATAATTGCGAGTTAGACTTAATGGGAAAGTCAATTTGGAAGCGTACTGTAACACCCCAAACCCGGCCCATGCGTTATGACCGGATCTGACATGTCACATGAGAAAACGTGTAAAATCCTTTTGATTCGTACTAAAATAGGTATTATTTTGTTATAATAAGGAAAAACAAGTTTGATTTGAAATATTTGATAAAATACAACTAATCTCGAAGGTTGATTGATAAATTGATAATTTGAACTAGTAGTCTTATAAAACCGTGACTTTTGAAAATATCGTTGATAATTCGAAAGAAAATTTTCGAGTTAAAATATTTGTAGAAGTTTGTTATGAAATCCATTTGTTAATCTATTTTGGAAAAACCTTTATTTAAATTTTTAGAAAAATCCCCATTTAAAACTATTCAAGCAATATAATAAGTACGTTAAAACATAAAGAAAAAATAAAAATATTCCAGAGGCCTTATTACAACATAAAAACCCAAAATAGTAAAAGTAATAAAATAAACGGAAATAGAACTCTAAAGTTCAAAAACACCATTTCTGAAGTATGGCCTCCACCGAGTTATCCATGGCCCAAGTCCACCTCACCGAGCATTACCTGAAAGGGTTAAGGAAAAGGGGTGAGTTACTAGAACTCAGTGCATAATCCCCTTACCGTCATCCACTGGGCTTGAATTCATTTAGCAATAACTTGGGCTTAAGCCCATTTACATAACAATATTAAAATGATATGAATGCAACCCAACCCATCCATCCATCACACCCCCGACCAGCCAATCACACCTGTGGGGATCAAGTCAACCCACTCCGCCGCTCACACCAATTCGCAGGCAAGTTGCCATTTATAATATTTGTGGCAGAGCCACCGGAGTATCGCTGCAGTCAAGCTACTTTCATATAGTATTTTCAGGGTCAAGCCACCGAACTCATAAGTAAACATTATAATGAATATTTTGTGGCAATGCCACCAGGCTACACTGCTCTTCATACATTTTTCCCAACCCATGCGATATGTAACATGCAACATACATAATAAAGCATAATATCCACATATATGTACAACAATCATTAGCCCAATAATTTATTACGGTAAATCGACCAACTACAGATCTTTGTAACTCGTTCCTCTAAAGCATTCTAGCAGTTCGGCCTATAGGGGCATTTTTGTAAATCGGCCCATAGGGGCATTTTCGTAAATCGGCCCATAGGGGCATTTTCATAAATCGGCCCATAGGGGCATTTTCGTAATTTTAAAAATTTTAATACCGATTTTGACAAGTTTATTGAAATAATGTAATTTAAGCAAATTTCTCGGTTTATGCCATATTACAATTTTAACCATATAAATAATAATGATCTTATTTCCAACGTGATATCGAATCATAAATCTACGGGATTTCGGTGTGAGATTACACACCTGATCACGGTAAGGATTAATCCTTCTTGATCGTCGGCACCTAAATCACCATTACACTCGATTAATCCAACAAACGAGATTTATTAATCTAAATCTAAATCAAACGATCTATTGAATCGCTTACCCTTAGTATCGTGAACGACCACGATTTGTCTATCCTCACCGGATGATGGACCACAACCCGGTGGGAAATCCTGAACCGCCGATACCGCTCTATGCTTGAATCTAGGAGTAGGAATCGCAAATCCACTCCTTTTGTTTTCTCCAGTCACTTTTCCTTTCAAATCGGTACCACTTGCCTCCATAGGAAAAATCTCGATTAGAAAACTACTATGAGAAAAAGTAGTTGTTTTAGTGATAGGAGTAGGCTTACCACTATTTCCGAAGGATCCACGAGTGAATAAGAACGAACGATTTAGACCCTATAATAACCCTATGATATTCGGCCACCCATTTAGCACACTACGAAAAAGAGGATGATTAAGATGTGAAGGAGTAGGAGGAAACACCATTTTGGTTTAGAAACAAGATACACAACCGAATAGTGATAGACACTTATTCGGCTAGAAAGAAAAGAAAATGAAAGTGAAAAGAGGAGAATAAGGTCACTTACCAATTCAGTCAAGAAGAGAGTGCCCAATACAAAAGAAAACAAAGAAAAGAAATAGTGAAATGGTTGAAGAAGTGTCAAAAAAGAAAAGAAAGGATGGAGAGAAAAGAATGCTAAATAGTTTCGGTTAACAATCAAAAGAAGATGAACCAAATGAATCGAGGGTTACGGCAAAACAAGGGAGAATGATGAACAAATGGACTAGGAGGTTTCGGCCAAAACAAGGGGAAAAGAAATTGGAAAAGAAAGTACCAAAATGACTTTAGTGTTTCGGCAAGACAAAAGAAAAAGATTAGAAAAGAAACACAAAATGTTCAAACCAAAGAAAATGCCTCTCATGCACCAAACTTCTAAAATGACTCTAAGAAAATTTGGCTCTCCAATTCCCCCTCTCCAAAACCGTGTATCATCTTTACCAAAAGATGAATGTTGACCAAAAATTCCTCCCCAAGGCAACTCCTAGCATTCAGCCAACATGTTCCCTTCCTTATCCCTTTTCTTTGATTTCTTTCCTTCATTTTCCCTTGTTTTCCTCCATACCATATTTCTTTAGCCATCTTTGCATAATAAAAAAGTCTCCCTTACCATAATTACCACCATGGCCGACACTTTGGGAAGAAGCACAAAAATTAGTCAAAATAATTTACACTAGGTGGGATTCGAACCTCTTCCCTCCATGCTCTCCACTTGACACTACACCACTCCACCATGTGTTCCACTTATGCTAGGAAATTTCTCACTTATTTCCATAAGCATTGCTGCCACTTACGTTCTCTCCTTAAAGTGCTTTAACATAAAAATTTACCTATGGCTTAACTTGACCCCGGGACTTCATAGAAACCCCTTAACCTTCCAAATTGACTTACCCATTAAGTCCATCTCACAATTATGCCATTTTCATATTCTCAGAAATTCTAAAATTCTTCTACGCTCGGGGCCTAATAGGCCCAATTCTCATAGGCCCAATTTCGGGATGTTACAAATCTACCTCCCTTAAAGAAATTTCATCCTCAAAATTTCCAACTAACAAGGTAGTCGGGTAACTACTACCCCACTACGATATCGCTGCGCACTCTAATCTAATAACACTAATACAGTTTTAACTTAATCTAGAAACCTTTCACCCAACTAGGTATCCAACCTCAGAACAAACAGGTACTTATCACGTATTCATGAAATTTTCTACATTCCACCAAAACATACCTGACTTAATGGTGATGGAACAATCCCGAGCCCTATGCTCCTTAGATCTACATCTTACACATGCTCCTGACCTCCTCCAGCATTCACCCGGATGACCCTTTTGCAATATTCGCAAACCAGAAAGTTTGGGTGTGCCTTCGTATGCTTCACAGAACGAGACTGCGACCCTAGAGAAGCACGATCTCTTTTCTTCTTACAATCCACGCACCCAACTCGAAGTGTTTCCCAAATTCCTTTAACATCTTCCAATACCTCCCTAACTAGCTGAGTCAGCATACCTGTTCAAGCTCCGTCGAAAACCTCCGTCTCAACCACTGGCGATGTCAGCACCTCCCTTTCCAGCATAAGCCCCGATGCTGAGGATCCAACCCTAGCAACTCGGCCCCTACCACGGCCGCGTGTACCTCATCCCCGTCCTCTAGCGCTCATGTTTACTAAAGTCAATTTAATCTGATTACAAGTCTTATGAATCAGAATACTATTCAATGTTTATTAAACAGTGTTTTATAGAGTATAGGAAGTAAAGTCATTTTCTCAAAACGTATCCTAAGGTCTCAATCTCTATAGTTTCAGCTCATAAAGCTAAAAGTTCTAGAGTATTTCTATTATGAGAAGTTTTCTTACTACAGTCGTACCACAATAATCATAAAATGAAAACATAAACTTACTTGACTTGATGCCAGATACCCGTGGTGCCATACTTCCTTTAGAACATGCATTTATAAATTAAAATTTTAAACAGCTTTGGAAAACGCTTTTGAACCCAAACCACAGCCGAGTTTTGCAATCGGGCTCTTATACCATAAAATGTAACACCCCAAACCCGACCCATGTGTTATGACTGAATCTGACATGTCACATGAGAAAACGTGTAAAATCCTTCCGCTTCGTACTAAAATAGGTATTGTTTTGTTATAATCAAGAAAAACAAGTTTGATTTGAAATATTTGATAAAATACAACTAATCTCGAAGGTTGATTGATAAATTGATAATTTGAACTAGTAGTCTTATAAAATCGTGACTTTTGAAAATATCGTTGATAATTCGAAAGAAAATTTCCGAGTTAAAATATTTGTAAAAGTTTGTTAGGAAATCCATTTGTTAATCTATTTTGGAAAAACCTTTATTTAAATTTTTAGAAAATCCCCATTTAAAACAATTCAAGCAATATAATAAGTACGTCAAAACATAAAGCAAAAATAAAAATATTCCAGAGGCCTTATTACAACATAAAAACCCAAAATAGTAAAAGTAATAAAATAAACGGAAATAGAAATCTAAAGTTCAAAAACACCATTTCTGAAGTATGTCCTCCACCGAGTTATCCATGGCCCAAGTCCACCTCACCGAGCATTACTCGCAAGGGTTAAGGAAAAGGGGTGAGTTACTAGAACTCAAAGCATAATCCCCTTACCGTCATCCATCTGGGCTCGAATTCATTTAGCTATAACTTGGGCTTAAGCCCATTTACATAACAATATTAAAATGATATGAATGCAACCCAACCCATCCATCCATCACACCCCCGACCAGCCAATCACACCTGTAGGGATCAAGTCAACCCACCCCGCCGCTCACACCAATTCGCAGGCAAGTTGCCATTTATAATATTTGTGGCAGAGCCACCGGAGTATCGCTGCAGTCAAGCTGCTTTCATATAGTATTTTTGGGGTCAAGCCACCGAAATCATAAGTAAACATTATAATGAATATTTTGTGGCAATGCCACCAGGCTACACTGCTCTTCATACATTTTTCCCAACCCATGTGATATGCAACATGCAACATACATAATAAAGCATAATATCCACATATATGTACAATAATCATTAGCCCAATAATTTATTACGGTAAATCGGCCAACTATAGATCTTTGTAATTTGTTCCACTAAAGCATTCTAGTAGTTCGGCCCATAGGGGCATTTTTGTAATTCGGCCCATAGGGGCATTTTCGTAAATCGGCCCATAGGGGCATTTTCGTAATTTTAACAATTTTAATACCGATTTTGACAAGTTTATTGAAATAATGTAATTTAAGCAAATTTCCCGGTTTATGCCATATTACAATTTTAACCATATAAATAATAATGATCTTATTTCCAATGTGATATTGAATCATAAATCTACGGGATTTCGGTGTGAGATTACACACCTGATCATGGTAAGGATTAATCCTTCTTGATCTTCGGCACCTAAATCACCATTACACTCGATTAATCCAACAAACGAGATTTATTAATCTAAATCTAAATCAAACGATCTATTGAATCGCTTACCCTTAGTATCGTGAACGACCACGATTTGTCTATTCTCACCGGATGATGGACCACAACCCGGTGGGAAATCCCAAACCGCTGATACCGCTCTACACTTGAATCTAGGAGTAGGAATCGCAAATCCACTCCTTTTGTTTTCTCCAGTCACTTTTCCTTTCAAATCGGTACCACTTGCCTCCATAGGAAAAATCTCGATTAGAAAACTATTATGAGAAAAAAGTAGTTGTTTTAGTGATAGGAGTAGGCTTACCACTATTTTTGAAGGATCCACGAGTGAATAAGAACGAACAATTTAGACCCTATAATAATCGTTTAGTCCAAACTATTATTCCGTTCAGCAACTAATCGAATAATGAGTGATATCAAATAATCCATAAAGAAACTCCCTACCTTAACGATATTAAATCCGATTTCCTCCGATTGACTTAAGGCTAGAATTGAATCGGCTAGGATGATATTCGGCCACCCATTTAACACACTACGAAAAAGAGGATGATTAAGATGTGAAGGAGTAGGAGGAAACACCATTTCGGTTTAGAAATAAGATACATAACCGAATAGTGATAGACACTTATTCGGCTAGAAAGAAAAGAAAATGAAAGTGAAAAGAGGAGAATAAGGTCACTTACCGATTCGGTCAAGAAGAGAGTGCCCGATACGAAAGAAAAGAAAGAAAAAAATAGTGAAATGGTTGAAGAAGTGTCAAAAAAGAAAAGAAAGAATGGAGAGAAAAGAATGCTAAATAGTTTCGGTTAACAATCAAAAGAAGATGAACCAAATGAATCAAGGGTTACGGCAAAACAAGGGAGAATGATGAACAAATGGACTAGGAGATTCCGGCCAAAACAAGAGGAAAAGAAATTGGAAAAGAAAGTACCAAAATGACTTTAGTGTTTCGACAAGACAAAAGAAAAAGATTAGAAAAGAAACACAAAATGTTCAAACCAAAGAAAATGCCTCTCATGCACCAAAATTCTAAAATGACTTTAAGAAAATTTGGCTCTCCAATTCCCCCTCTCCAAAACCGTGTATCATCTTTACCAAAAGATGAATGTTGACAAAAAATTCCTCCCCAAGGCAACTCCTAGCATTCGGCCAACATGTTCCCTTCCTTATCCCTTTTCTTTGATTTCTTTCCTTCATTTTCCCTTGTTTTCCTCCATACCATATTTCTTTAGCCATCTTTCCATAATTAAAAAGTCTCCCTTACCATAATTACCACCATGGCCGACACTTTGGGAAGAAGCACAAAAATTAGTCAAAATAATTTGCAGTAGGTGGGATTCGAACCTCTTCCCTCCATGCTCTCCACTTAGCGCCACACCACTCCACCGTGTGCTCCACTTATGCTAGCAAATTTCTCACTTATATCCATAAGCATTGCTGCCACTTACCTTCTCTCCTTAAAGTGCTTAAACATAAAAATTTACCTATGACTTAACTTGACCCCGGGACTTCATAGAAACCCCTTAACCTTCCAAATTGACTTCCTCATTAAGTCCATATCACAATTATGCCATTTTCATATTCTCAAAAATTCTAAAATGCTTCTACGCTCGGGGCCTAATAGGCCCAATTCTACTAGGCCCAATTTCGGGATGTTACACGTACGGTGTAACATCCTGAAATTCAAAATTTTATGCTTTGCATTATATCATGCAATAGGCTAGTTAAGAATGTTAATTTTGTATGTTTATGGGGTCCTAAGAAGGCTTGGGGTTAAGTTGGGCCTTAGTAAAATTTTTGTGTTTTAGCCCTTAAGGGGAGAAGGCAAGTGGCATCAATATTTAAGGAAATAAGAGTGCGCTTTGCTAGCACAAGTGGAGCACATGGTGGAGTGGTGTGGCGTCAAGTGGAGAGCATTGAGGGAAGAGGTTCGAATCCCATATATTGTAAATTTTGGGATTTATTTTTGTGTTTCTCTTCCAAGTGTCGGTCATGGTGATAATTAATGTAAGGAAGACTTTTTATTTATGGAAAGATGGCTAAGGATTATGGTAAGGAGGAAAACAAGGGAAAATGAAGGAAAGAAATCAAATAAAAAGGCAAGGGAGGGAACATGTTGGTCGAATTTTAGGAGTTGCCAAGGGAAGGAATTTTTGGTCAACATGCATCTTTTTGGTTAAGGTGTAATCGGTTTTGGTAAGGGGGAGGGGTGCGCCGAATTTTGTTAGGCATTTTGAAGAGCTTTTGATTTTTTTTTGAAAGTCTTTTCTTTGTTCATTTGGTTCCTCTTTTCCTTACCTAAAATCGAGACCATTTTGGAGCATTTTTATTTTCTTCTTTTCATCTTTGCCTTAGCCATCTTTTATTCTTTTATCATTTTGGTGCCTTTTTCTTCCAATCTTTTCCTTGGTTGCCAAAACACAAGTCTCTCTTTTTGTTCATCTCTTTCATAGTGTTAGCCGAAACTTTGAAATTTCTCTTGTCCATCTCTTCTTTTTCTTTCCTCATTAATTCTTCAACCTTTCTCTCATTTTCTTTAATCGATTTTACATAGAGGCTGAATCATCCTTGTTCTTTTTCTCCAATAGCCAAACCACATAACACTATATCCCTTTTTCTTTTCTTTTTCTTTTGGGTGTTGGGCACAATCTCTTCCTTGACCGAATCAGTGTTATTGAGGGGTTGGCTGAAACTTTCATTTTGTTTTTTGACTCATTCTTAGACACAAGTCGAATCGATTGGAGTTGAGTTTATCATCGATTAAGGTAAGGTGTTTCTTCAAAGTTTATTTCGATATATTTCATTGTGTGGTGATTCCGCTAAAACGAATCGATGGATTTGACTAAACGGTTATTATAGAGATTAAATCGCTCGTTTCATCCACTCGTTGTTTCTTCGGAATAAGTGGTAAGCCAAATCCTATTCCAAAACAAATACATTCTCTCATCATAGAACTTTCTAACCGAGATCTTTTCAATGGAGGCAAGTGGTAACGATTTGAAAAGAAAAGCGATAGTAGGAAACAAAAGGAGTGGATTTGCAATTCCTACTCCTAAGTTCAAACGAAGGGCGGTATCGGCGGTTTGGGATTTTCCACCGGGTTGTGGACCATCATCCAGTGAAAGTAGACAAATCGTGGTCGTTCGCGATACTAAGGGTAAGCGTTTCAATAGATCGTTTGATTTAGATTTAGACTAATAAAATCTTGTTTGTTGGATTAATCGAGTGTAATGGTGATTTAGGTGTCAACGATCAAGAAGGATTAATTCTTACCGTAATCAGTTGTGTAATCTCACACCAAAATCCCGTAGATTCATGATTAGATATCACGTTGGAAAATAGATCATTATTATTTATATGGCTAAAAATCGTAATATGGCACAAATCGAGAAATTTGCTTAAACTACATTATTTCTATAGGTTTGTCAAAATTGGTATTAAAATTGTTAAATTTACGAAAATGTCCCTATGGGCCGAATTACGAAAATGTCCCTATAGGCCGAATTGCTAGAATGCCTTAGTGAGCCAAATTACAAAGTTTTATAATGTGTCGATTCACTGTAATAAATTATTGGATTAATGATTGTTGTACATATATGTGGATATTATGCTTTATTATGTATGTTGCATGTTACATATCGCATGGGTTGGGAAAAATGTATGAAGAGCAGTGTAGCCTGGTGGCATTGCCACAAAATATTCATTGTAATGTTTACTTATGATTTCGATGGCTTGACCACAAAAATACTATATGAAAGCAGCTTGACTGCAGCGATATTCCGGTGGCTCTGCCAAAAATATTATGAAAAGTAGCTTGACTGCAGCGATTGGTGTGAGCGGCGGGGTGGGTTGACTTGATCCCCACAGGTGTGATTGGCTGGTCGGGGGTGTGATGGATGGATGGGTTGGGTTGCATACATTAACTTCATTTTGTTATTGATTATGTAAATGGGCTTAAGCCTAAGTTATTGCTAAATGAATTCAGGCCCAGTGGATGACGGTAAGGGGATTATACACTGAGTTCTAGCAACTCACCCCTTTTCTTTAACCCTTGCAGGTAATGCTCAGTGAGGTGGACTTGGGCCATGGATGACTCGATGGAGGCCATACTTCGGAAGTGGTGTTTTTTTTGAACTTTAGATTTCTATTTACGTTTACTTTATTACTTTTACTATTTTGGGTTTAAAGTTATAATAAGGCCTCCGGGATAAACTTTAATTTGCTTTAGGTTTGGACGTATTTATTATTTTACTTAAATTGTTTAAAACGGGGATTTTTCTAAAATCATAAATAACAGTTTTTCCAAAGTTGATTAACAAAAGGATTTTATAACATATTTATAAATAATTTAACTCGGATTCCCTTTCGGATTATCGACATTATTTTCAAAAGTCACGATTTTAAAAATATCACGAATTTGAATATCAATTCTTCAATTAAACTCTCGAGATTAGTAGTATTTTATCGAATATTTTTTTTCAAACTGTTTTTTTCAAATAATACTTAGTTTAGTACGAATTACAAGTTCTTTAACATGTTTTATTCATGTGACATGTCAGATCTGGTCGTAACGCATGGACCGGGTTTAGGGTGTTACATTTTATGGTATTAGAGCCAAGTTGCAAAACTCAGCTGTGGTTTGGGTTCAAAAGCGTTTTTCCAAAGCTGTTTAAAATTTTAATTTATACATGCATGTTCTAAAGGAAGTATGGCACCACGGGTATCCGGCACCAAGTCAAGTAAGTTTATGTTTTCATTTTAGAAATTGTTGTGGTATGACTGTAGAAATACTCTAGAACTTTTAGCTTTAGGAGCTGAGAACTATAGAGATTGAGACTTTAGGATACGTTGTGTGAAAAAAACTTTACTTTCTAAACTCCATAAAACATTGTTTAATAAACACTGAAATAGCATACTGATTCATAAGACTTTTAATCAGATTAAATCGACTTAGCAAACATGAGCGCTAGAGGACGTGGACGCGGCCGTGGTAGAGGTCAAAATGTTTGGGTTAGATCCTAAACATCGGGGCATAGGCCGAAAAGGGAGGCACCGACATCGCCAGTGGCTGAGACGGGGGCTTTTGACGGAGCTGGAACGGGTATGCTGACCCAACTAGTTAGGGAGGTATTGGAAGAGGTTAAAGGAATTCGGGAAGCACTTCGAGTTGGGTGCGTGGATTGCAAGACGAAAAGAGATCGTGCTTCTCTAGGGTCGCAGTCTCGTTCTGTGAAGCATACAAAGGCACGTCCAAAGTTACCGGCTTGTGATTATTGCAAAATGTGTCATCCGGGTGAATGCTAGAGGAGATCAAAAGCATGCTTGAGATGCGAGTCCAAGGAGCATAAGGCTCGATATTGTTTCATCACCATTAGATCAGGTATGTTGTGGTTGGATGAGGTATGTGATTATAGAAAATTTTTGAATGTGTGATAAGTACCTGCTAGCTTCTATGGTCGGATATCTGGTTGAATAAAGAGATTTTTTTTTCTAGATTAGGTTAGAAGTGTATTAGTGTTTTGGGAATTAGAGTGCGCAGCGGTAGCGTGTAGAGTATTCTGTGCTAAACCATTGAGAGATAGCTGGAAATTTCGAGGACGAAATTTCTCCAAGGAGGGTAGATTTGTAACATTCTGAAATTGGGCCTAGCAGAATTTGGCCTATTGGGCCCGAGCGTAGAAGCCTTTTAGAATTTTTGAGAATAAGGAATAGCATAATTGCTAGTTGGACTTAGTGGGAAAGTCAATTTGGAAGCGTACGGTGTAACATCGTGAAATTCAGAATTTTATGCTTTGCATTATATCATGCAATAGGCTAGTTAAGAATGTTAATTTTGTATGTCTAGGGGGTCCTAAGAAGGCTTGGGGTTAAGTTGGGCCGTAGTAAATATTTTGTGTTTAAGCCCTTAAGGGGAGAAGGCAAGTGGCATCAATATTTAAGGAAATAAGAGTGTGCTTTTGTAACACCCCAAACCTGGTCAATATGCCATGACCGAATCTGGCATGCCACGAAGGAAAACATTTTGAAGAAAAACAAGTTAACGATTAAATTTTAGTGAAAAACTTTTTATTATTCTAAATTCGTAGAAAATTAAGTTGAAAACTGATATTTTTACTTTGCAATTCCGTAAATAGATTTTTAAAACTTAGTCGCAGCTTAGATTCGTAAACCATTTATAAATTAAAGAGAAACTAAAGCAATTAGGTTGAAAATCGTATCTAATAGAAATTTGGAAACTTAAGTTTTGTAAAATAGTTTGAGTTATCGAAAATACTTAAGTTGTTAAAAAAGTATCAATTTATTTAGGTTACCCGATGGTAACGTTTTAAAAACCATCTCGCTTTTTATTTTAGAAAACTTTGTTCACATATCATTAAATCAATCATGTAATTTGCAAGTTCGGTCCACCTATTCCAGCTACCCTCTCAAGAACTCGCAGCATCGCCTGAGACACTGCGTCATCCCCCGTTTGATCCTGATGCTCAACTCCAACCGCTGGTGGTGGGGGTGGTGGTACCTCATTCTCGAATCCTTGACCAGACCTCACTGGCTCAGACACAGCCATCCTACCCCGACCACGTCCACGAGCAATACGACCTCTACCTCGAGTACTCATATCTAAAAGTCTCGACTTATCTGATTTAAAAGCGTTATGCATTAGTCATTATTCCACTTTCTTTAAAACACGCTTTATGAATAATTTTAATAAGAAGTTGTTTCATGAGTACATTCAACCTATAGTTTGGGTCTCTAGAGTAGTTTCTACTACTAATCACCATGCCATCCTCATCATAATCATATCATCAAAAGCAACATTTGAGATACTTACCCAAGGCGGATCGGTGCCGGAGACTCGGTGCCATGCCTTTCGACCCATATAATTTTAAACAAAACATTTTAAGACCATACTTTAAATCATTTTGGGCCTCGCCCACAAATAGAGCTTTTGAACTTGGCTCGATACCAATTTATAACACCCCAAACCCGGTCAATACGCCATGACCGACCGCATGCCATGAAGGAAAACGTTTTGAAGAAAAACAAGTTAACGATTAAATTTTAGTGAAAAACTTTTTATTATTCTAAATTCGTAGAAAATTAAGTTGAAAATTGATATTTTTACTTTGTAATTCCGTAAATAGATTTTTAAAACTTAGTCGCAGCTTAGATTCGTAAACCATTTATAAATTAAAGAGAAACTAAAGCAATTAGGTTGAAAATTGTATCTAATAGAAATTTGGAAACTTAAGTTTTGTAAAATAGTTTGAGTTATCGAAAATACTTAAGTTGTTAAAAATTATCAATTTATTTAGGTTACCCGATGGTAACGCTTTTTAAAACCATCGCGCTTTGTATTTTAGAAAACTTTGTTCACATATCATTAAATCAATCATGTAATTAGCAAGTTATTCCTAAAACAAATCCAAAGCATATAAATAATCCAAAAAACATAATTTAAGAGGCCTTATTACAAACCCATAAAAATGAAAACCAAATTAAAATCAAGTACCCAAATGGAAGTTCATGTAAAACCAAATTTCATTGCATGGCCTCATCGAGTTCATCCGGCTCCTCATCCGCGAATTTACGAATTACCTGAAAAAGTAAGGGAGAAGGTGAGTCACCAAGACTCAGTGCATATTCCCTCTCCTGAGTAAATACCACATACTTACACAAATTATAACCAAGCAATATATATTATGCACCCAATCCTAGCCATCCGTAACTCCTTTTTCTACCCCGTGTGGTACCAAACCACTGGTGGTGCCAAACCACTGGTGACCAAAGTCACGAATAATCAAGTTGTGGGGCAAACCCATGTGTGATACCAAATCACTGGCAACAATCCCATATCTCAAAAGTGGGGCCAACCCACGGTGGTGTTAATCCACAGGGACGAGTCGCTATGAGGTGCCAAACCTCTGGTGTTCCAAAGACACAAATGTGATACCAAATCACTGGTGACCAAAGTCACGAATAATCAAGTTGTGGGGCCAACCCACGTGTGATACCAAATCACTGGCGACAATCTCATATCTCAAAAGTGGGGCCAACCCACGGTGGTGTTAATCCACAGGGACGAGTCGCTATGAGGTGCCAAATCTCTGGTGTCCCAAAGACACAAATGTGATACCAAATCACTGGAGGTGCCAAACCTCTGGTGTCCGAAGACACAAATATCAATCTTCCCCCTCCTCTCATATTGCCCATACCAATGCAATAGATAAACAAATCATGTCAATATACTTTGATATGAACATATAACCAATACATATCGTAGATCGTGATATTAAACAGCATATAGCAACATCATATCGAAACGGACTTACCCGTATCCCTGCTCATACCCATCAAGGTATCATATCAATATCTCATAGTTTCGGCTTTAACAACTTGAATAGTTATTTAACACACACATATATATAAACCAAGTTATAAAGTGTGTAAGATACACACCTTTCACCAATACAAATACTAACTTCCGAAGGTCCGATCTATCGCACTAGATCACCTTGCCCTACAATCGACCAATACTTAGATTATAAACAAAGGCCATTCGGCCATACCACTAAATCCCAATGAGTTATCGCTTGAAATACCAAATCTTACCTAAAAGCTTACCCAAAACGATTCACAAAGAAACGAGGCTTAGATTGATTGCTTCCAACATCCCGAGGAGCCTAAAAGAATAATCGGTTCCTAAAAATGGTTAGAACCTTGCAACAAATGTCCATAGGTTCGGCCTTTGACCACAAGAAAATGACATAGAAAAGAGAAAGAAATGAAGGAAAAACGGTCATGAACACTTACCCTTTTCCAAAACCGATTGAAGAAAACCCAAAATGAATGCCTACCCTTGATGATATTCGACCAAAACAATACAAAAAGGGAGTGAGAAGTTTTGGCAATATGGTTATGAAAGAAGAAAGATATGTGTATAAAAAGTAAGGAAGTATGTGAGTAGAAAAGAGAATAAAAAAAATGAGAGAGAGGATTCGATTTTAGCAAAAAATGGAAGAAAAGAAAAGTGAGTTTGGGGAAGAAAGAGGTTCGGCCTAATGAAAGAAAAAGGAAATGTGGTTGAGCAAATATCAAAAGAAGAAAAGAGAGAGATGGGAGAAAAAGGTTCGGCCAAGCACCTAGTTTGCCGAAAAGAAAAATGCACAAAATGTAAAAATGAGTTTTCGATTTCAAAAGGAAAAATGAAAGAAAGAAAATAGTATTTGGTTCAAACAAAATGAGAGCTAAAACAAAAAGTAAAATTGCACAAAATGCTTATGGTGCATTCGGGCAAAGAGGGATTTGTTTGGAGAGGAAGAGAAAAATATGCCAAAAGGTGCACAAATGCTAAAGTTGGCCAAATATCCCCCCCAAACCTCCTATCAACATTCGGCCACCCCTCTAGCCACACATGCCGTCCACATACATGCACCAAAGGCCTTGGAATAGTTTCCAAAACATCTTCCTTAAGCCAAGCCTTGAAATCCTCTACATTCCCAAAGTTGAAGGAATTTTATCCCCAAAATCTAGCAATTCTATCCCTTATTTCATGCTTACCATAACCTTAAGTCTTCTTGCCAAAAAGAAAAAATTGTCCATCTTATCCATATGTATAGTTGACCGACACTTAATGCTAGGATGTACAAAAATAAAATCCTCAATATGCTTTCCATACTACTCGAACCACTTCCCTCAAGCAACCTTTCAAGCTCCTTATCCACTATGCCACTAACTCCTCATGTGCTTTAATTTAACACTTAAATTAACTTAAGTGTCAAGCTCACTTAATCCACTTCACTAAATTTTCCACACTAAAAATTATTCTAGCTTAGCTAATATTTCCAAGCCTTCACACAAATATACTAAGCACATAGTAACAATCATATCCGAGCTAATACAGATAACAAGATGATACTCTAATATTTTTAGGATGTTACAGCTTTGCTAGCACAAGTGGAGCACATGGTGGAGTGGTGTGGCGTCAAGTGGAGAGCATGGAAGGAAGAGGTTCGAATCCCATATATTGCAAATTTTGGGATTTATTTTTGTGTTTCTCTTCCAAGTGTCGGTCATGGTGATAATTAAGGTAAGGAAGACTTTTTATTTATGGAATGATGACTAAGGATTATGGTAAGGAGGAAAAAAAGGGAAAATGAAGGAAAGAAATCAAATAAAAAGGCAAGGGAGGGAACATGTTGGCCGAATTTTAGGAGTTGCCAAGGGAAGGAATTTTTGGTCAACATGCACCTTTTTGGTTAAGGTGTAATCGGTTTTGGTAAGGGAGAGGGGTGTGCCAAATTTTGTTAGGCATTTTGAAGAGCTTTTGATTTTTTTTTTTGAAAGTCTTTTCTTTGTTCATTTGGTACCTCTTTCCCTTACCTAAAACCGAGACCATTTGGGAGCATTTTTCTTTTCTTCTTTTCATCTTTGCCTTTGCCATCTTTTATTCTTTTATCATTTTGGTGCCTTTTTCTTCCAATCTTTTCCTTGGTTGCCAAAACACAAGTCTCTCTTTTTGTTCATCTCTTTCATAGTGTTAGCCGAAACTTTGACATTTCTCTTGTCCATCTCTTATTTTTCTTTCCACATTAATTCTTCAACCTTTCTTTCATTTTCTTTAATCGATTTTACATAGAGGCCGAATCATCCTTGTTCTTTTTCTCCAATAGACGAACCACATAACACTATATCACTTTTTCTTTTCTTTTTCTTTTGGGTGTTGGGCACACTCTCTTCCTTGACCGAATCGGTGTTATTGAGGGGTTGGCCGAAACTTTCATTTTGTTTTTGTTGACTCATTCTTAGACACAAGTCAAATCGATTGGAGTTGAGTTTATCATCGGTTAAGGTAAGGTGTTTCTTCAAAGTTTATTTCGATATATTTCATTGTGTGGTGATTCCACTAAAACGAATCGATGGATTTGACTAAACGGTTATTATAGAGATTAAATCGCTCGTTTCATCCACTCATTGTTTCTTCGGAATAAGTGGTAAGCCAAATCCTATTCCAAAACAAATACATTCTCTCATCATAGAACTTTCTAACCGAGATCTTTTCAATGGAGGCAAGTGGTAACAATTTGAAAAGAAAAGCGATAGTAGGAGACAAAAGGAGTGGATTTGCAATTCCTACTCCTAAGTTCAAACGAAGGGAGGTATCGGTGGTTTGGGATTTTCCACCGGGTTGTGGACCATCATCCGGTGAAAATAGACAAATCGTGGTCGTTCACGAGACTAAAGGTAAGCATTTCAATAGATCGTTTGATTTAGATTTAGACTAATAAAATCTCTTTTGTTGGATTAATCGAGTGTAATGGTGATTTAGGTGCCGACGGTCAAGAAGGATTAATTCTTACCGTAATCAAGTGTGTAATCTCACACCAAAATCCCGTAGATTCATGATTAAATATCACGTTGGAAAATAGATCGTTATTATTTATATGGCTAAAAATCGTAATATGGCACAAATCGAGAAATTTGATTAAACTACATTATTTCTATAGATTTGTCAAAATCGGTATTAAAATTGTTAAATTTACGAAATGCCCCTATGGGCCAAATTACGAATATGCCCATATGGGCCGAATTGCTAGAATGCCTTAGTGAGCCGAATTACAAAGTTCTATAATGTGCCGATTCACCGTAATAAATTATTGGATTAATGATTATTGTACATATATGTGGATATTATGCTTTATTATGTATGTTGCATGTTACATATCGCATGGGTTGGGAAAAATGTATGAAGAGCAGTGTAGCCTGGTGGCATTACCACAAAATATTCATTATAATGTTTACTGATGATTTCGATGGCTTGACCACGAAAATACTATATGAAAGCAGCTTGACTGCAGTGATACTCCGGTGGCTCTGCCACAAATATTATGAAAAGCAGCTTGACTGCAGCGATTGGTGTGAGCGGCGGGGTGGGTTGACTTGATCCCCACAGGTGTGATTAGCTGGTCGGGGGTGTGATGGATGGATGGGTTGGGTTGCATACATTAACTTCATTTTGTTATTGATTATGTAAATGGGCTTAAGCCCAAGTTATTGCTAAATGAATTCAGGCCCAGTGGATGACGGTAAGGGGATTATACACTGAGTTCTAGCAACTCACCCCTTTTCCTTAACCCTTGCAAGTAATGCTCACTGAGGTGGACTTGGGCCATGGATGACTCGATGGAGGCCATACTTTAGAAGTGGTGTTTTTTTTAACTTTAGATTTCTATTTACGTTTACTTTATTACTTTTACTATTTTGGGTTTAAAGTTGTAATAAGGCCTCTGGGATAAACTTTAATTTGCTTTAGGTTTGGACGTATTTATTATTTTACTTAAATTGTTTAAAACAGGGATTTTTCTAAAATCATAAATAACGGTTTTTCCAAATTTGATTAACAAAAGGATTTTATAACATATTTATAAATAATTTAACTCGGATTCCCTTTCGGATTATCGACATTATTTTCAAAAGTCACGATTTTAAAAATATCACGAATTTGAATATCAATTCTTCAATTAAACTCTCGAGATTAGTAGTATTTTATCGAATATTTTTTTTCAAACTGGTTTTTTTCAAATAATACTTATTTTAGTATGAATTACAAGTTCTTTAACATGTTTTATTCCTGTGACATGTCATATCCGGTCGTAACGCATGGGCCGGGTTTGGGGTGTTACATGATTTGAGGGTTAATAATTTAGTTCTAGAGTCTAAATAACATTAAAAATTAATGGTGACATGAATGATTACCTTTGACGGAAGAATGAATGTGTTTTGACAAAAATCCAAAAACTCTACATTTGACGAAGATGATGAAATCTATGTAGTTTCTGGGTTTTTTTCTTAAATGTTTATGATGGCAAATGACTTAGGAATGATAGAAAATCAATGTATTGTGATTTGGGACTCAAAAAATCAATGGAGAAAGCAAGGGGAATAGCAAGGGGCGGCATAAACTTGAAGCAAAAAGAAAAAGACGTGAAAAACATGTTGAAGGGGATGAAATAGGTTCTATTTTACAAAACGGTAAAAGTACAATATAATGGACTACTATTTTGACTTTTTTAAAAAATCAGTCCATTTTCAAAATTAAGGGTTTCTAGAACACTTTTTCAAAAATTGATTTGACAGTTAAGATGCACTAGTCGAAAACACTATCGAGTACTAATCTTACAAAATTCGGAGCTCATATAGGCCAAAATTCCCAAAATACCTCTAAAACTCCTAGACCCTATTTTGGGGTGTTACAAAATTAACTAACACACTCTGACCTAGTAGATTAGTAACTCAAACATCAGACTCAGTTGACTCAACAGGTAAATTCTTATCCGTTAGTAATGTCGTGCAAATATATGAATGAGTTGACCCAGGGTTAATCAGTGCATACACAATAACATCAAAGAGATAGAATGTACCAACAATGACATCAGGTGCAGTAGCTTCCTCTCTGGCTCGGATAACATATGCTTGCGTAGGCGTTCCAGCTTTAGATCTGAGAATTGTACCTTTAGTCCCGCTGTGACTTGCTCCCATAATACTACTCTGACCGGGACGCCTACTTTTTTGAGGTGTAGAAAACTATTTGTTGTTCTTTTCTTTACTATTTCCCACTAATCTCGGACAGTTCCACACAAAATGATCTGTCGCACAACATCTGTAACATGCTCCTATCCTGGTCTTACATTCACCAACATGTGGTTTCCCACAATGCTCACACACCGGTCTTGGAGCCTTACGAACACTTCGCACACTATTAGTAGGTTTAAATTGAGATGTTGAATCACGTTGTCTCGACGTGATTTTACCTGAGAACCCAGATGGTGATGTAACATGATTAAAATCTTCTTTTGATTTCTTTGTCGGTGGTGTAGAAAATGACTTAGAAAAGCTTCTTTTACCAAATTCCTAAGCCTTCCTGTATCTCTGCCTCTTGTGATTGTAAACTAATCTTCTGAGCATGATCCAACAAAATAACGATCTCTCGTATTTCTATCCCTCCAATCAACATTTTAATTTCATCGCTTAATCCATCTTTAAAACGGATGCACATTTCTTCTTTGTTTGGTACAATTTCTTGAGCATATTTGTTAAGATGTACAAACTCTCTTCATACTCAGCTACTGATTTGTTTCCCTGGTTCAATTCAAGAAATTTTTTCTTTTTCCAATCTAAGTATCGTTTGTTGATATACTTCTTTTTAAATTCTGTTTTGAAGAAATCCATATTAATATTATCACTCAGTATCACTGTTGTTAGCGTTGACCACCAATTATAAGCTTCGTCTTTAAGTAAAGATACGACACATCTAAGATAACTATTAGGAGAACAAGCCATTTCATCGAATACTTGCTGAATATTTTTGAGCCAATACTCAGCTTTAGCCGGGTCATTATTCGTTCTACTCTGAAATTCCTCAATACCATATTTTTTGAATTTATCAACAAGAATTTGTCGACTTGTATCAGTTGTTGAGGAGATGGAAGTACCACAAGAGGTACAACAGGGGGTAGAGGTTGTTGAGCCACAGGGTTGGTTCGAATGAATTGTAACAACCCGATTTAGGGCCTAGTCAAAATAGTGGTTGCGAGACCACAAATCTGAAGTAGAAATATGTGTTTTGTGATTTTCATGAGGCTTATGATGTGGTTGCATGATTGTGTGAAAATTTTATAAGGAAATTTTATTAATTAGTGATCAATTTGTCCATTAGGACTAAATTGCAAAGATTAGAAAATATGAGATTCTAGAAGATTCAAGTATGAAATAGAATTATAAAAATTATTAGAGGTCCTTACTTAGCAATTAAACCATTATATTTGATGATGGACAAAAATGGACATGGGAACAAAAAATCTTAAGAAAGGGCCTTAAGGGCATTTTTGTCATTTGGTTAATAAAAGAATTAAAATGGAAAAAAAATTCAAAATTCATGTCCATCTTCTTCTCCATAGCCAAAAATTACAAGGACTCCATAGCTAGGGTTTCTTCAACTTCCAAGCTTGATAATCAAGAAACACGAAGCCCAGACCGAAACCGAGGCAAGAACAAAGTGTTGGACTAAATTGAACATCTACGCACATTTTGGGTACCGAGGTAAGTTTGTGTGAAATTATAGCTACATAATGTTTTTATGTTTTTAATTGTTTGATATTATGAGAAAAGAATATTTTTTCTATGAAATTAACTAATGATGTCTTGATGAGGATTTGATGAAAATGTGTTAAGATGAAGTCCCGGTTGAAGATTCAGAATAAGAAGATACCTATGTCACGACATGAGATAAGGACGGTCCCGTGTAAGACCATGTCTGGGACATGGCATCAGCACCGAATGTAGGTCCCGTAGAAGACCATGTAGTGGACATGGCATCGGCACTGAATGTTGGTCCCGTATAAGACCATGTCTGGGACATGGCATCAGCACCAAATAAGGAAGGTCCTGTATAAGACCATGTCTGGGACATGGCCTCAGCACCAAAGGAAGATCTCGTGTAAGACCATTGTAATAAGCCCATTTTGCCCGGGCCCATGCTTGAAAACAAACCACAAATAATAAAAATAAAAAATAATAAACCAAAGTCTAGTTTTCTTTCTTAAACAGTCCATTTACAACCTGTTACACCTAAGCCCAAAAACACCCAGGCCTAAAATAGCCTACTCAGACCCACTACTCTACCTCAAACCCAATTACACCCAAAACAGACCTAGCCCAACTGACCTACGGGGCCCAAAAGGCCCAAAACTAAAATCAGAAACAAGGGTTTCTGGAACCCTAAGAAACCCTCGCGCCCAAGCCACCAATCGCGCCGCGCTCCTCGTCACTCACCTGCGAAACAAGGAAAGAACACCACAGCAAAAGGAAAGAAATGGCAGAAAAACTAGCAAAATAGATTTTGTGAAACACCCCAAACCCGGCCCACGAGATTTGCCGAGATTTGGTATGTTCCTCAAGTAAACTGGTTTCAAAATTCTTTCGTTACCTAGAGAAAACTTGTGCGATTTTGAAAAAAAAAAATTGTTTGGGTTGGGCTTGTGTTGAAAACGAATTCAATTCTTTATATTAAAAAGTTTACTTAAACTTTAATAGGTAAAACTCATAATCATAATAAATAGAAATAAATGGAAAACAATTTAACTATGGCCTTATGGCCTTATTACATCAAATAATTTCCAAGTTATTCAAGTACTTAAATAAAAATAGTAGTTCATAAAATAAAAACTTCATGTTGAGCATGGCCACCACAAGTCTCGCCGTCCTGGGTCCATCACTGCTCATCACCTCAAGCATGGTCCCACAACGGGTGAGTCAAACGGACTCAATGTGTACACGACACTAAGTCATAATAGAATCAGGCATACAGGAGTTACACCTTCAAAACATAGAATACAAGTTATGATGCATTCCCAAACCCAAACCTAATTGTCCATCCGCTACACACCCCCGTACCAACCATGCACACCGTGGGGACTACTAAGTCGACCCTCCTTCCGCTACACTCCAAATTGCGGTCTTAGGTCACCGTATTCGTGGTCTTAGGTCACCACGCTTCGGTTCTCTCGTGGTCTTAGGTCACCATTTTCAGATTCATCGTGGTCTTAGGTCACCACTTTCGAGATATCACGGTCTTAGGTCACCGTGTTCGTGGTCTTAAGTCACCACATTCACTTCCCCTTTCAAACAAACCCATATGCCCCATATAATAATGACATGCATAAATATGCCAGAGTTCACATTCTTATCATATTCTCATGTTACTAATGACCTTTTTCATATTCTTTGTAGAAGTAGGAAACGTACCTGAGTACTTAGTACCATAACATGGTACCCTAGCCACTTTCATATTCTTAATATCACATATTTTAATAAAACAGGCCATGAAACATATTAAGTAGTGTGGGGTACACACCTGATTTGCTTAACCACTTCACTGAAATCTCGAAATCTGATCTACTGCCTTAGATCTCAAGTTCCTTAGTGTCGATTTGATGATTTAATCAAATCCCAGAAACTCGTATTTTTCCCCTTTGAAATCGGCTAGTCACTAAATCCCTTAAATTGGTTAGTTTTCGGCTTAAAACACATAATAATAGATCTACTACTAAAATAGGCCTTGGCCGGATTTACCTTTGTTCTTACCTTCCAAATCTTAAATCCCAAATTGGAACCTTGCTTCTTTATTACTTCATGAAATCCCTATGTACCCATGTTAGATCCAATCTAACATTAAATCATAATAATATAGCTTATGGCCGAATGGTATTCATAACTTACCTTAGATCTTAGAAGTTCAAGGATACCTTCTTGTAGTTGACAATTTCTTAAATCCAAAACACCCTTCCATAACTCCTACCAAAATCCATAATAGAGATTAGTCCATAAATTTTAGATAGGTTTAAAATATAAAAGAATTGAAACCAAAATTTGGATCTTACCCTTTTAAGAAATCGGTAGCACCCTTGTTAAAATCCCCTTAAAGAATCGGCCTTGGTGACTAGATGATAAAGTTTCGCTTTTGGGATTTAATGGAGAAGTCGATTAGAGGTTCTCTTGGGGTATTTGGTTTCCACGAAAATAAGGAAAAGAAACTTGAGAATTTTGGCAATGGTGGACTATAGATTCGGCTTGAAAAAGAAAAAGAGAAGAGAAGAGAGGAGAGCACTCGGAAATTCTACAGAGAGAGGAGGAGGAAGAAAAATTGATGAGTAGCCCTATTTCCTTCCTTTTATAGCCGAAACTACTCCTCGAATCCCTTACTTGGCCACCACTCTTCTTTATTTGATAGCTTTATCTCTTAATTTAAAATAATTAGAGAATAATCCTTTATTATCTCTTCAAAAATAATCCAAATTAAATCCCTTATTTATCACCTTATTAATCGAATATTAAAGAGAATAAAACTCCTCCTTTCTAGAAGGCTTGTGCCGTCCACCTCGAGAGCTTCGAAGCAAAAATAAAACTTCTTTTATTTGCTTCCCAAGTGACTCGAACCAGTGCCCAACACCTTGCATGTGGCGCCATTTCCAGAGGCCCTAAGTGGCATCTTGAGGCCACTTTTCCAAGCCTGTTTGTGTGTCAAATTTCACAAACTTTTTCTTTTAAGGCCACCTTGCCTTAATTTACTCTTTTAAACTTTAAAACTCGACATTTCTAAGTCATTTCTAAGTTTTCAAAAATGTGCACTTTCCTATTTTGAATCATTTCCAAATCATTTCCATCCATTTTCAGGTTTCCAAAAATGTTCAAAATTTATTCTTAGTACATAAAACATGTTACTTCGTACAATTAAACCGAAAATGCATAGGCCCTTTCCAGGATGTTACATTTTGTTTCTATTTTTTTCGATTTATTTCAAGGCTATATAAACCCCAAAGCAACCTGTAACAGGGATATACACACAGGATACAAAAATATACTGAAATAAACAAGAAAAACCCATCAAAAAGAGGTGATTTCTGATTTTTTTATTCGCGTTATTCTTTTTATTTTTTTTTCTTCGATTTCTGCAAACAGTAAACACACAAGTAATAAAATGAAAAGAAAAGATTTTACCTTTCGATTAGCATTTTAAAAAAGAAGCTGTTGGCCTCCGGCCGCCATATACGATGGCGCATACGGAGGCGCGTGCAGTGACAAGCGGTGGCTGATCGGGCTGGGGTCCTGGCCTAAGGCCAAAGGACAGAGAGAATTCTCGAAATCTTTTTAAAGACGGGGGTAAATGATTTTTTTTCTTCAGAAAACTGACTTATATAGTCTCATAAAAACGACGCCGTTTTAGCTTAAGCCAATAAGCGTTAAAGCGACGTCGTTTAAATGCCCTAGACCCGTGCGTTGACCCGAAAACCCGGGTAGGATCCGCGTGTTTTCGTTAAAAGGTCTAATTGCTCAATAAGCCTCTCCGCATTATTTTAATTTTATAATTACGTCTAGTTATATTTTTTTTACAATTGGGCCTAGAATTATTTCTTATGTTTCAATTTGGTCCCTCGGGAAATTTAAAGATCGATATCGTAACGAGCAGCGTTTAAGAGATAGGGCATAATTGCCCGATAAGTCCTTATATTTTGGCGCGTGTTTCAATATTATCCTTTTTTATAATTTTGCTCCTGATTTTTATTTATTTTTTGATTTGATCCTTGTTCATTTAATTCTTTTTATTTAATTCTTATTTTTAATTATTTTAGTATTATAATGTATTAAATTATTATCTATTATTTTATTTTATTAAGTTTAATATTATTTATATATTACATATTATTTTATAACTTGTATATTAGTTATTATGTTATATGTTTTTTTAATGTTTGCATATTATATTATATTATATCATATATTACTTTTAAAATTTTATTTTGTATAAAATTTATTTATATTGTATAGTATATATATTGTTTATATTATATATTTAATTTTTATGATTATTGTATTATATATATATATTTATTTAAAATTTTTATATACTATTTACTTATAATCGTTTTCATCATATATTATCATTTATATATATATACTAAATTATGAAATTAGATATTTATTATAAGTATCCCTATCTATTTTTTTCATATACTCAAAGTTTTTTTATATATATTATTCATTTAAAATACATGTTAATCGTTTTATAAATTATCGTACTTTTATTTTCCTTTTTTTATTTTGCTATAATATTTATTCAGCGTTTAAATACATCATTTATTTTTATTTATTTGATTTTGTTTGAAAAGTTTAATATTTATTTCTTTAATTTTCATTTTTTAATATAAATTTTAATTGCTGGTGATTATTTATATCTTATATTTATTCATGCTCTTTTATTTTTATATTATTGCTTTAGCATAGTCCTTTCATTGCATGTATCACCTGCTACATTACATTATTCTTTCGTTAATTTCCTATGTTGATGTTATTCGTTAATATTATGGTGAATTACTATATGAAATTTATGTTTTGTAATGCATTGATACAATATTTTATTCAAATCATTTTTAAAAAAAATATATTTTACTAAATTGTCGCATTTCTATTCAAAGTTTTTCTAAAAAATATGGTGATACCTAATATTTGGGAGCTTCAAGAAAAATTGTGCCCTAACTCACTGGGTTTCGATTTTTCTCGTTGAACTTAAAATATTACGCATCCCTTTTCTTTCGAAATTGAAACTTATAAATTTCAAATCAAAACTTATTCTTGGGAATTCAAAACGTTACATCCTAACTTATTGGATATGATGTTTTGTATCTCGAGGTAAGAATTTTCTAAAAATAAAGGCGAGCCTAGTTTCGAAGTCATGAGATGTTGCATCCTAACTTATTGGGTATAGCATTTTATTTCTTTGAGATAAGTAAGTCTTGGTTTTCTTTCAAATAAAAGGATCATATTTCAAATTTTTCAAAATTTCGACATTAGGACATGAGACTATCAATTAGGTACCAAATTTTGGGCGTTACGAGGGTGCTAACCCTTCCTCGTACGTAACCGACTCCCGAATCCGTTTTCTTGTATCATATGGACCAAAATCAATGTTTTGAAATAAAACGTTTTATAAGGTGATCCAATCACACCTAAGTCAAAAAGAGATTGGTGGCGACTCCCGTTTTTGTTTTTTAAAGTCGATCCCCGTTTTAATAAAAACTTAAAAAATGGTTTCGACAGCTTGGCGACTCCGATGGGGACCAATAAGAGAGTCAAGCCGTAAAATTGATTATTTCTTGTCCTTCTTTCCAAATTTAAAAATTTGATTTGAAAAACCATGATCCTTTTTATTGCATGTGGTTCTATTTTTATAAAATATCTCTGCATTGCATTGCATGACCGTTGTGGTCGCACCTTTAAGTGGGAGCGAGAAGCTATGCCTTCGTGAGGTTTTCACCTCCACATGGGCTAGTGGATTGCTTCCGGGATACATCTGTACCTATGTCTTCGTGAAGTTTTCACTTTCGCATGGCCATAGGGAAATGTATTCCCCTGAACCGAACTCGGTCCGTATGAGTCTATAATGGGTGAGGATTGAGGAATCTGCCGGTTCGGGTACCTCAACTTTAGAGCTAAACCACACGTAGAAAACATAAGGACTTACCCTAAGTAGAACTATGCCAAACCTTAGTAGTTACCTAGATATGGGTTTGTTTATTTTACTTGCCTTATATTTTATTCCATGGTACAAACTTGTTGTGTTTTTGTGCATGTCATTTCATATTTTAAGAGGTATCGATTCACAGTCAGTTTCTAAGTTAGAAAGCTGGTTATGGAGAACGAATTCCTTGATAAAGTGGAAGACAATGCAGTCGTCCGCATGTGGTCAGAGCAAATGCAATTAGAGAAAGGGGATAGCTTAGTTGAGGGGTATGTGTCGGAACTACGGGATTTCGCTCGTATTAGTGTCACGCAAAATGAGCTCCAAGAGTTAAAAGGAATATGGACCCAGTGGGACGATGATGCAAAGCAACTGTTCTATCGTAATTATGGTGATCTACCTTATTTGCTCGATGTCAAGGTTGATAAGCATCTGTTCCGGGCTATGACTCAATTTTGGAATTCTGCTTATAGCTATTTCTCTTTCAGGAAAGTAGATTTAGTGCCCACGGTGGAGGAATATACGACCTTGCTTTGCTGTTCAAGGATCCAAGTCGACAAAGCTTATTCTAGGGCTGCTAATGCCCCAACTTTTGTGAAGAAGTTAATGAATATCACGGAGATGAGTGAACAGTGGGTTGCAGCCAGAATTCAAGAGAAAGGTGATGGTAAATGCATACCTTGGGTGAGTTTGAGGGACTTGATCCTAACACATCCAGATGTAAAGAAGAAGATCGACATCTTTGCCTTGTGTATTTACGGTTTGGTAATTTTCCTAAAAGCTCTCAGACATGTAGATGAAGCAGTTACTGATTTATTCGATCGACTTGACAAAGGGGTCACGCCTGTACCTGCGATCTTAGCTGAGACGTTCAGATCTTTGAATGCATGTCGGAGATCAGGTGAGGGTAGGTTCATTGGATGCGCACAGTTGTTATTAGCCTGGTTCCACAGTCATTTCTGGAAGGTGGAGAAAGTTTCTTATCAGGTTTTTTCTGAGAATTATTCTGCATTAAAAGATATCGTGGCTACACCAAGGAGAGAAGACGTGTCCAAAGAAAATTGGACGGCGCTCCTTCAAAACCTTTAAGAGGAAGACATTGAGTGGAGAGCTCCTTAGATGATTCTCGATGAAATTCTTTATCATTGTGGGAGTTTCGACTGGGTTCCTTTACTTGAAATTTAGGGAGCTGTTGGGTATGCTCCTTTGCTCGTACTAAGGCAATATGGATCAAGACAGTTCATGCCAGCAACATATGGGTTGGCTCAATGTAAGTTCTCGTACAGAGGGGGATAACTATAAGAAGAGGGTTAAAGAGATTTCTGGTGCTTGGAATCAGATTCGTAGGATGAAGAGATTATCCGCAGGCCCAATGACGACCCCAGAATACAATGGATGGAGGATTAGAAGGATTAATGATAACATCCCTGAGCTGAATCCAGAAGGCGTCTGATAAAGAGAGGAATGCTTGCAAGTGGTCCCATCAGAATTAGAGATCATAAAACAAGATTTCAAAAAGATGAGTTCAGAGTTTGGAAAGAGGATAAAGAAATTGGAAGAAGAAAAGATGTACATGAGGTTAGATGTGGATGTTCAGAAATCAGAGGCCGAAAAATTAAGAAAAGGGTCGAAGAAGATCTGAATGACCTAAAGACAGAATATAAGAAGCTGCGTTTGTTAATGAAAAATGCCAGATTAGGGAAGACTTTAGAATAGTGGCAACAGGAGGTTCGAGAGGAAAAAACCAAGGCTGACCATTGGGAGAAGAAGTTCCAAGAGATGCAGATGCGAAATGAGGCCCCTAGAAAAAAGTTTGGCAGAAAGCCAAAAAGAGAAAAGTGGATTAAAAGCTAGAGTGGCTGAACTGGGACGGTCTCTTCACCACTATCGAAGCCGTAATTCTACAAACGAGTTGAAGTCAAGTCTGAACAAGATTGAGGAAATGAAGGGCAAGATTGAAAACTTAGAATCGGCATTGCAGAATTGTGAACTCCGGATCGAGCTTCTAGAAGCAAGAGAAAGGCAATGGAAAGAAGAGCTTCATCATTCGCATGATCAAGTTAGAAATTGGGACCATCTCATGGGTGAAGCCATAATTCAGATTCGGGAGGTAGCTGATCACTTACAGACTTTGCCAGTACAGGCTGATACATTGAGCATGAAGTATGAGCTACAGTCAGATCGTGGTCAATAGCTAGCCTTATTGTTTGGGAAAATAAAAACTTTAGGCCTTAGGGCGAAAGCATATTTGTAGTTTGTTTTATGTAAAGGATTTTATTTTCTAATAAAGTTTTCTAAATGAAATTGAATCTGAATCGATGCCTTTTTGCATTCATGCATTTGCATTACATTGCATCATTTGCATTAGACTTTTACAAAAGGACCCTAATTAGGTAAAAATATTTTAGTTAACCTAGAGAACATGGAACAAAGGTTGGAGAGAATAGAGCAAATGCAAATATAGATGCAGGGGCAATTGACCAAGATTCAACAAGAAATGCGGGAACAAATGCTAGATTTCCAAAGGAATATGATGGGCCAGTTAACTCAGTTACTAGCCGGAGGACTTGAAAAAAGGAGTGGCCCAGTGGTCAACAGTGGGGATGATGATGAAGACATCATTTATTCCCCAGGTTTTTCCCCAATAAGTGTCCCGACACAACCAGACACGCATTCGCATGGGGTACCCGTCATTATCAGACCCTAATGTCAGACTGATACCTCGGCCCTGTTGAACTTCCCGATGAACTCAGGTTTTAACCCAGAGGATGATCGAGCCAAACCGGTTGTTCTAGTAGAAACAAAGGAAAGGGGAGAGTGGACTTTAAAGGCCCCGAAGAAGAAGGAAAAGGAAGCAAATAGTACCAGTAAGTTAGCCAAGGACGGTAACTACCAGCCATCAGGTCTCCCCAAGGCATAAACTCAATCCAAGACCGAACTCAGAAAAACCCCAGTTCGCACCCATCGCAATCACGTATAAGGATTTGTACCAAACTTTGTTTGACGCACATGTTGTATCCCCTTTTTATATAGAACCAATATGGCCCCCATATCCCAAATGGTACGACATAAATGCCCAATGCGTATACCATGGAGGAATCACAGGGCATTCGATCGAGAACTACGTCGCTTTTAAAAAGATAGTCGAAAGACTCATCAAATTGGGTGTCGTAAAATTTGATGATCCCTCTGGTGCAGAAAATTCGTTGCCCAACCTTTCTATTAAAGGGGTAAACATTGTAAGTTCCACGATAGATAGGGGCATGGGATCCAAGAATGCATCGAGCTCAGGGCCTTAGCGCAAGGCTTGATGGATAATAAATTGAGGAGATCAAAGACCCAATGGGAATGTTGGGGAATCTAAGCATTAACGACATATTCGACAAGAGAACCGGGGAATAAAAGTTTCCAAGCCCTTAAATACTTGGGAAGATTTTAAACAATGGAACTGTAGAAGGGATTCCTGTATTTTTAGAGCTGATCTAGAGTAATATTCAAAACACACTTGTTGCCTTAAGCCTAGAGGCAATAAGAATCCTTTTGTGAAATAGGCTTGTGTCCGGAATTTTTATTTCAATAAAATGCATCTTTTTGAGCAAATATTCTTTTATTTTTGCCATTTCATACTGTACAAACAATTGTTTTTTTTTGTTTGTTCTTTAGACTTTCTTTCAAATATTCTTTCATTCTTTATGACCATACAAATAATTATTCTTTGAATCATTTATTCTTTGGAATCTTCTCTCGAACCTACAATAGGTCTCCAGATATCAATGATGTGAGCAATGCTGCTGCTGACTCAGAGTCTCCTTTCGAGTAAGATATGTGTCTAGAAGGATCTCAGGACTTTAAAGATGACAGAGATTGTAACTTATCTTCTGATTTGTTAATAATGGTAGAACAAGATGAAAAAAAAACCTTACTCTACAAAAGGTCAGTAGACATTATGAGAGGTGAAGATTGTAGCCTAGCTCACCACAGAGATAAGGCAAGACATCATTGAGTTATTTTCAAAAATTCAAAGATGTTTTTGCACGATCATATCAAGACACGCTTGGGAAAATCTTAAAAGAGGTCCATAAGGGTGTTTAGAGAACATGCTAATGGTTATACAATAGTCAAGCTAATCATGAGGTTTGGGTACTGTTAATCTACATAGAAGGGGATGGTATCAGCTATGACCGTATTTAAGGAGACAAGATTCATGTGCCTTCTCCAGTTCTTCACAAATTTTCCATATGTGGGGCATGGATGTGATGGGGCCAATCTCGTCAAAAGCTTTTAGCTAATATCAATTCATCATCGTGGTCATCGTTTACTTCACTAAGAGGTTGGAAGTAGCTTCATATGCCAATATTACAAGGTCGAAATCATTAAATTCTTAAAAAAAAATCAGGCGCCGACAAAGAATACCAAAAAGGAAATTGTCAAAAGTTTGTAGTCTGTTCAAAGATCAAACGCCATATCATAGAGCAACAAAGGCAGCCAAAAAGAAAAAAAACAAAAAAAAGGATTGTAGAAAAGATGACCGAGACTTGTAAAGATTGGCATAAAGAAGTTACTATTTATCTTCTATGATTATCGAACGTTGGCCAGGACTTTTGCCGGAGCAACATCTTACCCATTGGTTTATGGAATGGAAGCATTTTTTCCAATTGAACCTAATCGAAGAAAAGGTTAAAAGTTATCCATCACGGTCAGATGATGCAAGCTTACGAAAAAGATGTTTATCCTAAAGAATTCCACGAGGGGAACCTAATCTTTTTTTTACAAAAGGATTTCAGAGGAAAGCAGATGCCAAACTGGGAAGGACCTTATGTTGTAAAGAAGGCCTATTCTGGAAGAACATTGATATTGACCGAGATGGATGCCATAGACTTGCCCAATCCGGTGGATTCAGGTTCAGTCAAGAAGTATTTTACCTGAAAGCGGAAAGGCCAAGGTGAAAACCCACAAAGGGTGCCTTGAGATCAAATTCAAAAAAAAAAGAAAAGAAAAGAAAAGAAAAAAGAAAGAAAGAAAAAGAGGAGAGGCCAAGGCGAAAACCCGCAAAGGGCGCTTTGAGACCAAAGGGGTTTTGAGCTGAAAACCTGAAAAGGGCGGCTCAAATTTTGATCAAAGATAGGGCATGTGGTAGTCTTGCTATGCCTGAATTAACAACGAGGAAGTATGTTACGTCTTGGGTCATTGACAAAGTACTCCAGATCCTCTAAATACGTATTGAGCTCAAAATGGTCCTCAAGAAGTATGTACAGAGACGCTCAGGCTGCTATATCTGGGGCACCTAGCTTCTATCTTACCCATTTTGAATTTGCTATCTTTGATTACTTTATTCTTTTCAAGATACACCCCAATCAATTTTCTTTTATTGCCTTGGTTATCTTTGATTAACTTATTTGTCTCGAGCAATGCTCATGATTAATTTCTTTCCTGTCCATTGTTGTGATCATTTTCAAGTATTTTATATTGAAATAACGATTAATGGACTAATAATACTTTCATAAAAGGAGTTTCACATATTACTCTGGAAGCTTCTAAATAATATGAGAATCTGAAACAGGACTATTGTTTAGAACTCACCAAGCCTAAGGGTTGGAAATATTTAAAGATGATTATCTCTTCAGATTTTTATTGGATAAGACATTTCGTCGATGATACCATTTCGAAAAATGACGAGCAATGTCAACCCAAGTATAAGAGGGGATCATTCTAAGGAAAAGAAAAATGATAACCTGCATTCATGCATCTAGTCATTACACCCAGGGAATGGGGTAACATATCAAATTGATACCTCTGAGTGGTAACAGGATGGATGGAAGAAACCAAATGTTATTCCCCTGAAGTTGCAGTGGGAGGTACAAGCTTTATGTCCCAAAAGGTACAATGGAAGGGACTCAAATTACAATGAGGCAAGCTTGCCGAAAGCGAGAATATGATTGTTTCTTTGGGTTTTCTGTCAAAGATACCAGCTGAACAAGAAAGCATGGTAACGCATCAGTGATAGAACCTTGATGAACTATGAGAAATGACAACCCAAACATTAAAAAGGGATCATTCTCATGCATTTATATATCATTCATACACTTCCAATTAGGAGCATTTGATTCATTTCGATCATTGTATCCTAATCGTTGTACATAAAAAAAGAGAGAGAAGGAGTTCATTCTCATGACAGTCTGCATTCATGCAAATGTCATCCCTAATATCATTTAGTTTGGAGCATTAGATTCATTCCGATCATTGCATCCTAATCATTATACAAATGGGATCATTCTCATGACATTCTGCATACATGTAAATGTCGTCCATAATACATTTAGTTAAGACCATTAGATTCATTTCGATTTTAGCATCCTAATCATTTGGCATAAGCATAGACCCCATGAAATCAATTCTACAGGCAGGGTCCCTAGAGAACGATGTAGCAAAGTTGATTCGAATTACAGATTTTTGCGAATCTTACCTCTATGTATCGACAATGGAGTAGATTTAGGCCACTAGCCTTATCTCCCTGAGATAGCAAGGGAGCAGGCTGAAATTACAAGTCTTATCTCCATGTATCGGTAATGGAGCAGACTAAAGATTGTAAATCTTATCTCCATAAGCGGTAGTGGAGCAGATCGAATTTGGCAAATCTTATCCCCATGTATTGGCAATGGAGCAGATTCAAGCCATCAACCTTATCTCCCTGAAGCAGCAAGGGAGCAGGTAGAAGTTTGTAGTCTTATCTTCCTGATGTAGCAAGGGAGCAGACTAAAAATTGTAGATCTTATCTCCTTGAGATAGCAGTGAGGCAGATTGAAGATGGCGAATCTTATCTTCCTGATGTAGCAATGGAGGAGATTTTAGCCACTAGCCTTATCTTCCTGATATAGCAAGGGAGCAGGCTGAAGATTATAGTCTTATCTTCCTGATGTAGCAAGGAGCGGACTAAAAATTGTAGATCCGGCCTTCCCGAGTTTGCGGTGAAGCGGATCGAAGATACTATCTGCATCCACGAGCTTGCGATGGAGCGATTAAAAATAGCGAATCCGGCCTTCACGAGATTGCGGTGAAGCGGATCGAAGATACTAACTGCATCCCCGAGTTTGTAGTGGAGCAGATTAAAGACAACAGATCTGGCATTCCTGAGATTGCAGTGAAGCAGATCGAAGATACTAATCTGGCATCCCTGAGTTTGCAGTGGAGCAGATTAAAGACAACATATCTTGCCTTCTTGAGATAGTAGCAAAGCAGATCAAAGATACCCATCTGGCATCCCTGAGTTTGCAGTGGAGCAGATTGAAGATAGAAGATTTGGTATTCCTGAAGTTACGAGGAAGCGGTCGAAGACATCAGATCTTGTCTCCCCGAGTTTGCGATGAAACGGATCGAAGATAGCGATTTGGCATTCCTGAAGTTGCAGGAAGCAGATCGAAGACATCAGATCTGGCATCCCTGAGTTTGCAGTGGAGCAGATTAAAAAACAAAAGATCTGGCTTTCCGGAAGTTATAGTGAAGCAGATCAAAGGCATCGGCCTTGCCTCTCTGAGTTTACAGTAGAGCAGGCTAAAAGATAGCAGATCTTGTCTCCCTGAAGTTGCAGTGAAGCAGATCAAAAATAACAAATCTCGTCTTCCTGAAGTTGCAGTGAAGCAGATTGAAGATATTAACCTATCTCCTTGAAGATACAGTCATTTGACAGGACCGGGCAAAATTGGTCCTTCTATAGTCTTTGCTCTATTCTCGTTACACGACAATGAGCAAAGAGGGGCAGCTGTAATAAGCCCATTTTGCCCGGGCCCATGCTTGAAAACAAACCACAAATAATAAAAATAAAAAATAATAAACCAAAGTCCAGTTTTCTTTCTTAAACAGTCCATTTACAACCTGTTACACCCAAGCCCAAAAACACCTAGGCCTAAAACAGCCTACTCAGACCCACTACTCTACCCCAAACCCAATTACACCCAAAATAGACCTAACCCAATTGACCTACGGGGCCTAAAAGGCCCAAAACTAAAATCAGAAACAAGGGTTTCTGGAACCCTAAGAAACCCTCGCGCCGCAAGCGCCCCAGCAGCCCCTTCCTCGCGCCCAAGCCACAAATCGCGCCTCGCTCCTCGTCACTCACCTGCGAAACAAGGAAAGAACACCACAACAAAAGGAAAGAAATGGTAGAAAAACTAGCAAAACAATTTGTTTCTATTTTTTTCGATTTATTTCAGGGCTATATAAACCCCAAAGCAACCTGTAACAGGGATATACACACAGGATACAAAAAATATACTGAAATAAACAAGAAAAATCCATCAAACAGAGGTGATTTCTGATTTTTTTTATTCACGTTATTCTTTTTAGTTTTTTTCTTCGATTTCTGCAAGCAGTAAACACACGAGTAATAAAATAAACAGAAAAGATTTTACCTTTCGATTAGCGTTTTAAAAAAGAAGCTGTTGGCCTCCGGACGCCATATACGATGGCGCGTATGGAGGCGCGTGCAGTGACAAGCGGTGGCCGATCGGGCTGGGGTCCTGGCCTAAGGCCAAAGGATAGAGAGAATTCTCAACATTTTTTTAAAGACCGGGGCAAATGAATTTTTTTTTCAGAAAACTGACTTATATAGTCTCATAAAAACGACGCCGTTTTAGCTTAAGCCAATAAGCGTTAAAGCGACATCGTTTAAAGGCCCTAGACCCGCGCGTTGACCCGAAAGCCCGGGTAGGATCCACGTGTTTTCGTTAAAAGGTCTAATTGCTCAATAAGCCTCTCCGCATTATTTTAATTTTATAATTACGTGTAGTTATATTTTTTTTACAATTGGGCCTAGAATTATTTCTTATGTTTCAATTTGGTCCCTCGGGCAATTTAAAGACTGATATCAGAACGGCGCCGTTTAAGAGATAGGGCATAATTGCCCAATAAGTCCTTATATTTTGGCGCGTGTTTCAATATTATCCTTTTTTTTATAATTTTGCTCCTGATTTTTATTTATTTTCTGATTTGATCCTTGTTCATTTAATTGTTTTTATTTTATTCCTATTTTTAATTATTTTAGTATTATAATGTATTAAATTATTATCTATTATTTTATTTTATTAAGTTTAATATTATTTATATATTACATATTATTTTATAACTTGTATATTAGTTATTATGTTATATGTTTTTTTAGTGTTTGTATATTATATTATATTATATCATATATTACTTTTAAAATTTTATTTTGTATAAAATTTATTTATATTGTATAGTATATATATTGCTTATATTATATATTTAATTTTTATGATTACTTGTATTATATATATTTTTATTTAAAATTTTTATATACTATTTACTTATAATCGTTTTCATCATATATTATCATTTATATATATATATACTAAATTATTAAATTAGATATTTATTATAAGTATCCCTATCTATTTTTTTCATATACTCAAAGTTTTTTTTATATATATTATTCATTTAAAATACATGTTAATCGTTTTATAAATTATCGTACTTTTATTTTCCTTTTTTTATTTTGCTATAATATTTATTCAGCGTTTAAATACATCATTTATTTTTTTTATTTGATTTTGTTTGAAAAGTTTAATATTTATTTCTTGAATTTTCATTTTTTAATATAAATTTTAATTGCTGGTGATTATTTATATCTTATATTTATTTATGCTCTTTTATTTTTATATTATTGCTTTAGCATAGTCCTTTCATTGCATGTATCACCTACTACATTACATTATTCTTTCGTTAGTTTCCTATGTTGATGTTATTCGTTAATATTATGGTGAATTACTATATGAAATTTATGTTTTGTAATGCATTGATACAATATTTTATTCAAATCATTTTAAAAAAATATATATTTTACTAAATTGTCGCATTTCTATTCAAAGTTTTTCTAAAAAATATGGTGATACCTAATATTTGGGAGCTTCAAGAAAAATTGTGCCCTAACTCACTGGGTTTCGATTTATCTCGTTGAACTTAAAATATTACGCATCCCTTTTATTTCGAAATTGAAACTTATAAATTTCAAATCAAAACTTATTCTCGGGAATTCAAAACGTTACATCCTAACTTATTGGATATGATGTTTTGTATCTCGAGGTGTAACATCCCCAAACCCGACCCATTCACTACGACCGAATCTGGTTATGTCACTGGGAAAAGACGGTTGAAAATCTTCTTAATTTAAAATAAAACATCGTAGTTTGCTGAATTTTGGAAAACATATCTTTGGAATAAAACTTTGCTATTAAACTCATTCATTTTTAAAACTTTAGTTTATAATATCCAATTTGAATAAATAGGTTGCAAACCATAAATCATTTTCACGTAGCAATTTAATTTAAATAAACCATAGTTAAAGTAATACCAAAAACATAAAATGGCCTTTATTACAACCCAACAATTCAAATAAAGTACTTATATCAAAATCAAGCATGAAATAATTGAACATCATCTTCGGCATGGGCCACCTTGTCCTCTCCGATCCCGGTCGACTTTATGCACTACTACGAAATGGTTAAGGAAAAAGGTGAGTCACCCGGACTCGATGTGCTACCCTTTTTCCCGGATTAGCAAAATATCACATACAAACATAATCATGATCATCATGCATCCCAATCATATGCACCCAATCCTAACCGTCCATACACCTTTTCTACCGCTGCGTGGTACCAAACCACCGGTGGTGCCAAACCACTGGTGGTGACGTATAGTCACAATGTGTTACCAAAACACCGGTGACCGGAGTCACAAATCCAATGATGGGGCCAACCCATCGTGTGATACCAAATCACCGGCGACAATCCCGTATCTCAAAAGTGGGGCCAACCCACGGTGGTGTTTAACAACGAGGGCGAGTCGCAATGAGGTGCCAAACCTCCGTGTCCCAAAGACACAAATGTGGTACCAAACCACTTTGGTGACCGTAGTCACGATAATCGAGTGATGGGGCCAACCCATCGTGTGATACCAAATCACCGCGGACAATCCCATATCTCAAGTGGGGCCAACCCACGGTGGTGTTAACCACGTGGACGAGTCGCTATGAGGTACCAAACCTCTGGAGGTACCAAACCTCGGTGATCAGTAGTCACGAGGTGTGTTACCAAAACACTTGGTGCTCGTCAACACAAAATATCACCGCCCCTCCACTCATATCACCCATCATCATACCAACTCATGTATAGTATTCAAATCATGCAAACATGTTTAACGTTGCATCTCATAGCACATACATCATAAATCATGACATCATGTATCAATAACAAAGACTCATAATGAAACGGACTTACACAATTTCGTGCACATACCCCATAGGGTATCATATCACTCAACCATACTATTTCGGTTTTACCAATCAATCGATTTATCAAACATATACAAAGCAAGAAGTGTGTTAGTTTACACACCTGATTACTAATGCGACTATCAAATCCCGTAGATCAAGATCTAACGCACTAGATCCCCCATTCCTTAACACTTCTCGAGCACTAGCCACAACCCGAGATATGCGAGATCAAGCCTTCCCCTACAATCGGCCAAAACTAAACAACATAATCATGCTAATCAACCTTTAAGGGTAAAATCGTAATTTTACCTACTAAGGGTATTTTCGTAAATTCACACCTGCAATGGCCTTTCTGAAGGCCTAATGTCGCCACTAGCGACTCAGCTACCACTTCCGGTTGAAATGGACTATTGGGCCTAAAGCCCAATTCCGGCCCATTCGGGCCCACACGCTCGTGTGGCCCACCTAGCACAAATCTAGCCATGTATATAAGATTCACCTAGTCTAGTTCACTATATACTACACCATCATACATTTTACTATATTGGGCCCACGGGCCCATTGGGCCCCCTTCGGCCCATCGCGGCCCAAGCAACCCCAACCCACAAGAATACTACTGATGGCCTCAACTATCGCGTCGAAGCCCCACACGTGCGTTCGCACCTCGTGTGGCTACTATTGCCGTGACCGGCACTTCGGCATTTGCCGCTCTACAGCTAGAGTAGAGAGAGTTACACACCTGATAGGACTCTGGGGCTAATCCGCGCTCCGATCACTCTTGTGCCCAAACGCCCTCCAAGATGTGTTTACTCTCCTCCTAGGATGCTCCTTATATAGCTAGCTCTTCACCTTCATTCTTTGTGTCTTTCCGATGTGGGATCCCTTCGTCAGTAGATTTTAAATTCGACTGAAACTCTTGCCGTCCAATCCGCAAAAATAAATACTCCATTGCTTGTCATGAGATTCGAACCCAGCTCCCTTAACTGCTGCACGCCTTACTTCCAACGCCTGTGCCACTCGGCCACTTTGATTTTATGCCAAAAACCACACCATAAAATCTTTAAGGGCTACCTACCCAAGCCCCCAAACGCATAAGAAAAATAAACACGCAAAAGCTGCTTGGTTGCTCGAACCAACGCCCACACGCACCTTCAGCGCCTAGTTCCGCACAGGCACCACTGGACCAGTTGCTCCTTGCGACCAAACACGCCCCAAATTATTTTAAGGCCTTCTACCTGCAGCAACGCCATACTCCAAAAATTAAAACCCATCTGCACGCCTTCTTGGATCGAACCTAAGACCCTCACAGACGCTACCTCCAAATTTCCTTAAATCACAAGACACAACCACTTTGCCAAAGCCTCACTTGTGCCAAAAATTACCAAAAATTAATCTTAAGGCCTCCCTTGGCCCAATTCCTTTTTCCACTAAAAATTCCAAAATTTTCCAAAGTCTCCCCTTTCATCCAAGCATTCTTAAAACCTCTAAAACTCACCCAAGCACACCCAAGAACCTTCCAACACCTACATTATACTCAAACCGCATAGCCCCTAAACCAGGGTGTTACACGAGGTAAGAATTTTCTACAAATAAAGGCGAGCCTAGTTTCGAAGTCATGAGATGTTGCATCGTAACTTATTGGGTATAGCATTTTATTTCTTTGAGATAAGTAAGTCTTGGTTTTCTTTCAAATAAAAGGATCATATTTCAATTTTTTCAAAATTTCGACACTAGGACATGAGACTATCAATTAGGTACCAAATTTTGGGCGTTACGAGGGTGCTAACCCTTCCTTGTACGTAACCGACTCGCGAACCGTTTTCTTGTATTATGTGGACCAAAATCAATGTTTTGAAATAAAACATTTTATAAGGTGATCCAATCACACCTAAGTCAAAAAGAGATTGGTGGCGACTCCCGTTTTTGTTTTTTAAAGTCGATCCCCGTTTTCATAAAAAATTAAAAAATGGTTTCGTCAACCATGTCTGGGACATGGCATCGACATCTATGGACGATCTCGTGTAAGACCATGTTTGGGACATGACATTGACATCGAGTTAAGAGATCCCGTGTAAGACCATATCTGGGATATGGCATCGGCATCAAGAGGTGATCCCATGTAAGACCATATCTGGGATATGGCATTGGCATCGTGATACATGTATGAGGAGATTGAGTATCCTCTGATATTTCGAGTAGTTCAACGGGAAAAAGAGTTAAGTATGCAAGATGACAAAGAGCTAACTTATACAAAGATGACAAAGAGTTACATTTAAGTTAAGGATGATAATGATTTAAGTTTATGTTCATGATAGCATAAGTGCTAAATCATGTGATGAAGTGACACAGGTACCATGAGTAAAATACGACTTATTAAACCGTAATGTGACATGCGATGGGTAAGCGTAAGTATGAGTAAGTATGTCATAGCACTTAAGAACTTGTGTTGTTATTGTTCTATAAGATAAATGGATTTTACCATGAGTAATTATGTTGCTATTTTAATTCATGAAAACCTACTAAGTTATACGCTTACCCCTTTTCTTTTCCCTTTTCCTTGTAGTATCGCCAAGCTAACTCAGGGATCGTAGAACGTCAGAGTTCGAATCACACTATCAACTATTCTTTTGGTATAGTAAAGCTAATTCATTTTGAGTATGGCATGTATAGGAACTTGGTCATTTTGTGTTATGTCATATTTGAAAGCCAAAGTGTTGGCTATTAATGTTATACACTCATTTTGTAAATGGCCATTAGGAATTGGCCGATATATGCCAAATTTCATATTTTTAATGATGATGAGTTTCATGAAGTGAACGTTCATGAAATTGATGGAGTAAAATGTGAAGTGTATGAATGATGATTAGTGATTCTTCATAGTGTATATTTGCCATGTTATGTGTTGGCATATGCGTGTTTATGTTCCAGGTGGCAATTGGCTTGGTAGATAGCCTTCTAATTGTCCACATGGATAGACACACAGGCGTGTGTCTAGGCCGTATGTGACACACGGCCAACCCCATGGGTGTGTTGATAGGTCGTGTGTCCCCTGCATCAAATTTGTGAGAATTCGATTCACCACAGGGGCCAACACACGGGCGTGTGCCTAGGTCGTGTGCCCCATAAGAGCCTGCTGTTGTCATAAATAGAATACCCAGGTTTTCACACATGGGTGAGGACACGGGCGTGTTTAGGCCGTGTGAGGGACACGGGCCATAGACACGGGCGTGTCTCCGGCCGTGTGAAAACCCCTGTAAGTTTGAAATGAGAAATAAATTCCACACGGATTAGGAACATGGGCGTTCGTGACCACACGGGCGTGTTCCATTACACATGGGCGTGTGGCCCTATTTTAGGCAAAAATTTTCTAAGTGCGCAAAAGTATCCGGTTTAATCCCGAAACCCCCCGTATGTATGTTTAGGGCCCTGTAGGCCCATCATAAGGATATTTTGGATATGAATGAAAAGTTTTAAGTTGAAATGAAATTTTACAGCCTGATGTTGTATGTTTAAGCAAGATAAGTCCGGTAATACCTCGTACCCTATCTCGGCGTTGGATACGGGTAAGAGGTGTTACATTTAGTGGTATCAGAGCTACAATTTAGTTGATTCTCAGACTAACGTAGCGTATGCATGAGTCTAGCTATACATGCCATACATATGAGTATTTATGTAATGATAGTGTGATGACTCCTGACGATTTAAATTGTGTTTTCATATAGTAAATGGATCACGATAGAGCTGTGGCTGATGATGTAGAAAGTAACGCGCCGGCTCCCACCAAAGGGACGGTGCCGAATGAAAATGAGAATAGACCTACGACTGCAAGTCAGAGAGGAGGAGAAGAGGGTAGGGAAGCCTTTCTCCACATGATGAATGCATGGTATATGGAGTTCATTCGTGCGAACCCGAATGCACACCCCCTCCACCCCCACCTATTCCTCAACCTACCCAGTAGCTCCCCAAGTGGTAGAAGTGGTAAGGAGAGAAAAACCTCCGGTTGACAGAATTTGGAAGCAAAAAGCCGAGGAATTTTGAGCTAGTAAGGATGATGATCCGGAAAGAGCATAATTTTGGCTTGAAAATACCATTAGGGTATTTGATTAATTATCTTGCAGACCTGAAGAGTGCATGAAATGTGTAGTGTCTCTTCTGAGAGATTCTACTTATTAGTGGTGGAACACCCTTGTGTCGGTTGTACCAAGAGAAAGGATCACATGGGAATTTTTCTAAGAAGAATTCCGGAAGAAGTACATTAGCCAAAGGTTTATCGACCAGAAAAGAAAGGAATTCCTTTAACTGAAACAAGGTAGAATGATAGTAACTGAGTATGAGCGTGAGTTCGTAAGGCTCAGCAAATACGCTCGAGAGTGTGTATCCACTGAAGCCATTATGTGTAAACAGTTTGAGGACGGATTAAAGGAAGATATCAGATTATTTGTTGGTTTCCTTGAGTTGAAGGAATTTGTTGTGCTAGTAGATTGGGCTTGTAAAGTTGAGGAATTGGTGAAAGAGAAAAGAAAAGCTGAGATAGAGTCTCGTGACTCAAGAAAGAGACAAATGAACAAGTCGTTTCAATCTTCATCCAAGAAGTCAAGAGACTTCCCTACCCAATCAGATACCTCAGTCGGGTTTTCAAACAGAAGTAAGAGTAAACAGTACTCGGGGATTAAAGCTCAGACTACCTCAGTTGCTAGTGTTGGGAACACTCGACCTAATAGACCGGAATGTCCACAGTGTGGCCGACGACATCCCGGTGAGTGCCGAGCCCATGAGAGAGCCTGTTTTAAGTATGGTTCTCAAGATCATTTCATTAGAGAATGCCCTGAGATGGTTGAAAAAGAGAAAATTCAGAGTTCCAGATCGAGAAGCACTACTAGAGGGAGACAACAGAGAAACCCGGAAAGGGGAACGAGTAGTAAGAGTGCACCCAAAGAGCAGGCTACAAGATCTGAGGGTAGAGCGCCTTTGAGAACTCATGCTATTCGCGCTCGTGAAGAGGCGTCATCCCCAGATGTAATTACGGGTACATTTTCTCTCCATGATGCTAATGTTGTTGCTTTAATTGATCCGGGATCCACCGACTCATATATTTGCATGAAATTAGTATCTAGTATGAGCATGCCCGTAGAGTCTACAGAGTTTGTGATAAAAGTGTCCAATCCCTTAGGTAAATATGTATTAGTTGATAAGGTATGCAAAGATTACCCATTGATGATTAAAGGTCATTATTTTAAGGCAAATATCATGCTATTTTCATTTGATGAATTCGATATAATTCTTGGTATGGACTGGTTAACCGCTCATGATGTGACAGTAAATTGTGGAAAGAAATACATTGAATTGAGAAGTGAAAATGGGGATACTCTTCGTGTTGAATCAGACGAGCATGACAGATCGCCTGTAGTGATTTGTCATATGTCCGCCCAGAAATATGTAAGAAAAGGGTATGAAGCCTATCTTGCCTTTGTGATGAACGCCAAGGAAACTAAGTTAAGAATTGAATCAGTACCGATAGTATGCGAGTATTCAGATGTATTCCCAGAGGAATTGCCAGGGTTACCTCCAGTTAGAGAGATCAAATTTGGCATTGAGTTAGCCCCTGGTACTGCACCTATATCGATTTCTTCATACAGAATGGCTTCAACTGAGTTGAAAGAATTGAAGGCACAGTTGCAAGAGTTGACGGACAAAGGTTTTTCTAGACCGAGTTATTCTTCGTGGGGTGCTCCAGTTTTATTCGTGAAAAAGAAGGACGATTCTATGAGATTATGTATAGATTACCGGCAGCTTAATAAGGTTACTGTGAAGAATAAGTACCCATTGCCAAGAATCGATGATTTATTTGATCAATTGAAGGGAGCCACTGTATTCTCCAAGATAGACTTGAGGTCCGGTTATTTCTAGTTGAGGGTTAAAGACTCAGATGTGCCGAAAACTGCATTTCGGACAAGGTATGGGCACTATGAATTTTTAGTCACGCCTTTTGGCTTAACAAATGCCCCTGCTGTGTTTATGGATTTAATGAACCGTGTATTTCGGCCATACTTGGATAAGTTTGTTGTGGTTTTTATTGATGATATACTAATTTACTCTCGTGATGAAAATGAGCATGCCGAACACTTGAGGACGATTTTATAGATTTTACAAGATAATCAGTTGTATGCCAAGTTTAGCAAAAGTGAATTTTGGCTCAAAGAGGTTGGTTTTGGGGGCACATTGTCTTGGGAGATGGAATCCGAGTAGACCCAAGCAAGATTTCAGCTATTGTTGATTGGAAGCTGCCAAGAAACGTATCAGAGGTTAGAAGTTTTCTGGGCCTAGCTGGCTATTACCGATGTTTTGTCAAGGGATTTTCTATGATAGCCACTCAGATGACGAGGCTATTACAGCAAGATGTAAAGTTCGAATGGACAGAGAAATGCCAATAGAGTTTCAAGAAATTAAAGGCATTGTTGACAGAGGCGTCAGTTTTAGGGCAACCTGAACCGGGAAAAGAATTTGTGATCTACAGTGATGCATCCTTGAATGGATTGGGCTGTGTGCTTATGCAAGAAGGCAAGGTGATAGCATATGCCTCTAGACAGTTAAAGCCGCATGAGAAGAATTACCCGGCACATGATTTAGAGTTGGCTGCCATTGTGTTTGTTTTGAAGATATGGAGACACCATTTGTATGGTGAAAGATTTCGGGTATTCACCGATCATAAGAGCCTAAAGTACTTGATGACTCAGAAGGAATTGAATTTAAGGCAGCGAAGATGGTTAGAGCTGATAAAAGATTATGAGCTAGTCATTGACTACCACCCGGGAAAGGTGAATGTAGTCGTTGATGCTTTGAGTAGAAAGTCTATATTCACATTGAGGGCTATGAATACACGGATGACCTTTTTAGATGATGGTTCCATTCTAGCCGAGTTGAGGGCTAGACCGATGTTCCTTCAAGAGATTTATGAGGCTCAGAAAGATGACAGTGACTTGCAAGCCAAAAGAGTTCAGTGTGAGTCGGGAGTTGAGTCTGACTTTTGGCTAAATTCTGATGGATGTTTGATGTTCAGAGACAGAGTCTATGTATCAAGGGATGATAAGCTTATTCAGAAGATTTTACATGAGGCACATAGCGGATGTCTATCTGTACATCCGAGCAGTACAAAAATGTATAATGATTTGAAGAAATGGTATTGCTGGCCGAGTATGAAGAAAGATATTTTCGAGTTTGTATCGAGATGGTAATTTTCCAGCAAGTAAAGGCTGAACACCAAGTATCCTCGGGTCTACTTCAGCCTTTTATGGTTCCTGAGTGGAAATGGGACCGTATTACGATGGACTTTGTGACGGGTTTGCCGTTGACACCGAGCAAGAAGGATGCCGTATGGGTTGTGGTAGATAGACTTACGAAGTCGGCCCACTTCATACCGGTACGTGTTTATTACTCGCTTGATAAGTTGGCAGACTTGTATGTTTCTAAGATTATAAGGCTTCATGGAGTGCCTTTGTCGATTATATCAGACATAGATCCGAGATTCACATCCTGATTTTGGAAAAAGTTGCAAGAAGCTTTGGGCACAAAGTTGAGTTTTAGTACGGCTTTTCACCCACAAACTGATGGACAGTCGGAGAGATTAATACAGATACTTGAGGATATGCTCCGGTGTTGTGTTCTTGAGTTTCAGGGCAGCTGGGAAAAGTATTTACCGTTGGTAGAGTTTGCATACAATAATAGTTATCAGTCGAGTTTGAGAATGGCTCCTTATGAGGCTTTGTATGGGCATAAGTGCCAAACGCCTTTGTATTGGACTGAACTCAAGGAAAATCAGATTCACGGGGTCGATCTGGTTAGAGAAACCGAAGAGAAAGTAAAAATAATCTGTGATTGTTTAAAAGCTGCTTCTGATAGACAAAAGTCCTATTCAGACTTGAAACGGAAAGAGATCAAGTTTCAAGTTGGTGATAAGATATTCTTGAAAGTGTCACCATGGAAGAAAGTTCTCAAATTTGGTCGGAAAGGCAAATTGAGTCCGCGTTTTATCGGACCATATGAGATTATCGGGAGGATAGGACTAGTAGCTTATCGATTGGCTTTGCCATCTGAGTTGGAAAAGATTCATGATGTGTTTCACGTGTCGATGTTACGTCGTTATCTATCAGATCCTTCGCATGTGATTACATCGACAGAGGTTGAAATTCAACCCGACATGACATATGACGAAGAACCGGTTAAGATTCTAGCACGGGAAGTTAAGCAGCTAAGGAATAAAAGTATAGCTCTCGTGAAAGTATTATGGAAAAGACATAGGGTAGAAGAGGCTACATGGGAGCCCGACGAGGCTATGAGAAACTAGTACCCAAACCTCTTTACCGATAAGATTTTTGGGGACGAAAATCCCTTAGGGGGAGAATTGTAACAGCCCGTTTTAGGGCCTAGTCGGAATAGTGGTTGCGAGACCACAAATCTGAAGTAGAAATATGTGTTTTGTAATTTTTATGAGGCTTATGATGTGGTTGCATGGTTGTGTGAAAATTTTATAAGGAAATTTTATTAATTAGTGATCAATTTGTCCATTAGGACTAAATTGCAAAGATTAGAAAATATGAGATTCTAGAAGATTCAAGTATGAAATAGAATTATAAAAATTATTAGAGGTCCTTACTTAGCAATTAAACCATTATATTTGATGATAGACAAAAATGGACATGGGAACGAAAAATCATTAGAAAGGGCCTTAAGGGCATTTTTGTCATTTGGTTAATAAAAGAATTAAAAGGGAAAAAGAAGTCAAAATTCATGTCCATCTTCTTCTCCATAGCCGAAAATTACTAGGACTCCATATTTAGGGTTTCTTCAACTTCCAAGCTTGATAATCAAGAAACACGAAGCCCAGACCGAAACCGAGGCAAGAACAAAGTGTTGGACTAAATTGAACATCTACGCACATTTTGGGTACCGAGGTAAGTTTGTGTGAAATTATAGCTACATAATGTTTTTATGTTTTTAATTGTTTGATATTATGAGAAAAGAATATTATTTCTATGAAATTAACTAATGATGTCTTGATGAGGATTTGATGAAAATGTGTTAAGATGAAGTCCCAGTTGAAGATTCGGAATACGATGATATCTATGTCACGACATGAGATAAGGACGGTCCCGTGAAGACCATGTCTGGGACATGGCATCGGCACCGAATGTAGGTCCCGTATAAGACCACGTCTGGGACATGGCATCGAGACCGAATAAAGAAGGTCCCGTATAAGACCATGTCTGGGACATGGCCTCGGCACCAAAGGAAGATCTCGTGTAAGACCATGTCTGGGACATGGCATCGACATCTATGTACGATCTCGTGTAAGACCATGTCTGGGACATGGCATCGACATCGAGTTAAGAGATTCCGTGTATGACTATATATGGGATATGGCATCGGCATCAAGAGGTGATCCAATGTAAGACCATATCTTGTATATGGCATCGGCATCGTGATACATGTATGAGGAGATTGAGTATCCTCCAATATTTCGAGTAGTTCAACGGGAAAAAGAGTTAAGTATGCAAGATGACAAAGAGCTGAGCTATACAAAGATGACAAAGAGTTACATTTAAGTTAAGGATGATAATGATTTAAGTTTATGTTCATGATAGCATAAGTGATAAATCATGTGATGAAGTGACACAGGTACCATGAGTAAAATACGAGTTATGAAACCGTAATGTGATATGTGATGGGTAAGCGTAAGTATGAGTAAGTATGTCATAGCACTTAAGAACTTGTGTTGTTATTCTTCTATAAGATGAATGGATTTTACCATGAGTAATTATGTTGCTGTTTTAATTCATGCAAACTTACTAAGCTATATGCTTACCCCTTTTCTTTTCCCTTTTCCTTGTAGTATCGCCAAGCCAAATCGGGGATCTTAGAACGTCAGAGTTCGGATCACACTATCAACTATTCTTTTGGTATAGTAAAGCTGATTCATTTTGAGTATGGCATGTATAGGAACTTGGTCATTTTGTGTTATGTCATATTTGAAAGCCAAAGTGTTGGCTATTAATGTTATACACTTATTTTGTAAATGGCCATTAGGAATTGGCCGATATATGCCAAATTTCGTATTTTTAATGATGATGAGTTTCATGAAGTGAACGTTCATGAAATTGATGGAGTAAAATGTGAAGTGTATGAATGATGATTAGTGATTCTTCATATTGTATATTTCCCATGTTATGTGTTGGTATATGTGTGTTTATGTTTCAAGGTGGCAATTGGCTTGGTAGATAGCCTTCTAATTGTCCACACGGATAGACGCACGGGCGTGTGTCTATGCCGTGTGTGACACACGGCCAGCCCCATGGGTGTGTTGATAGGTCGTGTGTCCCCTACATCAAATTCTCGAGAATTCGATTCGCCACACGGTTCAGCACACAGGTGTGCCTAGGCCGTGTGCCCCTTAAGAGCCTGCTGACGTCATAAATAGAATACCCAGGTTTTCACACACGGGTGAGGACACGGGTGTGTCTAGGCCGTGTGAGGGACACGGGCCACAGACACGGGCATGTGTCCGGCCGTGTGAACACTTGCAAGAGGAGAAATTCTTACACATATCTCATATGCTCAGGGGGACTAAATTGGATCCCACACTTATCAGTGCTTTGATGGAAAGATGGAGACCTGAGACACACGCATTGTAACACCCCTCACCCGTATTCAATGTTGGAATAGGGCTACGGAGCATTACGGGACTTACAACACACTTAAACAAACTTTTCTCATACATTTAATCAATATATACAATTATCAATCAATCTCAATCAATTTGTCCATAATATGAGCCTACGAGGCCTTACACATGCATTGGGAGTGGTTCGGGACTAAACCGATAACTCGGGAAGATTTTCCACACTTAGAAAATTTTTCTCAAAGCAGGGGACACACGCCCGTGTGGCCAGGCCAGAACGCCCGTGTCACAGGCCGTGTGGACATTTGAAATGGGAGCACATGGCCGTGTCCTACTCCATGTCCAAACAAGTGAGGCTACTGGCTTGTAACACCCCTTACCCGTATCCGACACCGGGACAGGGTACGAGGCATTACCGGGCTTAGCTTACTCAAACATACAACTTCGGGCTATAAAATTTTGTTTCGACTTTAAAACTTTTCATTCATATTCTTAACATCCTCATTATGGGCCTACGAGGCCCTAAACATACATTCAGGAGGTTTTGGAATTAAACTGAATACTTTTGAACACTTAGAAATTTTTTACCTAAAATAGGGCCACACGCCCGTGTGGGCAGCCCGTGTGGCCACACACGCCCATGTTCCCAGCCCGTGTGAAATTTATTTTTCCTTTCAAACCTTCAGGGGTTTTCACACGGTCGGACACACGCCCGTGTCTGTGGCCTGTGTCCCTCACACGACCTAGACACGCCCGTGTCCTCACCCGTGTGTGAAAACCTAGGTATTCTCGCTTATGGCGTCGCCATACCCTTAATAGCACACACCTGCCAGGCACACGCGCTGTGTCTTTGCCGCCCGTGTGGCGAATCGAATTCTCGTAATTTTGATGCAGGGGACACACGGCCTATCAATACACCCATAGGGTTGGCCGCGTGTCACACACGCCCGTGTGTCTACCCATGTGGACAATTAGAAGGCTATTTTCTAAGCCTATTGCCACCCTGAAACATAAACAAGCATATACCAACACAAGCAACACATAACATAGCAATAATACACTATGAAGACTCACAATTCATCATTCATGCCCAACATAGATCTCATCATCATTAAGTTATAAAACTTGACAAATCTTGGCCAATTCTTAATGGCCATTTACAAAATGAGTGTATAACATTAATAGCCAACACTTTGGCTTTCAAATATGACATAACACAAAATGACCAAGTTCCTATACATGCCATACTCAAAATAAATCAACTTTAATATACCAAATGAATAGTTGATAGTGTGATCCGAGCTCCGACGTCCTACGATCTTCGAGCTAGCTTGGCGATGCTACAAGGAAAAGGGAAAAGAGAGGGGTAAGCATATAGCTTAGTAAGTTTGCATGAATTAAAATAGAAACATAAGTACTCATGGTAAAAATCCATTCATCTCATAGAATAATAATAATAACACAAGTTCGCAAGTACTTTGACATACTTACTTGTACTTACACTTACCCAATTACATATCACATTAGAGTTTCATAACTCGTATTTTACTATGGTACATGTACCACTTCATCACATACTTTAGCACTTATGCTATCATAAACATAAACTTAAATCGTAACTATCTTTTGTAGGAACTCAATTTAGCCCGGGCCCATTCCATGTAAATAAACCAGAATAAAAAAAATAAAAAAATAAAGTACAGTTTTTTAAACAGTCCATTTACAACCTTAAGGCCCAAATCCAAAAATTAAACAGTGGCCCACATACACCCCAGACCTAGACCCAAAACAGAACCCACTGACCCAATACCCAAAGACCTAGACATTCGGACCCAAATCTATGCGGCCCAAAGGGGCCCAAAACCTCAGCAGATTTAGAGACCTAGGGTTTCTGGGAAACCCTAGGCGCCGCAATCGACTAGCTCTTTGCGCCCCCAGCAACACAGCCTGTCCTCGCGCCGCAATCAGCGCGCAAATGGTGCTCCGACGCCGAGATCTTCTCATCCACCTACAAAAGGAAAGAAAATCGACAGCAAATATGGCAACATTTTTTATTTCCTTTTTATTTTGTTTATTTCGAAGGCTATAAATGTAACATCCTAAAATTTGAATTTTTATATGTTACATTACTTTGGTGCTCAGCTAGTTTATTTATCCTATGTGTGTGTTAAAATAGTCCTGAGAAGGTTCGGGATTTAATTGGTTTTTTTAATAAATTTTGGTAAATAGAACTTTATTGAAGTGGAACAAGTAACCTTGATGTTTAAGGAAATTAAGTGGCAAAAGTTAGCATAAGATGAGCTAGTAGTAAAGAGGAGTTGACGCCATAAGCATACTTAGAGGGAAGAGGTTTGAATCCCTTGTTATGCATGAGAAATTTTTTAATTTTTGCACTCATCTAGCATGTGTCGGCCAAGCTTTATTTTTGGAAAGTTGGACTTTTAGTTTATGGTAAGGTGGCTAATGGATTAAGGCAAGAATTGAACTTAAGGTAGGGAATCATGAGATTATGGTATGTAGGGGGAACACAAGGCACATTTTAAGGAATGTGTTTTGGAAAGTTTGGAATGGCCAAACTTTGACTTTGGTGTCCATGTACTTGGACGGTTTTAGGGGCTAAGGGGGTGGCCGAATTTTTGAAGACTTTCGAGTAAGGATAGGTGCTAGTTGGGCATATTTCTTTTTGGGTCATTTTTGCTTTCTCTCAAAACAATTTTCTCTTCATCTTTTCTCTCCCTAGCCGAATGCACATTGAGCATTAGGTAAGCATCTTTCGTTTTTCTTTTGGTCATTCCATTTTGACCATTTTGGTCTAAATTTGCCTATTCTCTCAAGTCATTTCCCCTAGTGCCGAAAACACCAAAACCTTGAAGGCCATTTTCTCTTTTCTTTTCTTCCTCCATTGCCGAATGCTCTCTAGTCTCAAACCTCTCTCTTTGTCCATCTTCTATTCTTGAAATGAACCAAAACCAAAACACCTAATTGTCCTATACCTTTATTCCATCTCCTTCAAATTTTTCTCTTCATAGCCGAATATTTTACAACACTTATCTTCATCTCAAACCATTTCCTTCTTTTCTTCTCACACTTTAATCACTCGGTAAGTGGCTAATATAAAACTCTAGTATTCTTATTTTCCATTTTTCCTTTGTGTCAAAATTTCATGTTGGTGTGAGATGGTCTTTTGGATCGATATCATCATCATACCATGACTCACTCGAATCTTTTCTCTATTTTAGAAACTTAGTGGAAGGCCGAAATTTGGAGTGTCCGAAATCATCGTGAATCACTAGGTTTCGGTCCAAAGTTTTAAGGTAAGGGTTTTTATCCAGGAATTCCATATTACTCATTATTTCGTTAATGAAGGGGTTTACTAATCGATTTTATCTTAGGAACGCTATCGCTTGATTTTCATCCTTTGAACGTAAAGATTTCGTGGTAAGCCGATTTCGCCCCTTAAAGTCAATCGTCTTAATTTTCAAAATGATAGTTGGACTAATATTCTTATGTCAATGGAGGCAAGCAAGATAGGGTCAAAAAGGGTGGTGAATAGTGATCGGAAGAGGGGCGGATTCGCTATTGCCACTAGATTCAAGCAAAGGGTTGTTTCGGCAATCTGAGATTTTCTATCGGGTTGTGGACCCTCATCCGGTGAAAACCAGTTATTCGAGGTTGTCCGTAGTTCTGAGCCATTAGTTGTTCGGGATTTTCCAACGGGTTGTGAACCGTCAACCGGGGAGAACTGACAAATAGTAGTTATTCAGATTCCGAGGGTAAAAATCTTAACCACTTACATTAGCATAGATTTATTTTAAGTGTTAGTGTTCTAATCGAGCGTTATAACATTTTTAGGTGTTGACGATCAGGGAAGTGTAGTGCTCTCCGTAATCAGGTGTGTAGTCTCACACCATATCTCGCGGGTTAGATAACCACATCGTAATAATGTTAGATTAAAATCACAAAATTGGTGAAATCGGGTAAAATGGTATATTTTAACACTTTAATAGTAAAAACTATGAAATTGGTATCGAGATTATGAAAATTACGAAATTGCCCTTAATGGGCTAAATCGATAAAAGTGACTTATTGGGCCATATGTGATTTTGATAAATGGGCCATATGTGATTTTGATAGATGGGCCATATGTGATTTTGATAAATGGGCCATACGTGATGACTGCTAAATGGGCCAAATGTGATATGAGATTATGTGGGCCAAAATGTGAAATGGGCCAGTTTGTGATAACTTTTATAATGAGCCTTATGTTGGAATAATTATAAGAATGGATTGTTATGAATATTATATACATGATTGCATGGGTTGGGGTTTTTTTGGATGAATAGAAGTTCTGGTAGCTTTGCTACAAAATTCTGATGGCTTCGTGCCAGTTTAAAATATGGCTTTGTGCCCAGTTTGAAATACGGCTTCGTGCCCAGTTTGAAATATGGCTTCTTGCCCAGTTTGAAATATGGCTTCGTGCCCAGTTTGATATATGGCTTAATGACAGTTTGGTGTGTTGACGGGATGGGTGACTAAAGCTCCCCACAGTGTCTTTGGTTGAGTGCGGGTGGTGTGTAGCGGATGGAAACTTAGGATTGGTTTTGGGAAATTGCATATCACATGCATTCTATACATGTTAAATTGTTATATTTGTAATGGGCTCAGGCCCAAATAAATGCTTAAATGGTTTTGGCCCAATGGACTATGGTAAGTGAGTTACACATTGAGTTCTAAGTAACTCATCCCGTTTTCTTTACCTTTTCCAGGTAATGATCAGTGAAGGAGGCTTGTGCCGGGGACGACTCAGTGGAGGCCATACTACGATTAATGGGTTAGTTAAACTTCGGATTTCTTTAAAGTACTTTTTAATATTTACTTTTAAGTTGTGATGTAATAAGGCCTCTGGTTAAATTTTTATGGATGTTTTACTTGTGGATGGATTTTATATTACGTTTTAAATACTTAAATGGGATTTCTTTTCTAAAAATAGAAACAAACGTTTTTCATAAATAAACGTACGAAAAGGATTTCATTCTTAGTTAATTTTAACTTGGTAACATTTTTTTGTAACAACTCTTTTAAAAATCTTGTTTCAAAAATTTCTTTTGAACTCTTTTACATTTCTCGGGATATTGAATCAAGTATTTTATTTTTTTTAAATTATAAACTCTTACGTCTTAAATTATTGAATTTAACAATCAACCTCGGTTTTCAATAAACACCTTTTCAACATCTTTATTTTAAAATCCGTTTTCTACAAACCTTTAAGAGACTTTACATATGATCATTTCGTGTGACATGTCAAATCTGGTCTTAATGCACAGACCGAGTTTGGGGTGTTACATTTTATGGTATCAGAGCCCAGTTTCAAAACTCGGTTGTGGTTGGGTTCAACAACAAATTTCGTTTAAAACTGTTTTGAATTTATAGAATTTATGTTTTAAAGGTAGTATGGCACCACGAGTATCCGGCATCAAGTCAAGTAAGTATTCATATACTGAATGATTATTATTGTGATATGATCATAGGAACACTCTAGAACTTCTAGTTTTAGGTGTTGAAACTATAGAGATTGAGACTATAGGATATGTATGCGAAAACAAACTCTATCTCTTATATCTCATAAAATATTGTTAATAAACACTGAAATAGTATTCTGATTCATAAAACTTGTAATCAAATTAAACCGAATTAGTCAATATGAGTGATAGAGGACGTGGACGTGGTAGACGTGGCCGTGGTAGAGGCCGAGGAGCTAGAGCCGTGTCTAAGGCATCGGGACATATGCCGAAAATGGATGCACCGGCATCACCTGTGTCGGAAAATGGATCCCATGACCATATGAGAGAGGACATTGCTTTGACCCAAGCAATGTTACGAGTCCTAGAAAGAGTTGCTGGGGCTAGAATTGGGCCAGCAGCTCGTGGATCAATATCAGAATGACTTAAATCAAGTGGTGCCGAGGTTTTTAGGGGTGTCTCAGGTGTAGCTCCAAATGTAGCGGAGTATTGGCTGGAGGCAGTGGAGCGGATCATGGATGATTTGGAATGCACCACTGAGTAGAAACTGAGAGGAGCTGTGTCCTTGTTGAGGGACGAGGCGTATCAATGGTGGCTTACTGTTCGAGAAGGCGCTCAGGCTGAACATGTTACTTTGGATTTCTTCAAAACTGAATTCCAAGGAAAGTCTATCGGGGCAAGTTATGTGGATGCCCGGAGGAAGGAATTCCTGAATCTGGTTCAAGGAAATAAGACGGTGGTAGCTTACGAAGCAGAATTTCTACGCTTGATTCGTTATGCTCGAACGATAGTGCTAAATGATCATGAGCGCTGTGTACGTTTTGAGGATGGGCTGAATGATGAGTTGCGGGTACTGATAGCCCTACAACAAGAAAGGACTTTTGCCAAGATCGTGGAGAAAGCCAAAATTGCTGAAGAGGATAAGAACTCGGAACGTCAGAACCGAGAAAGAGGCAGAGGCAAGAGGGACTTTAAGTACTCGGGTTCCGCTAAAAGGTTCCAAAAGAGGCCCAGGAATGATGAGCCAGCTCCAGTTAGAGCACCTGCGGCTACTAATCAGATTCAACTGTGTGCTGACTGTGGAAGACGACACCCCGGGGAATACTGGAAGAGAACCGGTGGTTGTTTTAAATGTGGTTCTAAGGACCACCAGCTTAAGAATTGTCATCGACGGACTGCTCTGACTCAAGAAGCTCGTAACCCTGATACACAGTCAACTAGAGGCACTCAGCAGCCACCGAGGGGCCGTGGACCAGGTCGTGGTGGTAATGGCGCTGGTCAAGGTCAAGGTGCACCGGGTAGAGGTAATGGCTTCAGAGGTAATGCGGAGGCGAGACAACCAGGGTTAGTCTATGCGGTCAGGCGTCGGGAGGATGGCGATGCACCTGATGTGATAACTGGTATGTTCTTCATCTTTGATGTACCTGTTACTGCTTTGATAGATATCAGGTCTACCCACTCGTATGTTGCTAGTGCTATATCAGGAAATCTGAATATTAGATCTGAGATTACCGTTATAGAGATGACGGTAATTAGTCCTTTAGGACAGTCTGTGATTGTGAATAAATTGTATAGAGACGTGCCTTTAGAAATTCAAAGAGAAGTATTTTTGGCGATTTGATGGAACCGCCTTTTCATGAAGTTCGACCTTATTTTGGGCATGGATTGGTTAGTGAAGCACCGTGCGCATTTGGATTGTGCTGCAAAGCGGATGTCGATAAGGACCTTGGAAGATAAGGAAGTTGTGATGATAGGCGAACGGAGAAATTATTTAGCAAATGTGGTATCTACTTTAAAGGCAGAAAAGTTGGTGCGAAAAGGGTATGGAGCGTTCCTAGCCTTCATTAGTGCTTTGGATGCCAAGGAATTATCAGTGGAAAGTGTTAGAACGGTGAAAGAATTTCCAGATGTCTTCCCCAAAGAACTTCTGGGTCTACCTCCAGACCGAGAAGTAGAGTTTGGCATTGAGCTTTTGCCTGGAACGGCTCCGGTGTCCATTGCTCCTTATAGAATGGTGCCGAAGGAGTTAGCGGAGCTTAAAGCTCAAATTCAAGAATTGTTGGATCGGGGATTTATTCGACCGAGTGTGTCTCCGTGGGGAGCACCAGTTTTGTTTGTCAAAAAGAAGGATGGGTCGATGCGTATGTGCATTGATTATAGCCAGTTGAATAAATTGACAATCAAGAATAGGTATCCATTGCCGAGAATCGATGACCTGTTTGATCAGTTGAGAGGAGCTTCAGTTTTCTCTAAGATAGATTTGAGATCGGGTTATCATCAACTCAAGGTTGAGGAGGCAGATATTCATAAAACGGCATTCCGAACTCGTTATGGACATTATGAGTTTTTGGTGATGCCGTTTGGTTTGACCAATGCACCAGCTGCATTTATGGACATGATGAACCGAGTCTTTTAACCCTACTTAGACCGATTTGTAGTGGTGTTCATAGATGATATCTTAGTATACTCGAGGAATGAAGAAGAGCATGACTCACATTTGCGCATAGTATTGCAAATACTGCGAGAAAAGCAACTTTATGCCAAATTCAGTAAGTGTGAATTTTGGCTGAAAGAAGTGACTTTCTTGGGACATGTTGTGTCGGCCGAAGGAATTAGAGTTGAACTTAAGACAGCGGAGATGGATAGAGCTGTTAAAGGATTATAATCTCTTAATCGAGTATCATTCTAGAAAGGCTAACGTGGTAGCAGACGCGTTGAGTCGTAAGGTAATATCGGATTTAAGAGCGATGTTCACTCATCTCAGTCTATATGAAGATGGTAGTCTTCTAGCCGAACTTCAGGTGAAACCTGTGTGGTTGGGTCAGATTAAGGAGAAGCAAATATCAGATGAAAAGTTGGGTCCCTTAGTTCAACAAGTTGAAAGTGGTGTAATAGGGGATTTTGGAATGAATAAGGATGGAGTGCTGTGTTTTCGCGGAAGAGTTTGTATGCCAATGGATTCAGATTTGAGGCAAATGATTCTGCGTGAGGCGTATAGTAGCCCTTATGCTATGCACCCCGGAGGAAGTAAGATGTATCGAGATCTACGGGAGCAGTATTGGTGGCCGGGATTGAAGCGAGAGGTTACGGATTTTGTGAGTAGGTGCTTGACTTGTCAACAAGTGAAGGCGAAACATCAATTGCCATTGGGTTTGCTACAACCGGTGAAGATTCCATTATGGAAGTGGGAACGGATAACAATGGATTTTGTTAGTGGGTTACCCTTATCACCTACTAAGAAGGATTCCGTCTGGGTAATAGTGGATCGATTGACGAAGACTGCCCATTTTCTACGAATTCGTATGGATTACTCGATGTAGAAGTTGGCTAAGTTGTATGTATCGGAGATCGTGAGGTTGCATGGGGTACCAGTGTCTATTATTTCGGACAGGGACCCTAGGTTTACATCACGGTTTTGGAAAGCTTTGCATGAGGCTCTGGGAACAAAGTTAAACTTCAGTACGGCTTTTCACCCTCAGTCAGATGGACAGTCGGAAAGAGTAATCCAGATTTTGGAAGACATGTTAAGGGGTTGTGTGATTGACTTCAGAGGTAGTTGGGAGGATTATCTACCGTTGGCAGAGTTTGCATATAACAATGCTATCAGTCCAGAATTCAGATGGCACCCTACGAGGCATTGTATGGTCGTAGGTGTCGTACTCTTAATTGTTGGACTGAATTGGGCGAACGACAGTTATTGGGTCCTGAGCTGATATCAGAAACGGAAGAAAAGGTAAAGATAATTCGGGCTCGGTTAAAGGAAGCTTCAAATGGACAGAAATTGTATGCGGATCTGAAGCGTAAGGATATTGAGTTTGCGGTGGGAGATCAGGTCTTTCTAAAGGTCTCACCTTGGAAAAAGATCTTCAGGTTTGGAAGGAAGGGCAAGTTGAGCCCTAGGTTCATCGGATCGTATCGTGTGTTGAAGCGTGTAGGACCAGTGGCTTATCAGCTTGGATTACCTCTGGAACTAAGTTAGATTCATAGCGTTTTTCACGTCTCAATGTTAAGGCGTTACCAATCGGATCCGTCTCATATAGTACCAGTAGAGGAGGTTGAGTTAAGGCCTGACTTGTCTTTCGAGGAGGAACCAGTGAAAATTTTAGATCGTGATGTTAAAGTGCTAAGAAAGAAGTTAGTACCGTTGGTTAAGGTTCTATGGTGTAATCACGGAGTGGAGGAAGCTACGTGGGAGCCTGAGGATGTAATTCGGCAACAATACCCTCACCTCTTTTAACCAGGCAAATTTCAAGGACAAAATTTTCTTTAAGGGGGGTAGAATTGTAACATCCTAAAATTTGAATTTTTATATGTTACATTACTTTGGTGCTCAGCTAGTTTATTTATCCTATGTGTGTGTTAAAATAGTCCTGAGAAGGTTCGGGATTTAATTGGATTTTGGAATAAATTTTGGTAAATAGAACTTTATTGAAGTGGAACAAGTAACCTTGATGTTTAAGGAAATTAAGTGGCAAAAGTTAGCATAAGATGAGCTAGTAGTAAAGAGGAGTTAACGCCATAAGCATACTTAGAGGGAAGAGGTTCAAATCCCTTGTTATGCATGAGAAATTTTTTAATTTTTGCACTCATCTAGCATGTGTCGGCCAAGCTTTATTTTTGGAAAGTTGTACTTTTAGTTTATGGTAAGGTGGCTAATGGATTAAGGCAAGAATTGAACTTAAGGTAGGGAATCATGAGATTATGGTATGTAGGGGGAACACAAGGCACATTTTAAGGAATGTGTTTTGGAAAGTTTGGAATGGCCAAACTTTGACTTTGGTGTCCATGTACTTGGGCGGTTTTAGGGGCTAAGGGGTGGCGAATTTTTGAAGACTTTTGAGTAAGGATAGGTGCTTGTTGGGCATATTTCTTTTTGGGTCATTTTTGCTTTCTCTCAAAACAATTTTCTCTTCATCTTTTCTCTCCCTAGCCGAATGCACATTGAGCATTAGGTAAGCATCTTTCGTTTTTCTTTTGGTCATTCCATTTTGACCATTTTGGTCTAAATTTGCCTATTCTCTCAAGTCATTTCCCCTAGTGCCGAAAGCACCAAAACCTTGAAGGCCATTTTCTCTTTTCTTTTCTTCCTCCATTGCCGAATGCTCTCTAGTCTCAAACCTCTCTCTTTGTCCATCTTCTATTCTTGAAATGAACCAAAATCGAAACACCTAATTTTCCTATACCTTTATTCCATCTCCTTCAAATTTTTCTCTTCATAGCCGAATATTTTACAACACTTATCTTCTTCTCAAACCAATTCCTTCTTTTCTTCTCACACTTTAATCGCTCGGTAAGTGGCTAATATAATACTCTAGTATTCTTATTTTCCCTTTTTCCTTTGTGCCAAAATTTCATGTTGGTGTGGGATGGTCTTTTGGATCGATATCATCATCATACCATGACTCACTCGAATCTTTTCTCTATTTTAGAAACTTAGTGGAAGGTTGAAATTTGGAGTGTCCGAAATCATCGTGAATCACTAGAATTCGGTCAAAAGTTTTAAGGGAAGTGTTTTTATCAAGGAATTCCATATTACTCATTATTTCGTTAATGATGGGGTTTACTAATCTATTTTATCTTAGGAACGCTATCGCTTGATTTTCATCCTTTGAACGTAAGGATTTTGTGGTAAACCAATTTCGCCCCTTAAAGTCAATCATCTTAATTTTCGAAATAATAGTTGGACTAATATTCTTATGTCAATGGAGGCAAGCAAGATAGGGTCAAAAAGGGTGGTGAATAGTGATCGGAAGAGGGGCGGATTCGCTATTCCCACTAGATTCAAGCGAAGAAATGTGTTTTACAATCTGAGATTTTCCACCGGGTTGTGGACCCTCATCCGGTGAAAACCAGTTATTCGAGGTTGTTCGTAGTTCTGAGCCATTAGCTGTTCGGGATTTTCCAACGGGTTGTGAACCGTCAACCGGGGAGAACCGACAAATAGTAGTTATTCGAGATTCCGAGGGTAAAAATCTTGACCGCTTACATTAGCATAGATTTATTTTAAGTGTTAGTGTTCTAATCGAGCGTTATAACGTTTTTAGGTGTTGACGATCAGGAAAGTGTAGTGCTCACCATAATCAGGTGTGTAATCTCACACCATATCTCGCAGGTTAGATAACCACATCGTAATAATGTTAGATTAAAATCACAAAGTTGGTGAAATCGGGTAAAATGGTATATTTTAACACTTTAATAGTAAAAACTATGAAATTGGTATCGAGATTATGAAAATTACGAAATTGCCCTTAATGGGCTAAATCGATAAAAGTGACTTATTTGGCCATATGTGATTTTGATAAATGGGCCATATGTGATTTTGATAGATGGGCCATATGTGATTTTGATAAATGGGCCATACGTGATGACTGCTAAATGGGCCAAATGTGATATGAGATTATGTGGGACAAAATGTGAAATGGGCCAGTTTGTGATAACTTTTATAATGAGCCTTATGTTGGAATAATTATAAGAATGGATTGTTATGCATATTATATACATGATTGCATGGGTTGGGCTTTTTTGGATGAAGAGAAGTTCTGTAGCTTTGCTACAAAATTCGATAACCGTGCGATTTGAAATATGGCCGTGCCTGGGCTTGAAATATGGCTTCGTGCCCGATTTGATATATGGCTTAATGCCGCTTTGGTGTGTTGGTGGGGTGGGTGACTAAAGCTCCCCACAGTGTGTGTCTTGGTTGAAATGCGGGTGGTGTGTAGCGGATGGAAACTTAGGATTTGTTTTGGGAAATTGCATATCACATGCATTCTATACATGTTAAATTGTTATATTTGTAATGGGCTCAGGCCCAAATAAATGCTTAAATGGTTTTGGCCCAGTGGACTATGGTAAGTGAGTTACACATTGAGTTCTAAGTAAGTCATCCCGTTTTCTTTACCCTTTCCAGGTAATGATCAGTGACGGAGGCTTGTGCCGGGGACGACTCAGTGGAGGCCATACTACGATTAATGGGTTAATTAAACTTCGGATTTCTTTAAAGTACTTTTTAATATTTGCTTTTAAGTTGTGATGTAATAAGGCCTCTAGTTAAATTTTTATGGATGTTTTACTTGTGGATGGATTTTATATTACGTTTTAAATACTTAAATGGGACTTCTTTTCTAAAAATAGAAACAAACGTTTTTCATAAATAAACATACGAAAAGGATTTCATTCTTAGTTAATTTTAACTCGGTAACATTTTTCTGTAACAACTCTTTTAAAAATCTTGTTTTCAAAAATTCCTTTTGAACTCTTTTACATTTCTCGGGATATTGAATCAAGTATTTTATTTTTTTTAAAATTATAAACTCTTACATCTTAAATTATTGAATTTAACAATCAACCTCGGACTTCAATAAACACCTTTTCAACATCTTTATTTTAAAATCCGTTTTCTACAAACCTTTGAGACTTTACATATGATCATTTCGTGTGACATGTCAAATCTGGTCTTAACGCACAGACCGGGTTTAGGGTGTTACAATAAAAGCCTTACAAAGATCTGTAACAGACACACATACACACAAATACATACAAAAAATACATTGAAATAAACAGAGAAAAACCACAGCCAAGGTTTTGTTTTATTTTGTTTTATTTTTTTTTATTTTCGAATACTGTTATTTTATTTTTATTTTATTATTATTATTTTTTAAAACGATATATATAATATATATAAAATACATATTTTTTTTTAAAAATAAAAAAACTTACATTTTTTTATTTCGGCCACCGTGTACGGTGGCCAGCGACGGCAGCAGGTCACGCCGGAGGTTCACCCGGAAATCGCCCAGGGGAGAGCATCTCTCTGTTTTTTTCCTTGCTGAAGAGAAGAATGATTTTTTTTTAAAAAAAATTGTTTATATAGACACCTGAAACGGCGCCGTTTTGGGGCTGGTTACTATAGCCCCAAACGACGTCGTTTCACCCCCCTAACCCGCGCGTTGACCCGACCCGGGGAGGATCCACGTGTTTTTATAAAAGGGGAAAATTACCTCTTTGGTCCTTCCGCCATTTTAGTATTGTTAATTCAGTCTAATTTGATTTTTTATTTTTTAATAAATTAGCCTTGAAATTTATATTTTGTTTCAATTGAGTCCTCGGGCTGCTTAAAGGCCAAAATTAGTACGACGTCGTTTTGGAAAGAAGGCATAATTGCCCAATAAGTCCTTGTGATTTAACGCGCCTTTTGATTTGGTCCTTTCACATTTTTTTTATTTAATCCCTATTTCTTTGTTTTTAACCCTTTTTATCTTCATTTTATTTCATTTTTAAATTATTTCAATGTTATATTAAAATTATTTCATTTCATAAAATTTTTCTGTATTATTATTATTATTTATATAATGTATATTAATTTATTAATAATAAAGTATTGTTTATTTTATATATATTATTTATATATATATATATTAGATTATTATTAGTTATTATTCATAACTAAGTTATTTTATTAAGTTTAAAATTTTAAAATATGTATATTAGTTATTATATCACATTTTTCTATTTTATATATATTATACTTTATTATATTATACTTTATATATAATTTTTTTAATATTGTATCAAGTTATGAATATTATATATTGTTCATATTATTTATTCTTAAATATGTAGTTTTATGTATATATATATATTAGGTTATTATATTTTTATTTAAAGTTATATATTCTTTATTTCTTTAACAATATATTTTACTTATTTTTTTATGAATATATATATTATTTTTATTACTCCACATCATTTTTGCATATTAATTCATTTTTATATAATTCATATTTTTTTTATTAATTCACATCATTTTTATTTAAAACCATATGTTTCTTAATTTACAATATCTATTATAATTCATTTTATGTTGTTATGCATGTAAAGCTTTATATTTTTCTTTTTATCTTTTGTTATTTACTGCTTTATATCTTATATTTGTTTATCCTTTTTTTTATTTTATTCATCTATCATTTTTTATATTCTGCTTTAGTATAATTATTCTATTGTTTGTATCACTTATTATTTCGTATTATTTTTAAATTATACATTAGTAGTAATTGCTAATATGATTCGTAGTTATGATAAATTGCTATTTGGTATGTATGTTGTAATGTATTCATGCAATCTCTTACTCAAACCCTTTTTTACAAAAACACATTTTGAATTAATGCATTTTATTCAAATATTTTAAACATAGCGATATACGATATTTGGGGACTTCTAGAAAAATTATACCCTAACTTACTGGGTTTTAATTTTTCTTGCGAAACCTAAAATATCAAATATCCTTTTTAAACCTACAAATTTCAAATTAAAACTTATTCGTGGAAATTCATAATTGAAACACCCCAAACCCGGCCTAGAAGTTAGGCCCGAATCTGGTGTGTTACATGGAAGTAAAAAAAAACCATCTTTGCGATTATTAAAAACTTGCTTGAGAAATACAACCTCTTTGTTAAAACCAAAAACACTTAAGCAATTGTTAACTACTTGAAAACGTAATAATCTTTAAAAAAAACCTTTTTAGTAGCGAAAGCATATTTGAAATGAACAAAATAAAAAATGTGATGTTTAGAAATAGAGTTGCAGAAGCATTTTGAAATCGTTGCGGAAACGTAGATAAAATACAAGTATTTTTGAAAGATTGATTGATGAGTCAACAATCAAGGTAGTGAACTTTAAAACCGTGTCTTTTGAAAATATTGTTTGAAAGTTCGAGTGAAAACTTCCGTGTTAAAATATTTATAAAAGTTTATTATGAAATCCATTTGTTAATCGATTTTGGAAAACCTTTATTTAAGTTTTTAGAAAATTCTCATTTTAAACAATTTAAGCAAAATAATAAGTATAACAACCATAAAGCAAATAATAAAATACTCAGAGGCCTTATTACAACATAAAACAAACCCAAAATAGTAAAGTGAACGAAAATAGAAATTTAAAGTTCAAAATAAAACACCATTTCTCAAGTATGGCCTCCATAGAGTCATCCATGGGCCCAAGTCCTCATTCACGGAGCATTACCTACAAGGGTTAAGAAAAAGGGGTGAGTTACAAGAACTCGAGTGTATAATCCCCTTACTGTCATCCACTGGGCACTGAACCCATTTAGCAATATTTTAGGCCTAAGCCCCTTTTCACATAATAATGTATCAATTATATTGTATGAATGTAATGCAATCCCAAACCAACCTAATAATCCATCCGCTACACACCACCCATACCATCCATCACACCTGTGGGGATCTTTTGTCAACCCACTCCGCCAACACACCAATCATATGCATTTAGCTATTTATATCAAATTCGAATTGTGGACAAGCCACCAGAATAACAAAATATACGTGGCTTAGCCACCAGATAAAATGTGACAGAGTCACCAGAAAATGTGGCAGAGCCACCAAATTTCACTTCCCCAATCATCAATATCCCAATCCCATGCAACTTATGTAAATGCAACATACATCGTAAATCATAATATTTACAATATAACCACGATAATTAATAACTCAGAGATTTATTACAAAGAATTTGACCCATTACCACTTTACAAAATCGGCCCATTAGGGCATTATAACAAATCGGCCCATTAAGCCATATATCAGACCGGCCCATTAAGCAATATATCAAATCGGCCCATTATGGCTATATATCAAATCGGTCCATTAAGGCAATATATCAAATCGGCCCGTTAAGACAATATAACAAATCAGCCCATTAAGGCAATATAACAAATCGGCCCGTTAAGGCAGTATAACAAATCGACCCATTAGGGGCATTTTCGTAATTCGGCCCATTAAGGAAATATAACAAATCGGCCCGTTAAGGCAGTATAACAAATCGGCCCATTAGGGGCATTTTCGTAATTCGGCCCATTAAGGCAATATAACAAATCGACCCGTTAAGGCAGTATAACAAATCGGCCCATTAAGGGCATTTCCGTAATTCGGCCCATAGGGGCATTTTCGTAATTTGGTAATCTTACCCACTAAGGGTAATTTGGTAATCTCGCAATCCAGGGGTATTTCGGTAATTTACCCTCTAAGGGTATTATGGTAATTCTGCAACCTAGACTTAACTACTAATGTGGCGCATAAAAATCGAAACTGTCCATCTGAGTCGTACTGACTAAAATGACTATAACTCGAGTTAGGAATCTCGAAATCTAAATCCGTAAATTTTCCTTGAAACTAGACTCATATATATTCTTACTAATATTTTTCCAAATTTTTGTCTTAACCATTTAGTACAGTTTATTCCTTAAAGTTTTCCTTGTTTCACTATCCAACAATTCTGACCTCTCTTACCTTAATTTCAAATATCTCACTGTATAGTTTTCATATGTTGCTCCCACTTGTTTCTATTGAAAATAGGCTCACTAAGGAATCTATAAATATAAATTATAACTCATAATTCCCTTTGTACAATTTTAAACGATTTTTCCAAGATAGAACAGAGAACAGTGAAGTCGATCAGAACCAGTCTCACTAAAATTAAGATATCACAGAATATACAATTCCTCTTCCTCCTCTGTTTCTTTCATATAAAAATAGACACAGTAAGATTTATTTCGATATCTTATTCGCTTTCTAAATCTATTTCTCCTATTTTTCGTTATTTTTCAAAATCACATCACTGTTGCTGACCAAACTGTTTCATTGCAAAAATATGGTTACTACTACGAACATACGCACTCCCGAGTGGTCACGGATGCCGGTTTCCGGTTTTCTTCGGTATTTCAACCGAATCATAGAACATATCATACAACATTCAGAGAGGTATGAGATTACACACCATTTCAAACATGTATTTGGAAGGGTACGGGATTACACACCTTGATTACGAGTTGTGCTTTCTACCGCTTCAACATCTCGAATGTGATCTCCTCGATGCACCAAAATCGATCCTACCCTTTGGCTCACAAAATCCCGTCCTAACAATATTTGGTGAGCGAAAGAGTCATTAGTAATTATCCCACCTTTGGCCAAAACAAATCTTATAACAACGTTCTTACCCCACTTGCTTGACGAGTCGACGATAATGATTTGGTTAATACAAATCACTTGTGCTCATTTACCTTGAAGATTTTTAGGACCGATTCTCAACGATTGTATGATAACTTCGGAAGATTCAAAGTTTCGGCCTTCCACTATATCACTACGAAGAAGGAAAATAATCTCGTTTGAGAGAGAATAAGGTGATGGTTTCGGCCAATATGACCATCCCAAACCAAAACATAAATTCAGCATAAGATAAAGAAAAATAAAATGTTGAAAAGAACACTTATCGATTGATCAAGAAATGAGTGATAACTCGAATGAAAAAGAAATAATAATGAAGAGATGAAAGGTTTCGGCTATAGAGGAAAAAAAATGGGTAAAATATTCGGCTATGGTGAAAAGGATTAGAAAAGAAGAGACGCTTTAAGGATTTTGTGAAAAAGAAAAGAAAGAAGAAGAAAGATGTTTGACTAGCTTCGGTTTTCAAGAAAGATAAGTGAACAAATTTTTGGTCTCAATGGTTTGGGTACATCCGGCAACAAGAAGAAAAAAAAAAGAGAGAATATGCACACTCAAAGCTTGAAGATTCGGCAAGAAGGATAAGGAAATTTGGAGAGAAAAGAAAAATGACACAAAAGTTGCAAATAGGAGTTTTTGGCCAAAACAACACGAAAACTTTTACCAATTGCCAAAGAAAATTCGACTACCTCCCTCTACACCCAATGAAACACCCCCAAACCCGGCCCACGAGCCCAGACCGGATCTGGTATGTTCCTCGAGTAAAACATTTTAATTTCATGTTTATTACTTGGAAAATTTGGGGTGGTTTTATAAAAATACCGAGTTGTTTTGGGGTTAATCTTTAATTCGGAAATCGTTTGTGTTTAGGTGTCTAAACATTTACACTTTATTTTTAAGAAAGGTTGCTTAAACTTTAAAGTGATAAAATTCATATCATACTAAAATAATTAAAATGCATGCATAAACAGTTTCATACTAGTGGCCTTATTACATCGAAGCAAAACCCGAAATAAATCCAAGATACTTATAAGAAAATGAAGAGTCCAAATTAAAAATAATCTTTGTGCTGAGCATGGCCACCACTAAGCTCCTGCCGACCCGGTCCATCACTGAGTGTCACCTGAAAAATATTCCCCAACGGGGTGAGTCAAACTAACCCAATGTGTAACCAACGCTAAATCCCAATAGTTTAGGCATATCAGTTCATACATGTTCATATAGTTAAATAAATATATAATGATGCAACCCGAACCCAAACCTAGATGCCATCCGCTACACATCACCCCGTACCAACCGTCACACCGTGGGGACTACTAAGTCAACCCTCCATCCGCTACACATCATCGAAGGCAGTCGCTGCAGTCGACATGCTCATCGCCCTTATAAATTCATGGTAGAGCCACCACATAATAATTTGTGACATAAGTCACCACATTCAAATTATGTGACCGAAGTCACCTCATTCATATATTGTGACCGAAGTCACCACATTCACATATTGGGGTATGAAACCGCCAATCACTTCCCCTTTCATAATCACCCATATGCCCATGTCATACATTTCATGCAATATCATGCCTTATTTCACATTCTTATCACAGTTCACATAGGTGCCATATCACATATCCATAATAAGATAACTATAGTAGTAGTAAATTAACGCACCTGAGTACTTTATACCATTGCATGGTACCTTTGGCCACATTCATATTATTGTAAACATACATAATTAATTTAAGCCGTAATCTAATAAGGTTTAGTGTGGGGTACACACCTGGTATCAACGCTTTCCTGAAAACCCGAAAACCTGATCTAACGCTTTAGATCCTTAGTCCCTACATTCGGCCAACATCTTAATATTTAAACAAAAGCCTATTCGGCTATAGAATCAAATCCCGAAAGATTAACGAAACCAATTCCTCACCTTGCTGCCGATTTGAATATTAATCAAATCCCGAAACTTGTAGTCTTTCCTCCTTGCATTCAATCACTTGACTAGGTTAGTTTTCGGCTTTTTAAGAAAATAAGGAATAGATCTAGGTTACTAAATAGGCCTTGGCCGAATACACATGTTCACTTACCCTGTGAATCTTAATCCCGGAAACAACCACTTGATTGGGGGTATCTGTCGAAACCATTATGGCATATGTTAGATCCAAGTTAATCATAATGAATGGCCCTTGGCCGATTACATGCCTTACCTTAGATAACTGAATTTTGAATGCTCTCCCCTAGAAGTTGGCTATTCCAAAACAAATCCTGAAATTCCTATCCAAATCGCTTTGGGAAGGGATCACAAAAGATCTCTAACTTGGTTGCTATTCGGCCAAGACTGAGAAGAGATGAGGTGGGAGAATTTCGGCAATGGCTTGGGGAATCAATGAAGATTCGACTTCAATGGAAAAAGGAAAATAACATTGTGGTTCGGCCTTTTAAGAATATGGAGAGGGAGAGTGTGAAGCTTAGGAGTTTCGGCAATGGTGAATATAGAAGGAAGAAGATTTCAGCTTGACAAAATAAAAAGAGAAAAGAGGATATTGCTAGAGAATTCGGCAGAGAGAAAGGAAGGAAAAGGAAAAGAATGAATAATGGCCTTAATTCCTCCTTTGGCCGAAAATACTAACCTTAGTCTCCCCCAATCGGCCAACTCCTCTCTCTCAATCCAATCCCTTATTTTTCTCTTACTTTATCTCTTATCTTTATTTATTCAAAATAAATAAAATAAATCTACATTTATCTATCTATTTAGCCGAATTTTTATAAGGAATTATCCAAGTCAAATCCTCATCCATCTAGTCTCCCCATGCCGTCCATCACCTTCCCATTGCCAAAAAAAATAAAATTTCCCTTATTGCTTTCCTTGTGGCCCGAACTCAAGACCTCCTTGCACTGCATATGGCGTCACTTACCTGGGCTTTAAGTGGCGCCTCCAAGCCACTTAGACAAGCCCATTTCTGTGTCATATTTCCCTTAGAAATTTCCTTAAGGCCTTATCAAGCTTAGCTCCCCTTTTAAACTTAAAAATCCAATAATTTCTAAGGCATTTAACTATACACTAAGGTTCACAAAAATTCATGGAACACATTCAAAATATTCATAAGCATGCTACATCATCTAATTTAGTATTAATGCATAAGCCATAATCCAGGATATTACACCCAAAATCGTCCACATTCATGACCATAATGGTCAAAAATTGGCCAACCACACTTTCCATAACACTTCCCTTGAAAAAGACCACATGTTCCCCTTACTTTCCCCTTTCTCTTGATTTCTTTCCCCACCTTCATCCTTTCCTATTTTCCTTAGCCATCTTGCCAAAAATAAAAAGTCCACCTTGCCTTATTTACATGCTTGGTCGACACTTAGGGAAAGAATACGAAAATAATAGTCAAAATTTTGCATCAAGGGGATTCGAACCTCTTCCCTCCATACTCTTCACTTAATGCCATAACCTCTTTGCCATATGCTCAATTATGCTAGCAAATTGAATACTTATTTTCATAAGTATTGATGCCACTTACTATTTCTCCTAAATAGGCTTAAACACCAAATTTTTACTAGGGCCCAATTCAACCCCGAGCCTTCATAGAACCCCGTAACTTTCCAAAATCACCTTCCTAATAAGTCCAACTTGAAATAATGCCGTTCTCTTATTCTCAAAAATTTTTAAAACGCTTCTACGCTCAAGGCCCAATGGGTCCAATCCTACTAGGCCCAATTTCGGGTCGTTACAATTCTACCCTCCTTAAAGAAATTTCGTCCTCGAAATTTCCAACCAACTACTAAACGCACCGCTCAAATCACACCACTATGCTTTCGCTGCGCACTCTGATCTTAATAACACTAATGTACTTTTAACATAATCTTGAATCCTCTTTCACACAACCAAACATCTAACCATAGAAGCAAGCAGTTATCTACCTCTTATACCTAAAATTTTCTACATTCAATCATCACGTCCAACCATAACATACTTGACTTGATGGTGATGAAACAATCCTGAGCCTTATGCTCCTTAGACCCGCATCTCAAGCATGCTCCTGACCTCCTCCAGCATTCTCCCGGATGACGCCTTCTGCAATAATCGCAAGTCGAAAAGTTTGGACATGCCTTAACACGCTTTACAGAACGAGACTGCGACCCAAAAGAAACGCGATCTCTTTTCTTCTTACAGTCCACACACTCAACTCGAAGTGCTTCACTGATTCCTTTAACCTCCTCCAATACCTCCTTAACTATCTGAGTTAGCTCATCAACCCCAGCTCGATCATGAGATCCCGTCTTAACCACTGGCGATGCCAGCGCCTCCCTTTCGGAAACATGCCCCGATGCTGAAGATCTAGCCTTAGCACCTCGGCCTCTACCACGTCCACGTCTACTGCGTCCACATCTTCTAGCGCTCATGTTCACTAATGTCGATTTAATCTTATTACGAATTTTATGAATCAGTATACTATTTCAGTATTTATTAAACAATGTTTTATGGAGTATAGGAAGTAAAGTTGTTTTCGTAGTACGTATCTAAGGTCTCAATTTCTATAGTTTCAACTCCTAAAGCTAAGAGTTCTAGAGTATTTCTACAGTCATACCACAATAATCATAAATTGAAAACATAAACTTACTTGACTTGGTGCCGGATACCCGTGGTGCCATACCTCCTTTAGAACATACATGTATAATTTAAAATTTTAAATGGCTTAAAAAATGTGTTTGAACCCAAACCACAGCCGAGTTTTGCAACCGGGCTCTGATACCATAAAATGTAACACCCCAAACCCGGCCTAGAAGTTAGGCCCGAATCTGGTGTGTCACATGGAAGTAAAAAAACCATCTTTGCGATTATTAAAAACTTGCTTGAGAAATACAGGCCTCTTTGTTAAAACCAAAAACACTTAAGCAATTGTTAACTACTTGAAAACGTAATAATCTTTAAAAAAAAAACCTTTTTAGTAGCGAAAGTATATTTGAAATAAACAAAATAAAAATGTGATGTTTAGAAATAGAGTTGCAGAAGCATTTTGAAATCGTTGCGGAAACGTATATAAAATACAAGCATTTTTGAAAGATTGATTGATGAGTCAACAATCAAGGTAGTGAACTTTAAAACCGTGTTTTTTGAAAATATTGTTTGAAAGTTCGAGTGAAAACTTCCGTGTTAAAATATTTATAAAAGTTTATTATGAAATCCATTTGTTAATCGATTTTGGAAAACCTTTATTTAAGTTTTTAGAAAATTCTCATTTTAAACAATTTAAGCAAAATAATAAGTATAACAACCATAAAGCAAATAATAAAATACTCCAGAGGCCTTATTACAACATAAAATAAACCCAAAATAGTAAAGTGAATGGAAATAGAAATTTAAAGTTCAAAATAAAACACCATTTCTGAAGTATGGCCTCCACTGAGTCATCCATGGGCCCAAGTCCTCATTACGGAGCATTACCTACAAGGGTTAATAAAAAAGGGGGTGAGTTACAAGAACTCAGTGTATAATCCCCTTACCGTCATCCACTAGGCCTGAACCCATTTAGCAATATTTTGGGCCTAAGCCCCTTTTCACATAATAATGTATCAATTATATTGTATGAATGTAATGCAATCCCAAACCAACCTAATAATCCATCCGCTACACACCACCCGTACCATCCATCACACCTATGGGGATCTTTTGTCAACCCACCCCGCCAACACACCAATCATAGGTATTTAGCCATTTATATCAAATTCGAATTGTGGACAAGCCACCAGAATAACAGAATATACGTGGCTTAGCCACTGAACAAAATGTGACAGAGTCACGAATATGTGGCGAGCCACCAAATTTCACTTCCCGATCATCAATATCCCAATCCCATGCAACTTATGTAAATGCAACATACATCGTAAATCATAATATTTACAATATAACCACGATAATTAATAACTCAGAGATTTATTACAAACAATTTGACCCATTACCACTTTACAAAATCGGCCCATTAGGTCATTATAACAAATCGGCCCATTAAGCCATATATCAGATCGGCCCATTTAGCAATATATCAGATCGACTCATTAAGCAATATATCAAATCGGCCCATTATGGCTATATATCAAATCAGCCCATTAAGGCAATATATCAAATCGGCCCGTTAAGGCAATATAACAAATTAGCCCATTAAGGCAATATAACAAATCGGCCCGTTAAGGCAATATAACAAATCGGCCCATTAGGGGCATTTCAGTAATTCGACCCATTAAGGTAATATAACAAATCGACCCGTTAAGGCAGTATAACAAATCGGCCCATTAGGGGCATTTCCGTAATTCGACCCATTAAGGCAAAATAACAAATCGGCCCGTTAAGGCAGTATAACAAATCGGCCCATTAGGGGCATTTTTGTAATTCGGCCCATAGGGGCATTTTCGTAATTCGGTAATCTTACCCACTAAGGGTAATTTGGTAATCTCGCAATCCAGGGGTATTTCGGTAATTTACCCTCTAAGGGTATTATGGTAATTCCGCAACCTAGACTTAACTACTAATGTGGGGCATAAAAATTGAAACTGTCCATCTGTGTTGTACTGACTAAATTAATTATAACTCGAGTTAGGAATCTCGAAATCTAAATCAGTAAATTTTTCTTGAAACTAGACTCATATATCTTCTTACTACTATTTTTCCAAAATTTTTGGCTTAACCATTTAGTACAGTTTATTCCTTAAAATTTTCCTTGTTTCACTGTCCAACGATTCTGACCTCGCTTACCTTAATTTCAAATATCTCACTGTACAGTTTTCATATGTTGCTCCCACTTATTTCTATTTCAAATAGGCTCACTAAGGAATCTATACATATAAATTATAATTCATAATTCCCTTTGTATAATTTTAAACTATTTTTCCAAGACAGAACAGAGAACCGCGAAGTCGATCAGAACCAGTCTCACTAAAATTAAGATATCCTAGAATATACAATTCCTCTTCCTTCTCTATTTCTTTCATATAAAAATAGACACAGTATTATTTATTTCGATATCTTATTCGGTTTCTAATTCCCTTTCTCCAATTTTTTGTGATTTTTCAAAATCACGTCACTGCTGCTGACCAAACTGTTTCATTGCAAAAATATGGTTACTACTACGAACATACGCACTCCCGAGTGGTCACGGATGCCGGTTTCTGATTTTCTTCGGTATTTCGACCGAATCATAGAACATATCATACAACATTTTGAGAGGTATGAGATTACACACCATTTCAAACATGTATTCGGAAGGGTACGGGATTACACACCTTGATTACGAGTTGTGCTTTCTACCGTTTCAACACCACGAATGTTATCTCCCTCAGTGCACCAAAATCGATCCTACCCTTTGGCTACTGGAATCCCGTCCTAACAATATTTGGTGAGCGAAAGAGTCGTTAGTAATTATCCCACCTTTGGCCAAAACAAATCTTATAACAACATTCTTACCCCACTTGCTTGACGAGTCGACGATAATGATTTGGTTAATACAAATCACTTGTGCTCCTTTACCTTGAAGATTTTTAGGACCGATTCCCAACGATTGTACGATAAATTCGGAAGATTCAAAGTTTCGGCCTTCCACTATATCACTACGAAGAAGGAAAATAATCTCGTTTGAGAGAGAATAAGGTGATGGTTTCGGCCAATATGACCATCCCAAACCAAAACATAAATTCGGCATAAGATAAAGAAAAATAAAATGTTGAAAAGAACACTTACCGATTGATCAAGAAATGAGTGATAACTCGAATGAAAAAGAAAGAATAAAGAAGAGATGAAAGGTTTCGGCTATAGAGGAAAAAAATGGGCAAAATATTCGGCTATGGTGAAAAGGATTAGAAAAGAAGAGACGCTTTAAGGATTTTGTGAAAAAGAAAAGAAAGAAGAAAAAAGATGTTTGACTAGCTTCGGTTTTCAAGAAAGATAAGTGAACAAATTTTTGGTCTCAATGGTTTGGGTACATCCGACAACAAGAAGAAAAAAAAAGAGAGAATATGCACACTCAAAGCTTGAAGATTCGGCAAGAAGGAGAAGGAAATTTGGAGAGAAAAGAAAAATGACACAAAAGTTGCAAATAGGAGTTTTTGGCCAAAACAACACGAAAACTTTTACCAATTGCCAAAGAAAATTCGGCTACCTCCCTCTACACCCAAAACCGTCCACATTCATGACCATAATGGTCAGAAATTGGCCAACCACACTTTCCATAACACTTCCCTTGAAAAAGACCACATGTTCTCCTTACTTTCCCCTTTCTCTTGATTTCTTTCCTCACCTTCACCATTTCCTATTTTCCTTAGCCATCTTGCCAAAAATAAAAAGTCCACCTTTCCTTATTTACATGCTTGGCTGACACTTAGGGAAAGAATACAAAAATAATAGTCAAAATTTTGCATCAAGGGGATTCGATCTTCTTCGCTCCATACTCTTCACTTAATTTCATAACCTCTTTTCCATATGCTCAATTATGCTAGAAAATTGAATACTTATTTTCATAAGTATTGATGCCACTTACTATTTCTCCTAAATAGGCTTAAACACCAAATTTTTACTAGGGCCCAATTCAACCCCGAGCCTTCATAGAACCCCGTAACTTTCCAAAATCACCTTCCTAATAAGTTCAACTTGAAATAATGCCGTTCTCTTATTCTCAAAAAATTTTAAAACGCTTCTATGCTCAAGGCCCAATGGGCCCAATCCTACTAGGCCCAATTTCGGGTCGTTACAATAATGTTATATCTTAACTCATTAAATATAACATTTTGTATTTCGAGGTAAAGATTTTCTACAAAATAAAGGCGAGCTTAGTTTCGAAGTTTTGAGAAATTACATCCTAACTTATTGGGTGTGGTATTTTATTAAAATAAGTAAGCCTTGGCTTTCTTTTGAATAAAAGGATCGTATTTTAAATTTTTCAAAATTTCGACATTAGGACATGAAATTATCAATTAGGTACCAAATTTTGGGTGTTACGAGGGTGCTAACTCTTCCTCGTACGTAACCGACTCCCGAACCCGTTTTCTTGTATTTCGTGGACCAAAATCAATGTTTTGAAATAAAACGTTTTATAAGGTGATCCAATCACACCTAAGTAAAAAGGGATTGGTGGCGACTCCCATTTTCATTTTTAAAGTCGACCCCGTTTTAACCAACTTCTTAAAAATGGTTTCGACATCTTTCACTTAAATGTAACTCTTTGTATAGCTTAACTCTAGCCACTTTTGTATTCTTAGCTCTCTTGTCCGTTGAACTACTCGGAATGTCGGAGGATACTCAATCTCATCATACATGTATAGCGATGCCAATGCCATATCCCAGATATGGTCTTACATGGGATCACCTCTTGATGCTGATGCCATATCCCAGATATGGTCTTACACGGGATCTCTTAGCTTGATGTCGATGCCATGTCCCAGACATGGTCTTATACGAGATCGTACATAGATGTTGATGCCATGTCCCAGACATGGTCTTACACGAGATCTTCCTTTGGTGCCGAAGCCATGTCCCAGACATGGTCTTATACGGGACCTTCCTTATTCGGTGCCGATGCCATGTCCCAAACATGGTCTTATACGGGACCTTCCTTATTCGGTGCCAATGCCATGTCCCAGACATGGTCTTATACAGGACCTTCCTTATTCGGTCTGGGTGCCATGTCCCGGACATGGTCTTATCTGAGACCCTTCCTTATTCGATCTTCGATGCCATGTCCAAGACATGGTCTTATACAGGACTGTCCTTATTCGGTGCCGATGCCATGTCCCAGACATGGTCTTATACGGGACCGTCCTTATCTCATGTAGTGGCATAGGTATCCTCGTTATTCTGAATCTTCAATCGGGACTTCAACTTAGCATAATCTCATTATAATCTCATTGAAACATCATAAATCAATTTCATGTAATTTATATTCATTTCTCATAAAATAAGGTAATTAAAAGCATAGTGATATCACGTAGCCATAAATCCACAGAAACTTACCTCGGTACTCAAAATGTGTGAAGATGTCCGATTTAGTCCAACACTTTGTTCTTGCCTCAGTTTCAGTTCGGGCTTCGTGTTTCTTGATTATCAAGCTTGAAAGTTGAAGAAACCCTAGCTATGGCTCCTTAGTGATTTTCGGCCATGGGAGAAGAAGATGGACACAATTTTGACTTCTTTTTCCCTTTTTAATCTTTTATTTACCAAATGACAAAAATGCCTTTAATGGTCCTTTCTTGAGATTTTTCCTTCCCATGTCTATTTTTGTCCATCATAATCTATATTGGTCTAACTGCTAATTAAGGACCTCTAATAATTTTTATAATTCTATTTCATACTTGAATCTTCTAGAATCTCATATTTTCTAATCTTTGCAATTTAGTCCTAATGAACAAATCGATCACTAATAAATAAAATTTTCTCATGAAATTTTCATATAATCTTGCAAAATTATTATAAGCCTTATAAAAATCATAAAACACATATTTCTACTTCAGATTTATGGTTTCGCAACCACCATTCTGACTAGGCCCTAAATCAGGCTGTTACAATTCTCCCCCATTAGGGATTTCCGTCCCCGAAAATCTTACCAGCAAAAAGGTTTGGGTACTGATTCCTCATAGCCTCCTCGGGCTCCCATGTAGCCTCTTCTACCCCATGTCTTTGCCATAGTACTTTCACAAGAGCTATACTTTCATTTCTTAGCTGTTTAACTTCCCATGCTAAAATTTTAACCGGTTCTTCACCATATATCATATCAGGCTGAATTTCAACTTCTGTCGGTGTATGTAACACCCCAAACCCGGTCAAAACGTTACGACCAGATCCGGCATGTCACATAAAAGGGTTGTTTAAAAATTGCGCGTTTGTTAAAAATTTCGAGTTTAATTATGTATTCGCTTGTTACCCTTTTGTTAACATTTTGGAAAACGGTTATTAAGGGTTTAGGAAAATCCCGTATTAAACATTTAAGAATAATAGGCAGTATCATATTAAAAGCTAAACCAAGTAAAATACCAAATTTAAAGTTAAAACGACCTTATTACAAAATATTAACCAAAAACAAATAATCTTAAAATAAGGTAAAAATCGAAATTACTAAAGTTCACGAGTAGTATCTCCGATGTATAGCCACCCCCGAGTCCTCCATCGCTCCCAATCCTCTATCACTTTGAATTACTCAAAACATTTAATAAAAGAGGGGTGAGTTTACGAAAACTCAAGTGTGTAATTCCCTTACGAACAAAATCTGTAAGAACATGCATCAAAACAATTCGGGCCCAAGCCCATTAAAGTAACGGTGGTAATTGGGCATTAGCCCAAAATAGCCTCGGTTGGGCCTTAACCCAAGTCAAATGTCACATGTCATACATATAAATCGGGCCTAAGCCCATCTCGATAATATAATCCAGGATATGCAATGCGTTAATGCCCATACCAACCCCGCACTCCATCTCCCGTCCAACCCTACACTCCGTGGGATTTAATCGACCCACCCATCCCTACACTCCGTATGTGGCACCGGTTGCAAAGACTAACATTATCGGTGCGGATGGCTGCTCGGTGGCTAAAAAGCCTTCAAGATGGCGGTATTACAATTGGCACAAAGCCATCGTGGATCAGATTATATTTGGCACATAGCCATCAGCGATAATATAATCGGCACACGACCTTGGGTAAATATGATCGACACAGAGTCATCGATATATAAGTTACGCACATAGCCACGGTAAATAAGATTGGCACAAAGCCATAATATCGGCACAGAGACTTTGGTATTGACACAAAGCCCATAATTACGCACGCGAAGCCATATTAATGGCACACACCCTCGATAACATTATCGGTGCAAAGATGGTCGCTCGGTGGCTAAAAAGCCTACAGTGGCTATAAAGCCTTCGGTGGATCCACAGTCGTCAAGCGACCATGTGATCCTATTAGCACTTCCTCCGTATTAATAATCCCAACCCCATGCAATATGTCGTGTATGTCATGCTCAATCATTACACGCATGCAAAATGGCCATGCTCAAGAACAATTATTTAAACATGTAATAAAAGCATATCGGTCATACAACCACAGCCAAATTAGTCCACTCATTGCACAAGTCGATCATTTACCTACAAGGGCAAATCAGTCATTTTACCCTGTAAGGGTATTTCGGTAATTCTACCCTACAAGGGTAGTTCGATAATTCTACTCATAACCAATCCATGTACGCAACACATCTCAAACATAATCAATCATACAATTAACACATACAACGCTAGTACTACCACGAGGGTACAACAGTCATTTTATCGTTTAGGGGTAAAACGATAATTTCGCAAACCGAGGGTATTTCAGTAATTTTGCAAATCGGGGGTATTTCACTAATTTCGCAAACCGGGGGTATTTCGATAATTTTGTAAACCAGGGGTATTTCGGTAATTTTGCTAACCAGGGGGTATTTTGGTAATTTCGCAAATTGGGGTATTTCAGTAATTTTGCAAATTGAGGTATTTCTATAATTTCTCAAATCGAGGGTATTTCCATAATTTTGCAAATCGGGGGTATTTCGATAATTTTGTAAACCGAGGGTATTTCGATAATTTCACAAACTGGGGGTATTTCGATAATTTTACAAATCAAGGGTATTTCGATAATTTTGTAAACCAAGGGTATTTCAGTAATTTTATAAACCAAGGGTATTTTAGTAATTTTGTAAACCAAGGGTATTTTAGTAATTTTGTAAACCAAGGGTATTTTAGTAATTTTTTAAACCAAAGGTATTTCTGTAATTTCGCACCTGCAATGGCCTTTCCAAAGGCCTAATATCGCCTCGAGCGACTCAACTACCAATTTCGGTCGTACCAGACTATTGGGCCTAAAACCCGATTTCAGCCCATTCAGGCCCACACGCTCGTGTGGCCCACCTAACACAAATCTAGCCACGTATATGAGATTCACCTAGTCTAGTTCACTATATACTACACCATCATACATTTTATTCAATTGGGCCCACGGGCCCATTGGGCCCACTTCGGCCCATCATGGCCCAAGCAGCCTCAACCCACAAGAATACAACTGATGGCCTCAACTATCGAGTCGAAGCCCCACACGTGCGTTCGCACGCTCGTGTGGCTACTATTACCGTGACCGACACTTCGGCATTTGCCGCTCTACAACTAGAGTAGAGAGAGTTACACACCTGATAGGAATCTGGTGCTAATCCGCACTCCGACCACTCCTGTGCCCAAACGCCCTCCAAGGTATCCTTCCTCCTATCATAGAATGCTCTATATATAGCTAGCTTCTCACCTTCCTTCTTTGTATCTTTCCGATGTGGGATCCCTCCGTCAGTAGAGTTCAAATCCAACTCAAACTCTTGCCGTCCAATTCGCAAAATAAATACTCCCTCACTTTTCATGAGATTTGGACTCAGGCTCCCTTGTAACATAATCTACGCCGCTAGCCACTAAGTCACAAGCTCCTCTTGTGTCTTAAACCATGCGCAACTAAATATAAATCTATAGCCAAATTCTAAAGTCCATTTAAAAAGAAAACCAAAATGCAAGAGCCAAGACTTGAACCTTGGACCTCCCTCCTTCCCTGTGGCGTCACTCCCTTGCATCTAAGTGGCGTCACTTTGCCACTACACCACACCTCCACTTGTGTCATTTTTCTCCACATTTTATTCCTAAAGCCTACCTACCAGCTCCTAGGGATTTTTTCACCTAAAACCAAAATTTCCCTAAAGCCAAAGTTTGAACCCGGGACTTCATAGAAGCCCCCTAACCTTCCAAAATCCCTCGCCTACTAGATCCAACTTGCACTAAAGCCGTTCTCTTATTCTCAAAAATTTTAAATGCTCCTACGGCTAAGGCCCATTGGGCCCAATCCTACTAGGCCCAACTTTGGGATGTTACAAATCTACCCTCCTTAAAGAAATTTCGTCCTCGAAATTTCCAGCCATAGAAATAGTCGCACATCCTAACCTACAACACTACACTCACGCTACGCACTCTGATTCTAAAACAGTAATACACTTTCTAACTTAAGCTTGCAGCCTCTTCACACAACCAAATATCTAATACAGAAGCAAACATATATTTAACACTCATACATAAAAAATTTTCATTCAAACATCACATCCAAAACATACACAGAATAAATACAGTCATTATAGCATATAATAAGTTAGGGGACTTACGGATTTGGTGCCGGAGACTCGGGTGTCATACTTCCAATAAAGATACTTTTTTAAACCAAATTTCAAATAACTCTAAAAACATTTTCAAACCCATTCCACAAAGAGTTTTGCAACCTGTGCTCGATACCATAATTGTAACACCCCAAACCCGGTCAAAACGTTACGACCAGATCCGACATGTCACATAAAAGGGTTGTTTAAAAATTGCGTGTTTGTTAAAAAATTTGAGTTTAATTATGTATTCGCTTGTTATCCTTTTGTTAACATTTTGGAAAACGGTTATTAAGGGTTTAGGAAAATCTCGTATTAAACATTTAAGAATAATATGCAGTATCATATTAAAAGCTAAACCAAGTAAAATACCAAATTTAAAGTTAAAGCGGCCTTATTACAAAATATTAACCCAAAACAAATAATCTTAAAATAAGGTAAAAATTGAAATTACTAAAGTTCACGAGTAGTATCTCTGATGTATAGCCACCCCCGAGTCCTCCACGGCTCCCAATCCTCTATCACTGGGAATTACCTGAAACATTTAATAAAAAGAGGGGGTGAGTTTACGAAAACTCAGTGTGTAATTCCCCTTACGAACAAAATCTGTAAGAATATGCATCAAAATAATTCGGGCCCAAGCCCATTAAAGTAATGGTGGCAATTGGGCATTAGCCCAAAATAGCCTCGGTTGGGCCTTAACCTAAGTCAAATGTCACATGTCATACATATAAATCGGGGCCTAAGCCCATCTCAGTAATATAATCCAGATATGCAATGCGTTAATGCCCATACCAACCCTGCACTCCATCTCCAGTCCAACCCTACACTCCTGTGGGGATTTAATCGACCCACCCATCCCTACACTCCGTATGTAACACCGGTTACGGCACTAACATTATCGGTGCAGCATGGCTGCTCGGTGGCTAAAAAGCCTTCAGTAGCGGTATTATAATTGGCACAAAGCCATCAGTGACTGTATTATATTTGGCACATAGCCATCAGCGACGGTAATATAATCGGCACACAGCCTTGGGTAAATATGATCGACACAGAGTCATCGATATATAAGTTAGGTACATAGCCACAGTAAATACGATTGGCACAAAGCCATAATATCGGCATAGAGCCTTCGGTATTGGCACAAAGCCCATAATTACGGCACGAAGCCATATTAATGGCACACGACCCTCGATAACATTATCGTTGCGGCATGGTCGCTCGGTGGCTAAAAAGCTGCGCGGTGGCTATAAAGCCTTCTGGTGGATCCACAGTCGTCAAGCGACCATGCAATCCTATTAGCACTTCTTCCGTATTAATAATCCCAACCCCATGCAATATGTCGTGTATGTCATGCTCAATCATTACACGTGCATGCAAAATGGCCATGCTCAGTAACAATTATTTAAACATGTAATAAAAGCATATCAGTCATACAACCACAGCCAAGTTAGTCCACTCATTGCACAAGTCGATCATATACCTACAAGGGCAAATCAGTCATTTTACCCTATAAGGGTATTTCGGTAATTCTACCCTACAGGGGTAGTTCGATAATTCTACTCATAACCAATCCATGTATGCAACACATCTCAAACATAATCAATCATACAATTAACACATACAACGCTAGTACTACCCCGAGGGTACAACGGTCATTTTGTCATTTTAGGGTAAAACGGTAATTTTGCAAACCGAGGGCATTTCAAAAATTTTGCAAATCGGGCGTATTTCGCTAATTTCGCAAACCGGGGGTATTTCGATAATTTCACAAACTGGGGGTATTTCGGTAATTTCGCTAATCGGGGGTATTTTGGTAATTTCACAAATCGGGGTATTTCAGTACTTTTGCAAACCGGGGTATTTTAGTAATTTCACAAATCGAGGGTATTTCTATAATTTTGCAAATCAGGGGTATTTCGATAATTTTACAAACTGAGGGTATTTTGATAATTTCACAAATCGGGGGTATTTCGATAATTTTACAAATCAGGGGTATTTCGGTAATTTTGTAAACTAAGGGTATTTCAGTAATTTTGTAAACTAAGGGTATTTTAGTAATTTTGTAAACCAATGGTATTTTAGTAATTTTGTAAACCAAGGGTATTTTAGTAATTTTGTAAACCAAAGGTATTTCATAATTCAAGACTGCAATGGCCTTTCCAAAGGCCTAATGTCGCCTCGAGCGACTCAACTACCATTTCCGGTCGTACCGAACTATTGGGCCTAAAACCCAATTTCGGCCCATTCGGGCCTACACGCTCGTGTGGCCCACCTAAGACAAATCTAGCCACGTATATGAGATTCACCTAGTCTAGTTCACTATATACTACACCATCATACATTTTATTCAATTGGGCCCACTTCGGCCCATCGTGGCCCAAGCAGCCTCAACCCATAAGAATACTACTGATGGCCTCAACTATCGCGTCGAAGCCCCACACGAGCGTTCGCACGCTCGTGTGGCTACTATTACCGTGACCGGCACTTCGGCATTTGCCGCTCTACAACTAGAGTAGAGAGAGTTACACACCTAATAGGAATCTGGTGCTAATCCGCGCTCCGACCACTCCCGTGCCAAAATGCCCTCTAAGGTATCCTTCCTCCTATCATAGAATGCTCTATATATAGCTAGCTTCTCACCTTCCTTCTTTGTATCTTTCCGATGTGGGATCTCTCCGTCAGTAGAGTTTAAATCCAACTCAAACTCTTGCCGTCCAATTCGCAAAATAAATAGTCCCTTGCTTTTCATGAGATTCGAACTCAGGCTCCCTTGTAACATAATCCACGCTGCTAGCCACTAAGTCACAAGCTCCTCTTGTGTCTTAAACCATGCGCAACTAAATATAAATCTATAGTCAAATTCTAAAGTCCATTTAAAAAGAAAACCAAAATGCAAGAGCCAAGACTTGAACCTTGGACCTCCTTCCTTCCCTGTGGCGTCACTCCCTTGCATCTAAGTGGCGTCACTTTGCCACTACACCACACCTCCACTTGTGTCATTTTTCTCCACATTTTATTCTTAAAGCCTACCTACCAGCTCCCATGTTTTTTTTTCACCTAAAACCAAAATTTCCCTAAAGCCAAAGTTTGAACCCGGGACTTCATAGAAGCCCCCTAACCTTTCAAAATCCCTCGCCTACTAGATCCAACTTGCACTAAAGCCGTTCTCTTATTCTCAAAAATTTTAAACGCTCCTGCGCCTAAGGCCCATTGGGCCCAATCCTACTAGGCCCAACTTTGGGATGTTACAGTGTAATAACATGCAAAGGATCTAATTAGTAACGTCGCAACATCGAAACGTGAAACACGTCATGAATCTTTTCCAATTCAGATGGCAAAGCCAATCGATAGGATACCGGTCCTATCCTCTCGGTGATCTCATACGGTCCGATAAAACGCGGACTCAATTTGCCTTTCCGTCTAAATCTGAGAACTTTCTTCCATGGTGACACTTTTAAGAAAACCTTGTCACCAACTTGAAACTCGATCTCTTTCCGTTTCAAGTCCGAATAGGACTTTTGTCTATCCGAGGTAGCTTTTAAATAATCACAGATTATTTTTACCTTCTCTTCGGTTTCTCTAACCAAATCGACCTCGTGAATCTAATTTTCCTTGAGTTCAGTCCAATACAAAGGCGTTCGGCACTTACACCCATACAAAGCCTCATAAGGCACCATTTTTAGACTCGACTGAAAACTCTTATTATAGGCAAACTCTATCAATGGTAAGTACTTTTCCCAACTACCTTGAAATTTGAGAACACAACACCGGAGCATATCCTCAAGTATCTGTATTAATCTCTCTGACTGTCCGTCTGTTTGCAGGTGAAAAGCCGTACTAAAACTCAACTTTGTGCCCAAAGCTTCTTGTAACTTTTTCCAAAACCAGGATGTGAATCTCGGATCTCTATCCGATATAATAGACAAGAGCACTCCATGAAGCCTTACAATCTCAGAAACATACAAGTTTGCCAACTTATCAAGTGAATAATCAACACGTACCGGTATGAAGTGGGCTGACTTCGTGAGTCTATCTACCACCACCAATACGACATCTTTCTTGCTCGGTGCCAACGGAAAACCCGTCACAAAGTCTATGGTAACACGGTCCCATTTCCACTCGGGTACCATAATAGGCTAAAGTAGACCCGAGGGTACTTGGTGTTCAGCCTTCACTTGTTGGCAAATTAAGCATCTCGATACAAACTCAGAATATCTTTCTTCATACTCAGCCACCAATACCATTTCTTCAAATCATTATACATTTTTGTACTGCCCGGATGTACCGATAGACATCCGCTATTGCCTCGTGTAAAATCTTCCGAATAAGCTCATCGTTTCTCGATAGACAGACTCTATCTCTGAACATCAAACATCCATCAGAAATTATCCGGAAGTCAGACTCAACTCCCGACTAACACTGAACTCTTTTGGCTTTCAAGTCGCTGTCCTCTTTCTGAGCCTCATAAATATCTTGAAGGAACATTGGTCTAGCCCTCAACTCGGCTAGAATGGAACCATCATCCGACAAAGTCACTAGTGTATTCATAGCCCTCAATGCAAATAAAGACTTTCTACTCAAGGCATCGACGACTACATTCGCCTTCCCCGGGTGGTAGTCAATGACTAGCTCATAGTCCTTTTATCAGCTCTAACCATCTTGGTTTCCTTAAATTCAATTCTTTATGAGTCATCAAGTACTTTAGGCTCTTATGATCGGTGAATATCTGACATCTTTCACCATACAAATGGTGTCTCAATATCTTCAAAGCAAACACAATAGTAGCCAATTCTAAATCATGTGTCGGGTAGTTCTTCTCATGAGGCTTCAACTGTCTAGAGGCATATGCTATCACCTTGCCTTCTTGCATAAGCACACAGCCCAATCCATTCAAGGATGCATCAGTAGATTACAAATTCTTTTCTGGTTCAGTTGCACTAGAACTGAGCCTCGATCAACAATGCCTTTAATTTCTCGAAACTCATTGGTATTTCTCTGTCCATTCGAACTTTACATCTTTCGTAATAGCCTCGTCATCGAGTGGCTATCATAGAAAATCCCTTGACAAATCGTCTGTAATAATAGCCACTAGGCCTGTAAAACTTCTAACCTCTGAAACATTTCTTGGCAGTTTCCAATCAACAATAGCTGAAATCTTGCTTGGGTCTACTCGAATTCCATCTCTTGAGATAATATGCCCCCAAAATCCAACCTCTTTGAGCCAAAACTCACTCTTGCTAAACTTGGCATAAAACTGATTATCTCGTAAAATCTGTAAAACTGTCCTTAAGTGCTTGGCATGCTCATTCTCATCACGAGAATATATCAGTATATCATCAATAAAAACCACAACAAACTTATCCAAGTATGGTCGAAATATACGGTTCATTAAGTCCATAAACATGGCAAGGGAATTTGTTAAACCGAAAGGCATGACTAAAAATTCATAGTTCCCATACCTTGTCCAAAATGCGGTTTTTGGCACATATGAGTCTTTGACCCTCAATTGGTAATAACTGGACCTCAAGTCTATCTTGGAAAACACAGTGGCTCCCTTCAATTGATCAAACAAATCGTCGATCATTGGCAATGGATACTTATTCTTCACAGTAACCTTATTAAGCTGCCGGTAATCTATACATAAACTCAAGGAACCATCTTTCTTTTTCACAAATAGCACTGGAGCACCCCATGGGGAATAACTCGATCTAGCAAAACCTTTTTCTGTCAACTCTTGCAACTGTGCCTTTAATTCCTTCAACTCAGTTGGGGCCATTTTGTATGGAGCAATCGATATAGGTGTAGTTCCAGAGGCTAATTCGATGCCAAATTCGATTTCTCTAACCGGAGGCAACCCTGGCAACTCTTCTGGGAATACATCTGGATACTCACATACTACCGGTACTGATTCAATTCTTAACTTAGTTTCTTTGGCATTCATCACAAAGGCAAGATATGCTTTATATCCCTTTCTTACATATTTCTGGGCAGACATATGAGAGATCACTACATGCAGTCTGTCTTGTTCATCTGATTCAACACGAAGGGTGTCCCCGTTTTAACATCTCTATTCAATGTATTTCTTTCCACAATTTATTGTCACATCATGAGCGGTTAACCAGTCAATACCAAGAATTATATCGAATTCATCAAATGGCAATAGCATGAGATTGGCCTTAAAATAATGACCTCTAATCATCAATGGGAAATCTTTGCATACCTTATCAACTAATACACTTTTGCCTAAAGGATTGGACACTTTTATCACAAACTCTGTAGACTCTACGGGCATGCTCATACTAGATACTAATTTCATGCAAATATATGAGTGGGTAGATCCTGGATCAATTAAAGCAACAACATCAGTATCATGGAGAGAAAATGTACCCGTAATTACATCAGGGGATGACGCCTCTTCGCGAGCGCGAATGGCATAAGTCTTTGCAGGCGCTCTACCCTCAGATCTTGCCGCCTACTCTCTGGGTGCACTCTTACTACTCGTTCCACTTCCCGGGTTTCTCTGTTGTCTCCCTTAAGTAGTACTTCCTGATCTGGCACTCTAAATTTTCTCTCTTTTCAACCATCTCAGGGTATTCTCTAATGAAATGATCTTGAGAACCACAATTAAAACAGGCTTTCTCGTGGGCTCGGCACTCACCGGGATGTCATCTGCCGCACTGTAGACATTCCAGTCTATTTGGTCATGTGTTCCCAACGCTGGCAACTGAAGTAGTCTGAGCTTTAATACCCGAGTACTGTTTACTCTTACTTCTGTTTGAAAACCCGACTGAGGTAGCTATTCGGGTAGGGAAGTCTCTCAACTTCTTAGACGATGACTAAAATGACTTATTCAATTGTCTTTTTATTGAGTCACGGGACTCCATCTCAGCTTTCCTTTTCTCTTTCACCAATTCCTCGGCTTTACAAGCCCGACTCACTAGCACAACAAATTCCTTCAACTCAAGGACACCTCTTACACATGATGGCTTCAAAGGACACACACTTCCGAGCGTACTTGCTGAGTCTTACAAATTCATGCTCATATTCTGTTTGAAGCACCCCAAACCTGGCCCACGAACCCTGACCGGATCTGGTATGTTCCTGGAGAAAAACAGTTCAAAACTTGTTTGTTTCTTGGAAAACTTTGGGTGATTTAGGAGAAAAATTTGGATTGGGTTCAAATTGAAAACATCGTTATTCTCGAAGATTAGGCTTTAGTAAGACTTTATTGTTATATTTCAAAACCATAAGTTAAAGGAAAAAGTCGAGTTTTTAGAGTTTACTATTTAAATTGAAAATCATTTGTGTTAGGTGTTAAAACATTTAAAGATTTATTTTTAAGAAAAGTTGCTTACCTTTAAATTGATAAAAATTGTATCATAATAAAATAAATAAAATGCATGCATAATCAGTTTATAGCTATGGCCTTATTACATTAAAACAAAACCCGAATAAATCCAAAATACTTAGAAATAAAAAGTCCAAAATTAAAATAAAGTCCGAGTTGAACATGGCCACCACTAAGCTCCTGCCGACCCTGGTCCAAGATTCTTGAGTGTCACTGAAAAATATCCCACAACGGGTGAGTCAAACAGACTCGGTGTGTATAACCAACACTAAGTCCCAACGATTCGGGCATATCATATCATATCATACGTATATATAACGATTAGAAATAATGATGCAAACCCAGAACCCATACCTAGATAACCATCCGCTACACATCACCCGTACCAACCATCACACCGGGGACTACTAAGTCGACCCTCAATCCGCTACACATCATCGGCGAGGCGATCACTGCACGACTTGCTCATCGCCCTTATAAATTTTGTGGCATAGCCACGGACATTATTTTGTGACATAAGTCACCACATTCGATTTCGTGACATGAGTCACCATATTCGAATATTGTGGTATAAACCACTAGATCACTTCCCTTTCCATATAACCCATATGCCCCATGTCACATGTAATATGCAATATCATGCCTTATGCCTTATTCCACATTCTTATCGATTTTCACATATGTACCATATTCCAACTATTCATATCATAATATTATTCATATCATTTATTAACATAATGTTAAGGTTACTTACCTGAGTACTTTGTACCATCACATAGTACCTTTGCCCACTTTTCACATTATTATAAACACATATATTAAATTGATGCCATAAATCTATTAAGAGTTAGTGTGGGGTACACACCTGGTTTACTTAATGCTTTCACTGAAATCCCGCAAATCCCGATCTAACACTCTAGATCCTTAGTTCCTATATTCGGCCAACACTTAATACTTTTAGTAAAAAGCCATTCGGCTAAACAATCAAATCCCAAAGGATTATTGCAATCAAAATCCTTACCTTGCTGCCGATTTGATTACTAATCAAATCCCGAAACTCTGTGACACTCCTTCCTTGCAATCAGCCAATACTAGATCACCGGACTTGGTTAGTTTCGGCTTCTAAATAACTAAGAAACATATTTGAATCACTAAATATAGACTTGGCCGAATGTTCAGGTTCACTTACCTTGCGAATCTTAAATCCCGAAATTGCTACTTGCTCTTGGCGATGTCGAGATCCCTATAGGTATATGTTAGATTCGGTTCTGACACTTAATCTCAATAAATGGCCCTTGGCCGAATACATACTGCTTACCTTGAGAACCTCAAATCCAGAAAGAACACCTTTACTCTGGTTACAACCAAAAGAAACACATTAATATGGCCTTAAGCATATTCGGCCATCCTTAGAAATCAAGGCCTACCCTTGATTTCGGCTCACCAAATAAGAAAAGATAAAACCGATTGCTAAGAGGAATACTTACCACCAACGTTTGCTTGAAGAGACTAAAAGAGAAAAGATTTCGGCTAACTCTTTCGGCTTTTAAAACTTGCGACAAAGAGGAGAGAATAAGGCCTTCTGAAGATTCGGCTATGGCTCCCAAATGATGATGCAATATTCGACTATCAAAAGAACAGGTATGGAGTTGAAGTTATAAGAAAGAAAAGGAGAATGGAATAGGCTTAGGAGAATTCGGAAATGGCTATCAAATGGAAAAGAGAGGCATTTTTGGTGTGATTCGTATGTGGAAAAGAAAAGGTGAGAATTCAGAGGAGAACAAAGCTAAATTTTGGCTAAAGAAAATGGCCAAAGAGACACTTTGATAGCTTTAAGATTTCGGCACCAAGCCTTCCTCCAACCGAATGTTTCTAACTCCTTACTCCTCTCATACATTCGGCCAACACACAAACTCTAGCTCCTCCTTGCTTTTCTCCTATTTTATCTCTTCTTCATCTATGCAAAATAATTAAAATAATTCAACATTTATCCTCTATCTTAGCCGAATTTTAAAAGGAGCCTTAAACTCATCCCTTAGTGCCCCATTGCCGTCCACTACTACTCAATCTTGCAGCAAAATAAAACTCTTTTATTTGCTTCCCTTGCAGCTCGAACCTAGCCCCTTGCCCACTGTATATGGCGTCACTTACCAGAGCTTTAAGTGGCGCCTTCATGCCACTTTACCAAGGCACTTTTTGTGTCTAATTTCCCCTACTATTTCTCTTAAGGCCTCTTTTGTTCAATTCCCCTTCAATACTTAAAATTTAATATTTTCTAAGGCATTCACCTACACTCTAAAGTTCTCAAAATTCATAAAAACACATTCAAAACACACATAGGCATACTAGAACATTCAATTTAGCAAAAATGCACAAGCCCTAAATCCCGGATATTACAGTTCTACCCCCCTTAAAAATAATTTCGACCTCGAAATTACCTGGCTAAAATAAGTGAGGGTATTGCTGTCGCATTGCTTCTTCCAGCTCCCAAAAAGCTTCTTCCGATCCATGATTACGCCATAACACTTTGACTAAAGGAACTGATTTCCTTCGTAATACCTTCACATCTCGTTCCAAGATCTGGATTGGCTCCTCCTCGTAGGACCAATCTGGCCTTAGCTCCACCTCTTCAACCGGCACTACATAAGATGGATCCGATCGGTAACGACGTAGCATAGAAACATGGAACACATCGTGCATCCGCTTCAACTCGAGGCAACTCTAAGCGGGTATGCCATCGGTCCAACCCGCTTCAATACCCGATAAGGTCCTATAAATCTGGGACTTAACTTCCCTTTGCGACCAAATCTCATCACCTTCTTCCAAGGCGAAAACTTAAGAAACACTCAATCTCCCACAGCAAATTCTATTTCCTTTCTCTTAAGATCCGCATACAACTTCTGCCTGTCAGATGCCTCCTTTAATCGTGCCCGAATTAACTTAGCCTTTTCTTCGGATTCTGCCAAACTTGACGTTCTCCTAATTCTGTCCAACACGTAGGAGTGCGACACTTCCGTCCATACTGACGCTTCATACGGTTGCCATCCGAATCTCGGCTTGATAGCCATTATTATATGCAAATTCCGCTAAAGGCAAGTATTCTTCCCAACTTCCTCTAAAGTCTATTACACGACCTCTCAACATATCTTCCAACACTTGGATCACTCGCTCGGTTGACCGTCCGATCGTGGATGAAATGCCGCATCGAAGTCTAATTCGGTGCCCAAAGCTTGATGTAGTGCTTTCCGGGCCGAGGCGTAAACCTTGGATCCCTATCTCGAGATAATCGACATTGGCACTCCATGCAACCTCACAATTTCGCCACATATAACCGCCAACCACGTAAAGAATAGTCAACCCGTCTTCAGGTAAGAAATGCGCGGACTTTGTCAATCGATCCACTATCACCCACACTGAGTCCTTCTTAGTAGGCGTAAGGGGAAGCCCACTAACGAAGTCCATGGTGATTCTCTCCCACTTCCACTGCGGAATCTTTATCGGCTGAAGCAATCCTGACGGAACATGGTGTTCAGCCTTAACTTGCTGACACGTTAAGCACTTTCCTACAAACTCAGTAACTTCCCTCTTAAGACCAGGCCACTAGAACTATTCCCTTAGATCTCGGTACATCTTACTACCTCCAGGATGCATAGCATAAGGGCTACTATGCGATTCCTGAAGAATTCTCCGTCTTAACTCCTTATCCTTAGGCATACAGACCTTACCCTTGAAACACAATACTCCATCGCTGTTAACTCCATAATCCTCTAACTCCCCACTCTCTTTTGTCGCAACTTAACACTTAGATCATCATCACGCAAACGACTCTCTTTCACCTCCTCCAACCATGCTCGACTTAACTTGCAATTCGCGCGCCAAACTTCCGAGTGCCATCATACAAGCTCGGATGTGCAACCATCGCCCTCAGATCCGACACTACTTTTCGACTTAGGGCATCTGCTACTACATTCGCCTTGCCCGGATGATACTCTATAGAACAATCGTAGTCTTTAAATAACTCCACCCACCTTCATTGTCTCGGGTTTAGCTCTTTTCTCGAGTCAACAGATACTTAAGGCTCTTGTGGTGCAGTAAAATCAACGGCTTTTCTCCATATAAATAGTGCCTTCATACCTTAAGAGAAAAGACCACCGCCGCCAATTCCAAGTCATGCGTCGGGTAGTTAACCTCATGTGGCCTTAATTGTCTAGACGCATAAGCAACTACTTTCCCGTCTTGCATCAAAACACATCCTAATCCTGTGTGGGAAGCATCACAGTACACCACAAAATCCTTCCTGCCTCAGTTTGAATCAAGACTGAGCTTGATCAAGACCCTCTTAAGCTTCTCAAAGCTCTCCTGTTGCCTATCTGTCCATCGAAGGTACCTCCTTTCTCAACAATTTTGTCAAAGGAGCAACTATTGATGAGAACCCTTCCACGAATCAGTATGTAGTAGCTTTGCCAATCCCAAGAAATCATGAACCTCTGTCCAACTTAGGTGGTTTCCAATCCAAAGATCGCTTCGATCTTCCTAGGATCCACCCTTATTCCTTCTGCAGACACTACATGCCCTAAGAATGCGACCTCCTTCAGCCAAAATTCACACTTGCTGAATTTGGCATAGAGCTTCTTCTCCCTTAACACTTGCAACACTGTCCGAAGATGCTCGTCATGTTCCTCCTCCGACTTAGAATACACTAGGATGTCATCTATGAACACAATGATGAATCGATCCAAGTAGGGTTGAAAAACTTGGTTCATCATGTCCATGAACGCGGCTGGGGCGTTCGTCAATCCGAACGGCATTACTACGAACTCAAAATGCCTGTATCTTGTCCGGAAAGCTGTCTTATGGATATCCGCTTCCTTCACCTTAAGCTGATGATACCCAGACCTTAGATCTATCTTCGAAAACACTGCGGCTCCCTTAAGCTGATCGAACAAGTCGTCTATCCTTGGCAACGGGTACTTGTTCTTGATGGTCAGCTTATTCAACTGACGGTAATCTATGAACATACGCATAGTCCCATCCTTCTTCTTCACAAACAAGACCGGTGCTCCCCATGGAGACACACTGGGTCAAATGAATCCACAATCCAGCAACTCCTGGATTTGAGCCTTGAGCTCCACCAATTCCTTTGGTGCCATTTTATACGGAGCGATAGATACTGGTGCCGTTCCAGGCAGTAAGTCAATTCCAAACTCCACCTCCCTATCAGGGGGTATTCCAAGTAACTCCTCCGGGAAAACATCCACAAATTCCCTTACGGTTCTAACTCCACTAACTCCTTCTTCTTTTGCATCCAACGCACTAACGAAAGCCAAGAATGCCTTGCACCCTTCCGAACCATCTTATCGACCTTTAATGCGAAACTATGTTAGACAAGTAGTTTCTTCTTTCTCCTATCATAATTATCTCCTCATCCTCCGTGGTCCTTAACTCCATTCGCTTAGTTTGCGCAATCCAATTTAGCCTGATGTTCCACTAGCCAATCCATGCCAAGTATGAGATCAAATTCTCCGAAAGGTAGTTCCATCAAGTCGGCAGGGAATATCACTCCCTAAATCTCTAGAGGTACACTCAAAATATCTTATTCACCACTACAGCTTTGACCTAACTGGGCTTACTACAGTCATCTCCCTATTAGACAGTTCAGAGGCTATGCCTAGAGTTTCAACTACTCTACATGCAACATACGAGTGGGTCGAGCTAACATCAATTAAAGCAAAATAAGGCTTATCAGCTATAAGGAACATACCGGTTATGACGTCCGGTGCGTCTCCATCCTCCCTCCGGCGAACTGCATACACCAGACCCAGCTGTCTTGCCTCTGTGTTACCAACACCTCTGCCCGGTGTTCCACGTCCTCTTCCAGCACCATTACCTCTGCCAATCGGACCACGACCCCGCTGAGGCTGCTGTCCACCTCTTCCAGCCTGATTGAAACTCTGACCTGTTGGTCGGGCCTCATCTATTTTTATAGGACAGTCCTTAATCATGTGTTCCTTGGACCCACACTTAAAACATCCCCCTGTCTTCTTCCAACACTCTCCTAGGTGCCTCTTCCCACACTGATCACAAGTACGATACTGCCCTCATATAGTAACCTGCTGACCTCGCGGCCCATCAACTCTAGGCCTCTTTTGAACATTCCCAGATGACCCTGATGACCCAAAACCTCTCTTGTGCCTATTCCGTTCAGTATTTTGTCTCACAGAGTCCTTAATCCCTTCGGCTACCTTAGCCTTTTCCACCAACACGGTAAACTCTCGCTCCTGCTGTGGAGCTATCAACAATCTTAGGTCATCCCCCAGTCCGTCCTCAAACCGGACACATCGCTCATGCTCCGTAGCCACGATACCTCGAGCATACCAGCTCAACCTTAAGAATTTAGCCTCGTACTCCGCTACGAACTTGTTCCGTTAAACCAGCCCCAGAAATGCCTTCATCTGAGCATCAATATAACTAGTTCCAACATACTTCTTCTCATATGCCGCCTTAACATACTCCCAAGTGAGATCCTCAGCTGTAGCACCATCCCGAACTGTGAGCCACCACTGATATGCCTCATCGCGAAGTAGCGACACCATTCCTTCTTCACTTCTCTTCATCGATCGATCCAAATCATCCATAATTCACTCTGTCGCTTCCAACCAATACTCAGCCGTACTGGGTGCCACACCAGATACGCCACGGAATACTTCAGCTCCATTGGCTCGGAATCGCTCGGGTACAAATTTCTGAGCTCCCATACCTCCACCTGCTCCAGCCACCATCTCAAGAACTTCGCAAAGATCGCTGCGATCTTCGCATCACCCCGTCGCGATCTTGCGCCAACACCAACAGCTGGTGGTGGGGGTGGTGGTACCTCATTTTCGGACCCTTGTCCAGACCTAACGGGTTTCGATACGGTCATTCTGCCTCTACCACGTCCTCGTACATTACGACCACGTCCCCTAGAACTCATTTCTACGATCGTACTTTAATCTGATTTAAGGAATTTTATGCATTAGTATTTTGTTCCACTAATTATCCACGAACAAGTTTTATGTAAGGAAGTTTAGTAGTAGTTCTTTCGATCATTTCAGAGTTTTGTTTCAAGTCTTCTATCCTAGTTCAGAGAAAGATGCACATTCATTCAGTAGTATCTACTACACATATTCATCACTTGTACATTTTTGTCCGTTTCAATCCCAGGGGTATTTGGGTAATTTTTAAAACTAAGATTTATAAAACAATATAGCAGGTCCCTTTCGGGTTTTAATTATTGAGTTTAGCCTGTGAATGAGTCCTCTTGGTTAGGGTGAACCGTTATTATGCACCAGTAGGATCCGAAATAAAGAGGAGGTGAGTCACTAGGGCGCTTAAATACTGTGCTCTTCCCGAATCAAATCCTGAGACATGCGCACAATGGTTGCCACACCCTAACTCGACGACTTAGTCATAGGTTTGTTTAGTTAGGCCTTAAATTTTATGTAGTTCTTGTATTGGGGTAAACTAATCCTAGGGTTCCATAACTTAATATACTAATCTACGTTCCCGTTATACCCATATACCAATCATACATTAATTCACACAACGGTTAGGGGTACTTACCTGGTGGACTTCGGGTCGGAGACTTAGGTGCCATGCCAGAAAACCTGCTTATTTCACAAAATTTTCACAAAACTTATTTGGGCTCGTTTTTTAAAATGTTATGGGCTTTAAACCCAAGGCCGAGAGTTTAAAGCTGGGCTCTGATACCAAACTGAAACACCCCAAACCCGGCCCACGAACTCTGACCGGATCTGGTATGTTCCTGGAGTAAAACAGTTCAAAACTTATTTGTTTCTTGGAAAACTTTGGGTGATTTAGGAGAAAAATTTTGATTGGGTTCAAATTAAAAACAACGTTATTCTCTAAGATTAGGCTTTAGTAAGACTTTATTGTTATATTTCAAAACCATAAGTTAAAGGAAAAAGTCGAGTTTTTAGAGTTTACTATTTAAATTGAAAATCATTTGCCATGAATTTTGTTAGCATCTTTTCAATGTTCGACTCATCTTCCTGTTGGTGAGGTGGTTGTTGAAAATCTGGAGGAAGTTCCAATCCTTGGCTATTTCGATCATCCCAAGAGAAATTGGGATGGTACCTCCAACCTGCATTATAAGTGTCATTATAAAAATTATTTTGTGGTCTAGAATAGTTACCCGTATAGTGAGCTTGCTCGTTTTCCATGCCATATCCGTAGGGTGGGTACTCGGATTCGCCACGCCTCCTAGATTCGAGTCATATTGCATTTACGGTGTACTGCGAGAGACTATACAAACCATCCATCTTTTCATTCATCATCTCTAGGTGTTAGATAACCTAGTGACCACGTCGAGGTTGAAGACATCGGCGGCTTTTGTTGGCGTTGTCCTCATAACTTGCCACTGATAGTTATTTAGTGCCATCTCCTCTATAAACTAAAATTACCTATCAAAGCAAATAAAAGGAAAATTAGCAAAGTAAAAAAAATGAAAAAAATAAATTGCAATAAAAAAAATTGGCTAAAGTAATAAAAATTAAGCTTTCTTAATATTTTAGTTCCCTGGCAACGGCGCCAAAAACTTGTTCGCTGTGAATCAGAGCTTCAAAATTTATAAAAAGAACGATCGAACCTGGAACTAACTCTGACAACGATTAAAGGCAAGTGTACCTATCGAACAGTAGTATAGCTTAGGCAAGACCGGATTATCGAACCCAAAGGAACTAAAAGTACTAATACTAACTTTCTTTTTATTATTTAACCTAAAATAAGTGAAGTTGCTTTTAATCTAAAATTAACGAACTACTAAGCTAAGGACACAAAGACGAAAAAAGACTAAAATTGGGGAGATAACTTTTACAAAAACTCAGTTGATTTAGATGATACCCTCAAGAAGAATCCACCTAGACTTCACTTGTTATCTATCACTGAACCATATGATTTTATTTACTTAGTTTGATACGTAAGACTCCCTAACGTATATTAAACCCTCTCTCGAGGAGAATAACGCCTAACCCTAGGTTAATTAGTGGAACTCTCATTCTCTTATAATAACCCCCTAGAATAGCAGTAAATCGATCTATGGACTCCCATATTAGGTTTCACCCTAATCCGGCAAAATCTCGTCACCCTATCTCTAGGCGTGCGATCAACTCCACTTAATTATGCTAGATCTACTCTTAGGCGGGTCTATTCCTCCTCCACCTAAGCACATTAAATTTGGATAAAGCTCACATAATTAAGAACAAACTAAGTATTTATCATATAATTTAGAAAATAATAACAAGATTCATCATAGGTTTCATCCCCTTCAGGTATCTGAAGGATTTAGTTCATAACTAAATAAAAAAACATATCAAGAGAAAAGATAAAACAAAACATAAGAAATCCCTAAAACTCCCTGAAGGAATTGAAGGAGAGATCCGCCGTCTTAAGTAGAATCCCGGCTTCTTGAGATGGATCAACTGGCTACCTTCGAGTGATTCACACAACTGTGACTTTTTCGGCTTGGCTCCTTGGCCTAGCTCACCGCCCCGACAAAAGCCCTGGCAGAAGGCTTCTACCGAACTCCCCAATTAAGTTGCCCCCTAGGGTGTTTATATAGGCTTTGAGATGTGTTACTTGGCCTCCAAGTATCCTAATTTGAGTGCAATTCCTAATTGGGGGTTTAATTAGACTTTGGAGTGTGTTTCTTTGCCTCCAAGCATCCAAATCCGAGTAAAACTCCTCTTGGCATGCGCGAGACACGCCCATGTCACACGCCCGCAGAATCGTGGCCGGCCGTGTGGACTTCATTAATGAGGCACGGCCGTGTAAATCGTGGTCCAGCCGTGTTCGAGATCTTTAAGGAGGCACGCGGCGCGTGTGATCTTTGGTCCAGTAGTGTCGATTTCATGCTTTGGCCCATTTGTCCCGTTTTAAGCCCTGTTTTGCGTTCTTTTCATCCCACGTGTTTTCCGAGTATATATCATGAAAAGAAAGGATTAAGAGCACCTTTTTACATAAAATAAGGGATAATTCATCCAAAAGCATACTAAATATGGGATTAAAATATGTTACTTTTACGGTTTATCACCAATCTTCAACCTTTACGAGCTTACGAGCATTATAATACAGAGGAAAATAAAACAGAGTTAGCATTTCAAATGCTTAGTAAGTTTGTATAATAGGAATTTAACTTACCACATATTTGCATTTAAAATAAGCATACAAAAATGCATCCAAGCAATTTGGCTAATAGCCTAAAACACAACTTCACCAATCATGTTAGTCACGTAATTCACATAATACCAAGAACATGGATGAGATCATCATTTAATGACTTTCATATACATATGCTTTCCATATCATTATTCCATATTACATGTATATTTCCATGACAAATCATTTAAGTTCAGTTTAGCCATGTCAAAACTTTACATGTTGAATTTATTTGAAATATCAATGGATACACTCATGTAGTACACTTTAGTGTACAAAACTAAAATCCATCAATTCATATCCAGGGGTACCCAATTAGGGCACATAATCAGGAAGCACTCTCTCGAGCCATGTAACAGGTTGCTCATGTGAGCCATATATCAGGAAGTTTATCCGGGCTAAACAGGAAACTCGTAAGAGTTTAAATCAGGAAGCTCATTGAGCTTAACATGTAACTTCGAAGAGTTATTATTAGGGAGCTCCAGATAGCATAACAGGGAATTCAAGCGAGCCATTTCAGGAAGCTCTTAAGAGCCTATATCAGGACGCTCACGAAGAGTTGCGTTTGTGTCCATAAAAAATGCTGGATCACAACCGATCGAATCATGTAATAGGACTCTCACAAAGAGCTGCGGTAGTGTGCAACACATGCAGGTTCACTATCGATCAGGATGCTTGTAGGAACTATATAATAAGAATACTCGAGAGGGCTTTTAGCAGGATGCTCATCTGAGCTATAATATCTACAACATATGCAGGATTATAATTAATACGAGAAAATACTGTATCCATCGCATTTCATTATTCAAGCGGGACTTAACATTTTCCGGACATGATCAGACATGTGATTATTTCATATATTTATAACATTTTTTTAGTTCATATAATCACATACCACACTCAATTCAAGCATAAGAATAAAGACAATTTAGTTACACGAACTTACCTTGACACTTGTTCGTGTAGGTAAATCTACTAATCTGTCACATTTTCTTTTCCTCGATCTAACTCTTTATTTGATATTTCTGGATCTATATAAATGAATTTAACATCAATTTAATCCAGTTCATATTCAATTGAACTCAATTCACTTCCTAGGCAAAATTACCATTTTACCCCTATACTTTTCATAAATGACAATTTTGTCCCTAGGCTCGGAAAATAAAATTCATGCAATTTAATCCTTATTCCAAGCCTAGCCGATTTTTACATATAACATTTACAGCACATATATTTCATAAAAATAAAAAATTTTCCATGAATTTTACATTTTTACAATTTAGTCCCTAAATCAAAATTTCATGAAAATTTACTTTACAAAAGTTGTTTATCTATCAACAACCTTTCATTTTCTACCATAAATTTCAAATTTTCAGCGTATTCATCCATGGCAAACTTTTAATACTTTGATAACTTTACAAATTAATCCCAAAAAATAGGTAGATTAGGTTACTACGATCTCAGAAATATAAAAATTACTAAAAACGGGACAAGAATACTTACCCAATTAAGCCAAGAAAGCTTTCTTTCCCTTTCCTAGGGTTTCCATATTTTTTTTTGGGGGGAAGAAGATGATAATAATATGATATTTCTATTTAATTTATTTATCATCCATTAATTTTTGCACTTTTCAATTTAGTCCTTTTCTTTTTATAATTTTCCGTGGATGATTCGTCAAAAATATCTACTAACTATTTCTTAATGGTCTAATTACCATATAAGGATCTCCAGTTTTGAATTCCATAGCTATTTAATCCTTCTAGCTACTAGAATTCAACTTTTGCATTTTATGCAATTTGGTCTTTTTCATAATTAAACATGAAATCGATAAAATTTTCTAATCAAAATTTTCATACGTCTTTCCTATCATAATGCAGATCATGCAATAATATTAAAATAAATTTTCTTTATGACTCGATTTTGTGGTTTCGAAACCACTATTTTGATTTCACTGAAAACAGATTGTTACAACTCTCCCTCCTTAAAATTTTTTGTCCTCGAAAATCTTATCAGTAAAGAGGTTCGGGTATTGCTTCCTCATGGTATCCTCCGGTTCCCAGGTAGCTTCTTCAATCCCATGTCGTTGCCAAAGAACTTTTACTAAAGCTACCTTTTTATTTCATAACTATTTTGTTTCATGTACTAGGATTTTGATCAGTTCCTCACTGTAAGTCATATCAGGCTGAATCTCAACTTCTGTTTGAGAAATTACATGTGAAGGTTCTAATCGATACCGTCGTAACATGGACACATAAAAAACATTATGAATTCTGTCAAGCTCTGGTGGTAATGCCAACCGATAAGCAACATGTCCGATTCTTTCAATAATCTAATATGGCCCGATGAACCGTGGACTCAGTTTTCCTTTACGGCCAAACCGGAGAATTTTCTTCCAAGGTGATACTTTCAAGAATACCTTATCACCGACCTGAAATTCTATCTCTTTTCGTTTAAGATCGGCATAAGACTTCTGACAATCAGAGGCTGCTTTCAAACTATCCCGAACTATTTTCACCTTTTCTTCAGTCTCACGGACTAAATCAACCCCGTGTATCATTTTCTCACTGAGTTTTGTCCAGTACAAAGGAGTTCTACATTTAAGACCATACAGAGCCTCTTATGGTGCCATTTTAATGCTCGAATGATAACTATTATTATATGCAAATTCAACCAAAGGCAAATATTTCTCCCAATTACCTTCGAATTCTAACACATAGCACCGAAGCATATCTTCGAAAATCTGTATTACATGTTCAAATTGACTATCAGTCTGAGGATGAAATGTAGTATTGAAATGTAACTGCGTACCTAGAGCTTCTTACAGTTTGCTCCAAAATCAGGATGTAAATAGGGGATCTTTGTTTGATATAATGGAAACTGGCACTCCACGTAGTCTGACAATCATGGAAACATATAATTCAGCCAATCTTTCCAGGGAGAAATTCATACGTACTGGAATAAAGTGTGCAGACTTTGTTAAATGATCAATGATTACCTAAATAGCATCTTTCTTTTTCGAAGATAAGGGTAATCCGGATACAAAATCCATGGTAACTTTTTCCCATTTCCATTTCGTTATTGTAACTGGCTGTAATAATCCCGAAGGCACCTGATGTTCAGCTTTTACTTGCTGACATATCAAGCATTTAGATACAAATTTAGAAATATCTCGTTTCATTCCCGGCCACCAATACATCTTTTTCAAATCATTTTGCATCTTGTTACTACCAGGATGAATAGATATTGTACCATTGTGAGCTTCATACAAAATCCTTTGTACAAGTTCTAAATTCTTCGGTACACATATTCTACCTCTGAACAATAAGCAGTCATCGGACCCAATCTGAAATTCTAAATCAAAATTTGACTCACATAGTACCCGTTCAGCTTGTAATTCATCATCACTCTTCTGAGCTTCACAAATCTGTTGCAGGAATATTGGTTTAGCTTTTTACTCAGCTATGACTAAACCATCATCAGACAAAGATAATCGGGTATTCATCGCTTGCAAAGCAAACGGGAATTTTTTGCTCAGAGCCTCTGCAACCACATTGGCCTTTCCCAGATGATAATCAATAATTAAATCATAATCTTTTAACAATTGAAGCCACCTGCGCTGCCTCAGATTCAAATCTTTCTGTGTCATCAGATACTTCAAGCTCTTGTAATCTGTAAATATGTGACATTTTTTACCAAACAAGTAATGCCGCCAGATTTTCAATGTAAATACAATAGCTGCTAACTCCAAATCATGTATCGGGTAATTTCTTTCATGTGGTTTTAGCTGTCTAGAAGCATAAGCTATTACTTTACCTTCTTGCATCAAAACACAGCCTAAACCATTCAACGATGCATCACTGTAAATTACAAATTCTTTACCCGATTCAGGTTGAACTAACATAGGTGCTTCAGTCAACAAAGTTTTCAATCTATCAAAACTCTGCTGACATTTATCAGACCACTCGAATTTCACATCTTTTTGCAGTAGATGAGTCATCGGAGAAGCTATCATTGAGAACCCTTTTATAGACCTCCGATAATAACTAGCTAGCCCCAGAAAACTTCTGACTTCAGACACATTTTTAGGTGGTTTCTAATTAACAATTGCTGAAATTTTATTCAGGTCCACTCTGATACCTTCAGTAGATACTATATGTCCAAGAAAACCAACTTTCCGAAGCCAAAATTCACATTTACTAAATTTGGCATACAATTATTTCTCATGCAAAGTTTGCAACACAATTCTCGGATGATCAGCATGTTCATTTTCATCTCGGGAGTATACCAGGATATCATCAATAAATACCACCACAAACCTATCTAGATACGGTCTGAAAATTCTGTTCACCAGATCCATAAATACTGCAGGTGCATTCGTCAACCCGAACGGCATCACAAGAAATTCATAGTGCCCGTACCTGGTTCTGAAAGCTGTCTTTGGTACGTCTGAGTCTTTCACTCGCAACTGATAGTAACCGAAACGAAGATCATTCTTTGAAAATATAGTGGCATCTTTCAATTGATCAAACAAGTCATCTATACGAGGCAATGGATACTTATTCTTTATTGTGACCTTGTTGAGCTGCCTGTCATCAATACACAACCTCAACAATCCATCTTTCTTCTTTACAAACAGAACCGGTGCACCCCAAGGTGAATGACTAGGTCAAGCAAAGCCCCTATCTGCCAATTCTTATAACTGTGCTTTCAACTCTTTTAATTCTGTTGGGGCCATTCGATAAGGTGCTATAGATATAGGAGTTGTTCCTGGAATAAGATCTATAGAAAATTCCACCTCTCTAATTGGCAGTAATCCGGGTAATTCTTTCGGAAACAAATCAGAAAACCCACAAACAACTGGCACTGACTTAATCTTTGATACAAATACTTTAGTGTCTATCACATATGCAAGATAAGCATCATACCTTTTTCTTGTAACACCCCAAATTTGGGCCTAGTAGAATTGGGCCTATTGGGCCTTGGGCGTGGGAGCGTTTAAAATTTTTGAGAACAAGAGAACGACACTAATGTAAGTTGGAGCTATTAGTTGAGGGATTTGGGAAGGTTAGGGGGCTTCCATGAAGTCCCGGGATCAAACCTGAGCTTTAGGAAAATTTTGGTTTTAGGTGAATAAAACCCTGGGAGTTAGTAAGTAAGCTTTAAGAATAAAATGTGGAGAAAAATGACACAAAAAGAGTTGTGGTCTAGTGGAAAATGGCGCCACATGGTAGACAAGGGAATGACGCCACACAAGGAAGCAAGAGGTCCAAGGTTTAAGTCTTGGCGGTTGCATTTCATTTTGATTTCTTTTTAAATGAACTTAGACTTTGGGCCATAGGCTTATATTTAGTTGCGCATGTTTTAAGACAACAAGGAGCTAGTTGGTAAAGTGGCTAGCAGTATGGATTATGTTACAGGAGAGCCTGAGTTCGAATCCCATTGCAAGCAAAAAGGGATATTTATTTTGCTAAGTGGGGACGGCCAGAGTTTGTGTTGGAATTAAACTCTGCTGAAGGAGGGATCCCACATCGGGAAGCTAGCAAGAGGGAAGGTGAGAAGCTGGCTTAAAATAGAGCAATCTATGAGGAGAGTAAGCATACCTTGGTGGGCGTTTGGGCACAGGAGTGGTCGGAGTGCGGATTAACTCCAGATTCCTATCACGTGTGTATTTTGCACTACTCTAGCTGTAGAGCGGCAAATGCCGAAATGCTGATCACACGGCGATGGTAGCCACACGAGCGTGCGAGCGCATGTGTGGGAGCTTCGACTCAATAGTCGAGGCCATCATAGTGTTCTTGTGGGTTTAGTCTATTTGGGCCACGTTGGGCCAAAAGGGGCCAAGTGGGCCCAATGGGCCGGTGGGCCTATATGAATAAATTGTATGATTGTGTAGTAGATATTGGGCTGGTCAATGTGAATCTCATATCTGTAGTTAAATTTGAGCTAAATGGGCCACACGAGCGTATGGGTCTATTTGGGCCGAGAATGGGCCCTAGGCCCAATCGCATCGTTATCTCGTTTCTTCCTGTTAGGGTGCGTTGTATCGCAGGATAATTTCAGGGATTCTTAATCTTCACTGGTATTCGGAAAGGACTTAGCAAAACCCGATGAAACAAGGATTGGTGCTAAGGGGTTGGCGGCACACTCGTAATCAAGGTGTGTAATCTCACACTCCTGTTTGTTCTGTTAATGCCATGATCCGTGAACCGGCTAAAAGCCGAAATACCCTTAGTGGGTAAATTACCAAAATACCCTCGAGGGGTAAATTATCGAAATACCCTCGAGGGGTAGATCACCGAATTACCCTTGGTGATAAATTACCGAAATACCCTCAGTGGGTAAATTACCAAAATACCCTTAGTGGGTAAATTACCGAAATACCCTCGGTGGGTAAAATTACCGAAATACCTTTGGTGGGTAAAATTACCAAAATACCCTCGGTGGGTAAAATTACCGAAATACTCTTGTAGGGTAAAATGACTATTTTTCCCTTGTAGGTAAATGACTGACTAGACTATGAATTTGATTGATTTGGACTGTGATTGTATGACTGCATTTTAATTGACTTGACTGTGGTCGTGTGACTGTTATGCTGTTAATTTATGACTGTTACTGAGCATGGCCATTTTGCATACACGTGTAATGATTACGCATGACATACACGACATATTGCATGGGGTTGGGATTTGTATTTTGGAGGAAGTACTGTACTGTTGGCTATGCCACGTTATACTGATTTAGTGGCTCTGCCATGATATACTGATTTTAGTGGCTCAGCCACGATATCGTGCATCGCAACTTTGCTTTGCGTTGATATTGTGACTCATTTTGCACTCTTGATGTGTAGGGCTGGGTGGGTTGACTTGGCCCCCACATGGTGTGTAGGGTTGGTACGGGTGGTGTGATGGTTGGATTGGGTTGGGCTGCATTTTTGTTGCATTACCATGATTTTGGGGCTTAGGCCCAGCTTGCTACCGAATAGGGCTTAGGCCCAGATTGATTTTATCTAGGCTCAGGCCCAGATAGTGACCATTATAGGGGATTACACAATGAGTTCTCGTAACTCACCCCCTTTCTTTTAACCGTGCAGGTAATCCCCAGCGTTAGAGGATTTGGAGTCATGAGAGACTCGGAGGTGGCCATACGTCTGGATTGCTTCTTACGAAACTTAGTAAATTCGGTTTTAATTTATTTTATATTATTATTTTTGGGTTAATATTTTGTGTAATAAGGCCATTGGATTTTTCTTTTTAATCTTTCATTTGGTAATTCTGCTAGTTATAAATTGTTAATCGATTAATCACAGATTTTTTTAAAACAACAGCAACCGTTTTCAAAATATCACGTTTCCGCAATTCATTAAGTTAGATTTCTGCAATAAACAAGTTTTTTTGAAAATAATAACATCTTTTCAAGAATACACCTTAAGCAAATCCTGTTTATACAAACAATGAAGTTCGGAGTTTCAAAAAGGATACAAAGTTTTTAACGAACGCATAGCTTTTAAACAACCTTTTGATGTGACATGCTAGATCCGACCATAACGTCTAGGCCAGGTTTGGGGTGTTACATTTCTGACATATTTCTATGCTGATATAACTGAGATTACATTAGATAACCCATCCAGTTTATCAGATTCAACATGAAGTAATTCATCATTCTGACATTTCAACACAATGTATTTTTATTACCGCATCATGTTGAGTTAGCCAGTCCATTCCCAAAATTACATCAAATTCATCAAAAGGCAGTAGCATGAAATCAGCCGAGAAAAAATAACCCTTTACCATCAACGGACAGTTTTTACAAACTTTATCCACCATAACATACTAGCCCAGGGGGCTTGAAACTTTAACCACAAATTTAGTGAACTTAATAGGTAAATTTTTAACAGACACTAAATTTGTGCATACGTATGAATATGTTGAACCAGGATTAATAAAGTAGTAATATCAGTATCAAGAAGAGAAAATGTACCAGTAATTACGTCTGGTGCAGAGGCATCTTATCTTGAACGAATAGCATATTTCCTTGCCATTGCTCTTACTTCAGATTTGACTGTTGAATCTTTTGTAGTACCTCAGCTACCGCTGAAATTGATGGGGTGACGAGGTGGTCTACCTCTCAAGGCAGGGTTACTCAGCTTCGAAGTCTGATCAGTATCTTTTTCAATCTTTTCCAGACAATCTTTGAGAAAATGGTCAAGAGAACCACATCTATAGCAAGCTCCGCTTCTCATACGGCACTGCCCAAAATAAAATTTGTTACAATGTTTGCATCTAGGTTTGGGGTTACCAACACTTCTAACACTCGTTATAGATGGAGACGGAGATCTCGGATTAGAACGTTGAAAGCCTCGTTCTTTTCCAGAATACCCAGTAAAAGTGGTAGAACAATCATGATATTTCTTTGATTTCTTTGAAGCAAATGATTGTGACTTGCCCATAAATCTTTTACCAGAAATTCGGGCCTCTCTCTCTGCTTGTTTCTTTTCTTTACTTAATTCCTCGGCTTTGTGTGCTCGATCGGCCAGTACCAAAAATTCCCTTAATTCAAGAATTCCTATCAATAGCTTAATGTCTTCATTTAATCCTTATTCAAAACATTTACACATATCAACCTTAATTGAAACTCATTCTCTGGCATACTTACTTAACTGAACGAATTCTTGCTCGTATTCAGATACTTTCATATTTCCTTGTTTAAGCTCTAGAAATTCTTTCTTTTTCTGATCCAGAAATATCTGACTACTATACTTCTTTTCTGAATTCTGTTTGAAAAAAACTCCCATGTATCATTTTCCCTTGGCACAACAGAAATCAAAGTATTCCACCATTGATAAGCTGTGTCTTTCAACAGTGATATGGTACATTTTAGACACTCAGCTAGTGTGCATGATAATTCATCTAAAACCCTGATAGTATTTTCCAACCAAAATACAACCCTTTTCGGATCATTTTCGACAGTAGCCCTAAATTCTTTTGCCACATACTTACGGATTTTATCTATCGGAGGCTTATTAGTTCTAACAGGTTCAATACATTTTGGCATGTTAGGAACCTATTGGGGAGCAGGAAGGGGAGGTTGTTGTACAGCAGGATTTGTTCTCAAAAAATCTGTGAACCACTCGTTCCTCACGCTATCACAAATTATATAATGGCATGTATAGCTAAACTCGTACTTGCTACGTTAGTCCGAGAATCGACTAAATCGTAGCTCTGATACACATAAATGTAAAACCCCTAACTCGTATCCGTTGCTGGAACAGGGTTATGGAGCATTACCAAGGTTTACAGTTCTATTACAGTTAATTCATGTCATTTACTATTCATTTCAGAAAATCAATCATAAACAATCATAATATCCCTCCTATGGATCCTCGAGGCCCAAAATACATATTAGAATAGAGTCGGGACTAAACCGGGATCACATAAATTTTTTCACGAAATCTCAAAATTTTTCTTAGGAACAGGGGACACATGCCCTTGTGGCCAGGCCATGTGGCTCACACGACCAATGACAAGCCTGTGTCCCAGGCTGTGTGGGCATTCGATATGAGGCACACGATCGTGTCCCAGCCCGTGTCCTTACCCATGAAACTCTCTGACTTGAGTCACATGGCCAGCCACACACTCGTGTACTAGACCGTGTGGACAATTTAATTTTCAAAAATTAGGTGCAGGGGTTACATGGCCATGACACATTCCCATATGCTGGGCCGTATGTCTCACACGGCGGAGACAAATGCCAGTGTCTCTACCCGTGTGCTCAATTCTGAGCATTCTATTTCTCTAATTTTAAGATGCAAGGGACACAAGGTCAAACCACACACCTTTGTGCATGGCCGTGTGTCACACACGGTTGAGACACACGCCCGTGTGAACAGAATAAGGCCATTTCCTAGCCTTATTTCTCACCCAAATTTTGCTTTCAACCTACACCAATACATACATACATATACCAACCAATTCAAGACATTAAAACCAAACCAATATTAACATTATATAAGATATATCATCACATGTATTCAAACTTACCTTTGTAATACATATATACTTTTCTTAATTAAATCAAACCACACCAAGCATACATGTATTAACCATATTATAGCCTCATATATATATTCACTAAACATACTATCATTAGCCTTTCCAATGGCTAGATTACAAACAACTATTATATGCCATCATTGGCCAAATTAGACTATACATTCCATTATATCAAAATAAGTTTTCTATTTATACCAAAACGAGCTGGAGGATAGTGGGATGATGCTCCAACCGATCTCCAACCTTTACGAGCTTTCGAGCACTATAAAACAGTGGAAAATAAAACAGAGTAAGCATTTCAAATGCTTAGTAAGTTCGTATAACAGGAATTTAACTTAACACATATTTGCATTTAAAATAAGCATACAAAAATGCATCCAAGCAATTTGGCTAATAGCCTAAAACACAACTTCACCAATCATGTCAGTCAAGTAATTCACATAATACCAAGAACATGGATGAGCTCATCATTTAATGACTTTCAAATGCATATGCTTTCCGTATCATTATTCCATATTACATGTATATTTCTATGACAAATCATTTAAGTTTAGTTTAGCCATGTCAAAACTTTACTCGTTGAATTTATTTGAAATTTCGATGGATACACTCATGTAGTACACTTTAGTGTGCAAAACTAAAATCTGTCAATTCATATCCAGAGGTACCCAATTAGGACACATAATCAGGAAGCACTCTCTCGAGCCATGTAATAGGTTGCTCATGTGAGCCATATATCAGGAAGCTTATCCGGGCTAAACAGGAAACTCATAAGAGTTTTAATCAGGAAGCTCATTGAGCTTAACAGGTAACTCCGAAGAGTTATTATCAGGGAGCTCCGGATAGCATAACAGGGAGTTCAAGCGAGCCATGTCAGGAAGCTCATAAGAGCCTATATCAGGACACTCACGAAGAGCTACGTTTGTGTCCGCAATAAATGTTGGATCACAACCGATCGAATCATGTAACAGGACTCTCACAAAGAGTTGCGGTAGTGTGTAACACATGCAAGATCACTACCGATCAAGATGCTTGCAGGAACTATATAACAAGAATACTCAAGAGGGCTTTTAGCAGGATGCTCATCCGATCTATAATATCCACAACATATGCAGGATTATAATTAATACAGAAAAATACTGTATCCATCGCATTTCATTATTCAAGCGGGACTTAACATTTTTCGAACATGATCGGACATGTGATTATTTCATATATTTATAAAATTTATTTAAATCATATAATCACATACCACACTCAATTCAAGCATAAGAATAAAGACAATTCAGTTACACGAACTTACCTTGACACTTGTTCGTGTAGGTAAATCTACTAATCTGTCGCCTTTTCTTTTCCTCGATCTAACTCTTCATTAGATCTTTTCGGATCTATATAAATGAATTTAGCATCAATTTAGTCCATTTCATATTCAATTGAACTCAATTCACTTCCTAGGCAAAATTACCATTTTACCCCTATACTTTTCATAAATGACAATTTTGTCCCTAGGCTCGGAAAATAAAATTCATGCAATTTAATCCTTATTCCAAGCCTAGCTAATTTTTACATATAACATTTACAGCACATATATTTCATAAAAATAAAAAATTTTCCATGAATTTTACATCTTTACAATTTAGTCCCTTAATCAAAATTTCATGAAAATTTACTTTACAAAAGTTGTTTATCTATCAACAACCTTTCATTTTCTACCATAAATTTCAAATTTTTAGCATATTCATCAATGGAAAACTTTTAATACTTTGATAATTTTATAAATTAATCCCCAAAATAGGTAGATTAGGTTACTACGATCTCGGTAATATAAAAATTACTAAAAACGGGACAAGAATACTTACCCAATTAAGCCAAGAAAGCTTGATTTCTCTTTCCTAGGGTTTCCATGTTTTTTTTTGGGGGGGGGGGGAAGAAGATGATAATAATATGATATTTCTATTTAATTTATTTATCATCCATTAATTTTTCCACTTTCCAATTTAGTCCTTTTCTTTTTCTAATTTTCCATGGATGATTCATCATAAATATCTACTAACTATTTCTTAATGGTCTAATTACCATATAAGGACCTCAAGTTTTGAATTCCATAGCTATTTAATCCTTCTAGCTACTAGAATTCAACTTTTGCATTTTATGCAATTTGGTCCTTTCCATAATTAAACATGAAATCGATAAAATTTTCTTATCAAAATTTTCATACGTCTTTCCTATCATAATGCAGATCATGCAATGATATTAAAATAAATTTTCTTTATGCCTCAAATTTGTGGTTCTGAAACCACTATTATGATTTCATTGAAAACGGGCTATTACATACATCACAGTTCCTCTATCAGAATTTATGCATATATCGAGTTATGATAGAATATGCTTTCTCAAGTTAGTTAAGAAAAAACCCTAATCATTAGCGGATTCTCCTTCTGTTATTGCAAAAGCTATTGGCAGGATTTTTCAATTACCATCCTGTACAATAACAAACAATAATCGATATTAATATCTCCTGTACATGGATGTGCTGTCAATTTGTACTAATGGCTCATAGTATGAAAATGGTATGATAAGTTGTTTGAATATAAAAAATGATGGAAAATCCTTTTCCCTTGGACCAATCGATCGTCATAATAACCAGGTTCTGTTTACAGATTTGTTACAGTACCTAGGACGTACTGATTTAATATCTGACACCATTGCCACAAATTATTATATGATTTATCCCACTCGTTATGCATATTTTCCATAGCCTTTTATTTTACAACCCATGCATTGTAGTACGGCATGGTGTAATCGTATTAACTACAGGTATTAGCAATCAAAACCAATACAAGAATCCTAGGACTCACTTTCACCATAGGGAAGATAATGTCCGAGATCATGTCATAATCCAATTTAGGATGGTCCCGTGGCATAGCTGCGACAACACAAGTTTGTAGTGCGTTATTTCCTAATTGTCTAGAACCCCGTCTTCTTTCTCATAGATGCCATGATTTTCTATGGACATCTTCTGTCAAGCATTGCGCACTTGGCCTCTAATTTTTCTGATTGGGATATTGTAACATGGAAGTTCACCCCATGCTTTATGTTATGCAGCTTCACTGCAAAAAAAAAAAAAAATCTTTCGAGGAAAACTCCATTCCAACTTGTAAATTGCCAACATTTAACAAAGAACTTGCATGACCAGATATTCTGTGAGGAAGTTCTAGAAACTCTAACCCACCTTCTACATTAAGGTAAACATTAAGCATGTGGATTTGAGATGTATATGGCATGAAATTCGGATGGGTTCCTCCAACATTTTCGGACCTTCACTGTTAGAACCACTCTCTTGTGGTTTAGTAAGAACGGGTTATGGTTTAGAAAATAATGCAATTTTTGAACCATCCAGCCCAGATTTTCAGATTGGATCATTATCAGTTTCAAGTCCCTCTTCATTCCCACCTCCTTGTTTGTTATCAACCCAGTTACATATCCAGGGTTGGATGTCCCTCTTTCGATGCAAGTTGTAGGGAGTACATCATCTGTTCTTGTATACCTTACATTAAACCAAAATCACTTATGGATTGCCTATCGGTGTAACTTAATGACATACACGTATGAGTTTTTCCAGCATAGAACATCAATGTTCAAAATTTGAAATCAAAAGCACTCATAGAATGTTGTGTCGGGGTGTCGAAGTTCGAGTTACCAACTAACCCCGACTGTTGAACGGACTATGTGCCAAAGTTAAAATCGAGGGCTGAAACCGATGAATGCCTTCCCATTGATGATTATGAAATTCCATGATAAGAGCTTTGTAACAATGTTGTGAGCCTACCGCACAACTGTGTGGTTGGACTTTATGTTTCTTCTTTTCGATGGACATTAATTGGAACTATTATCGAGCTCAAAAAACTTTCATCGATGTCGAAAATGTGGACATATAACTCTAGTATAGATGATCCACTAGAGCAATGTAAATCAAGCATCGCCTCGACCTCCATATCACCTATGAGCTCAAATATATCATATCTAACAGGGTTCAGTGATGTTACATATCTATATTTCAAGCTTGGAATTCTTCTTCAGCTTGAACTTGCCACTTTCCTCCTATTTTTTTACCGAAGTTCGTGCAATTTTATGCTTTAGTTGAAAGCCGATTCTGTGGATTGGGCTGCTGCAAAAATGATCCCAATTTCGGTGTCACAAATTTGACCGTTGTAATAAATAAAAACTCTAATTTTCTACTCATCTTTAACCAAATAATCTGTTTCACATGTTTAAAACCAAAACATTGTGTAGAAAAATAAGTATGAATAATTCAAATTCAAACAATGACACTTAACTGAACTAATTTACTTTGTTGGACTGATTTTTAAAATTCAGATTTTTAACAAAAACAATCTTCTCCTTATGCAAATATCCTTATGAAAACAACCTGCTCGAAATTTTAATATGAGACCTCTACATAGAATGCTGGCTCATTTTTATAGTAAATACTACTATCGGATATCAAACATAACTTGAAAATGTTGGAACATATTGGACATGAAAAGTCTAAAAAATGCTTGTAACAAAAAGCATTTTCTTGAAAAGTTTGGATGGTTTTGAAGAAATGCGTCTTATTATAAGCGTTTTCAAAAAAATTGAGATGTGATATCTAAATTTTATTTGAGATTATTTGGCCTAAGAATCTCTTATTCACAGGTTAGAGTTATGATTCTAAAATTTTCATGGGTTAGGGTTGAAAATGTGATGGATGAAAATGTGCCCGGTAGGACGCATTTTTAGCCTGCCTGGTAGCCATCTCAGCTAAAAACGTGTTCTACAAGGCACGATTTCAGTGTCCTTGCTTCCACCTCAGCTAAAAACGCCTCCTGTACGCTAACTTGTGAAAAAAATTCAAAATCCGAGAATCCTAAGATAATTTTCAAACATCTCGGGAATCCCAAGCGATAATAGGCTCCCATATCATTTTTTTTAATTTCCCCCGATCACTTATATAAAGCGGGTTTTGCTCTCCTCTACTCCATCAACTCTCTCACCTACCATCACTTACAAAATAAAAATTTCTCTTCTAAATTGTTCTTTTGGTTAAGTGTTGAAATTTTTGGAGGGAAAGATTTATTTGTGTTTATGTTTGAGGGAAACAATCTCATAGTTTTAAGGTGTTTTTAAGTTCACGAGTGGTGATGCTCGAAGAGCCACACATTCCATCTTTCGTGTGGGGATCAAACCATCACATTAGATGATCATTGCATTGCAACTCAGGTTCCAATTTCATAATGGTTATACAGTCACGGATTGAAGTATAACTAGGGCTCTCAATTGACGGTGCTTATACGGTCACAAGTTCAAGTATAACTTAGGTCCCCAATTGATGGTGGTTATAAGGTCACATGTTCAAGTTCAATGCCATCAGATGAGGATGCTCTATAAACCCCATACATTAGTTTGAGACCAAATCATAGGGAAAAACAAATGGGCTTTCCAATATTATCAACTTATTATTTTTCTCTATCTCCACCAAAGTAGTATCCTTAACCTCATAATCCAGAACCTGTGATAGAGTTGGGGGCAAGATGACTTTTAGAGGGAGGAGTGACTATGACATTGGAGAAAAGCTGAAATGCGACTCAGGGCGGCAATAAAGAACATATTAATAACTACAACGTTGCCACCCAGACTCAAGTTTCATCTTTTTCTCCAATGTAACAGTCACTCCCCTTCTGAAAGTCCTATTGACCCCAACTCTGTCATAGGTTTCGGACAGTGAGGTTAGGATACTACTTTGGTGGAGATGGTGAAAAAGAATACATTGATTATACTAGAAAGCCCTATATTTTCCCTATGATTATGCTCTCAAACTTACATATAGGGTTTATAAAGCATCCTCTTCCGATATCATGAAACTTGAACCCATGACACTATAACCATTGCCAACTGGGGGCTCGAGTTATACTTCAACTCGTGACCGCATAACCATCGTCAACTAGGAGCCCTAGTTATACTTCAACCCGTGATCGTATAACAGCCGTGAACTGGGAGTTTGAGTTGCAATGTGATGGGCTTCTGAGGTGATGGTTTCATTTAGACACAGAAGATGAAATGTGTGGGCTCCGAGTGTAACAGCTCGAATTAGACCCTAGTCGAAATAGTGGTTTCGAGACCATAAATTCGAAGTCAGAATAATATTCTAATATTATTTTTGGTGTGAATTATATGTGATATAGCCTGTGTGAAAATTCTGTGTGATAATTTTATTGACTGTGTGTCAAATTGTGAAAAAGGACTTAATTGCATAAAGTGTAAAATGCTGTGTGCCGATTGTTATATACTTAATTGTTGTTGGCTTTTTAAGGTGGAGGCCTTATGTTGTTAATAACTCAATTTTAAGATAGTGGATGGTTAAATGACTAGATAACCATAATGTAAATTTGTCTTATATGACTAATAAAAGGGCAAAATTGGTATTAGATTATTAAGTTAATTTATAATAAAACAAAGCATCAATTCATCTTTGCACCGAATATTGAAGAAAGAAGAGAGGTTTTAAGCTTTGGTAATTTCGACTAGGAATTGGCTTGATTCAAGGTTAGATTTTGCTCGGTTTTTATTAATTTCTACATTTTCGTAATCGTTGCTTTATGCTCTTTAAAACCCATGCTTAAATTTTGTGAATTGATGATGTTTATGAAATGTGCCATTGATGAAATGGTGAGCTTTGCGATGAGTGTTGGTGTTAAATGAAAGATATGTGTTTAATGAACATGTTTTGTTCTTGAATTTTTGATGAATTTAGATAATTAGGGCTAAATTTAGAAAATAGCATTTTGAAGGATTAAAATGTGAAATAAATGAAATGTGTGGGCTTGTATGAATATAGTGAGAATTCGGCTAGGCATGGGTGCAAGCTAATTATGTGTATTTGATGATTTTATGAATTAAGGACTAAAGTGTCGAAATGTGAAAATATGAGGGCTATTTTGTAAAATGCCCTAAATATGTGTGTTTGGACTAAAATGAATGATTTGGTGATTGAATGGATTGAATTTGAATGTGTATAGACCAAGAAAGGAGAGGTTCGGATCGAGATCGAGGCAAAGATAAAGTGCTCGATTAATCGACCGTTTCGATAATTCGACGTTCGAGGTAAGTTCGGATATAATACATGTTATTAAGATATGTTTTAGTATTATGGAATGAATAAGTATATGATTATGAGATTTGAGATGTTATGTGCAAAATTAAATTGGATGGCACTAAGTGTGCGAAATCGAGATCGAAACAGAGATGAATAGCACTGTGTGTGCGATGTTATGAAAGCTTCAGCTTATTGATTTGGCACTGTGTGTGCGATACCGAGATAAGTCGGTTAAAAGAATAGGCACTAAGTGTGCGATGACGTATATGCTTCAATTATGTATATGGCACTAGGTGTGTGATTAAATTAGACGAATATCAGAGGATGATCGACGTGTAATATCGAGCATTGAATAACTATGTGTTAGCTAAGGTATGTATTGAACCTTTGTGGTTGACGAGTTTATAGATAAAGCCATGAATGGATGAATGAGTATTTTAGCTATGGATGATATGGTATGAATATAAGAGAATTGAACTATGTGATGGTTTAATTATATACATTGGTTTGATCTGATGAGATAATGGTATTGTATTTCGAACTTACTAAGCTTTGAAAGCTTACTGTGTGATTGTTTCTCTATTTTATAGTGCCAGCAAAGCTAGCTCGGATTCGGGAATCGTCAGCATCTTTATCACACTATCGGTAATCTAATTTGGTACTTTTGGAAAGATGTAAATAGATGAAATATGGCATGTATAGGCTAGAAGTTATGGTATGTTTTGGGAATGTTTAATCCTTGCCATGTGAGTTGGCTTGGAAGTGAAATGATGTTAACTTATGAATGAGTTATGTTTATGATATGTGAAGTACATTTTGGTATGGCTTGGTGATAATGATATGTTTTTAAGTATGGTAAGATTAGTGAAGAATTGATGCCATAATAATATAATGATTTTGTGGATGAGTCATGCTTGATAATGTATGTGATTTGGTTGAGCAAGATGGTATATAAGTTGACATATTTAGTAATGAGGATTGTATGTGATGATATGATGATCACTTGACATGTGATTCCTTCGACGGAAATTGAGATAAGACCGGATATGTCTTATGAAGAGGAGCCGATTAAGATCTTGGCTCGAGAAGTGAAACAGTTGAGAAATAAGAGTCTAGCACTAGTGAAAGTGTTATGGCAGAAACATGGTGTGGAAGAGGCTACGTGGGAAACAGAAGAAGCTATGAGAGAGCAACATCCAAACCTCTTTGCTGGTAAGATTTTCGGGGGCGAAAATCTCTAAAGGGGGGAGAGTTATAACATCCTGATTTAGGGCCTAGTCGAAATAGTAGTGTGAGACCACAAATCCGAGGGCTATAAATGAGTTTTTGAGGTTTATGCCTTGTATGCATGCTAGTGTGAAAGTTTCATGAAGCAATTTTGTGAAATTGTGGTTGAATTGTCCAAAAGGACTAAATTGCAAAAGTTGCAAAATGTGTGTTTCTAGAAGCTATATGTGTGAAATAACTTTAGATTATTAATTAGAGGTCCTTAAATAGCAATTTATCCAAATTCTAATTTTTGGACAAAATTTGGCATGAATGAGTTAAAATTTAAAGTTTATCAAAAAGGGCATTTTGGTCATTTATCAAATAAGTGATTAAAATAGGAGAAAAGATGACAAAATTCATTCATCTTCTTCTCCAAGGCTGCCTAAAATTGCAAAGAGCCATTGTTAGGGTTCTTCAAATTTTCAAGCTTGCTAGTTAGTGCATCTAGCCTCGTTTTTTATATTCTTTGTATTTTTGAAGTCCTGGTAGCATGAGTAAGCTATTTTTAGCTATTTGATGAGCTATGAAGGATGTTCAAAAATGTGTTCATGTATGACATGCATGTATTTTGTTGTTTTATGGAAGATTATGAAAGCTTGATGTAGTAGAAACATCTTTTGTTAAGTGATTTTCCATGAAAATGCATGTAGGGACTTAATTGTGAAAATCTTAAGTTTGGTCATACATGTGTGTTTTAGAGAGAATTGATGATAGCTTTAGTTGAATAAGTGGTTCGACTAAGCATGAAAGACTAGAAAGTTGAATAAAAATCACTTTACGAGCCTTTGGGGCTAAAGTCTAAATATGAGAAAGTTTAGGGCAAAATAATAATTTTGGTAAAGTATGAAATGTGGGTCAATTTAGTCAATGTATGTATTGAATAAGCTGATTTATTCATTATAGATCAAGAAAGACGAAGCCTGGATCGAAACCGAGGCAAAAGTAATGTGGTGGACTAAATTGCAAGTCTCAATACTTTTGAGTATCGAGGTAAGTCTATGCATAAATAATGCATTTTTACTTACTGTAACATCCCAAACCCGGTCTATGCGTTAAGACCAAATTTGACATGTAACACGGAAAGGAATATACATCTAGTCTTTTTAAAGATTTTAAGAAATCGATTTTTCCAAAACATCTTGACGAGAAGTTTATTGAAAACTAAGGTTGATTGATAACTCAAACAATTTGAGTCGTAAGAATTTATAAATTGAAACTTACAAGAAGTTAAAATGATATTTCAAGAAAATTTAATAGAGTTCGAAAATAATTTTGAAAACAAAATTTTGAAGAACGTCGTTAATGAACAATTTTATGAGTAAAAATATTTAAGAATGAAAACCCTTTTTTTCATATTTATTTTAAGAAAAACATTTATTTTTATTTTTAGAAAAGAAACCCCACATAAGTATTTAAAGTGTATTATAATATCCATCCACAAGTAAAACATCCATAAAAATTTAACCAGAGGCCTTATTACAGCCTAACTTAAATAGTAAAAATAATAAAAGTACTTAAAAAGAAATCCGAATGTAAATAACCCATTATTCGTAGTATGGCCTCCATCGAGTCGTCCCTACCCAAGTCTCCATCACTCGATTATTACCGAGGAGGGTAAGGAAAACAGGGGTGAGTTACTTAGAACTCAGTGTGTAATTCACTTACCACTTTCACTGGGCCAAAATTCAATTAAGCATTTATTGGGCCAAAGCCCATTACAATCATAGCATTATATCATATATAAAACATGCATGTGTCATGCAATTTCCCAACCAAACCTAGTTTTCCATTCGCTACACACCACCCGTACCAACCAACACACCTGTGGGGAGCTTTAGTCACCCACCCCGCCAACACACCAAACTGGGCATTAAGCCATATATCAAACTGGGCATTAAGCCATATATCACACTGGGCATTAAGCCATATATCAAACTGGGCATTAAGCCATATATCAAACTGTGGACAAGCCACCAGAATTTTGTAGCAAAGCTACGTAACTTCTCTTCACAAATATCCCAACCCATGCAAATCATGTATAAATTATGTACATTCAATTACTACAATCCATTCCTATAATTATTACAAACATATGGCCCAATATAAAAAAAATTTCACAATCTGGCCAATACCACATTTTGGCTCATGTAGCCAATATCACATTTGGCCCATAAATCAAGTATCGCATTTGGCCCATTTATCACATATCACATATGGCCCATTCAGTCACTTTTATTGACTTAGCCCATTAAGGGTAAATTCCGTAATTTTCACGGTCTTAATACCGATTTCATAGTTTTTACCATTAAAATGATAAAAATACTATTTTACCCGATTTCACTAACTTGTGATTTAATCCAACGATTAATACAATATAGTTATCCAACCCACGAGATATGGTGTGAGATTACACACCTGATTATGGTGAGCACTACACTTTCTTGATCGTCAACACCTAGAATATTTTTAACGCTCGATTAGATCATTAACACTTATAGTAATTTATTCTAAGATAAACGGTCTAGGATTTTTACCATCAGAATCGCGAATAACTACGATTTGTCGATTTTCCTCGGTTGACGGTCCACAACCCGTTGGAAAACCACGAACAGCTAATGGCTCCGAACTGCGAATAACCTCGAATAATTGATTTTCACCAGAGGAGGGTCCACAACCCGGTGGAAAGTCTCGAATTACCGAAACGGACCTTCGTTTGAATCTAGGAGTTGAGAACGCCAAACCACTCCTTTTGGAATCACCACTAGATTTCCCTTTCAAAACGTCACTACGGGCCTCCATTCGTTAGATCTTTAGTAAATCGATAATATACTAAAGTATGGACTTAAAGAAATGATATAGCTAGGCTTACCACGATGTTCTGAGTGATCCCCAAAAGAATCCCTATATAAAATTTTCGGTTACTTCATTCCAAATTGATAATCATTTTGATAATATTGAGGGTGATCATGAAATCCATGAAGAATTCTCTTTACCTTGAAGGTTTTTGATCCAAACTCTAATGATTTCGAGATAACTTCGAGGAGATGGTGATTCGGTCCTCCACTATTTCACTAAAATAAAACGAAAAGAGATTGTCTAAGAAAATGAACGATTATTTCGATTAAAAAAAAACTTTCCTAAGCCAACCTATGGATTTAGCCAAAAGCAACAAATAACAAAATAAAAACCAATGAAGAGAATTCTTACCGATTGTCCAAAGTTTGAATAGAAGAAATGATTGAGAAGAAATATATGAGAAGTGGAAGATTCGGCTATGAAGATGATTATTAACATTCGGTCATGATGAAAGATTTTAGAGGAGAAGAAAAAAAATGTTTAAAAAGTTCTTTGCAAGAAGGAAGGAAGGAGAAAAAGAATTAAAAGAAAGAGAGTGTTTATGTATCGATTTTCAATGATGGAAGATGAACAAAGAAAGGGTCTTGCGGTTGGTGAATAATCGGCCAAATGGAAGACAAAGAAAAAGTCACTCAAAGACTATATGATTTCGGCACAAAGAGGAATAAAGTTTAGGGAGAAAAGATGATATCAAAATGGTCACAAAGATGAAATGGCCAAAAGAAAACAAAAACTTTACCTTTTTCTTATGATAAAATTCGGCTAGAAGGAAGAGTTTGGAGAGAATTTTTGATACACATGATGCTAAGAAATTGACCAAAACTAACTCTTAATCCTAACCAAACTACTAACAACATTCGGCCACTCTCCCTAGCCCCCAAAACCGTCCATGTTCAAGCCAAAAAGGGGTCAACATTTGCCAACTTTACTTTCCATAGCACATTCCTCAATTTAAGCCACTTGTTCCCCTACATACCTTATCCTATTGATTCCTTTCCCTATGTTCAATTCTTGCCTTAATCCATTAGCCACCTTGCCATAAACTAAAAGTCCAACCTTCCAAAAATAAAGCTTGGTCGACACATGCTAGATGAGTGCAAAAATTTAAGTCACAAAAATGTATACCATGGGATTCGAACCTCTCCCCTCAAGACAATACATATGGCGCATATCCTCTTAACCATTAGCTCAGCTTATGTTAGTTACTTACTCAAAAATTTCCATATGTTACGAATCCACTAACTCCCTCTCTTTAAAGTACCAAATGCTAAAAATTTTCACTAGGTCCAAATAGATCCCAAGCCTTCTCAGGACCTCTTTAACAAACAAAATTAATAATCTAACATGCTTAATCACCAATTTAATGTAGCACATACAAAACTCAAATTTTAGGATGTTACACTTACAATCTGTGAATGCTAAATAGTGTGTAGCATGATCGAGAATGATTGAGAACCTATGTGGTTCAAGTAGAATATGTGAATGGATGAATGATAGAGTAAGTAAATATGTTGATGTGTTGTAATAGTGCAAAAAGGTGGGCTAACTGCGATACCATCCTAATGCATATTGACGATGAGCTGGCTATGTGCGATGCTATCGTTAGGTATGTTATTTAGTGGGCTATGTGCGAAACCGCTATGAATTCCTTGTTGGTAGGCTAAGTGCGATACTACCTTACTAATTGAACGGGGTGGGCTTAGTGCGAAACCACCGAGAGATTTGCTGTGTGGATGTGATAGTGAGTAGATTAGCTATGTGGATTAGCTGTGTGGATTAGCTATGTGGACTAGCTGTGTGGATTAGCTGTGTGGATGTATTATCGAGAAATAATGATGTGTTGTATATTGTGTAAATGTGATGTTGAATGCAGGGGTGTATGTCAATAGTTATGAGTAAGTGACTCATGATGTGTTGGAAATATGGTAAGGGATAGAAAGAGTAAGCATAGTTGTGAATTACTTATGTTAGTATAATGCTAATTGTTGCTTAGCTTATACTATGTTGCTTAATTGTCTATGTGTAAACTTACTAAGCTCAAAGCTTACTCTCTTTCTTTTCCCTTGTCTTATAGAGTAAAAGTGTTGAATCGAGATACGATGATCAATTAGAAGATCGCCCACACTATCAACACACTCTGGTACATTAGACTCAATGTTTTGTATATGGCATGTATAGGGGCTAGACAAATTAGTGATTTTTTGGTGTAAATGGCTAAGATGTGTTGGCCTTTAGATGGATAGTGTATTTTGTATAATGCCATGGTTGTTGGCTATTACATTATATAAAAGAAAGATGTAGTTTTCTATGTGAGATTGCACTTCAATTTGAGTTGATATGGATGTGTTGTATGGGTGCATGTTGTGTAAGCTATAAGGGTGAGAAGAGCTTAGCAAATAGCTTTGTTCTTGGCCATGTGGATAGACACACGGGCGTGTGTCTAGGCCATGTGTGACACACTGGTCACCACCAAGGGGCGTGTGCTTTGGTCGTGCATCCCTGCAGTTGACATATTAAGTCGACTGGCCACGAGCTAGACACACGTGCGTGTGTCTAGACTCCAGGCCGTGTGAGGGAAGTCAGTGTTTACCACGGTTGGAAAGCACGGGCGTGTGCCTTGGCCATGGGGCATTGGCAGAATACTGGGTTTTTAAGCACGGTTTGGGAATATGGGCGTGTGTGACTTCACACGGGCGTGTTGTACCTTGCACAGGCGTGTGAGCCCTATTCAAAAGAGAAAATTTTTAAGATTGGAAAAAGTTCTGGTTTAGTGTCGAGAGCCCTCGTGTGTATGAGTGAGGCTTCGTAAGTCGAGAATGAGATTGTTGAGATGACTTCAGAGAGTAGTTACGACGAGCCTAAGTGGCGATCAAGTGGTTTGAGTTCTGTAACGCCTCGGGCCCAGTTTCGGTGTAGAACCCGGATAGGGGGTGTTACATTTAGTGGTATCAGAGCTATGGTTTAGTTGGTTCTAGGACTACCGTAGCGGGTGTAATAGTCTAGCTATACATGCCATAAGTGTACAATGATAGTGTGTGACTTCTGATGATTTTAAATCTTGTTTTATATAGTATATGGATTCCGATCCATCAACTGCTGATGAAGTAGCTAGTAATGCGCTGGCTCCTGCGCAAGGAACCGCACCCGTTGAGAGTGGACCCGAGGTCAGGGGTCAAGGGGAAGAGGCACGGGAAGCCTTTCTCCAGATGATGAGTAATTGGTACTTGGACTATGTTCGAGCAAACCCTACTGCTCAACCTCCTCCACCTCCTCCTATACCTCAGCCAAATCCAGTGGCTCCTCAAGGTATGGATGTAGTGAGGATATCGAAACCCCCGGTGGATAAGATTAGGAAACACGAGGCTGAGGAGTTTAGAGCTAAGGTATATGATGACCCAGAGACGGCAGAGTTTTTGGTTGGAGAACTCGATGAGGGTGTTCGATGAACTCTCATGTACGCCTGAGGAGAGCTTGAAGTGTGCCGTATCCTTGCTGAGAGATTCAGCATACCATTGGTGGAAAACACTAACGTTGGTAGTCCCGAGAGAGCGGGTGACGTGTGACTTCTTTCTGGAAGAGTTCCGGAAGAAGTATATAAGCCAGTGATTTACTGATCGGAAAAGGAAGGAATTCCTTGAGTTGAAGCAAGGAAGGATGTCAGTAGCAGAGTATGAGCGTGAGTTTGTTAGGCTTAGCAAATACGTTCAAGAATGTGTATCGACTGAGACCATCTTGTGTTAGAGGTTCGAAGATGGGCTGAATGAAGACGTCAAACTCCTAGTGGGCATTTTGGAGTTGAAAGAATTTGTGGTATTAGTTAAGAGGGCAATAAGGCTGAAGAGCTGAGTTCAAAAAAGAGGAGGGCTGTGAGTGAAGCCTGAGATGCTAGAAAGATGCCGATGGGCAAGTCGTACCAAGCTCAGTCGAAAAGATCCAAGGAAGTGAATCCTCGGATGACAGCACTAGTGGGTTATTCGCATCGAGACTTGGGCAATACTCGTTCAGGTTCGAGAATCCAAGCTACCTCGATGGAAAGTGTGGGAAATCTGAAGAGTAAACAGGAGTGTCCAAGTTGTGGTAGATATCACACTGGAGAGTGTTGGGGTAACAGTCAAAACTGTTATAAGTGTGGTTCCCCCGACCATTTTATCCAAAACTGCCCCGAGAGGGATGATAAGGAAGAGAGGCAAGAGATGAGACCTAGCGATGTGTCTGCAAGGGGTAGACCACTAAGGAACCCGAGGGGTGGGAATAGTGGTAGAGGTGCGCCCAAAGATTCTACTATGAGACCAGAGGGTCGGGCACCTGCGAGGATGTATGCTATTCGTGCTCGCAAAGAAGCATCCTCCCCGGATGTGATAACGGGTACATTTTCTCTCTATGACACCTTTGTTATTGCTTTAATAGATCCAGGGTCTACTCATTCTTATATTTGCATGAGATTAGCATCTAGTTTGAGTATGACCATTGAGTCTACGGACGTAGTGGTTAAGGTGTCAAACCCGTTAGGAAAGCATGTGTTAGTGGACAATGTGTGTAAGAATTGTCCTTTATTGTTTGAGAATCATTGTTTTCCGGCAAACCTTATGTTGTTGCCGTTTTATGAGTTTGATTTAATCCTAGGCATGGATTTGTTGACTACCCATAGTGTCTTAGTGAAATGTGGTAGTAAGTTTATTGAATTGAAATGTGAGAGTGGAGATGTGGTTCGGGTTGAATCAGGTGGATCGGATAGTCTACCAGTGATGATTTCTTCCCTAGTGGCTGAGAAATGTTTGAGAAAAGGATGTGAGTCCTATCTTGCTTTTGTGTTGAATACTCGAGAGGTTGGAGTAGATTTTGAAACAGTGCCAGTGGTATGTGAGTATCCAGATGTATTTCTGGAAGAGTTACCTGGATTACCTCCAGTGAGAGAGGTCGAGTTTGGAATTGAGTTGGTTCCGGGAACGGCACCTATTTCAATTGCTCCATATAGAATGGCACCTGTAGAGTTGAAAGAACTGAAGGTTCAGTTGCAAGAGTTGATAGATAAGGGTTTTGCAAGACCGAGCTACTCACCGTGGGGTGCTTCAGTATTATTCGTGAAGAAGAAAGATGGGTCTATGAGGTTGTGTATAGACTATAGACAATTGAACAAGGTGACGGTGAAGAATAAGTATCCTTTACCAAGGATTGATGATCTTTTGATCAACCAAGAGAGCTACTGATGTTCTCCAAGATAGACTTGAGGTCCAGTTATTATCATTTCGAGTGAAAGAGCAAGATGTGTTGAAAACTGCATTTCGGACAAGGTATGGCCATTATGAGTTTTTGGTTATGTCGTTTGGTTTGACGAATGCACCTGCGATTTTTATGGATATGATGAACCGTGTTTTCAGACCATATGTGGAAAATTTTGTAGTTATCTTTATTGACGATATATTGATCTATTCTCGGGATGAGAACGATCACGAAGAGCATTTGAGAATTGTCTTGCAAACTTTGAGAGATAAGCAGTTGTATGCTAAGTTTAGCAAGAGTGAGTTTTGGCTCCGAGAGGTCGGATTCCTAGGACACATGGTGTCAGGTGATGGTGTCAGAGTTAACCCGAGTAAGATATCGGCTATTGTGGATTGGAAACTGCCGAGGAACGTGTCTAAAATTAGAAGTTTCTTGGGATTAGCAGGATATTACAGACATTTCATAAAGAGGTTCTCCGTGATTGCTACTCCGATGACGAAGTTGTTGCATAAAGATGTCAAGTTTGAATGGACTGAGACATGCCAACAGAGCTTCGAGAGACTGAAAACAATGTTGACTGAGGCACCGATTTTGGTTTCAACCAGAATCGGGGAAGGAGTTCGTGGTTTATAGTGATGCGTTGTTTAATGGTCTCAGTTGCGTGTTGATGCAAGAGGGTAAGGTAGTTGCTTACGCCTCGAGGCAGCTAAAACCGCACGAGAAGAATTATCCGACTCATGATTTGGGGTTAGCGACGATTGTTTTTGCGTTAAAGATTTGGCGACATTACTTGTATGGTGAGAAGTGTCGAATCTTTACGGATCACAAGAGTTTGAAGTATTTGATGGATCAGAAGGATCTGAATTTGCGACAGAGATGGTGGCTTGAGTTGTTGAAAGACTATGAGTTAGTCATTGACTACCACCCGGGAAAAGCGAATGTGGTTGCAGATGCCCTGAGTAGGAAATCCTTGTATGCTCTAAGAGTTATGAGCACGATTTTAGCATTGTCTGACGATGGTACTATTTTGGCAGAATTGAGAGCTAAGCCGCTATTTGTTCAACAAATATGTGAGGCTCAGAGAAATGACAGTGAGATGCAAGTTAAGATAGCTAAGTGCGGATCAGAAAGTGATTCTGATTTTCGAGTGGATTTGAATGGTTGTCTGACGTATCGTGACAAAATTTGTGTTCCTAAAGATGAGGGGTTGATTCAAAAGATTTTGCATGAGGCCCACAATGGATGTTTGTCAGTACATCCGGGCAGTACGAAAATGTACAACGACCTAAAAAAGTTATATTGGTTGTCGGGTATGAAAAGATATATTTCAGAGTTTGTGACAAAGTGTCTGATTTGCCAACAGGTGAAGGCTAAGCATCAAGTGCCTTCGGGATTGCTTCAGCCAGTAATGGTACCCGAATGGAAGTGGGATCGGATTACCATGGATTTTGTAATGGGGTTGCCGATGACTCCGAGAAAGAGAGATGCTGTGTGGGTTGTTGTGGATAGATTGACGAAGTCGGCTCACTTTATTCTAGTACGTGTTGATTATTCACTGGACAAGTTAGCTGAGTTGTATGTGGAAGAGATAGTGAGGATGCATGGTGTGCCTGTGTCTATTATATTGGATAGAGATCCGAGGTTTACTTCGAGATTTTGGAAGAAGTTACAAGAGGCCATGGGTACGAGATTGAATTTCAGTACTGCGTTCCATCCGCACACCGATGGTCAGTCTGAAAGAGTGATTCAAGTTCTTGAAGATATGCTTCGATGCTGTGTATTAGAATCCGAAGGTAGTTGGGAGAGATATCTACCTTTGGTCGAATTCGCCTACAAGAATAGTTATAAGTCGAGTATACAGATGGCACCGTATGAGGCTTTGTATGGTCGTAAGTGTCAGAATCCTTTGTATTGGACCGAGCTTAGTGAGAAGCAGATCCATGGGGTCGATTTAGTGAAGGAAACCAAAGAGAAGGTGAAAGTAATCCGTAATAGTCTGAGAGCTGCTTCGAACCGACAGAAGTCGTACACAGATTTGAAAAGAAAAGAAATTGAGTTTAAAGTGGGCGACAAAGTGTTTTTGAAAGTGTCCCCGTGGAAGAAGATTATGAGATTTAGACAAAAAAGGGAAATTGAGTCCAAGGTTCATAGGGTCGTATGAGATTACAGATAGAATTGGGCCTGTAGCATACCGGTTGGCTTTGCCGGTAGAGTTTGAAAAGTTCATAATGTGTTTCATGTGTCGATGTTGCGACGGTATCGCTCCGATCCTTCACATGTGATTCCTTTGATGAAAATTGAGATAAGACCGAATATGTCTTATGAAGAGGAGTCGATTAAGATCTTGGCTCGAGAAGTGGAACAGTTGAGAAATAAGAGCATAGCACTAGTGAAAGTGTTATGGCAGAAACATGGTGTGGAAGAGGCTACGTGGGAAACGGAAGAAGCTATGAGAGAGAACCATCCAAACCTCTTTACTGGTAAGATTTTCGGGGGCGAAAATCTCTAAAGGAGGGAGAGTTGTAACATCCCGATTTAGGGCCTAGTCAAAATAGTAGTGTGAGACCACAAATCCGAGGGTTATAAATGAGTTTTTGGGGTTTATGCCTTGTATGCATGCTAGTGTAAAAGTTTCATGAAGGAATTTTGTGAAATTGTGGTTGAATTGTCCAAAAGGACTAAATTGCAAAAGTTGCAAAATGTGTGTTTCTAGAAGCTATATGTGTGAAATAGCTTTAGATTATTAATTAAAGGTCCTTAAATAGCAATTTATCCAAATTCTAATTTTTGGACAAAATTGGGCATGAATGAGTTAAAATTTAAAGTTTATCAAAAAGGGCATTTTGGTCATTTATTAAATAAGTGATTAAAATAGGAGAAAAGATGACAAAATTCATTCATCTTCTTCTCTAAGGCTGCCGAAAATTCCAAAGAGCCATTGTTAGGGTTCTTCAAATTTTCAAGCTTGCTAGTTAGTGCATTTAGCCTCGTTTTTGATATTCTTTGTATTTTTGAAGTCCCGGTAGCATGAGTAAGCTATTTTTAGCTATTTGATGAGCTATGAAGGATGTTAAAAAGTATTTTGTTGTTTTATGGAAGATTATGAAAGCTTGATGTAGTAGAAACATCTTTTGTTAAGTGATTTTCCATGAAAATGCATGTAGGGACTTAATTGTGAAAATCTTAAGTTTGGTCATACATGTGTGTTTTAGAGAGAATTGATGATAGCTTTAGTTGAATAAGTGGTTCGACTAAGCATGAAAGACTAGAAAGTTGAATAAAAATCACTTTATGAGCCTTTGGGGCTAAAGTGTAAATATGAGAAAGTTTAGGGGCAAAATAGTAATTTTGCTAAAGTATGAGATGTGGGTCAATTTAGTCAATGTATGTATTGAATAAGCTGATTTATTCATTATAGATCAAGAAAGACGAAGCCCGGATCGAAACTGAGGCAAAAGTAAGGTGGTGGACTAAATTGCAAGTCTCAATACTTTTGAGTATCGAGGTAAGTCTATGCATAAATAATGCATTTTTACTTACAATCTGTGAATGCTAAATAGTGTGTAGCATGATCGAGAATGATTGAGAACCTATGTGGTTCAAGTAGAATATGTGAATGGATGAATGATAGAGTAAGTAAATATGTTGATGTGTTGTAATAGTGCAAAAAGGTGGGCTAAGTGCGATACCATCCTAATGCATATTGACGATGAGCTGGCTATGTGCGATGCTATCGTTAAGTATGTTATTTAGTGGGCTATGTGTGAAACCGCTATGAATACCTTATTGGTAGGCTAAGTGATACTACCTTACTAATTGAATGGGGTGGGCTTAGTACGGAACCACCGAGAGATTTGTTGTGTGGATGTGATAGTGAGTAGATTAGCTGTGTGGATTAGCTGTGTGGATTAGCTGTGTGGACTAGCTGTGTGGATTAGCTGTGTGGATGTATTATCGAGAAATAATGATGTGTTGTATATTGTGTAAATGTGATGTTGAATGCAGGGGTGTATGTCAATAGTTATGAGTAAGTGACTCATGATGTGTTGGAAATGTGGTAAGGGATAGAAAGAGTAAGCATAGTTGTGAATTACTTATGTTAGTATAATGCTAATTGTTGCTTAGCTTATACTATGTTGCTTAATTGTTTATGTGTAAACTTACTAAGCTCAAAGCTTACTCTCTTTCTTTTCCCTTGTCTTATAGCGTAAAAGTGTTGAATTGAGATACGAGGATAATTGGAAGATCGCCCACACTATCAGCACACTCTGGTACATTAGACTCAATGTTTTGTATATGGCATGTATAGGGGCTAGGCAAATTAGTGAATTTTTGGTGTAAATGGCTAAGATGTGTTGGCCTTTAGATGGATAGTGTATTTTGTATAATTCCATGGTTGTTGGCTATTACATTATATGAAAGAAAGATGTAGTTTTCTATGTGAGATTGCACTTCAATTTGAGTTGATTATGGATGTGTTGTATGGGTGCATGTTGTGTAAGCTATAAGGGTGAGAAGAGCTTAGCAAATAGATTTGTTCTTGGCCATGTGGATAGACACACGGGCGTGTGTCTAGACTCCAGGCTGTGTGAGAGAAGTCAGTGTTTACCACGGTTGGGAAGCACGGGTGTGTGCCTTGGCCGTGGGGCATTGGGAGAATTCTGGGTTTTTAAGCACGGTTTGGGAACATGGGTTTTTGTGACTTCACAAGGGCGTGTTGTACCTTGCACGGGCGTGTGAGCCCTGTTCAAAAGAGAAAATTTTTAAGATTGGAAAATGTTCCGGTTTAGTCTCGAGAGCCCTCGTGTGTATGAGTGAGGCCTCGTAAGTCGAGAATAAGGTTGTTGAGATGACTTCAGAGAGTAGTTACGATGAGCTTAAGTGGCGATCAAGTGGTTTGAGTTCGGTAACGCCTCGGGCCCAGTTCCGGCGTAGAACCCGGGTAAGGGTGTTACAACACGGGCGTGCTTGGTGGCCGTGGAGTAAAGTCAGGTTCGAACACGGGGAAGACACACGGGGGTGTCTATCAGCCGTGGGAGGCACACGGTCTGCCCATACGGGCATGTAACCCCTGAAACTTTGAAAAGTTTTAAATTTCTGAGAATTTCTGTATGTGTTTCGCTTTAGTCCCGACCCCTTTCTAACACGTGTTTAAGGTCTCGAAGACCTCCATAAGGGACTATATACTTATGAATGAATATGTTTGATTGATGTTTGACTTTGTGTCGTGAAATAGTAATGAAACGTTCTAATTGTCTGGTAATGCCTCCTAACTCTATTCCGGCGACGCTCTCGGGTTAGGGGTGTTACATTTTATTGGTATCAAAGCTATGGTTTAGTCGATTCTCGGACTAACGTAGCGTGTGTGTGTAACATCCCGGTTGAGGGCCTAGTCAGAATAGTGGTGCGAGACCACAAATTTGAGGGTTATAAATGAGTTTTTGAGGTTTATGCCTTGTATGCATGCTAGTGTAAAAGTTTCATGAAGCAATTTTGTGAAATTGTGGTTGAATTGTCCAAAAGGACTAAATTGCAAAAGTTGCAAAATGTGTGTTTCTAGAAGCTATATGTGTGAAATAGCTTTAGATTATTAATTAGAGGTCCTTAATGAGCAATTTTCCCAATTTTTAGTTTTTGGACAAAAATGGGCATGGATGAGTTAAAATAGAAAGTTTATCAAAAAGGGCATTTTGGTCATTTAACAAATAAGTGATTAAAAAGGAGAAAAGATGACGAAATCATGCTCATCTTATTCCCCTCATTGTCGAAAATTTGAAGGAAGCCATAGCTAGGGTTCTTCAATTTTTCAAGCTTGCTAGTAAGTGCATCTAGCCTCGTTTTTGATATTCTTTGTATTTTTGAAGTCCCTGTAGCATGAGTAAGCTATTTTTAGCTATTTGATGAGCTATAAAGGATGTTCAAAAATGTGGTCATGTATGACATGCATGTATTTTGTTGTTTTATGGAAGATTATGAAAGCTTGATGTAGTAGAAACAACTTTTGTTAAGTGATTTTCCATGAAAATGCATGTAGGGACTTGATTGGGAAAATCTTAAGTTTGGTCATACATGTGTGTTTTTGTGAGAATTGATGATAGCTTTAGTTGAATAAGTGGTTCGGCTAAGCATGAAAGGCTAGAAAGTTGAATAAAAATCACTTTACGAGCCTTTGGAACTAAAGTGTAAATATGAGAAAGTTTAGGGGCAAAATAGTAATTTTGCTAAAGTATGAGATGTGGGTCAATTTAGTCAATGTATGTATTGAATAAGCTGATTTATTCATTATAGATCAAGAAAGACGAAGCCCGGATCGAAATCGAGGTAAAAGCAAGGTGATGGACTAAATTGCAAGTCTCAATACTTTTGGGTATCGAGGTAAGTCTATGCATAAACAATGCATTCATACTTACAATTTATTGATGATAGCTAGTGTGTAGCTTGTTCGAGATTGATTGAGAACCTATGTGGTTCAAGTAGAATGAATGTAGTAGAATTGTGAATGGATGTTTAATTGAGTAAGTAGACATGTGAATGTGTAGTGATAATGCTAGATGGCGGCTAAGTGCGATACTATCCTAATGCATATTGACGATGAGTCACTATGTGCGATGCTATCGTTAGGTATATCGCTTTAGTGGGCTAAGTGAGAAACCCCTATGATTACCTTTGTGGTAGGCTAAGTGCGATACCACCTTATTAAATGATTGTGGTGTGCTAAGTGCGAAACCACCGAGACATTTGTCAGTGTGGATTAGCCATGTGATGGCATTATTGAGTAAAATAGTCAGTGTGGATGTATTATTAAGTTAATTAGTCAGTGTGGATGAATTATTAAGAAATAATTATGTGTTGTATATTGTGTAAATGTGACATTGAATGCAGGGGTGCATTTCGATGGTTATGAGTATGTGACTCGTGATGTGTTGGAAGTGTGGTAAGGGTTAGAAAGAGTAAGCATAGTTGTTCATTACCTTTGGTAGTATAACGCTAATTGTTGTTTAGCTTATACTATGATGCTTAATTGTTTATGTGTAAACTTACTAAGCTCAAAGCTTACTCCTTTCCTTTCCCCTTGTCTTATAGAGTAAAAGTGTTGAACCGAGATACGAGGATCAATTGGAAGATCGCCCACACTATCAGCACACTCTGGTACATGAGACTCAATGTTTTGTATATGGCATGTATAGGGGCTAGACAAGTTAGTGAATTTTGTTGTAAATGGCTAAGATGTGTTGGCCTTTAGATGGATAGCTTATTTTGTATAATGTCATGGTTGTTCGCTATTACATTATATGAAAGAAAGATATAGTTTTCTATGTGAGATTGCACTTCAATTTGAGTTGATTATGATTGTGTTAGATGAATATATATTGTGTATGCTAAATGGGTGAAAAGAACTTGGCACATAGCTTTGTTCTTGTCCAAGTGGATAGACACACGGGCGTGTGTCTAGGCCTTGTGTGACACACGGCCAGCCCACGGGCGTGTGACTCAGCCATGTGTCCCCTGCATGTTAGTATTTGAAATCAGAATAGACCAGGGTGTGTGTCTAGGGTGTGTGGGATTAATAAGTGTTGGCCACGGGCGTGTGTCTAGACTCTCGGCCGTGTTAAGGTAGTCATGTGCACCACGGGTGGTAAGCACGGGCGTGTGCCTTGGCCGTGGGGCATTGGCAGAATGCTGGGTTTTTAAGCACAGTTTGGGAACATGGGCGTGTGTGACTTCACACGGGCGTGTTGTACCTTGCACGGGCATGTGAGCCCTGTTCAAAAGAGAAAATTTTTAAGATTGGAAAAAGTTTCGGTTTAGTCTTGAGAGCCCTCGTGTGTATGAGTGAGGCCTCGTAAGTCGAGAATGAGGTTGTTGAGATGACTTCAGAGAGTAGTTATGACGAGCCTAAGTGGCGATCAAGTGGTTTGAGTTCGGTAGCGCCTCGGGCCCGGTTCCGGCGTAGAACCCGGGTAAGGGGTGTTACAGTGTGAGTCTAGCTATACATGCCATATATGAAATTGCAATAGTGTGATGAATTCTGACAGTTATAAATGTGTTTTCGTATAGTAATGGATCCAGATCGAGCAGTTGCTGACGATATAGAGAGTAACGCGCCTACTCCCGCTCAAGGGATAGCGTCGGCCACATCTAGGCCAAATAAAAGTAGTGAGGGAGGAAAGGCTAAGCAAGCCTTCTTCCGTATGATGAGTGAGTGGTTTTTGGAGTTCGTTCGAACGAACCCAGCTGCTCCACAACCTCCACCCCCACAAGTACCTGTTGTGCCACAAGTGATAGATCCGATTCGATTGAATAAACCTCCTGTGGATAAGATCCGAAAGTATGGGGCCGAAGAGTTTAGGGCCACAACTGACGATGATGCTAAGCGAGCTGAGTTTTGGCTCGAGAACACAATTCGAGTATTTGATGAGATGTCGTTAACCCCTGATGAATGTATCAAGTGTACAGCTTCTTTGTTGAGAGATACGACTTATAATTGGTGGAAAACATTGACATCCGTGGTTCCGAGAGAGAGAATCACTTGGGATTTCTTTCAAGTTGAGTTTAGAAAGATGTATATCAGTCAACGCTTCATTGATCAGAAACGTAAAGAGTTCCTTGAACTGAAATAAGGTCATTTGTCCGTTACTGAATATGAGCGAGAATTCGTAAGATTGAGTCAATACGCGAGAATGTGTTTTCGACCGGTTACTATGTGCAAATGCTTCATAGAGGGATTGAATGAAGATATTAAATTGTTGGTTGGAATACTTGATATAAATGAATTTTTTGTGTTAGTTGAAAGAGCATGCAAAGCTGAGGAGCTCAGTGAAGAAAAGAAGAAAGTTGATTCTGAAGCTCGTGATGAAAGAAAAAGATCGATGAATAAGTTTTCTCAACCTTCGACGAAGAGATTTAGAGATGCAAGCAATCGTTCAAATGCTTCGTTTGGACATCCAAGTAGAGATCGTTCGAGACAAAGTGCCGGTCCATGAACTCAAGCTCCGATTGAATCAAGTGTTGATAGTGTTAAGAATAACAAACCCGAAAAGCGAGCATATTGTGGAAGACGACATGTGGGAGAATGTCTTTGGGGCAAGTACAACAATAGAGTTTGTTATAAATGTGGATCCCGAGATCATTTTATTCGAGATATCCCAAAGATGGTCGAAGTGGAAAATGTTCAGAATGAAAGACCGAGTAATGTGACGGCTAGAGGTAGACCACCCAGAAACACCAGAAATGTGAGTGGAAGCAAAAGGGGACTCACGACACACACCAGAGGTCGAGGCGAGAGCACCTGCTCGAGCTTATGCTATACGTGTACGAGAGGAAGCATCATCTCCGCATTTACATCTCCTAAGTACTTTCACTTTATTTGATACTCGATGTCATTGCATTGATAGATCCGGGATCTACTCATTCATATGTGTGTGTGAATCTAGTATCAAGTAAGACTCTACCGTTGAGTCTCATCGAATTTGTGATTAGAGTATCGAATTCCTTAGGCAAGTGTGTTTTGGTGGATAAGGTGTGCAAGAATTGTCCATTGATGTTTCGTGATGTTTGTTTTTCTGTTAATTTGATGTTACTACCATTCGATGAGTTTGACATAATTGCGGGTATGGATTGGCTTACTCGCATAATGCCATCATGAATTGTAAAAAAAGAGTATTGAGTTGAAAAGTTAGAATGGTGAGCTAGTTCGAATAGAATCCAATGATATGAAAGGATTACCACCGCTTGTATCCGCGATGAAAGCTATGAACTATGTGAAAAAGGGTTGTAAAGCTTATTTGGCGTACACGTGATTGATACAAAAGTGTCGTAAAAGAAAGTTGAATCATTACTCGTGGTATGTGAGTTTCGGATGTGTTTCTGAAGAGTTACCGGATTACCTCGAATTAGGGAAGTCAAATTTGGTATTGAATTAGTGCCGGGGACCACTCCCATTTCGATAGCTCAGATAGAATGGCACCAACAGAATCGAAAGAGTTAAAGTCTCGGTTGTAGGAGTTGACTCGACAGAGGATTTGCACGACCGAAGTTTCTCACCACGGGAGCTCTGTGTTATTTGTGAAAAAGAAAGATGGAACTATGAGAATGTGTATTGATTATCGACGGTTGAACAAAGTAACGATAAAGAACAAATATCATTGCCTCGTATTGATGATTTGTTTGATCACCGAGAGGAGCTACTGATGTTTTCAAAGATAGATTTGAGATCGAGTTACTATCGCTTAAGAGTTAAAGAATCGATGTGCCAAAACTGCTTTTCCGAACGAGGTACGGACATTACGAATTCTCAGTGTTGGCTTTCGAACTAACGAATGCTCCTGCAGTGTTTATGGATCTGATGAATCGAATATTCAGACCGTATTTGGATCGCTTTGTAGTGGTGTTCATTGATGATATTTTGATCTATTCGTGTGATGAGACGCAACATGCCGAGCATTTGAGAATCGTGCTACAAACTCTGCATGAGAAACAGTTGTATGCTAAGTTTAGTAATGTGAATTTTGGTTTCGTGAAGTTGGTTTTCTGGGGCATATTGTGTCAGCTGCTGGGATACAAGTTGATCCTGGTAAAATCTCTGCTATATTAGAATGGAAGCCTCCAAGAAATGTGTCTGAAGTCCGTAGTTTTCTGGGACTAGCGGGATATTATAGACGGTTTGTGAAAGGCTTCTCAATGATTGCGACTCCATTGACGAAGCTGCTAAAGAAAGATGTTAGATTCAAGTTGTCAGAAAAATGCCATCAGAGTTTTGAACAATTGAAAGTGTTGTTGACAGAAGCACCAGTGTTGGTTCAACCTGAATCGGGCAAAGAATTCATAGTTTACAGTGATGCCTCGTTGAATGGTTTGGGTTGTGTGATGATGCAAGAAGGTAAAGTCATTGCTTATTCTTCGAGGCAACTAAAGCCGCATGAAAAGAACTACCCAACGCACGACCTTGAATTGGTCGCGATTGTGTTCGCATTGAAAATATGGCGTCATTATTTATTTGGTGAGAAGTTTCATATCTTTACAGATCACAAGAGTTTGAAGTACTTGATGACTTAGAAAGAATTGAATTTGCGACAGAGAACATGGTTAGAGTTGTTAAAAGATTACGAACTTGTGATAGATTACCACCCAGGTAAAGCTAATGTTGTAGCTGATGCTTTGAGCCGAAAGTCCATATGTGCTTTGCGAGCAATGAATGCTCAGAAAGATCTATGTAATGATAGTGCGGTTATGGTCGAGTTGAAAATAAAGCCGATGTTTGTACATCAGATTTGTGATGCTAAGAAAAGTGATGTTGAAATGATGGCTAAACGAACTCAATGTGAATCGAATGCTGAATCAGAATTTCGAGTTGATAGTGATGATTGTTTGAGATTTAGAGATCGGATTTGTATTCTGTGAAATTCAGAGTTGATTCAAGCGATTTCAAAAGAGGCTCATAATAGTCGATTAACTGTACATTCTGGGAGTACGAAAATGTATAATGATCTGAAACAGTTTTATTGGTGGCATGGTATGAAACGAGACATCTTTGACTTTGTGTTGAAATGTTTAATTTGTCAGCAAGTTAAAGCTGAACATCAGGTTCCGTCTGGATTTTTGCAACCGATTATGATTCCTGAGTGGAAATGGGAAATGATCACGATGGACTTTGTGTAGGGATTGCCTTTATCTTCGGGAAAGAAAGATGCAATTTGGGTGATAGTTGACAGATTGACGAAATCAGCTCATTTTGTTCTGGTGAGAACAGATTATTCACTCGATAGATTGGCTGAAATGTATATTGCTGAAATTGTGAGATTGCACGGGGTGCCGCTATCTATTGTATCTGACAGAGATCCGAGACTTACCTTGCGATTTTGGAATAAATTGCAAGAGGCTTTAGGCACAAAATTGCATTTCAGTACTGCGTTTCATCCGCAAACGGATGGTCAGTCCGAGCTGATCATTCAGGTTCTTGAAGATATGTTGAGATGAAGTATTCTTGAATTCAAAAGTGCGTGGGAAAAGCATTTACCGTTGATTGAGTTTGCGTACAACAATAGTTTTCAATCTAGCATTAAAATGGAACCATATGAGGCTCTCTACGGTCGAAAGTGTTGAACTCCATTGTATTGGACTGAGCTGAGTGAGAATAAGATTCATGGGGTTGATCTTATAAAAGAGACTGAGCAGAAAGTGAAAGTAATTCGTGGCAGTGTGAAAGCGGCCTCAGATCGTCAAAAGTCTTATGCAGATTTGAAACGAAAAGATATTGAATTTGAGGTGGGTGATAAAGTGTGTCGAAACCATTTTTTAATTTGAAAAAGGGGATCGACCTTAAAAACGAAAATAGAGTCGCCACCAATCTTTTTTCGAGGTGTGATTGGGTCACCTTGAAATTGATCATTTTAATAAAAAAACATTTTGATTTATTAAAACAATGATTTTGGTCTACGAAGTTTGAGAAAATGGGTTCGGGAGTCGGTTACGCACGAGGAAGGATTAGCACCCTCGTAATGCCCAAAATTGGTACCTAATTAATTAATTAATGTCTTAATGTTGAAAATTTGAAAAGATTTTAAAATATGACCCTTTTGATTTTTCAAAACTTATAACATTTAAAAAGACATTCAATTATTTGGATAAAAGAAAAGTCGAATCTCAGTAAGTTAGAGCACGACCTTTCGAATTTCCCAAACACCAAATATCATTTGTTTTGTTTTCTTTTTTTTTCTTTTTTTTTTTTTTGAAATCCCTATCTCAAAATATCAAAATGTCACATCCAATAAGTTAGGACGCAACATCTGAAATTCACAAAGATAGGTTTTTTATTTGAAAATCATATATTTTAATTTCAAAAAGGGTATTTGATCATTTAGACTTAATGAGAAAAATCGAAGCCCAGTAAGTTAGGGCATGATTCCCTCAAAACTCCAAATGTCAAATATTGACTTATTTTAAGAAATAAAGTTTTGGATAAAAAGTGGCAATTAAATGAAATATATTTTAAAACAATGATTTGAGTAAAATGTATCATTAATACATTACAAAACAGAAATATCAAAGCAATATACTACAATTACATGATATAATAACATTTAATACTAATATTGGCAATTAAGAGAAAGAATAACATAAAAAAGCAAATGATACAAGTAATAAAAAAAATTGAAAAAACGATATGGCAAAATCTAAAATAGTTAATATATACATAATAAAAAATATATATATTTTAAATAAATAATATAAAAATTTTGAATAAAAATGTATAAGGGATAACTTATAATAAGTATATAATATATCAGTTAAAAATAGATAATATACATATTTTAAATAAACAATATATGGAAAAATTTTCTTTAATAATAAAACAATTTAGATGACGTACAACATACAAATTTTCAAATAATACATAATATGATTAAAGTTAAATAATATATAATATATATAATATATAACCAATAAAAATAATAATATATATGATAAAACAAATTAACGTAAATAGGGAAAAGCAAAAAAGAAAAAAAGTTTAAAATAATTAAAATAAATGAATAAATAATGATTAAGCAATTAAATGGATAAATAAAAAAATTAAAAAAAACGCATAAGTCAACCTAACTCCCGCAATATGAGGATTCAACGAAATTCCTCCACCAAAATTTAACTCAAACAGAAGCAACTAAAAAAGAAACGAAAATGAGCGAAGAACAAAATAGGAACAAGCCACAGAAAATAAGAATGCAAAAGAGAGAGAAATTTGAGTAAATGCTCTCAAGAATTTTTATTACTCCAAACTCATGTGTGCTTTACAATGAAGGGAGAGGCCTCTATTTATAGTTGAGCCTCTCCAAATCCAACGGTACTGATCAATTACATCAACGGCTAAGATTTAAAGGTATCTACAAATTAAATCTCTAAGATTACAAAATCATATCTTCTAAGATTGCATACCATATCTTCTAAGATTGCATATCATATCTAAGATTTGCATTTCATATCTAAGATTGCATATCATATCTTCTAAGATTACATACCATATCTTCTAGGATTGCATATCATATCTAAGATTGCATATCCTTGAAGATTGTGTTCCTATATACGTCAAGCTGGTAGATGGACCTTCAATCTTTTCAAGTAATGGGCCATTCCGATCGGGCCAAATGATATATTTTGGACTGGACTTGGACTTTATTTTATTATTTTGGGTTTATTATTTTTTGTATGGGCCCGGGCTAAATTGGCCTATTACAGTTGCCCCTCTTTGCTCATTGTCGTGTAACGAGAATGGAGCAAAGACTATAAAAGGATCAATTTTTCCCGGTCATGTCGAGCCTTAACCTCTTGATCCTCATCTTCTTCAAGTAGTCTCTAACCCAACTGCAACTTCAAGGAGACAAGATCTGATATCTTCAATCTGCTCCACTGCAAACTCCGGGAGATAAGATTTGATGTCTTCGATCTGCTTCACTGCAATCTCAGGAAAGCCAGATCTTCTATTTTTAATCGCTCCATCAGAAACTCGGGGATGCCAGATTAGTATCTTCGATCTGCTTCACTGCAATCTCAGGAAGACAAGATCTACAATTTTTAGTCTGCTCCCTTGCTACATCAGGAAGATGAGGCTAGTGGCTAAAATCTGCTCCCTTGCAACATCAAGAAGATAAGATTCGCCATCTTCGATCGCCTTTCCATCGCTATCTCGAGGAGACAAGATCTACAATTTTATTTAGTCTGCTCCTTACTACATCGGGAAGATAAGACTATAATCTTCACTGCCCCTACTACTATCTCGAGGGATAAGATCTCAACTTTTCAATCAGCTTCCTTATTAACTCGGAAGACTTCAATCTTGATCTGCTCCACTACCATCTCGAGGAACAAAATCAACTTTTCAGGTTTGCTTCCTTACTATCTCAGAAGACTTCAATCTTCGTCTATTCCACTACCATCTCTAGGGAACAAAATCAACTTTCCAATTTGCTTCCTTACTATCTCGGAAGACTTCAATCTTGATCTGCTCCACTACCATCTCTAGGGAACAAAATCAAACTTTCCAATTTGCTTCCTTACTATCTCGTGAAGACTTCAATCTTCATCGCTTCTACTACCATCTCTAGGGAACAAAATCAACTTTCCAATTTGCTTCCTTACTATCTCGGAAGACTTCAATCTTGATCTGCTCCACTACCATCTCGAGGGAACAAAATATGAACTTTTTAATTTGCTTCCTTACTATCTCAGGAAGACTTCAATCTTCAGTCTGCTCCACTACCTTCTCTAGGGAACAAAATCTGAACTTTCCAATTTGCTTCCTTACTATCTCAGGAAGACTTCAATCTTCAGTATGCTCCACTACCATCTCTAGGGAACAAAATCTGAACTTTTTAGTCTGCTCCCTTGCTACATCAAGGAGATTAGACCAATGGCTAAAATCTGCTCCATTGCCGATACATGGAGATAGGATTCGCCAAATTTGATATGCTCCACTACTGCTTAGGGAGATAAGATCTGTGAATTCATCGATGTTGCTACACCGTCCTCTGAGGGACATGTCCTGTAGACTCAATTCCATATGCATATGTTTATGCCGAATGATCAGGATGCTATGATCAAAATGAATCAAATGCTCATAGCCACATATGTTATGAACACAACATGTCATGAAAATGATTCCTGATTAGGATGCAATGATCGGAATGAATCTAATGCTCGTAACTAAATGATATTAGGGATGACATTTGCATGAATGCAGAATGTCATGAGAATGATCTTCTTCTTCTTCTTTTTTTATGTACAACGATTAGGATACAATGATCGGAATGAATCAAATGCTCCTAATTGGAAGTGTATGCATGAGAATGATCCCTTTTTAATGCTTGGGTTGTCATTGCTCATAGTTCATCAAGGTTCTGTAACATCCCGAAATTGTGCCTAGTAGAATTGGGCCTATTGGGCCCCGAGCGTAGAAGCATTTTAAAATTTTTGAGAATATGAAAATGGCATAATTGTGAGATAGACTTAATGGGTAAGTCAATTTGAAAGGTTAAGGGGTTTCTATGAAGTCCCGGGGTCAAGTTAAGCCATAGGTAAATTTTTATGTTTAAGCACTTTAAGGAGAGAAGGTAAGTGGCAGCAATGCTTATGGAAATAAGTGAGAAATTTGCTAGCATAAGTGGAGCACATGGTGGAGTGGTGTAGCATCAAGTGGAGAGCATGGAGGGAAGAGGTTCGAATCCCACCTAGTGTAAATTATTTTGACTAATTTTTGTGCTTCTTCCCAAAGTGTCGGCCATGGTGGTAATTATGGTAAGGGAGACTTTTTAATTATGGAAAGATGGCTAAAGAAATATGGTATGGAGGAAAACAAGGGAAAATGAAGGAAAGAAATCAAAGAAAAGGGATAAGGAAGGGAACATGTTGGTCGAATGCTAGGAGTTGCCTTGGGGAGGAATTTTTGGTCAACATTCATCTTTTGGTAAAGATGATACAAGGTTTTGGAGAGGGGGAATTGGAGAGCCAAATTTTCTTAGAGTCATTTTAGAAGTTTGGTGCATGAGAGGCATTTTCTTTGGTTTGAACATTTTGTGTTTCTTTTCTAATCTTTTTCTTTTGTCTTGCCGAAACACTAAAGTCATTTTGGTACTTTCTTTTCCAATTTCTTTTCCCCTTGTTTTGGCTGAAACCTCCTAGTCCATTTGTTCATCATTCTCCCTTGTTTTGCCGTAACCCTCGATTCATTTGGTTTATCTTCTTTTGATTGTTAACTGAAACTATTTAGCATTCTTTTCTCTCCATCCTTTCTTTTCTTTTTTGACACTTCTTCAACCATTTCACTATTTCTTTTCTTTCTTTTCTTTCGTATTGGGCACTCTCTTCTTGACTGAATTGGTAAATGACCTTATTCTCCTCTTTTCACTTTCATTTTCTTTTTTTTTCTAGCCGAATAAGTGTGTATCACTATTCGGTTGTGTATCTTGTTTCTAAACCGAAATGGTGTATCCTCCTACTCCTTCACATCTTAATCATCCTCTTTTTCATAGTGTGCTAAGTGGGTGGCCGAATATCATCCTAGCCAATTCAATTCTAGCCTTAAGACAATCGGAGGAAATCGGATTTAATATCGTTAAGGTAAGGAGTTTCTTTATGGATTATTTGATATCACTCATTATTCGATTAGTTGCTAAACGGAATAATAGTTTGGACTAAACGGTTATTATAGGGTCTAAATCGTTCATTCTTATTCACTCGTGGATCCTTCGAAAATAGTGGTAAGCCTACTCCTATCACTAAAACAACTACTTTTTCTCATAGTAGTTTTCTAATCGAGATTTTTCCTATGGAGGCAAGTGGTACCGATTTGAAAGGAAAAGTGACTGGAGAAAACAAAAGGAGTGGATTTGCGATTCCTACTCCTAGATTCAAGCGTAGAGTGGTATCGACGGTTCGGGATTTCCCACCGGGTTGTGGTCCATCATCCGGTGAGAATAGGCAAATCATGGTCGTTCACGGTACTAAGGGTAAGCGATTCAATAGATCGTTTGATTTAGATTTAGATTAATAAATCTCGTTTGTTGGATTAATCGAATGTAATGGTGATTTAGGTACCGACGATCAAGAAGGATTAATCCTTACCGTGATCAGGTGTGTAATCTCACACCGAAATCCCGTAGATTTATGATTCGATATCACGTTGGAAATAAGATCATTATTATTTATATGGTTAAAATTGTAGTATGGCATAAACCGAGAAATTTGCTTAAATTACATTATTTCAATAAACTTGTCAAAATCGGTATTAAAATTGTTAAAATTACGAAAATGCCCCTATGGGCCGATTTATGAAAATGCCCCTATGGGTCGATTTACGAAAATGCCCCTATGGGCTAAATTACGAAAATGCCCCTATGGGCCGAACTGCTAGAATGCTTTAGTGGAACGAATTACAAAGATCTATCATTCGCCAATTTACCGTAATAAATTATTGGGCTAATGATTGTTGTACATATATGTGGATATTATGCTTTATTATGTATGTTGCATGTTACATATCGCATGGGTTGGGAAAAATGTATGAAGAGCAGTGTAGCCTGGTGGCATTGCCACAAAATATTCATTATAATGTTTACTTATGATTTCGGTGGCTTGACCCCGAAAATACTATATGAAAGCAGCTTGACTGCAGCGATACTCCGGTGGCTCTGTCATAAATATTATAAATGGCAACTTGCCTACGAAATGGTGCGAGCGGCGGGGTGGGTTGACTTGATCCCCACAGGTGTGATTGGCTGGTCGGGGGTGTGATGGATAGATGGGTTGGGTTGTATTCATATCATTTTAATATTGTTATGTAAATGGGCTTAAGCCCAAGTTATTGCTAAATGAATTCAGGCCCAGTGGATGACGGTAAGGGGATTATGCACTGAGTTCTAGTAACTCACCCCTTTTCCTTAACCCTTGCAGGTAACTCCGTGGACTTGGGCCATGGATAACTCGGTGGAGGCCATACTTCAGAAATGGTGTTTTTGAACTTTAGATTTCTATTTCTGTTTATTTTATTACTTTTACTATTTTGGGTTTTTATGTTGTAATAAGGCCTCTGGAATATTTTTATTTTTGCTTTATGTTTTGACGTACTTATTATATTGCTTGAATTGTTTTAAATGGGGATTTTTCTAAAAATTTAAATAAAGGTTTTTCCAAAATAGATTAACAAATGGATTTCATAACAAACTTTTACAAATATTTTAACTCGGAAATTTTCTTTCGAATTATCAACGATATTTTCAAAAGTCACGGTTTTATAAGACTACTAGTTCAAGTTATCAATTTATCAATCAACCTTCGAGATTAGTTGTATTTTATCAAATATTTCAAATCAAACTTGTTTTTCTTGATTATAACAAAATAATACCTATTTTAGTACGAATCAAAAGGATTTTACACGTTTTCTCATGTGACATGTCAGATTCGATCATAACGCATGGGTCGGGTTTGGGGTGTTACAGGTTCTATCACTGATGCGTTACCCTGTTTTCTCGTTCAGCTGGTATCTTTGACAGAAAACCCAAAGAAACGATCATATTCTACTCAGCAAGCTTACCCCGCTGTAATTTCAGAGTCCCTTCCACTGTACCCTGGGGACATAAAATTTGTACCATCTTTAAATCATCCTACTGCGACTTATGGCTATAGGATCTGTATCAAATTTACCCCATCCCACTAAAACTCAAGGTTATAGGATTTGTAACTTGTTCAATCAACTGATCACTCCCAAGGTGACCTAACCAAAAGTGTATGCATGATATTTGCATGGATGCAGAATATTATTTTTAGAGAATGATTGCCCTTTTACACTTGAGTCAAAATTGCCCATTTTCATCAAGATTGTATTACTGCCGCAATATCTTGTCATTTTGTTCAATCACCATTTTTGACAAAAATCCAGAGAGATAGTCTCAGTTTAGACTCGTCCTCCCCCAATATTTCCATCCCATAAACTTGGTGTGTTTTAAACAATAGTCCTGTTTCAAGCTTTTGTATTATTTAGAAGTTTCTAGAGTATTATGTGAAACCCCTTTTATAAAGTATTATTAGTCCACTAATCGTTATTTCAATGCAAAATGCCTGAAAAAGATCATAACAATGGACAAGAAGGAAATTAGGAACATAGCTCGGAACAAATAAGTTAAGAAAAGACAACAAATGCAATCTAGAAGGAAATTTATTGGTAGTGTATTTTGAAACGAATAATTAAAGATAACAAATTTAGAATGGGTAAGATGGGAAACTAGGTGCCCCAGATATCGCAGCCTGAGCTTCTCTGTTCAAACTTCTTGAGGACCATTTTAATCTCAATATGTATTTAGGGGATCCGGAGTACTTCGTCGATGCCCCAAGACGTAACATACTTCCTCATTATTAATTCAAACGTAGCAAGATTACTGTATGCCCCACTTTTGATCAAAATTTGAGCCGCCCTTTTTGGGTTTTCAACTCAAATCCCCTTTGTTCTCAAAGTGTCCTTTGCGGGTTTTCGCCTTGGCCTCTCCTTTCAGATGAAATCTGAATTCACCAGCCTGAGCATGTCTTTGCCATACATCCTAGTCAAGGTTAATGATCTTCTAGAACAAGCCTTCTTCACCACATAAGGTTTTTCCAAATTTTGGAATTTATTTTCCTCTGAAGTCCTTTTTGTATGAGAAGAATCCTTCTTAGTGCCAGGTCCCCATCATGAAATTCTCTTAGGCAGACCTTTTTTCATAAGCTTGTACCATCCTACCGTGATGGATAACTTTTAACCTTTTCTTCGATTAGGTTCAATTGGCAAACTGCTTTCTATTCCAATGAGAAAGGTGTTGCCCAAAATGAAGGTTCTAGCCGACGCGTTTGATAAGACAGAGGGTAAATGGTAACTTCTTTATGTCAATATTTACAAGCCTCGGTCATCTTCCCTATAATCCTTGTTTTGATTTTTTGTTTTTTCTTTTTGGCTGCCTTTGTTGCGCTATGATGTGGCGTCTGATCTTTGAACAAACTACAAACTTTGGACATTATCCTTTTTGGCATTCTTTGTCGGCGCCTGATCTTTTTTTTTTGAGAATTCGATGACTATCGACCTTGTAACATTGGCATATGAAGCAACATTCCCCCTCTTAGTGAAGTAACCCACAAAGATAATTCAATGTCAACTAGAAGCTTTTGACGAGATCGATCCCATAACATCCATGCCCCCCATATAGAAAAGTCCGTGAAGAAAGTGGAAGAGTCACATAAATCTCGTCTTCTTCAATTCGGTATTTGCGGTATAACTGATGCAATCCCCTTCCATTGTAGACCAACAGTGCCCGATCCTCATGTTTAGCCCGCGTCTTATTAGCCCAGGCATGTCCTGATATGATCGTGCGAAAACATCTTTGAATTCTTGAAAATAACTCAATGATGTCTCGCCTTAGTTCTGTGATGAGCTAGGCTACAATCTTCACCTCTTTTCTAGGCTCATGATATCCACTGACCCTTTGTAGAGTGAGATCTATTTTTCATCTTGTTCTACCGTTCTTAACAAAATCAGAAGATACGTTACAATCTCTGTCATCTTCAAAGTCTTTAGATCCCCTAGACCCATATCTCATTCAAAAAGGGATTCAGTAACAACGTCGCTCATGTCGTTGATATCTGGGTACCTAGGTACGAAGGCAAAAAATCCAAAGAATAAATGATTCTAAGGATGATTATTTGTATGGTATGGTCATGAATAAAGAATATTGTAAAAAAAACAAAAGAATGTACAGTATGAAATGTAAAGAATAAAAAAAATATTTGCTTAAAAATATGCATTTTATTGAAATAAAAATTCTGGACATAAGCCTATTTCACAAAAGGATTCTTATTGTCTCTAGGCTTAAGGCAACAAGCATGTTTTGAATATTACTCTAGATTAGTCTTAAAAATACAGGGATTCCTTCCATAGTTCCATTGTTTAAAATCTTCCCAAGTATGCAAGGGCTTGGAAACTTCATTCCTCGGTTCCCTCTTTGCTTTTGATTTCTTCAAGGAGTCACAACTTTCCAGTCTCCTCCATCAATTATTGCATTCACTGCCTCGTCAAAGTGATAAGGTTTTGATGAATCGTCAAACTTCACAATTCCCATTTTAATCAAACTTTCGACCAACTTTTTAAACGTAGTACAATTTTCAATTGAGTGCCCTGTTATACCAGCATGGTAGTCACATTGAGCGTTTGAATCATACCATTTGGGATATGGGGGCTGTAACGGTTTCAAATAAAATGGGGACACCACATGTGCGTCAAGTAAACTTTGATATAGCTCCTTATACGTCATTGGGATTGACATAAATTGGAGCTTTTCAGAGTTTTGCCTTGTGCCCGATTCCTGTCTTATCGACCCTTATTTCCCAGTAGTAATTACTTTCGGCTGGCTAACAGTAACTGCCTTCGAGTACCCTTTTTTGTATGTACTCATATTATTCACATCATTCTCCTTTTTCCTTGGAGCAGACCTTTTAGTGGTTTCCCCTACTTCAATATTGCCACCCCTTATGGCATTTTCGATCATTTCTCCTGCCATCACTATATCCGCAAAGCTCTTGGTGGTACTTCCTATCATGTGAGTGATGAATGGAGCTTTCAAGGTGTTGATAAAAAGCATGGTACTTTCCTTCTCTATGAGAGGTGGTTGAACTTGCATGGCAACTTCCCTCCATCTTTGCGCATACTGCCTGAAGCTTTCATTTGACTTCTTCTCCATGTTTTGCAAAGTGGTTCTATCAGGCGTCATGTCTGTGACATGATTGTATTACTTCATGAAGGCTTGGGCTAGATCTCTCAAGGAGCTAATCCTAGCACGGCTGAGTTGATTGTACCACCTGGACGCCGTCCCCACCAAACTATCTTGGAAACAATGAATCAAGAGCTGATCATTGTTAACGTAGCCAGCCATCCGTCTACAGAACATAGTGATATGGGCTTCAGGGCAGCTAGTCCCATTGTACTTCTCAAATTCTGGCATTTTGAACTTATGAGGAAGCACCAAATCTGGAACCAATCTCAAGTCTTTAGCATCAATTCCGTGGTGATTATCAGCATCTTCTAAAGCCTTGAACTTTTCTTCCAGCCATCTACAGCGATCTCATAACTACCTTGAAGATTCAGTTCTTATCCCCTCCCTTTCTACTATATCTAAGTTAGGGATAACAGGATTAGCAGGGTTATCTCATGGGTTGGATCCTGTGCCAACTTGGAAATTTATGGGCACTCCAGTGTCAGTTTGCCCTTGTTGAAGCCTAATCGTGACAGATGGCCTTCGGGGATACTCCTCAAGTTGTACATGCGGTGGGGTGAAACCCCGAGGAATGTCCTCATTATCTTCAGTATTAACTATGGGACCCTTTCCTTTGTCCATTGCCCCGTTCAACATCTAAGCTATTTGAGCCATCATACTTCTTTGGGCTTCCAGCATTTGGTCTCTCATCTCTTGTTGGAGTTTTGCTAATTGCTCTTGCATCTGGTCTTGCGTGTCTCTTTCAAACTGTTCAAGTCTTTGATCCATTTTCTTTGTCTTGGCACGTATACCGTAACAGTGTTCAGTTTCCAGATTTTTCCTTTCCTCTTTCTCTCTCTGTTATAATTTCAACTAATTAGGCTCTCTCTATGGACTTAAATGCACATGATGTGATGTAATGCAAATGCATGTAATGAATGCAAAAGAAAGAGAGGCGTTGATTCTGAATTTAATTCCATTAGAAAAACTTTTCTAGAAAGTAAATTTCTTTACATAAAACGGATTACATATGCGGCCTTGCCCTCATATTCCAAGCAAAAACATCAATCCCCTTCTTCGCAAAGGTCAAATCTTGCAAACTTCTAATAGATGCCTCCACTAGATCCTTTTTGCTTGATTTGGGCCGCGACTCACTGCTCACTTATTTCTATAATGCTCGTTAACCTCTTCAAGAAAGCCGAGACGTGGTGATTCTCGAATAGTCTTTGTCAACTTGAATCGTTGGGCAATAAAGTCTTGTATTCCTTCACGGACTATCAGTCTTTTCTCGTTGTGTTTACTTGGACCATATTCGGACGACCGTATTATAATCCACTTTATCAAGAAATCCATTTTCTTATGACAAACTCTTCTATTTAGCAATCGAATTTGAATCAACACCTCTTTTTTCTATGATGTGAATGCAATGCAATCAAAAGAAAAGAAAACACGTTAGCACGAAAGAAATAAATAACAGAATAGGGCACCTGTGTAGGTGACCACCAGGGTTTGACATAGTTCTACCTAAGGTAAGCCCTTAGGTTTTCTACATGTGGTTTAGCTCTAAAGTTGAGGTACCCGAACCAGTAGATTCCTTAATCTTCACCCATTATAGGCTCATACAGATCGAGTTCAATTCAAGGGAATACATTTCCCTATGGCCATGCGAAAGTGAAAACCTCACGAAGACATAGGTACAGATGTATCCCGGAAGTAATCCGCTAGCCCATGCGGAGGTGAAAACCTCACGAAGGAATAGTTTCTCACTCCCACTTAAAGGTGCGACCACAATGGTCATGCAATGCAATGTGTGCAAGAAAATAATAATCATATGTTCAAATCAAAATTTTTAAATTTTTAAATCAAATTTTTTAATTTCCGACAAAGGACAGAAAATAATCAATTTTACGACTTGACTCTCTTATGTTCCCCAGCGGAGTCGCCAAGCCGCCGACACCATTTTTTAATTTGAAAAAAGGGATCGACTTTAAAAATGAAAATGGAGTCGCCACCAATCTTTTTTCGAGGTGTGATCGGGTCACCTTGAAATTGATCATTTTAATAAAAAACATTTTGATTTATTAAAATAATGATTTTGGTCTACGTTATTCGAGAAAACGGGTTCGGGAGTCGGTTACGCACGAGAAAGGATTAGCACCCTCGTAACGTCCAAAATTGGTACCTAATTGATTAATTAATGTCTTAATGTCGAAAATTTGAAAAGATTTTAAAATATGACCCTTTTGATTTTTCAAAACTTATAACCTTTAAAAAGACATTCAATTATTTGGATAAAAGAAAAGTCGAATCTCAATAAGTTAGAGCACGACCTTTCGAATTTCCCAAACACCAAATATCCTTTGTTTTGTTTTCTTTTTTTTTTCTTTTTTTTTTGAAATCCCTATCTCAAAATATCAAAATGTCACATCCATTAAGTTAGGACGCAACATCTTAAATTCACAAAGATAGGTTTTTTATTTGAAAATCATATAATTTAATTTCAAAAAGGGTATTTGATCATTTAGACTTAATGAGAAAAATCGAAGCCCAATAAGTTAGGGCACGATTCCCTCAAAACTCCAAATGTCAAATATTGCCTTATTTTAAGAAATAAAGTTTTGGATAAAAGTGGAAATTAAATGAAATATATTTTAAAACAATGATTTGAGTAAAATGTATCATTAATACATTACAAAACACAAATATCAAAGCAATATACTACAATTACATGATATAATAACATTTAATACTAATATTGGCAATTAAGAGAAAGAATAACATAAAATAGCAAATGATACAAGTAATAAAAAAATTGAAAACAACGATATGGCAAAATCTAAAATAGTTAATATATACATAATAAAATAAATAAATATATTTTAAATAAATAATATAAAAACTTTGAATAAAAATGTATAAGGGATAACTTATAAATGGTATATAATATACCATTTAAAAATAGATAATATACATATTTTAAATAAACAATATATGAAAAATTTTACTTTAATAATAAAACAATTTAGATGATGTACAACATACAAATTTTCAAATAATACATAATATGATTAAAGTTAAATAATAAATAATATATATAATATATAACAAATAAAAATAATAATATATATGATAAAACAATTTAACGTAAATAGGGAAAAGCAAAAAAGAAAAATAAGTTTAAAATAATTAAAATAAATGAATAAATAATGATTAAGCAATTAAATGGATAAATAAAAAAATTAAAAAAAATGCATAAGTCAACCTAACTCCCGCAATATGAGGATTTAACGAAATTCCTCCACCAAAATTTAACTCGAACGGAAGCAACTCAAAAAGAAACGAAGATGAGCGAAGAACAAAATAAGAACAAGCCACAGAAAAAAAAGAATGGAAAAGAGAGAGAAATTTGAGTGAATGCTCTCAAGAATTTTTATTACTCCAAACTCATGTGTGCTTTACAATGAAGGGAGAGAACTCTATTTATAGTTGAGCCTCCCCAAATCTAACGGTACAGATCAATTACATCAACGGCTAAGATTAAAAGGTATCTACAAATTAAATCTCTAAGATTACAAAATCAAATCTTCTAAGATTGCATACCATATCTTCTAAGATTGCATATCATATCTAAGATTTGCATATCATATCTAAGATTGCATATCATATCTTCTAAGATTGCATATCATATCTAAGATTTGCATATCATATCTAAGATTGCATATCCTTGAAGATTGTGTTCCTATATACGTCAAGCTTGTAGATGGACCTTCAATCTTTTCAAGTAATGGGCCATTCCGATCGGGCCAAATGATATATTTTGGACTGGACTTGGACTTTTTTTATTATTTTGGGTTTATTATTTTTTGTATGGGCCCGGGCTAAATTGGCCTATTACAAAGTGTTTTTGAAAGTATCTCCGTGGAAGAAGATACTTCAATTTTGCCAGAAGGGCAAGCTGAGTTCGAGGTTCATTGGACTGTATGAGATTATTGAACAAGTTGGCCCGGTTGCTTACAGATTGATTTTGCCACCTGAGTTAGAAAAGATTCATAACGTGTTTCATGTGTCAATGCTTCGACAGTACAGATCAGACCCGTCTCATGTGATTGCTCCTACTGAGGTTGAGATCCAGTCAGACTTGTCGTATAGTGAAGAACCGATCCAAATTTTTGCACGAGAGACCAAAGAGTTAAGAAATAAGAAAATCTCTTTAGTGAAAGTATTGTGGCACAAGCATGGAATTGAAGAGGCTACATGGGAGCCTGAGAATGTTATGAGAGAGCAATATCTACAGCTATTCACCGGTAAGATTTTCGGGGCTGAAAATCCCTAAAGGGGGGAGAGTTGTAACAGCCCGAATTAGACCCTAGTCAGAATAGTGGTTTTGAGACCACAAATCCGAGGTCGGAATAATATTCTAATATTATTTTTGGTGTGAATTATATGTGATATAGCCTGTGTGAAAATTCTTTGTGATAATTTTATTGACTGTGTGTCAAATTGTGAGAAAGGACTTAATTGCATAAAGTGTAAAATGTTGTGTGTCGATTGTTATATACTTTGGCTTTTTAAGGTGGAGGCCTTATGTTGTTAATAACTCATTTTTAAGATAGTGGATGGTTAAATGACTAGATAACTATAATGTAAATTTGTCTTATATGACTAATAAAAGGGCAAAATTGGTATTAGATTATTAAGTTAATTTATAATAAAACAAAGCATCAAAATAAGCCATTTTCTATTCATCTTTGCATCGAATATTGAAGAAAGAAGAGAGGCTTTAAGCTTTGGTAATTTCGGCTAGGAATTGGCTTGATTCAAGGTTAGATTTTGCTCGGTTTTTATTAATTTCTACGTTTTCGTAATCGTTGCTTTGTGCTCTTTAAAACCCATGCTTAAATTTTGTGAATTGATGATGTTTATGAAATGTGCCATTGATGAAATGGTGAGCTTTGTGATGAGTGTTGGTGTTAAATGAAAGATATGTGTTTAATGAACATGTTTTGTTCTTGAATTTTTGATGAATTTAGCTAATTAGGGCTAAATTGAGAAAATAGCATTTTGAAGGATTAAAATGTGAAATAAATGAAATGTTTGGGCTTGTATGAATATAGTGAGAATTCGGCTAGGCATGGGTGCAAGCTAATTATGTGTATTTGATGATTTTATGAATTAAGGACTAAAGTGTCGAAATGTGAAAATGTGAGTGCTATTTTGTAAAATGCCCTAAATATGTGTGTTTGGACTAAAATGAATGATTTGATGATTGAATGGATTGAATTTGAATGTGTATAGACCAAGAAATGAGAGGTTCGGATCGAGATCGAGGCAAAGATAAAGTGCTCGATTAATCGACCGTTTCGATAATTCGACGTTTGAGGTAAGTTCGGATATAATACATGTTATTAAGATATGTTTTAGTATTATGGAATGAATAAGTATATGGTTATGAGATTTGAGATGTTATCTGCAAAATTAAATTGGATGGCACTAAGTGTGCGAAATCAAGATCGAAACAGAGATGAATAGCATTGTGGGTGCGATGTTATGAAAGCTTCGGCTTATTGATTTGGCACTGTGTGTGCGATACCGAGATAAGTCAGTTAAAAGAATAGGCACTAAGTGTGCGATGACGAATATGCTTCAATTATGTATATGGCACTGGGTGTGCGATTAAATTAGACGAATATCAGAGGATGATCGACGTGTAATATCGAGCATTGAATAACTATGTGTTAGATAAGGTATGTATTGAACCTTTGTGGTTGACGAGTTTATAGATAAATCCATGAATGGATGAATGAGTATTTTAGCTATGGATGATATGGTATGAATATAAGAGAATTGAACTATGTGATGGTTTAATTATATACATTGGTTTGATCTGATGAGATAATGGTATTGTATTTTGAACTTACTAAGCTTTGAAAGCTTACTGTGTGATTGTTTCTCTGTTTTACAGTGCCAGCAAAGCTAGCTCGGATTCAGGAATCATCAGCATCTTTATCACACTATCGGCAATCTAATTTGGTACTTTTGGAAAGATGTAAATAGATGAAATATGGCATGTATAGGCTAGAAGTTATGGTATATTTTGGGAATTTTTAATCCTTGCCATGTGAGTTGGCTTGGAAGTGAAATGATGTTAACTTATGAATGAGTTATGTTTATGATATGTGAAGTACATTTTGGTATGGCTTGGTGATAATGATATGTTTTTAAGTATGGAAAGATTAGTGAAGAATTGATGCCATAATAATATAATGATTTTGTGGATGAGTCATGTTTGATAATGTATGTGATTTGGTTGAGAAAGATGGTATATAAGTTGACATATTTAGTAATGAGGATTGTATGTGATGATATGATGATCACTTGACATGAAATTGGTTGCTAAATTGTGTGTGGGATTATGCTTAAATGTGCTTGTAGGATTGACCCTTGTGTGGGTGGCAAATTGGCGTTGTAAATGGCCTATTTTGTCACACAGTTATAACACACGGCGTGCCTAGTGACCGTGGGGCTAAGTCGATGAGGCGGCTAAGAGTACACGGCCTTGGCACACGGACGTGCCTGGTAGCCGTGTGGTTTCAATAGGATCGACCACGGCCAAAGTACAAGGGCGTGCTTGGTGGCCGTGGAGCCAAGTCAGAATTGACCACGGCCAAGGTACACGGGCGTGCTTGGTGGCTGTGGAGTAAAGTCAGGTTCGAACACGGGGAAGACACACGGAGGTGTCTATCAGCCGTGGGAGGCACACGGTCTGCCCACACGGGCGTGTAACCCCTGAAACTTTGAAAAGTTTTAAATTTCTGAGAATTTCTGTATGTTTTCCGGTTTAGTCCCGACCCCTTTCTAACACGTGTTTAAGGTCACGAAGACCTCCATAAGGGACTATATACTTATGAATGAATATGTTTGATTGATGTTTGACTTTGTGTCGTGAAATAGTAATGAAACGTTCTGATTGTCTGGTAATGCCTCTTAACTCTATTCCGGCGACGGTCTCGGGTTAGGGGTATTACACCGAGCGCTATCGCATCATCATGAGCTCAAATATACCTTAAAACTATCACAATGTACACCTCAAACACAAACACAAATAAATCTTTCTCCCCAAATTTCCAACATCCAACACAAAAAAAAAAAGAAAATTAAAAACAAAAAAATGTGTCCTGCTCTATTTCTCTCCAAAATCGACCCATTTTCCTGAATATGAGAAAAAAATGACCTAAAACCCTAATTAATTTTTAAAATCGACATTTTCTTCTAATTTAGCTGAAATTTACTACTAGATTTAGTTTTTTTTTTCTTCTTTGGAATGCATTAGCATCTTTGTAGGCTAAAGATTATAAAATAATACCTTTTGACATATATAGTGTAATTATGCTTTCTTTTGCTCTTAATTTTAGTTTTGAAAGTTAAGACATAGTCGTTCTTTGATCAATTTAAGAGGGCATTTGGTATGATGGAGAGTGATCAATTTCTTGAGAATTTAATTGGTAGGAGAACGATTTTCGTATTTGGTATGTTGAAAACTTCAACTTCCCTAGAAATGTAACTTTCTTCTGGGAGTTATTTTCCTTCAATCATGACCATGTATTGATACATGTTCATCATGTACTAATACTTGCTCTATAGGAATTGATACTTGCCAGCATGTATATTGGGAGGTTTATTTGTTCACTTCATCTTTTCACCTATTGTATATTGGGAGGTTACTAGTTTAGCCACAAAACTAGAGAGGTTTCTAATTCAGCCTTTATAAAAGCTAGAGGGTTTAGTTGAGTAGTAAAAACTAGGGGTGAAGTTTTATCTTACCATTAAGAAAAATATAGGGACTGTAAAGGTCTTAACTTTTCCTTGAAAGGTACAATTTAAAGTAGTGAATTCAAAAATATTTAGTTGAGTGGAGGTAGTCAATTGGATCGAACCACTATAAATTTATTTTTCCAAACTTTTCCTTCTCTTCCTTTTTAATTTAGAAAAGTTTGTATAAGTTTGTAAAATTCCATCACCCCCTCTTGATATTTTTGGCCTAACAATCTTGATTAATCTTTTGTCTTTGTTCTATTTTTTTATGTTTTTTTTTATAGATATTTTTTTGGATTTCTTTTGTGTGATGGGTGTCTTTTACACTAGCATGATTTTTAAAATAGACAAGGGACTAAATTTTTAGAATTTAAAGCAAATAGACTAAATTTTAAGTGTTTGAAGAATACAAAAACTAATCGCATAACTTATAAAATATCAAATTTACTTTAATCTATATATGTTCGCTCGATCTGAACCTATCCTTCGAAAATTTGAAGCTTGAGCCTAACAAATATGGATCTGAACGTGCTTGGGTTTAGAAAATTTAATCCCGAAAAATCCAATCTTGAAAAAAACTAAAGATTGAGAAAATCTGAACTTGAGGGTTTGAAATAATCTGAATTTGAAAACAATTGGTGGAAAGCACAGAACCATTCCGGTTGCCACCTCTACGTATTTTCCATTTTCCTCACAGTGATTTCGTTTAAGAAAATATTATATATGTTTGTTTTGTTGATATTATTTGTTTAAATTATTATAAAATTATATAAATTTCTAAAAGTTGATATTTGTTTTAAATAGGTTTGATCCATTTTTATATTCAAATTGTAGTCATATATATATATATTATTTTTCTGCTATAGGGTTTAGTTTTGATTAGTTGACACAATAATTCAATTTTATTATTAAATTTATTTATTTAAAAATTGAATGATTATAACTACCAAAATTAATATAAATATTACATTCAAAACTTAAACATAATTTTTCGACATATAAAATAGGGAATATTCTAATAACATATTGTAGTCATCTCCGAAATCCTAGAAATCAACAATTTGTCTCATAATAATTCGGTAATACCGTCCTTCGTACAATGTTCAGCTTTCCTTCTAAAACCAATAAAACAGTTACTTATAGTTTTTAACATTAGTATTCCACTCTTTTGAAGCCAACAATTAGGTTTATCACTATAAATCCATGCTCTTTTACAGGCCTTCCATACCCAGAAAAGAAAGACATTAGAGCAACAAATTAAAATTATTTTTACCCTTTTTTCTAGCTCAAATAAAATGGCTGTTCTTACTTCACTATTTTCTTTTCGCACTTGTTGCTTTAATGGCTCTGGCAATATCACTAGCAATGGATTTTGTAGTCGGCGGTGATGATGGATGGAAACTAGAAATTAATTACGAAGATTGGGTTAAAGACGAGTTGTTCTTTGTTGGGACACTCTTAGTAAATTTTACCATCTAAAACCTTTTTTTAAAATCCTAACACATGTTTGAGCTATAAACTTATAAATCAAAGACTTACTTTAACTTATTTAATTATTATTGTTGTTGCGGTTTTCAACTACAACGTTAAAGCTCACAAATGTGTACAAAGTGAGCGGAGATGATTTCAAAATCACAATAGTTTGAGTTCATTCACCGGAAAATGACACAATTAAGAGCGGTACATTCGCAACATCAGTGGCCATTGCAATGGTGGGATGAAGCTTAAGGTCACGATGCTTGATGTCGCAACCCATCTGCAGCTCCTACCGCTGCTTCGACTTTTATTAACGACCAATTTCCAGATCTTTTTAAGGAATATTTTTTTACAACTATGATTTAAACTCAGACTATTTCTAAGATAAATAAACACCCAATCAATAAAACATGACTTGAAATTGTTATTGTGATATTTAATTAACTAAAATTATAGCCTTTTAAGTTTTCATTCATACCATTTTAAACAATACAAAATTTTAAATTGGAATTGCTGATTGTTTCTTGATTTTCTCTTATAATATATCCTTACTTTTTTGAACCATTAAATGAATAAAAGTGTTTTTCAATTATCTAGTAGTAATAACTATCAGATAAATCTCAAAATTATGTATTCATACAATTGGTGTGATAGGTTTACACCTATGAAGCATGGACACGGACACACAATACGGGTACGATACGATACGAATACGGCGACACGGTAATTTTTAAAAAATGAGGACACGGGTACGGTAAGATACAGCATTATTTTAAATCTAATTTATATGGGTCTCACATATTTTTATTATATTTACTTTAACTATTTTTATATTACTATAATTTATTTTTTACTTTTTTCTTACACAGCATTAACTTTTTTTCTTTCTTTCTTGTATTAACTTTTTTCAGCATTAACTTTTTTTTTCAGCATTAACTATTTTTTTTTTACTTTTTTCAGCATTAACTATTTCTTTTTTTCTTTTTTATGCAGCACCTTAGTTTCTTCCCCCATTTACCCCTTTATTTTCTTCTCATTTACCATCTTTACCGTTGCTCTGTATTTCATTCTCTGCAAAAAAAAAACCCAGCATCATGTGCAGACTCCGGGAGTGTCCTTCTTTGACACGCTTCAAGGCGTGTCCGGTACGTATCCGGCCGTGTCGGCGGCGTGTCCGTGTCGGATACCAGTACGACACTGGTACGAGGGGATTTTCCCCGTGTCGGTGCTTCCTAGGTTTACACTACCTAATGGCCCAATAATAAGGTCAAAAGCCAAGCAAATCAAACTAAGATTCAATCAAAGACAATATGTGAGAATCAATCTTTTTGGAAAAAGGGAGAATAATATTGATATGTGTGTAAAAGGTTCGTAGGTTTGTCCAAGTCAAGGATGAAATTAGAGTCATTTGAAGGGGGTTGTGGTTTCTTTTTGTTTTCAAGGCTTCTTATGACTTCTACACGCCACTTTTCATCTTTTCCATCAATCTTCTTTATTTTCTTGTTTATTCTACTTTGTTCCTGTTTAATTAAATATTTTTTCCATCTTAATTATGTATTTTAATTGCTGCCTTTAATTTTTAAATTCTTAGATCTGACTTGGATTTATTTGCATTTTAAGTTGTGCCAAACTCCAATTTTTCCTTCTTCGTATTGAACCCTAAGGCAAATCCATGATTTGGACAATCTCATGATCCTCTTCTGCACACATATATATCATTTGGTATCAGTTTCTTGGGCATTTTAGATTTTTTTTTTATGTTCTTATAAACTGATTTCTAGCAAACAGCCTCAAAATAATTTTTTTTTTACCTAGAAAGTTTTTGGGTAAAAAATATTTTTTAGTGAGTAAACGTTTTCCAAACTATTTCAAATTTTAAATACTAATTCTTGAAATTCGTTTAGAATATTAAAAAATATTTCCCACAAAAAAGTGATCGAAAATGTGGAAAAATATGAAAAATAAAGAAAAAAATAAAAAAAAATATTCCGTGGGTTGAATTTTGTGCCAAAACTTTCTAGATCATATCTACATTATTTGAGAAGGCTCCAGTTTAATTTCCATGAGTTCTTTGAAATCTAGAACACCTTGAACGAAGTTTGTCAAGTTGATTCGCTATTTTTTGAGTTTTCAAGTTTATGTGATTTTCATTGACTATTAGCCTTGGGTTTTCATTTATTTTTTATTTTTATTGTTCCTTTACGCATTCTAAGACTTTATTGTTTCTTGTGTTAGTAGGTTAAAGCACGTTGCACATTCCTTCCTCCATGCAACACAATTCTTTAGTGTCTAACCGATTTTGGGCTCCTAGTGCCATTAGGTTTGTTAGTTATATTCTTTCACATTATGATTGGTTGATATAAAAACTTTTAAAAGACTCACAAGATTAATTTTTACCTCAATGAGAATTTCATTCTTATTTCTGAGTGCATAACAGTGAGGTTTGCTTAATTTCTTTTTAATTTTTAAGTGTGTTCTTTTCAAGCTTTCATAATGACTCGTGATACTCGTAGTAGCAATGGAAGTGATAATCTGAATGAAACGCCACCAGTTACCATCGAGAACCTTTATGGTTTTGTGAAAAAAATTGCAAAATGACCTCCACGAGGTCAATGATAAGTTCGAACATATGATTGGAAAGATACAACAAGATTTAGATGCTCGAAATGCTAAAGACAAACAATGAGATGCTCTATTTCAAACAATAAACAATACCTTGAATCGCTTGAATGCTCAAAACGTTTGACTCATAATTTGGGCAATGATGATGGTGTTGAGGTTGAACAGCCTCATGCTCGTGGAAATAATGCTAGACATGCCCTTTGTGCAAATGATAAAACTTTAGTTAATAATGACCGTGGGTATCTTTCTTTGGCTAAACCAAAGTTCCCAATTACACAATTTCGTGGAAAGAATGTTCCCGAGGCATATCGTGAGTGTCAATAAAAAATTCAACGTATGTTCCATTATTATAAATGCCCGAAAGAGGAAAAAGTCTCATTGGCGATCCTTAAATTTTTGGATTATGCGTTGAGTTGGTGGACTCAAGTTGGAATTAGTCATCAAAGAAACTACAAAAGAGAAATTGAAACATGGGACAAGTTGAAACAAGTGATAAAAATATTTCGTTCTTTTTCATTACTATAGAGAGGTCAAAAGGAAACTTTGACACCATGCTCAAGGCAACCGATCAGTTGATGAGTACTTCAAGAAGAGATGACCAAACGAAAGGAGGAGTACAACTAATCTCTCATATGTTGTGAATTGTTATTTGTGTAGTTCAAAAGATCATGAGGGTTTCTGATGTCCAATTAACTAACTAACTAGAGAAGAAAGTAAGTATTAATTTGAGCCTTCTGTTGACTCTTACTCTAGTGGAAAAGAGATTTGTGATGACAAACTTTATGAACTAGAAAAAGATGATAATGAGAATTTTTTTCCTTGAATATATAGCGTTAGATGAGATAGAAACGTCATGTTCTCCTACTGAGATGTATTATATTTAATTGAATATTCATAATACTTGTGAGGGGATATGGGAAGGGAGGAAAATCATGTGAAAAGATCAAGAGAAAAAACAACCTTGAGTGATAAAAGTCTACTTGATGATCCAAATTTGGTAAGTGAAAATCCATATAAGGTAAAATTTGAGAGTTTTCTAGTGGGAAAAGAAAATAAAAAGCAAGAAAATACCCATGAAAAAGTGATGAGTGATTATGTTTTAACTAACCATAACTCGAATCTGTTTATTGAAGGACTTCCAATTACCTTACTCTACCATTGATAGAAGATTTTTATTATGAAAAATTTTGTATGAAATATTTTAGGAAGTAGAAAAGTTTTAGATTTATATGTAATATTATGATATAATCTATTTTAAGAAGTTGAGGGAGAATAGGAGTGGTTTTTCTATTTATATATTCTATTATGTTGATGAATAATATTTAAGACTTTACCCTACTATAGTCATGGTATAATGAGCCAAACCCTAAAATACCACAAACCAAATTAAGATAAGCAAGATTGAGGCTAATTCACCATTTTTTCTTGGTCTACGAGACCATCTAGGAGATTTCATCACTCCAGTGCGTCTTCGTCTTGATAATTTTGATAATTGGGCATACTCTATTCGTGTGGCTCTATCCTCTTGACGTAAGTTCAGGTTTCTCGATAGTACAATAATCGATTAGATGGCACCATGTATGAAAGATGATTGGGTTTGTATATAATGTATGCTTGTTTCATGGCTTATGAATACCATCGATCTTGAGGCCAGATCTATGCTTTCGAATTACGGCAACACAAAATTACTATTTGATTATTTGAATGACCGTTTTGTGATTGTTAATGGTCCAAGAATACAATAATTAAAGTATGATATTTCTAGTTGTGAACAAACTAAAACAATGCCTGTTCCAATATATTTTATGGGATGAAGTAAGTAATTATGAACCGCTATAAGGGTGTAGATGTGGCAACTGTACCTGTGATGTTGGCAAGGCTCACGGAAAGGTAGAGAGGAGGAACAACTTCATCAATTCTTAATGGGTTTGTACTCAGAGCATTATGGCTAGATTCGGTCCAGTTTGCTATCTCAAAAACCTTTGCCCACTCTTAATCGATCATTTTAACCTATTGCTTAAGATGAAATGGTGTGAGGTGTTGCTCGTATTATGGATGAGAAACTGGATATTATGGAATTTGCAATTTGCACAGAGGGCTGCAAACGTGGTCGAGTTGATAAGGTTGAGAAGTTAGGCTTGGTCTATTCCCATTTCTAGCACTCGAGTCATGATGTTGACAATTGTTTTACGGTGATCGGTTACCCGAATTGGTGGGAGGAGCGGTATGGTCCGCCACAAAATTTGAAAGCTAAGGGCGCCAGTCGTACTTGTGGAAAGACGCCTGATTCTTGCCTTTCGCCTGTTGCTAGTCATGGTCGAGGTGGGTCCATGCGAATGCTACTGCTGCAATGGTGGTTGATGGTTCGATAGGTGCATCTCCTACCCTAGCGACGATTGCGACACAACCTAGTTTTAATGTCGCATAGTGGCAAGCATTGGTAGCAACGTTTGGTAATTCTCAAACTCAAATAAATCGTTTGAATAGTGAGTTTGATAATACTTCTTGGATAATTGATACTGGTGCTTCTAATCATGTAGTGGGAAATATTTCTTTTTTGACTGATATTCGTGATGTGAACGCTTACCGTGTTAGTTTACCAAATGGACGAAGTGTTGTAGCAACCTAGCAAGGGTTTGTGAGACTAACAGACAAAATTTCTCTTAATTATGTTATTTATGTTCCAAAACTATATTGCAATTTGATTTTGGTTTCGCAGCTTGATGATGATATGAATGATCTTTTCCAATTTTCTCTAACATGTGTGCTATACAGGACCTACGTTCAACGAAGCTGATTGGAACGGGTGACAAGTGGGATGGACTTTATTACTTCCTGCTCGTGTCAAGTGTTAAAGTAGCTTCTATAACATCCCGATTCAGGGCCTAGTTGGAATAGTGGTGCGAGACCACAAATCTGAGTTAGTAAATTGAGTTCTTAAGGTTTATGACATGTTTGCATGATAGTATTAAAGTTCCATGTAGAAATTTTGTGAAATTGACATGGAATGATCAAATAGGACTAAATTGTAAAAGTTGCAAAATATGAGTTTCTAGAAGCTTTTTGTATATAAATTAGAAGTCCTTAAATAGAAATTTTCCCAAATTATAAGTTTTGGACAAAAATGGACATGAGTTAGTAATTTGTAAATTTTTAAAGAGAAGGGCATTTTGGTCATTTACCAATTAAATGATTAAAATGGGAAAAAGATGATAAAAATTTCATTCATCTTCTTCCTTGTGCCGAAAATTTGGGAGACTCCATAGCTAGGGTTCTTCAAATTTTTGAAGCTTGCAAGTAAGTCATCCTAGCCTCGTTTTTAATATTATTCGTATTTTTGGAGTCCTCGTATTATGATTTAGCTATTTTTAGCTATAAGATGAGCTAAGAAGCATGTTCAAAAATCTACCCATGTGTATCATGCATGTAAAATGATATTTTATGGAAGATTATGAGAGTTTGATGTTAGATAAACATATTTTCCTTAGTAAATTTCATGAAAAATAATAGTATGGACTAATTTGTAATAGCTATGAAATTGGTCATACCTATTATAAATAGTGAGAATTGATGATTGTTATAGTAGAGAAAATGAATCAGCTAAACATGATGTTTAAGAAAGTTGAATGAGAATTATTTTACGAGCCTAGGGGCAAAAGTGCAAATATGAGAAAGTTTAGGGGCAAAATAGTAATTTTGCCAAAGTATGAGTTAAGAGTCAATTTAGTCAATATGAGTATTAAATGATCTAATTATTATTATAGATCAAGAAAAATGAAGCCCTGATCGAAATCGAGGCAAGAACAAAGTCGAGGACTAAATTGCATATCTACATACATTTTGTATATTGAGGTAAGTTTGTATGTTTTCTAAGCTTTATGATTAATATCATTAAATTGCTTAGTATAATGTTTAATATATTTTAAATTCCATGAGATTGTTTAATGCTATGTTAAACAAAGAAATCAATGAGATTAAGCATGAGAAAGTCCTGATTGAAGTTGAATTACCTAGGATACTCGATCTATCACATGAAATGAGAAAGTCCGTATAAGACCAAGCCAAGGCATGGCATCGACAATCAAGCAAGTTATCATGTAAGACCAAGACAAGTCTTGGCATTGAAGAGTTATTATGAGATGAAGACCCATGTAAGCCCAAGCCATGGCATGGCATTGGTGAGTCTCCAAGCAAAGATGTCATGTAAGTCCAAGACAAGTCTTGGCATTGAAAAGCTATCATGAGGTAGAGATTCCATGTAAGTCCAAGCCAAGGAATGACATTGGTGAGTAACAAGAAAGATTTCATGTAAGTCCAAGCCAATGCTCGGCATTGACCAGTTCATGAGTAAAGATACCAAGTAAGACCATGTCAAGACATGGCAATGGTAAGTTCCCAAGGGAACACATAAGGAAGACTTTGAGTAAGCCCATGTCAAGACATGGCATCAATAACAAGATGAGAGATCCCATGTAAGACCATATCGAGGATATGGCTTTGGCATCGAGTTATGTGGGATGAGATTCAGTATCCTCGGTTATTCGCAGCAATTCATCGGGCAAATGAGTAAAGTTAAAATAATAACAAGAAAGAAAAGTAAGAAAAGCTATTATCAAGTTAGAAATGAGTATTACTCATATTATGAATGATGAACCAGAGATTATAATTATTATTGTAGAGTATGCTGATCTATGTGATCAAGTGATACAGGTACCTTGTTTACCTCACGAGTATGAGACTAGTAAGTATCATGAGATATGTAAGAATCAGTATGAGTAAGTAAGCTTAAATAGCTGAAATTCATGATACCATTGTTTATGTTAAATGGGTTATATTGAGCAAGCATGTTTCTATATGCATTATATGCAAACTTACTAAGCTAAATGCTTACGTCCTTTATTCTTTCTTTCCATGTAGTCCCGCCAAGCTAATCTCGTGGATCATCGTCATCGGAGCTCGGAACACACTATCAATCGCTATTTTGGTATAGCCAAGTTGTTTATATTAAGTATGGCATGTATAGGAAACATTTCATTTTGAGTTATGTTTTAAAACTAGCAAAAGTGTTAGCTATCAAGCTTAGTATTCTTTTTGTATATGGCCAAAGAGATGAGTCATGAATGATTAAGTATGTATGTTTTAATCTATCAATGAAGTATGCATCCTTGTTCATGTTAGATGTAATACTTGAGTTGCTGAATTGAGCATGAGTTTGGTCTTGATTTCAGGGTGGCAATTGGCTTGGTAAATAGCCTCTAAGTGCTCACACGGTTAGGCACATGGGCGTGTGTCTAGGCCGTGTGCACCCTACACCTTTGTATCTTTAGTCAGAATAGACCACGGACTAGTCACACGGGCGTGTGCCTTGGCCGTGGGGCATTGGCAGAATGCTGGGGTTTTAGGCACGGTTTGGGGCCACGGGCGTGTCCAGGCCGTGTGTAATTTGCCAATATCCACCACGGGTGAAAGACACGGGCATGTTTTAGGGGTGTACGGGCGTGTCCCAAGTCACACGGACGTGTGACCCCTGTTTGGAGAGAAAGTTTCCAGATGAGTTCCGAAAGTCTCGAGACGCAAGTCTGAGGCCTCGTAGGCCCATGAAATGTCTGATTTGACTAAGAAAGAGAAGTTTTTAATTCGGAACAAAATTTTATAGCCCGTAAGTACATGATTAAGTGAGTTCAAGCATGGTAATGTCTCGTATCCAGTCTTAGTCTCGGACTCGGGTATGGGGTGTTATAGCTTCGGTAGTGGGTTCTTCTTTGGTGGAGTTATGGCATAAACGTCAGGGACATCCTTTTGAGAAAGTACTCAAATTACTTCCTTTTGTAAGTATGTGTAGGGAACTTTTGAATAAAGCATGTAAAGTGTGTCATCGTGCTAAACATCCGTGGGAGTCTTTTCCTTTAAGTAATAATAAAGCTTCACGAATTTTTGAATTAATTCATTGTGATTTATGGGGTCCTTATAATCCTTCTTCTTCCTCTGGAACAAGATATTTTTGACATTAGTTGATGATTTTTGACGTTTTGTATGGGTATATTTATTGGTTCATAAAACAGAGGTTTTTCAAATTTTTATGTCCTTTATTGCCATGATTAAGCTCCAATTTTCCTAGAAAATCAAGATAGTGCAAAATGATAATGGCACTGAGTTTAATTGCATGAAGTATTATTTTTTGGCTAATGGCATCTTATTCCAAACCTCTTGTGTTGGCACTCCTTAACAAAATGGGCGAGTGAAGAGAATACATCAACATATTCTAAATGTTGCCCATGCTTTACGTTTTCAATAGAATTTACCGATTATGTTTTGGGGGGAGTGTGTTTTAGCTGCGAATCATCTGATTAATAGAACCCCCTCTAGTGTACTTCACAATAAAACACCTTATGACATTTTGTTTGAATCTCCACCCTCGTATGATGACTTGTGTGTTTTTAGTTGTTTGTGTTTTACTCATAATCAATGAGCAACAGGTGACCAATTTGCGAGTCAAAGTAGCAAATGTGTATTTTTTGGGTATTCTTTTTGTAACACCCCTAACCCGTACCCGTCGCCGAAACAGGGTTTAGGAGCATTACCGGAACATTCAGAATATTTTTCTAATAAACTACGTAAATTTACTATTCATTTACCGAGATCATCCATAATGTCCCTTGATCGGACCGTCGAGGTCCAATACGAGCATTAGAATCGAATCGGGACTTAATCAGAACCTCTAAGAATTTTTCATAAAATTACAAAAAAAAAATCTAAGGTGCAGGACTCACACGCTCGTGTGGTCCAAGGGGCACGCCCGTGTGACCCTGGAACACGCCCGTGCTACAGGCCGTGTTTAATTTAGGTTGCTCTCTGACTTCGCCACACGGCCATGCCACACGCCCGTGTGCTAGGCCGTGTGGTTAATTAAATTAATTCGAATTAGGTGCAGGTTTCAAACGGCCAAGACACACGCCCGTGTTCTAGACCGTGTGGCACACACGGCTGAGGCACACGCCCGTGTCTCTGCCCGTGTACCCAATTTTGAGCATTCTGTTTCTCAAAATTAAGGTGCAGGGGACACATAGCCTAACTACATTCTTGTGTGTCACACATGGTCTAGACACACGCCCGTGTGGACAAAATGAAGCCATTTCTAGCTTCATTTCTCACCCAAAATTTCACGCAAGGCCTGCACTTGAAACACACATCCAATACCAACCAATTCAAGCATTCAAATTTGGAAATTTCTATCATTCACAAGACATATCACTACAAGCATACATGATCACAACCTTACCTTAGTTTAACTTAGGCATTCCTAACATTGATCACATATTTTTAACATAACACATATGTATATAAGTATATCATACTATTCTACTTAGTCATGCCAAAATGAACCAATACTAGCCATTCCAATGGCTAGGCTACAAAATAACATTTTAAGCCACTATTGGCCAAGTTGTCCTATACATGCCATTATGCCCAAAATGACTTCACTAAATATACCCAAAATGTTAGTTGATAGTGTGACGATGCTCCAATGATCTTCCAATCTTCACGAGCTTCCGAGAACTATAAAACAAGGGAAAAATAAACGGAGTAAGCGTTACATGCTTAGTAAGTTCGTATAACGGAAACTAAACTTACCCATCCTATTATTAAATTTAAGCACACAACATCATGTTTTCCATCCATTAGCAAAATTTCCTAAGCACATGCCTTCAATCAAACATGTTAGTCACAACACTTACAAACATGTCAAATAAAAATAGATGAGCTCATCACGCATTGTTCTTTCAAGTCATTATCATTACATCTTAATATTTTCATGCCAAGTCAAGAGGTACATGCCCATTGAATCATTGAATTCCGATGGATGCTCAGGAAGTACACTCGAAGTGTACGGTTCCATAATCCGTCAATTTCTTATTCAAGGGAACCCCTTATGGCACTTAACCAAGGAACACACTCTCGAGCCACATATCATATAACAGGATTACCAGTCTAGGATAAATCCTTTAACGTAAGCTCAGAGGAGCTCGATTAGGATTACTAGTCCAGGCTAAACCCTAATCTCAATGCATACTCGAGAGGTATTATATTAGGATTACCTGTCCGGGCTAAATCCTTTATATAACAAGGTCAATGGGATTACTCGTCTGAGCTAAATCCCGTCCGCAACAAATGCATGACCCTATTAGTTTTGAGAAAGCACATATAATCATCGGAATTCAACATTTAATCGGGACTAACCCCTTTATCACCATTTTAAGCATGTAGCAAATTTTCCATCATAGCATACAAGTAAAGCACATTAACATAAATAACATTACATACAAACACAACACTGAATTAACATAATTACATGTCCGATTAAGTTACACGAACTTACCTCGATACTTGTTCGCGTAATAATCTACTAATCCAAAATCTTTTCTTTTCCTCGATCTATCCACGAGTTTGTGTTTTACGGATCTATATAAATGAATTTAACTATCAATTTCATACATTTCATATTTAAATGGACTCAATTCACGTCCTAGGCAAAATTACCATTTTGCCCCTAACTTTTCCATAAATTTTGATTTTGTCCCTAGGCCCAAAAAATGTGTAACAGTCCGATTTTGGGCCTAGTAAGAACAGTAGTTTCGAGACCACAAATCTGACGTAAGAAAATTTATTTTTTATTATATTTTTATGGTCTATGATTTCACTAAATAATTTCGTGAAAATTTCGTTTGAAAATTTTGACGTTTGGGCACCCAATTTAGTCAAAAGGACTAAATCGTAAAAAGTGCAAAACTTGAGTTCTAGAAGCTAGAGTTGTCTAATTGCTATGAAAATTTAAATTGGAGGTCCTTAGATGGTAATTAGACCATTATTTAAGTTGTGGACAAATATGGACATGGTAAGGTATGTTTTAAATTGCTTTTCGTTAAGGGTATTTTAGTAATTTGGCTAATAAAGCCAAAATAACATGAGAAAAAGATGTCATCTTTTTCATTTTTTTTTCATGCCTTGGCCAAATATACCATGGAAGCCATGGCTAGGGTCTTTTTCAAGCTTTCCAAGCTCCATAGTAAGTCCGTTCTAGCCCCGTTTTTAATGATTTTCACGTTTTTGAAATCCTTGTATCATGATTTACCTATTTCCACCATTTATTTGAGATATGGTGAAGGTCTAGGGTTTGAAACATGTTATAAATTTGTGTATTTTGATGTTTAATGGTAGATTATGCATGTTTATGGTTAGAGAAACAACTTTTACTAAGTGATTTTCGGTAAAAATGTCAAAAAGGACCTATTTGTAAAAGTTAAGAAATATGCATTAAAAAATTGATTTTATGGAAAATGTGGGCTTATATAAGCATGAAAATGATTCGGCTATGCATGGGTAGTAAAGAAATTGAACAAATTTCATTTTATGAGCCTAGGGGAAAAGTGTAAATATGACAAAGTTTAGGGGTAAAAATGTAATTTTTCCATAGTATGATTTTTGGGTCACAATGAATAATGTGACTAATAAGTAAGCTAAATTTTATGTTTTAGATCAAAGAAAATGAGGTTTGGACCTAGAACGGGGAAAAATGAGTAATTGGCGGTTAGGTCCCTTTTTGCCATTTTGGTATCGAGGTAAGTTCGTGTGTAAATAATACAACCTTATGTTATGTATTTTATATTTTGATATTACATGAATTGTATATTGTCTCTATGAAATTGATTAATGACGATTTTGACGAAATGTCAAGGAATGAAAATCATCGATTGAACCTTAGGAATGGATAGAATACAAATGTCATGACACTAAGGTTACTAAGGTTCCGTATAAGACCATATTTGGGATATGGCCTCGGTATGTGATTTCATATAAGACCATGTCAGGGACATGGCGTCGATATGATATTTCATGTAAGACCATATCAGGGATATGGCGTTGATACGGTACTATATGTATAAGATTCTCGAGTATCTTTTAGCATTCTGAGTGGTTCAACGGGTACATCAAAAATGAGAAAGTATTAGACTATGTTACGAGTGGCATAGGTATGTACATAGAACTCATGTGAAGTGAATTCAGTATATGATAAGTTCTTGGGAAGAATGTACACGAATAAGTTATACTTGTGAAATATTGATAACATTGTGATTAGTGATCTACATTCATGATGAATGGATACATGATAAGATTTGATAATGATCATGTGATAGGTTTGTGAACCGAATTGAGTCGTGATATAGTACGGTTTATTTATTTAAATTTGTGTTTCATTGGATATGAGAGAAAGGAAAGACAGGCATACTTGCCGAATAAAGTCACTATGAGAATATAGTATGATACGAGCTTTGACAAATGAAAGGTGGTTAAACCATATGTTGAAATTATGATTACTCATAAATGATGTGCATGTGATCAAGAGGATGGAAATAACTTGTTAAATAATGTGATAAGTTATAATGGAGAGACTATGGTGGTTAGGCTAATGCCAAGGCACGTAAATAGTATTTATAAGATAAAAGAGTAAGCATTATGAGTGATTAAGTGGGAATCACGAGATTAAATGCAAATTGTATTATAATATCTTTATGGTTGGGTAAAATAAATTAATGTCAATAGTTGTTTGTTATTTGCATCTGAATTTACTAAGCATTATTGCTTACTCCCTTCCCTTTCCTATCTCTTATAGGTTAATTTAGCTAGCTCGGGTTGGAGATTGCTGGAGATGCTATCACACTATCAAGCTATTATGTTGGGTATAAGTGAATGAAAACCCCTTTGAGTTTATGGCATGTATAGGGACTTAGTCATTTGGTGTATGAGTCATTATGATTTGTCTAAATGTATTAGCTTGTGATGGTTAAAAGTTGGATGTAATGTGTAGCCATGCAAATTGGCGTATATTGGCTAAATGATTGTAAGCCCATATAAGTATGTATGTGCATATGTCAATGTTTTGTGATGTGGCTTATAATTACTTGATATATGATGATTAGGTGTTTATACATATGTTAATGTCCTTTGAGTGTGAATTTAGCATGAAATTGTTTTGGCAAGGCATAATGTTATAATGCATGATAGATGATGGTATGAAAATGATACGTTATTGCTTGATTGTAGTTGTATCTGAAGGCATTTATATGCTATGATTTGTGCCATGTGATGTTGTGTGAATGTGTGCAAGTAAGGGTGACAAAATGGCTTGGAGAATAGCCTTGTATTTGTCCACACGGGTAGACACACGGGCGTGTGTCTAGGCCGTGTGTAACACACGGTTTACCCCACGGGCATGTGTTCCAGCCGTGTGTCCCCTGCACCTTAGTTTTGATAAACAGAATGCCCAGTAGTAAACACACGGGCACGAGACACGGTCGAGTGTCTCAGCCATGTGAGAGACATGACCATAGGACATGGGCATGTGCCCAAGCCGTGTGAAGTCTGCAATTGATTTTCGAAATTTAATTCGCCACATGGCCTAAAGACACGGGCGTGTGCCTTGGCCATGTGACCTTATTTGGGTTGATGACGTCATAAACAGAATGCACCCTAAGATGGACACGGCCTGAAGCACGGGCGTGTGATATGCCACACGGGCGTGTCCCTTCACCCACACGGGCGTGTGGACTTTTTTTAGAAAAAATTTCTAAGTTTCCCGAAAGTTTCTAAAGTTTTCGGTTTAGTCCCGAACCGTTCCCAATGTATGTTTTGGGCATCATATGCTCGTTTAAGGGATGATATGAATGTTTATGAAAAGTTTTAAATTTGGATGGAAATTCATGTCTCAGTTTTGTATGAATGCTTGTGTTTAAGTCCAATAATGCCTCATACCCTATTCCGGCATCGAATACGGGTAAGGGGTGTTACATTTAGTGGTATCAGAGCTATGGTTTAGTCGATTCTCAGACTAACCTAGCGTATGTGAGTCTAGCTATACATGCCATATTACTACTCGTGATAGTGTGATATCTCTCGGCTGTAACGAAATTGTTTTGTTAAGACAGAGACGATTTCCGACCAAGCTATTTTCGATAATGATGAATATGGTATTGAAATGATTGAAATATGCTTACAATGTGTTGAAATTTGGAAAGGTATGAATAGAAATTATGATACGCGTGTGTTAATGTACGAAATGAGATAACCATAAGTTGAGAAATGTGAAAAAGTGAAATGAAACGAAAGTTTAGGTTGTGATAAGCTCATCCATGTATGTTAGTATTCATATGATACTATGTACCCAACCTATTTGATTAAGTGAATATGATAAGTAAACTTACCCAATGGACGGAATATGTGTGTATGTACACTTGTTTAAATAATGTATAATCAGTATGTCCACATAGTTGAATCTCATGTTTAATTGTTAAATTAGGGAATATATAATGTTTTGTTTTATGACTCTGTTATGAAACCATAAATATTATAATAGTATGGGATTTGAACTGGAAGATCAAATTAAGTAGAACGCAGGAGATGAGTACGACCGTCCAATAATGAATTGACGGATAAGACCATGGTTGGACCATGGCAGTACATGTGATCCTATGTAAGACCATGTCTGGGACATGGCATTGGCATCGATATGCGATCCCATGTAAGACCATGTCTGGGACATGGCATTGGCATCGATACGTGATCCCATGTAAGACCATGTATGGGACATGGCATTGGCATCGATATGAGACTTCGTGTAAGACCATAGCTGGACTATGGCATCGTTACGACATGTAAGACCATAGCTGGGCTATGGCATTGCGATATGAGTAAGACCATAGTTGGACTATGGCATCAAGTAAACGACGTACTCAAACCCGTAAGGCGTTCTCTAATTTGAAAAATGTTGGTAAGTAAAATTGAAGATGACTATTGGAATTTAATTAGATATTGATATTGAGCTCAAGTAAGTAAATTCATTGTTTGAAATTGTGGATGGCAGAAAACATTCATAAAATGAATAAGTATATTAAATTGTCTGGAGTGAATTATGTGATTATGATGATGTTATGTTGATAATGAGTGTAAAGTCATATGTATGTATTTATGAGAGTCAAGTCAGAGGCTTTACGACCTCACCCCCTTACCAGTGTTGCTTTTTGATGAAAATTAATGAGAATCATGTTGAATAAGTTTATAAGTGAGAAACTAAAAAGTTCAGTGGTGAAATAATTAGTGATGCAAACAGAGTTGAGTATAGTGTGACAAATGAACTCAGTTTTAGAAGAAATATCAAATTGTTTTAAAGATTATACATATTATGCACTATCACGGTTAAAGAAGAAGTTAGTCTCGGCTAATCGACTCAATTAGGTATGGAGTCTAAAGATGTGTTTACTGAAAGTTCTTTCAGAATTGATTTTCGTTAGTGATTGGAATAATACGGGGTTTATGATAACAGAATTAGATGAAGAAATGATGTTTGAATTGTAAAGATGTCTGTGTGTAACAGTTATGGTTGAATAGATTACAATGATCTCTTCTGAGTATTCTGTATATATTCATTCATCTTCAGGGATTCATGTGAATGTCCGTTTTCTGATGAAATTCTTATCGAGTGAGAATTTTAGCTAACTTTAATGTTAGATGAAAGTACTGATGGTCTATTTGATTTTTGATTGGCATTGCCTCATCTATTCGGGATTCTATCCTAATATGTTGGAATGAAGTCGGTGGTAAAATTTATGTGAGACTATTCATCTATTTCTGCTGGATGTTGTTCTGTCTTGTATATAAATATTTGGAAAGTGTATTAACTCTGTTACGATGGAATTCCAGAGCTGGTAAGTATTGTTTTTCTTCTGGTTTTCTCTTAGAAATTATCTAGATCTTCAATATTATTTTCTTATGAGTTATGTTCTCAGACTTTCGGTATGGTATCGTAATTGGGTTTTCTTATCACCCTTATTGTGTAAATTATCGAACATGACTCAGTTTTAAAGTATGTTCTTTGGTCTGTGATGGCCATGTTTAGTATGATTGTATTTCTGGATTCGATAATAGGAATGTGGTGATTCTAGTATCTGGATTTCTCTAATTTTCGTATAAGGAGTTGACATTGGCAAAGGTTTAAGTGGTGAAATCACAAGCTCCAATTTGTATGATGGATTTTTTAGGTAAGTTAATCAAAGTCAATGCATTCAATCGGGATATCCTTGTTACTTTGAGCTAATGCGATTGTAAAGGTTTTTGATTAGCATGATAAGAGAATTTTGAAAGATTGTGTGTTTGAGCTGTTTTTCTCAGCATAAAGAAAAGAGTACTTTGATATGTTATTATTAGATAGTTGAAATCAACTCAGTTGTTTTTATTAGAGTGAACTGATTTGTAGAGATATGATTCGAGTTATATATATTTAAACATGCGTCAACTAAGATAATAAATTTTATGTATTCACGAGTGTGAAGACGGATAGTCTGAATGAAGAAATTATATTCTAGAAAGAATAATACAAAGATATGCCTATTGGATTATTCTAACCGGATGATGTTATTACAAGTTAAAGTTGTTCTGATTGGAAAAGTTATCACATTTGTGAAAGTTTAAATGGTCTGTTGCATGTTAGCAAAGTTGAAAACAGTTGAAGGTATTAACCGAAAGTTCTAGTTCCGAGTTCAGTTTGAATTCAGTAAGGAATTTATGATATTCAGCGATGCACTATTGAACGAATTGGAATGTGTCTTAATACAATAATGTAAAGAGGTAGTTTGTACTTTTAGACAGTTAAAGTTACAAAAAAAAGGAGAGAACTTTTCGACTGGTGATTTGGAGACGACCACTTTTATGTCTATGTTGTGAATTCGATGATATAGTGTGTTCAACGGAAAATGTCATATGCTTCCTGAATCCTGATGGGTTAAAGTATCTAAGGTTGTAGAAAAATCTAAATTTAAGACAGTGTTAATGGCTTGAGTTTTTGCAAGAGTAAGTTTAGTTATCGATTTACCTTTCGGAAAGCAGATATAGTACAGATGTCTGAATGGAAAATCCTCGTTTAATTGGTGTGAGTTGGTTACTCGATTGATCTTATTTGATGATGGTCTAATTCTAGCTATATTAAATGCTAAAGCGAGTTTTTATTTGCGAAACTGAGAAGCTCAGAAATGTGATAGTGAATGGTAATCTAAATGAGTTCAGAGTAAGTTTACTTTTGATGTTAAAATTCAGGTTGGACATGATTCCTGTTATTATTGTTATTTTGAGATAGAATTTGCGTATTGATGAATCCAGAACTTATGCAGAAGTTTTTGGTACGAGGCTCAATAGTAACACGTCTGTTTATCAAAGAATAATAAAATGTGCAGTTATATGAGTAGATGTTCTGGTGATTGAGTATGTATCACGATATTTTTGACTTTATGTTCAGATGTCTATTTGTTAGCAAGTAAGCCGAAATCAAGTATATGCAGGACTAATATATTCAGTGATGGTAAGAGAGTGATGGTGAGATAGAGTTACCATAAGTTTCTTATCGGGATTGTCATAATCTCCAAAAAGGAAGATGTTATTTAGATTGTGGTTGATTGTTTGGCAAAGATCCGTATGATCATTGCAGTATGTGCAGAGTTCTTATTTGACAGATTACTGAGTACATGTATTCCGGAGAGAGTAATTCAGATTTTGATGATGTGCTCCGACACTGTGTGCTAAAGTTTAAAGGGTATCGGAAAGAGATATACGAGGTTAAATCGATTTGTGATTCTGGAAAGTTAGTGAATGTGTTTCATGAGAGTTGAAAGCAACTTCTTCTGGTAAGATTTTCGGGGACGAAAATCCCTAAAGGAGGGAGAGTTGTAACAGCCCGATTTTGGGCCTAGTCGGAACAGTGGTTTCGGGACTACAAATTCGACGGAAGAAAATTTATTTATTATTATATTTTTATGGTCTACGATTTCACGAAATGATTTCGTGAAAATTTCGTTTGAAAATTTCGACGTTTGTGCACTCAATTAAGTCAAAAGGACTGAATTGTAAAAAGTGCAAAACTTGAGTTCTAGAATCTAGAGGTGTCCAATTGCTATGAAATTTTAAATTGGAGGTCGTTATATGGTAATTAGACCATTAGTTAAGTTGTGGACAAATATGGACATGGTAAGGTATGTTTTAAATTGTTTTTCATAAAGGGTATTTTAGTAATTTGGCTAATAAAGCCAAAATAACATGAGAAAAAGATGTCATCTTCTTCATTTTTTTCATGCCTTAGCCGAATATACCATGGAAGCCATGGCTAGGGTTTTGTTCAAGCTTTCTAAACTCCATAGTAAGTCCGTTCTAGCCTCATTTTTAATGATTTTCACGTTTTTGAAATCCGTGTATCATGATTTACGTATTTCCACCATTTATTTGAGATATGATGAAGGTCTAGGATTTGACCCATGTTAGAAATTTATGTATTTTGATGTTTAATGGTAGATTATGCATGTTTATGGTTTGAGAAACAACATTTACAAAGTGATTTTCGGTAAAAAAGTGAAAAGGACCTATTTGTAAAAGTTAAGAAATATGTGTTAAAAATCTGATTTTATGGGAAATGTGGGCTACTAGAAGCATGAAAATGATTCGGCTATGCATGGGTAGTAAAGAAATTGAACACATTTCATTTTACGAGCCTAGGGGCAAAAGTGTAACTATGATAATTTTAGGGGTAAAAAGTAATTTTGCCATAGTATGTTTTTTGGGTCACAATGAATAATGTGACTAATAAGTAAGCTAAATGTGATGTTATAGATCAAAGAAAATGAGGTTCGGACCTAGAACGGGGGAAAAACGAGTAATTAACGGTTAGGTCCCTTTTTGCCATTTTGGTATCGAGGTAAGTTCGTGTGTAAATAATACAACCTTATGTTATGTATTTAATATTTTGATATTACATGAATTTTATATTGTCTCTATGAAATTGATTAATGACGATTTTGACGAAATGTCGAGGAATGAAAATCCCCGATTGAACCTTAGGAATGGATAGAATACAAATGTCATGACACTAAGGTTACTAAGGTTCCGTATAAGACCATATCTGGGATATGGCGTCAGTATGTGATTTCGTATAAGACCATGGCAGGGACATAGCGTCGATATGGTATTTCATGTAAGACCATATCGGGGATATGGCGTTGATACGGTACTATATGTATGAGATTCTCGAGTATCTTTTAGCATTCATAGTGGTTCAACGGGTACGTTAAAAACAAGAAAGTATGTGACTATGTTACGAGTGGTATAGGTATGTACATAGAACTCATGTGAAGTGAATTCGTTATATGATAAATTCTTGGGAAGAATGTACACAAATAAGTTATACTTGTGAAATATTGATAACATTGTGATTAGTGATCTTCATTCATGATGAATGGATACATGATAAGATTTGATAATGATCATGTGATAGGTTTATGAACCCAATTGAATCTGATATAGTACAGTTTATTTATTTAAATTTGTGTTTCATTGGATATGAGAGAAAGGAAAGACAAGCATACTTGCCGAATAAAGTCACTATGAGAATATAGTATGATACGAGCTTTGACAAATGAAAGGTGGGTAAACCATATGTTGAAATTATGATTGCTCATAAATGATGTGCATGTTATCAAGAGGATGGAAATAACTTGTTAAATAATGTGATAAGTTATAATGGAGAGACTATGGTGGTTAGGCTAATGCCAAGGCACGTAAATGGTTTTTATAAGATAAAAGAGTAAGCATTATGAGTGATTAAGTGGGAATCACGAGATTAAATGCAAATTGTATTATAATATCTTTATGGTTGGGTAAAATAAATGAATGTCAATAGTTGTTTATTATTTGCATATGAATTTACTAAGCTTTATTGCTTATTCCCTTCCCTTTCCTATCTCTTATATGTTAATTTAGCTAGCTTGGGTTGGAGATCGTCGAAGATGCTATCACACTATCAAGCTATTATGTTGGGTATAAGTGAATGAAAACCCCTTTGAGTTTATGGCATGTATAGGAACTTAGTCATTTGGAGTATGAGTCTTTATGATTTGGCTAAATGTATTAGCTTGTGATGGTTAAAAGTTGGATGTAATGTGTAGCCATGCAAATTGGGGTATTTTTGCTAGATGAGTGTAAGCCCATATAAGTATGTATGTGCATATGTCAATGTGTAGCCTTGCAAATTGTAGCTGTTTCTGAAGGCATTTGATAAACCGTAATTTATACATACTTTAATCCCACATTTAGCATGCTTTTTGGATGATTTATCCTTTGAATTGTGGAATTCGATCCTCCTAATCCTTTAATTTCATGTTTTATACTTAGGGAAGCATAGGAGGTTGAAAAGAACGAGAAACGGGCAAAAAAGGACCAAATGGGCCAAAGTAGGAAATCAACACGGCCTGGAGGTAGCCACACGGCCGTGCCCCTTTAGCAGGCTCGACCACGGCCTAGATTCGACTCACACGGGCGTGTTGTACGGGCGTGTCCCTGCCGTGACAAAGAGGAATTTCAGTCGGAATAGGGTACTTAGAGGCAAAGAAAGATGTTCCAAAAGCCTATATAAACACCCTAAGTATGACCTAAAAAGGGGAGTCGATAGAAGCCTTCTGTCGGGGGCGTCCAGCTAGGCCAAGGAGCCGAGCCAGAGAGGTCAGAATTGTGGGATTTACTCGAAGAAAGCCAGTTGATTCATCTCAAGAAGCCGAAACCATACTCAAGACGGAGGATCTCTCCTTCAATTCCTTCAGGGGGTTTTAGGGTTTTCTTATGTTTTGTTTTATCTTTTCTTCTGAGATGTATTCGTTTATTATTATGAACTAAACCCCTCAGATACCTGAGGGGGATGAAACCTAAGACGGATCTTGTTATTGTTTTCTGAACTATATGATAAATACTTAATTTGTTCTTAATTATGTGTTCTTAATTCTTGTTTTGATATTTCAGGATATTGATTCAAGTAGTGAGGTGCTTAGGCGAAGGAGCAAAAGTCCCCGTTTAAGAGTAGATCTAGCGTAATTAAGCGGAGTTGATCGCAACCCTAGAGATAGGATGATTTAAAATCTGCGATTAGGGTCAAACCTAATATGGGAGTCCATAGATCGAGTTAATGCAACCTTAGGGGTTTTAATTAGAAAGAGATTTCAATTAATCAACCTAGGGTTAGACGTTAGTAGCCTCGAGAGAGGTATTAATATAAATTAGGAATCCCTACGGATCGTGTCTAGTAAATAAATCGTGCAGTTCAGAGTTAAATAACAAGTGAAGTCTAGGTGGATTCCTCCTTGGGTATTGTCTTAATCAATTGGTTTTTCCACAAGTATTTCCCCAATTCATTCTCTTCGCCTCTAACGTCTTTAGCTTAGTAGTTAGTTAATTTTAGAATAAATAACAATTCCTTTAATTCTTAGGCTAAATAATAAAAAGAAAGTCAGTATTAGTACTTTTGGTTCCTTTGGGTTCGACAATCCGGTCTTGCCACTAAGCTATATTACTGTTCGATAGGTGCACTTGCCTCAATCGTGGTGATAGTTAGTTTCTAGGCTAGATCATTTATTATATAAATATTAAGACTTTCGATACCAACGATCAAGTTTTTGGCACCGTTGCCGGGGAACTAAAATATTAAGAACGCTCAACTTTTATTACTTTAGCCATTTTATTTATTTGCAATTTATTTTTATTTTCTATTTTATTTTAACTTTGCTAATTTTTCTCTTTCTTTGCTTCTGGTAGGTATTTTTAGTTTATGACTAGAAGAAACCCGTCAGGACCCTTGATTTTTTACAAAGAAATAAAACATATCGCTCATGAAACCGAAGAGATGTCACCGAATAATTATCGCTGGCAAAACATGAGGACAATGCCTAATAAAGCGTACTGTGTTTTCAACCTTGCGCGGTCACCATGTTATCTAGCCAGTGGAGCTTTTAAATAAAAAAATTGATGGTTTGTATGGTTCTACGCAGTACATCCGTGTCTGATGACGATACAAATGGAGGAAGGGTGAGCAACACGTAATATCTATCCTACAACCCTAGCACAGAGAACGAACAAGTCAACTATACGGGTAACTATTCTAGACCTCAAAATAATCTTTATAGTAACACATATAATGCAGGTTGGAGGTACCGTCCCAATTTCTCTTGGGGTGGTCAAGGTAATCAAAGACCGTAACTTCCTCCAGGCTTTCAACAACCACCTTACCAGCAGGAAAAGAAGCCGAACCTTCAGGAGATGCTAACAAAATTTATCTCGGTGTCAGAAACACGCTTCCAAAACACTGAAACAACACTTAAAAATTAGCAAGCATCGATTCAAGGGATCGAGAATCAAATAGGTCAGCTTGCTAAGCTGATCTCAGAAGGACCACAAGGTATCTTGTCTAGCAATACCGAAACTAACCCAAGAGAGCAACCTCAAACAATAACTGCTCACGACAGTGAAGGGTTAGATGAACCAAAATTGAAACAAGAGAATGTGGTAGAGAAAGGTAAGGTTGAGGTAAGCCATGATAAACCAAACCCGGTAATTACAGAGTACCAACCTCGTGTGCTATACGCCAATGTGATGAAGAAAGACCACACAGAGAAACAATTCGGTAAATTTCTTAAACTTCCAAAGAAATTACATATTAACTTGCCGTTTCTTGAAGCTCTTTCGCAGATGCCAGATTCAAGGAAATTTTTAAAAGAGTTTTTGACAAACAAACGGAAGTTAGACGATACGTCGCATGTGGAGCTAAACGTAGTGTGCCAAGCAATTCTACGAAATAAACTGCCACGTGAGCTCACATTTCGTGTAAGTGACGAAACACTCACTCTTCAGGTTCTTGACACGGTTAGGACATCGAGTATTAAAGGTGGAACCAATCACTTCAAAGTTAGGGACCTGGTACTGTTAGATACAACCGACCCTCGAATAACTGCTTCAGAGCTTAATAAAAACGGTGCGACTCTTTTTACGGTACTTAAGGTCTTTCCATACGGAACGGTCCAGGTAACTCATTCTAATTTCGGCACTTTTGAGGTAAATATTACCCGACTCAAACCATATGTTGATAGAATTGATAGTAAGAAAAAGGAGTTTCGACTCTGTGAACCACCATGGCCATATGAATAACAGATAAGTCTAGCTCAAGACTTTAAACGAGCGCTTCTCGGGAGGCAACCCGAGCACTAACTCCATTAATTTTTATATTTTTATTTTTTACTTTTATTTCCCCTTTGTAGCATCTAACTATTAACTAACCAAAATGTAGATTTCCATACCACACGGCCTTGCACACGGCCGTGTGGACACCACATACTTCCCGTACTGACATGGAAGAAGTGGTACGAATCAAGGATGAAATATATCTTCAAGCCACGGGCTCCAACTAAACACCACGGCCATGCGATACAGCCGTGGCCGACACTGAGAAGGAGACATGGGCGTGGAACCCTCTACACAGGCGTGGGAGAAATGAACGAGCCGCCACATGGCCGTGCGATACGACCATGCGACACAACATGCCCGCGACACACGGGCGTGGGGATGTACCATATTTGAAATCTCTATTTAAAACACCCCTCTCCCCTTCTTACCTACTCCCCATTCCCCTTCTTCTTCCATATCCTTTACACCCCCTCCATTTTTATTTTCATTTGTTCTTCATTCTCCTAACTCTTGATCTAACTATATCCATGTCGAAGAAATGGAAGGATCCTAGCACAGTCTCCCTCTGTGAGACCGATCTGCATAAGTTCATGCCGACCGCTTCATTTACTCGACAGGAGAAGGACCTTTGAGTCCGTTTAACTTTTCTTTTTATATCACCTTCTCCTTTATTTTCCTTTTCTTTATATTTCTTGTACTTAGTTTAATATATTTTATTTCGTTTTCTTTGATTTAGGTTCTAAAGGCTACTTGGGAATCACACACCACAGCCATAGAAATCACACCCACTTCGCTAACCATCTAACGATAAGGACTTTTCAGTCCATTAATCTATTCTTTTAATTTTATTTTACTTTCTATTTTCTTTCTTTTCTTTAAATATATAATTAGTATATTTTGAATTTTTCTTATTATTTCCTGGTTTTTTCTTCACGAGCCACCAAATTTCTTCATCTAGTGCAGCGATTGTGGGCAGCCACCATACCATCACTAGAGACGCCTCCTCCAACTTATCTTTCACCTTCAAATCAAGTTTCCACACTTCCAACTCACGGAACCCAGCCAAAATTTAGGAAGTTTCACTTCTCCCTCTCTTTTGGTTTTCTTAAAATATTGTTTTATATATCTTTGTACATTGATGGCAATGTACATCTTAAGTGTGGGGGCTGAATCTTAAAAATTCCTAACTTTTTGCATTATTCTCAAATCCCTGAATTATGTCTTGTTTTTAAGTAATTTTCTCATGTTACGTGTAACATACTAGAATTAGGGGTTCTGCATTTTATGCTAATTGAGGTGTTTGGTTTGTTTAGCATGTTATTTTGGTATGTTTGGGGGTCCTGGGGAGGCTCGGGTTCGAGCCAGTACTTTAGAAAATTTTGCTTGTTGGGCTCTTTGGAGGGGAGAGCTAGCTGAGGCAGGTCTTATGTGTAATTGCTTGCAGTTGTTTGCACAAAGAGGAGTGTGGTAGAGTGGCAAGTGACGCCACTTAAGGTGCAAGGGAGTTGCGTCACAAGGGAGCAGTAGGAGGGAAGGAGTTTGAGTCTCCTCTACAGCAAGTGGCGCTTTATTTTTATGCTCAAGGTGGTGGAGTGTTGGGTTTCGGCTGGGACTCTCCTTGGTGGTTGTTGAAGGAGTCAAAGCATTTGAAATGAATGGTCATGAGGAGTTTGTGGAGTTTGAATTTGTCAAACCAATTCAAATGGGTGTTGGAGAGTGAAAGTAGGAACAAATCAAGGGATTTGGTGTTGGTGGAGGTATTGGCCGAATGTGGTGAGCTTGAAGAGGGGAAAATTTCAGTTTAGTGCTAGGAGAGGTGAGTGTGCCGAAAATTCCATAGGTCTTAGGCATTTCTCTCATTTCTTTTGGTGTATATTCGGTCATTAAGGGGGAGTGAGTGCCGATTTTTGCAAGCCTTCTTGAGCTCTCTTTTTCTCTCTTTGGTTTACCTATTTTCTCTGTGCCGAAATTGTCTTTGTTGCTATTCATCTCTTTTTCTCTTTTGACTCTAGCCGAAAGTGGTCACCATTCGGGCATTTCTTCTTTTCTTTTTCTTTCTTTGTTTCTCTTGGCCGAAACTCTCTTCTCCTCTACTTCTTCTTCTTTAGCCGAAACCTTGCATTTGTTCCATTGAATAGTCCTTTTAATTCCTGGTGAATCGGTTTCACCCTGCTTCTGGGCTGTTGAAGGTATGTTTCTTTTCTCTCTTGTGGCAAGAGCCGAGTCTCCCTCTCCTTCTGATTCTTTCAGTTTCTTTCTCTTTTCTTCTCTAAACTCCTCTATCTCCATCTTCACTAACCGAATTTTTGTTTCTTCTTTTCATCTCGAATCAATGCTGTTTGAGTAGCCTAGGGTGAGAAGGGTTACTTTCCTGCCAAATCTGCTTTGGCTTTTCACCATCCGTTCCAACACAAGGTAACTTCGTGCAATACCTTATTATCTTCTTTAAAGACTTCTTTTAAGTCGAATGCTCAAGGCCTATTCTTGACTGTTAGGCTGAATCTTTGCTTCTCTTGCGATTCATCTCTGATTCGGGGGCGAATCAGTGATTGTGTGGTTCATCGTTTACCAAGGTAAGGGTCACTTCTTTTCGATTCTTGGCTGTTATACCCCTTATTGGTTGTGGTCTGCCTTAATCGATTCTCTTGTTAGATAAGCGACGTTTCACTCTGAGTATGATCAAATCTCTTCATGGATGCAAGTGCCAGTCAAACTAAGGAGGGGAGTGGACTAGTAGCCTCTGCCCCTAAGTTTAAAAGACGTGCGGTGTCAGCGGTTCGAGACTTTTCGCCGGGCTGTGGTAGAGAGCCGACGTCTGCCTGGGATAGATAAATCGCTGTTATCCCTGCTAGTGAGAGCGTCGACGTAGAGAGTCTAGTTTTACGTGTAATCAGGTGTGTAACGCTCACACTTCACCTTATTAATCTATGTTAATGTTTGTGTTGGCTGAAAGCCGAAATGACTGTTTAGATAGTCGTGATACGCTTGTGGGTAAGGTTGGAGACACCGGGTAAGTTCCGCTATTATGTCACTTACAGATTATTGTATGTTTTAATTAATTATATGTTATACACTGAAAGTATGTTGCATTCATCACAGTATGACAATATGTTGCATGGGCTTGTGGGAAATGATTAAAAAGGGGAAGTGTGATTATGTGACTCACACGGTGGTCCGAAACCACGGTGGGCTAGCCCCACGTATTTATTCGATGGATCGATGTCACGGTGGTCTAGGACCACGGTGGTTTGAAACCATGTATACATATATCGGTGACTTGTCTCGGTGGTGCGAGACCACGATGGGGTTATTGCGTATATTATTCGAGAGATCGTCACGGTGGTCCGGAACCACGGTGGGTTGGCCCCACGATTATATGTCATGTGACTTTGTCACGAGTGGTGCAGGACCACGGTGGTCTAGAACCACGGTGGCATAACGCCATGGGTGTTTGGTGATTCGGAGACCTAGAGGATGGAAAACTAGGTTGGGTTGGGCTGCATTGCATACATGTTTAATATGTTTGTGTTGTGTGGGCTAAGGCCTAATGTGCATCTCAGAGGCTTAGAGCCCGGTTGCGTTAAAGGGGTTTTACACACTGAGTCTCGATGACTTACCCCTCTGCTCAATTTTGCAGGTAATCCGTAGATTGCGGTTTTGGGAGCCAAGGCAGACTTCGGGTGGCCATGCATTGTTTTCCACGTAAACCTTCAGTTCTTATTTAATATTACTCTTAAATTTTGGGATTTTAATTTTGTAATAAGGCCACTATAACCCTAAATTTGGGATTTGCATTTACACTGTTATCACACTTTTTATGACTTATCGAACATGGGTTTTTTTTTTCTAAAATAGAAACATAAATCAATATTTTTCTAGAATGGTGTTAACAAAAGATGACATACGAATGGCTAATTAATTTGGGGATTTTATTGCAACCGCTACATGGTTTTCAAATGTCTCATTTTTAAAATTTCCCTAAGATTGACTTTTACAAAATAAACCCGTTTCCAACTCTTAGTTATTTTAATAAGAAGTTGGTAAGGTATTCTCGAACAGAATCTTTAAATTAACCTTAAAAGGGAATCACTAAACAAAAAGTTTTTCTCAAATTACGATGCTCTGTTAAAAGAATTTTAAAACTATCTTTTCTGTAACATACCAGATTTGGTCGTAACGTATTGACCGGGTTTGGGGTGTTACCATTATGGTATCAGAGCCTAGGTTGCAAAACTCGGCTGTGGGTTATGAGGTTCAAGAGGTTAAAAAAATGGTTTTGAAAATACATATTTTCTAGAAGCATGGCACCCGAGTCTCCGGCACCCAACCGCACTCTAAGTGTTCTGGTTATTACTTGAAATTTTATGAATTATTGTGATAGATAGTTCTAAGAAATGTAACTTTAGAACTGAGACCTTTAGAAATATGTCGTGCGAAAACTACTTCTAATGCTATTTCCATAATACTGTCCAGTAATAAACAGTGGAAGAAATACTAACTCATAAAATTTTAATCAGATTAAGACGAAATTGTAGATATGAACGCTAGAGGACATGGACGTGGTATGCGCGGCCGTGGTAGAGGCCGAGGAGTTGAAGCTGAACCCTCAGAATCAGGGCATGGGCCGGAAGGTGAAGTGCCAGCATCACCTATTGCGGAGGCGGGATTTTAGGACCAAACTGGAGGAGACGATGCTGTGTCTCAGGCTATGTTGCGTGTTCTGGAGCGGGTTGCTGGTGCGAGCACGGGGTTAGTGGCTCGAAAATCTATTTCTGAGCGACTTCTAGCTAATGGGGCTGAGATGTTTAGGGGTATTTCTGGGGTAGCTCCTAGTGTGGCCGAGTATTGGTTGGAAGCAGTGGAACGGATCATGGACGATCTTGATTATACCGGGGAGGAAAAGTTGAAAGGAATTGTGTCTCTTCTTCGAAATGAAGCGTACCAGTGGTGGCTCACGGTTAGAGATGGTATGTTAGTGGATCGTATTACCTTGGGCTTCTTCAAGTCAGCGTTCCAGGGAGAGTACATTGGAGAAAGTTATGTGGACGCTCAGAGGAGGGCATTTCTCAATTTGGTCCAGGGAAATAAGTTGGTGGCTGAATATGAGGCAAAATTTTTACGACTAAGTCGATTTGCCCAGGGTATTGTTGTAACAGATCACGAGTGTTGTGTCCGATTTGAGGATGGTCTGAGGGATGAGTTGCGAATACTGATAGCTCAACAACGGGAAAGAGAGTTTGCTATTCTAGTTGAGAAGGCTAAGATAGCCGAAGAGGTGAAGTAATCTGGGAGGCAGCATCTAGATAAGGATAGGGGTAGGAATAAAAGATATTTTGGGTCGTCAGGTTCTGTTGGGGGTTTCCAGAAGAGGCCTAGGTTTGATGGGCCAAGTCGAGTGGTGAAGCCTGTTGCTATTGCTCGGACTCAGCAGTGTGCTAGATGTGGTAGATTCCATTCAGGGGAGTGTTGGAGTAGAGGATGTTATAGGTGTGGATCTGAAGAACATCGGATAAAGGATTGTCCATAAGAGTCAAATAGGGCACGGCCAGTAGGTCAGGGTTATCAGCCTGGAAGAGGTGGGCAGCAACCACCGAGAGGTCGTGGTTCAGCCAGAGGAGGAAATGGTTATGGTCGAGGGCGTGGAACACCGGGCAGAGGTGCTGGGAATACAGATGCGAGACAGCCTGGGTTTGTTTATGCAGCTAGACGTCGAGAGGATGGCGATGCACCGGACGTTATAACGGGTATGTTCCTTATTTTTGGTTTGCCCTTTACAACACTGATAGATATTGGGTCTACACATTCGTATGTTGCTAGTATTGTGTCTGGAACATTGAACATAGAATCTAAAGTTGCTCCTAGGGAAATGACCGTGATTAGCTCTTTAGGATAATCTGTAGTGGTGAACAAACTCTTTAGGAATGTGCCTTTAGAAGTTCAATGGATAGTTTTCCCGGCTGATTTGATAGAGTTGCCGTTTGGCGAATTCGATTTGATATTAGGCATGGACTAGTTAGTTAAGTATCGAGCAAACTTGGACTGTGCTGCTAAGCGCATGATACTGAAGACTCTTGAGGATAAGGAGGTGTTGGTGATAGGTGAGAGAAGGAATTACTTGTCCAACGTGGTGTCTGCTCTAAAAGCTGAACGGATGGTGAGAAAAGGGTGTGAGGCTTTCCTAGCTTTCGTCAGTGCGTTGGAAGCCAATGAGTTGTCTGTAAGAGATGTTAGGACGGTGAAGGAGTTCTTGGACGTCTTTCCAGAAGAGCTTCCAGGGTTACCTCCGGATCGTGAGGTAGAGTTCGGTATTGATCTTCTTCCTGGAATAGCTCCGGTGTCCATTGCTCCATATAGAATGGCGTCGAGGGAGTTGGTGGAACTTAAAGCTCAGATTCAGGAATTGTTGAACCGTGGTTTTATTCGACCAAGTGTGTCTCCGTGGGGAGCACCGGTGTTATTTGTCAAGAAAAAGGATGGGTCGATGCGAATGTGTATTGATTATAGGCAATTGAACAAGTTGATGATTAAGAACAAGTACCCATTGCCAAGGATAGACGATCTGTTCGATCAGTTGCGAGGCGCTTCGGTCTTCTCGAAGATAGACTTGAGGTCAGGTTATCATCAGCTTAAGGTCAAGGAGGCAGATATTCATAAGACTGATTTTCAAACTCGTTATGGTCATTACGAGTTCTTAGTGATGCCGTTCGGGTTGACAAATGCACCAGCTGCGTTTATGAATATGATGAACCATGTATTCCAACCCTATTTGGATCAGTTTGTCGTAGTGTTCATAGATGATATCTTGGTTTATTCAAGGACGGAGGAGGAGCACGATTCGCATCATCGGATTGTTCTACTAATTTTGAGAGAGAGGCAACTGTATGCCAAATTCAGCAAGTGTGAATTTTTGTTGAGGGAAGTTACCTTTCTGGGGCATGTTGTGGCTGTCGAGGGGATTAGAGTCGATCCCCAAAAGATTGAAGCTATTTTGGATTGGAAACCATCGAAGTCAATAGCAAAAATTTGGAGTTTTCTTGGGTTAGCTGGGTACTAAAGAAGGTTTGTTGATGGATTCTCGTTAATAGCTGCACCGTTAACCAAGTTATTACAAAAAGGGGCACCGTTTGTCTGGTCAGATAAGCAGCAGGAAAGCTTTGAGAAATTGAAAAAGATTTTGATGGAGGCACCGGTGTTGATTCAACCTGAGGTCGGGAAGGAGTTTGTCGTCTATTGTGATGCGCCGCACACAGGGTTAGGATGTGTGTTGATGCAAGAGGGAAAAGTGGTGGCTTATGCATCTCGGCAATTGAGACCTCATGAAGTGAACTATCCTACGCATGATCTGGAGTTAGCTGCAGTAGTGTTCGCTTTGAAGATTTGGAGGCACTACTTGTATGGTGAGAAGTCGATTATCTACACTGACCATAAGAGCCTGAAATATCTCCTTACCCATAAGGAGTTGAATTTAAGGCAACGGAGGTGGATTGAATTGTTGAAAGACTACGATTGCTCGATTGAGTATCACCCAGGTAAAGCTAACGTAGTGGTGGATGCGTTGAGCCGTAAGGAGATATGTGATTTGAGGGCAATGTTTGCTCATCTCAGTTTATATGATGATGGAAGTGTGTTAGCTGAACTGCAAGTGAAACCTTCGTGGGTAAGCCAGGTTAAAGAGAGACAAGCTTATCGATGGATCGTTAAGTCTTAGATTTCAGCAAGTGGAAAGTGGTGAGACAGAAGACTTTAGTTTGAACAGTGAAGGAGTATTGTGCTTTCGTGGAAAGACTTGTATGCCGAAGGATTTCGAGTTAAGACAGAAGATTCTGCAAGAAGCGCATAGTAGTCCATACGCTATGCATCCCGGTGGAATCAAAATGTATCGAGATTTGCGTGAACAGTTTTGGTGGCCAGGTTTGAAGCGAGAAGTTACCGAGTTTGTGAGTAAGTGCTTGACTTGTCAGCAGGTGAAAGTAGAACATCAGTTGCCTTCGGGGTTGCTACAGCCAGTGAAAATTCCACTCTGGAAGTGGGAGAGGATAACTATGGACTTTGTTAGTGGGCTTCCTCTTACGCCTTCTAGAAAAGATTCGGTATGGGTGATTGTCGATCGGTTAACGAAGTCCGCTCACTTCATACCGATTCGTGTTGATTATTCATTACAGAAGTTGGCCAAACTGTATGTGGCACAGATTGTGAGAATACATGGGGTACCAGTGTCTATCATATCAGACAGAGACCCCAGGTTTACATCGCGGTTCTGGAAAGCGTTACATCAAGCATTGGGTACAAGATCGGATTTCAAAGACAACACGTTTCATCCATGCGAGGTCGATGGCGACCGAGAGGGTAATTCAGATTCTGGAAGATATGTTAAGAGGCTGTGTTATTGACTTTAGGGGTAATTGGGAGGATTTCTTACCGTTGGTAAAATTCGCGTACAACAATAGCTATCAATCCAGTATCCAGATGGCACCTTACGAAGCGTTGTATGGTTGTAAGTGTCGTTCTCCTACCTACTGGACAGAGTTGGGTGAGCGACAGTTGTTGGGTCTAGATTTGGTTGCTGAGACAGAGGAAAAGGTTAAACTGATTCGGACTCGATTGAAGGAAGCTTCCGACAGGCAAAAATCGTATGCGGATCTGAAGCGTAAGGAAATAGAGTTTTCAGTGGGTGATCAGGTTTTCCTAAACGTTTCGCCTTGGAAGAAGGTTTTAAGGTTTAGACGGAAGGGCAATTTGAGCCCTAGGTTCATTGGGCCTTATCGTGTGTTGAAACGGGTGGGAACAGTATCTTATCAGCTCGAGTTACCTCTGGAGTTGAATCGGATACATGATGTATTTCACATTTCAATGTTAAGGCGATATCGTTCGGATCCATCTCACATAGTTCCGGAAGAAATTGAAGTAAGACCTGATTTGTCCTTTGAAGAAGAACCCGTGCGCATCTTAGACCGAGATGTTAAAGTGTTAAGAAGGAAGACAGCCCATTGGTTAAAGTTCTATGGCGGAATCATGGTTCGTAAGAAGCTACGTGGGAGCCAGAGGATGTGATTCGACAAAGAATACCCTCACCTCTTTTAATCGTAAATTTCGAGACCGAAATTTCTTCAAGGGGGTAGAACTGTAACATCCTAGAATTAGGGGTTCTGCATTTTATGCTAATTGAGCTGTTTGGTTTGTTTAGCATGTTATTTTGGTATGTTTGGGGGTCTTGGAGAGGCTCGGGTTTGAGCCAGTACTTTAGAAAATTTTGCTTGTTGGGCACTCTGGAGGGGAGAGCTAGCTGAGGCAGGTCTTATGTGTAATTTCTTGTAGTTGTTTGCACAAAGAGGAGTGTGGTAGAGTGGCAAGTGACGCTACTTAAGGTGCAAGGGGAGTCTAGTTTTACGCGTAATCAGGTGTGTAACGCTCACACTTCACCTTATTAATCTATGTTAATGTTTGTGTTGGCTGAAAGCCGAAATGACTGTTTAGATAGTCGAGATCCCCTTGTGGGTAAGGTTGGAGACACCGGGTAAGTTCCACTATTATGTCACTTACAGATTATTGTATGTTTTAATTAATTATATGTTATACACTGAAAGTATGTTACATTCATCACAGTATGACAATATGTTGCATGGGCTTGTGGGAAATGATTAAAAAGGGGAAGTGTTATTATGTGACTCTGTCACGGTGGTGCTGAACCACGATGGGCTAGCCCCACATATTTATTCAAAGGATCGATGTCACGGTGGTCTAGGACCACGGTGGTTTGAAACCATGTATACATATATCAGTGACTTGGCTCGGTGGTCTGAGACCATATAGGGTTGGCCCCACGTATATTATTCAGAGATCGTCACGGTGGTCTGGAACCACGGTGGGTTGGCCCCACGATTATATATCATGTGACTTTGTCATGAGTGGTGCAGGACCACGGTGGTCTAGAAACCACGGCGGGCATAACGCCATGGGTGTTTGGGTGATTCAGAGACCTAGAGGATGGAAAACTAGGTTGGGTTGGGCTGCATTGCATACATGTTTAATATGCTGTATTGTGTGGGCTAAGGCCTAATGTGCATCTGTGGGCTTAGAGCCCAGATTGCGTTAAAAAGGGTTTTACACACTGAGTCTCGATGACTCACCCCTCTGCTTAATTTTGCAGGTAATCCGTAGATTGCGATTTTGGGAGCCAAGGCGGACTTCGAGGTGGCCATGCATTGTTTTCCATGTAAACTTTCAGTTCTTATTTAATATTACTCTTAAATTTTGGGATTTTAATTATGTAATAAGGCAACTATAACTCTAAATTTGGGATTTGCATTTACACTGTTATCACACTTTTTATGACTTATCGAACATGGTTTTTTTTTTCTAAAATAGAAACATAAATCAATATTTTTCTAAAATGGTGTTAACAAAAGATGACATACGGATGGCTAATTAATTTGGAGATTTTATTGAAACCGCTACATGGTTTTCAACTGTCTCATTTCTGAAATTTCCCTAAGATCGGCTTTTACAAAATAAACCCGTTTCCAACTCTTAGTTATTTTAATAAGAAGTTGGTAAGATATTCTCGAATAGAATCTTTAAATTAACCTTAAAAGGGAATCACTAAACAAAAAGTTTTTCTCAAATTACGATGCTCCGTTAAAAGAATTTCAAAACTATCTTTTCTGTAACATACCAGATTTGGTCGTAACGTATTGACCGGGTTTGGGGTGTTACTTTACGATTAAGAATGAAATTTCCTTTGATTCATGATTTTTATTGATATGTTTTGAATTAAGTCATAGTTAATTGTGCAGTGATGATTTAAACTTTAGGAGACTAGAGAATCAAGCATGATAAGTCTATTTTCAGAATAAAAAATTTTGTTAGGTTGTCTACCCGAATCTAATTATTACTTTGAAGTTTTAAATTTACAAGGTTGATATCAAAAAGCCCATAATTTTTGTGAGATTTTGAGCCTTTCAGAGCATTCATTTTTCGTGCTCACTTTATTGATTATGAGTGTGTCAACATTGATCTGTTATTCTAGAACTTGCTTCGATTATACATGTCGAGGCCACACTTTTGATTTGATATACTGAGATGATAAAGGCATCTAGGTTTTAACTCACTTACTCTCAAAAAGCCTACCTTCATAATTAACCTCTAGTGTGTAACATCCCGAAATTGGGCCTAGTAGGATTGGGCCCAATGGGCCTTGATTTTAAAATTTTTGAGAACGGCATTAATGCAAGTTAGACTTATTAGGTAAGTTATTTTGGAAGGTTAGAGGGCTTCTATGAAGTCCCGGGATCAAATATTAGCTTTGGGGAAATTTTGGTTTTAGGTGGAAAAAACCCTGGAAGTTGGCAGGTAGGCCTTAAGAATAAAATGTAGAGGAAAATGACACAAAAGGAGTGTGTGGTGTAGTGGCAAAGTGACGCCACTTAAGAGGCAAGGGGGTGACGCCACAAGGAAGGAAGGAGGTCCAAGGTTCAAGTCTTGGCTTTTGCATTTTGGTTTTCTTTTACTTGGACCTCGTAATTTGGGTATAGATTTATATTTAGTTGCGCATGGTTTAAGACACAAGAGGAGCTTGTGGCCAAGTGGCTAGCAACGTGGATTATGTTGCAAGGGAGCCCAGGTTCGAATCTCATGAGAAGCAAGGGAGTATTTATTTTGCGATGCGGGCGAGAAGAGTTTCATTGAATTTAAACTCTCTCGACGAAGGGATCCCACATCGGAAAGATACAAAGAATGAAGGTGAAGAGCTAGCTATATAAAGAGCATTCCAGAGGAGGGTTGACACACCTTGGAAGGCGTTTGGGCACAGGAGTGGTCGGAGCGCGATTAACACCAGAGTCCTATCGGTGTGTAACTCTCTCTACTCTAGTTGTAGAGCGACAAATGCCGAAGTGCGGTCACGGCAATAGTAGTAACCACGAGCGTGCGGCGCTGACGTGGGGGGCTTCAACGCGAGTTGAGGCCATAAGTAGTATTCTTGTGGGTTGGGGTTGCTGCGCGATGGGCGAAGTGGGCCCAATGGGCCCGTGGGCCCTTATGAGTAAATTGTACGATTGTGTAGTATATAGTGAACTAGACTAGGTGGAACTTATATACATGGCTAGATTTGTGCTAGGTGGGCCACACGAACGTGTGGGCCCGAATGGGCCGGAATCGAGTTTTAGGCCCAATCGTCCGGTACGACCGGAAATGGTAGCTGAGTCGCCTGGGGCGACATTTGGGCCTTTGGGAAAGGCCATTGTAGGTGCAAAATTACTGAAATACCCCTGAAGGGTATATTACGAAAATACCCTTTGCATTTTGGTTTTCTTTTTACTTGGACCTCAGAATTTGGCTATAGATTTATATTTAGTTGCGCATGGTTTAAGACACAAGAGGAGCTTGTGGCCAAGTGGCTAGCAAAGTGGATTATGTTGCAAGGGAGCACGGGTTCGAATCTCATGAGAAGCAAGGAGTATTTATTTTGTGGTCGTGGGCGAGGTCGTGGTAGGATGACGGTTTACGAACCCGTAGGGTCCGGTCGAAGTCGAAAAATGAGATACGTACCCCCACCACCGGAGGTGGTGAGTTTCAAGATCGGGCCGGGGATGACGCAGATGTCACGAGCGATGCCGCGAGTGTTGGAAAGGGTAGCTGGTGTAGGTGGTGGTGCGGGAGCTAGGAAATCGGTGCTGGCGACTTCGGGCAAATGGGGCTGAATTCTTTCGAGGTGTTTCGGTGTTGCTCCAAAGATCGCTGAGTATTGGCCGGAGGCAACGGAGCGGATCATGGATGATCCGGACTTGATCTGCGAGAGGAGAAGCCGGGCGGCATAGTATCGCTTCTTCGGGATGAGTCATAGCGCGGTGGCTCACGGTTCGGAGACGGTGTGTGGCGTGCAGAGGATCCGACATGGGATTATTTCAGTGGTCGCATTTCGAAAAAGTACATTGGAGCTAGCTACATCGACGCCGCAAATGAAAAGCATTTTGAGGCTAGTCCAAGGGAGAAGCGACTTTACGCTAAGTTCGGTAAGTGCGAGTTACGCTTAGAGAAGTGACTTTCTTGGGACATGTAGTGTCACCGAGGGGATTAGAGTGGATCCTCGGAAAATTGAGGCGCTTTTGGATTGGAAACCGCCTAAGTCGCTGGTCGAGATTCGGAGTTTTCTGGTTTGGCGTGATACTACCAAGGTTTGTAGAGGGTTTCTCGTTGATTGCGGCACCAATGACCAAGTTGTTAAGGAAAGAGGTTCCGCTTTGTTTGGACCGAGGAACAAAGGGAGAGTTTCAACAAGCTTAAGAAGATTCTAACGTAAGCTCCGGTTTGATTCAACCTCGGCCGGTAAGGAATTCACGGTCTCATCGATGCATCACATACGGGTTGGGTTGTGTGTCGATGCGGAAGGTAAGGTTGTGGCTTACGCATCTCGGCGGTGAGGCCACATGAGGTCAACTATCCGACGCACGATCCGGAGTTAGCGGTCCGTAGTCTTTGCGTTGAAGATTTGGAGGCACTACTTGTTCGGAGAGAGATCAATAGTCTACACCGATCATAAGAGTCCAAGTACCTCTTGACTCGTAAGGATTTGAATTTGAGGCAACGCAGATGGGTTGAGTTGCTTAAAGACTACGATCGCTCGATTGAGTATCATCCGGCAAGGCTAACGTGGTGGCGACACGCGTTGAGCCGTAAGGTTGTTTCGGACTTAAGAGCAATGTTTGCCCACTTGAGTTTGTATGACGACGGAAGTATTCTCGCAGAGTTGCGTGTTAAGCCTACTTGGGTTGAGCGGATCGAGAGAAACAGATAGAGGATGGGGTTCTGAAAGTGCGCGGAGGTTGCAGTACAGCAGTGGTGGTTTGGAAGGTTACAACTTGTCTAGTGATGGGGTGCCGTGTTTTCAAGGTAAAGCTTGTATGCCCAAGGATGTTGAGTCGAGGCGGAGGATTCTTCAGACGCACATAGCAGCCCCTTATGCTATGCATCCCGGAGGTAGTAAGATGTATAGGGATCTCGAGAGAGCGCTTTTGGTGGCACAGTCCGAAGAAAGAAGTGACAGAGTGTGTTGGGAAGTGTCCGACATGTCACAGGTCAAGGTGAACATCGCTATCATCGGTCGGTTGCTTCACTGTGAAGATTCCTCGATGGAAGTGGGAAAGGATAACCATGGATTTCGTCGGTGGTTACCGCTTACGCCAAGCAAGAAGGATTCAGATTTGGGTAATTGTGGATCGACCGACTAAATCACTCATTTCATTCCGGTGAGAGTTGACTACTCACTTCGAGGTTGGCGGCCGTATGTTTCGGAGATAGTGAGGTTGCACGGTGTGCCGCATCGATCATCTCGGATAGGATCCCGATTTACGCTCAAGGTTACGAAAGCGTTGCATCGGGCTCTGGGTACGCAGCTTGGATTTCAAAGACGGCTTTTCACCCGCATGATCGACGGACAATCGGAAAGGGTTATTCGGATCTTGGAGGATATCTTTGAGGGGTTCTGTTCGGATTTTAGAGGTAGTTGGGAGGAGTTTCTACCATTAGCCGAGTTTGCCTACAACAACGATTTACCAAGCGAGCATCAAGATGGCACCATATGAGGCATTGTATGGTAGGAAGTGTCGATCACCTACGTGTTGGACGGAGTTAGGTGAACGCCAGTTGTTAGGACCCGAGTTGGTTGCTGAGACCGAAAGCAAGGTTAAGTTGATTCAGGCTCGGTTGAAGGAAGCTTCAACCGCGAAGTCTTATGCCGATCTTAAGCGGAGAGACATAGAGTTTTCTCGTGGGGATCAAGTTTTTCTGAAGGTCTCGCCATGGAAGAAGGTTTTGAGGTTCGGAAAGAAAGGCAAGCTAAGTCCGAGGTTTATTGGGCCGTATAAGGTATTGAGACGAGTGGGACCAGTGGCGTATCGGCTTAGTTGCCAGCAGAGCTAAGGTCGATCCACGACGTTTTCCATGTTTCGATGCTTGGCGTTATCGTTCGAGATCCGTCACATGTGGTAGCGATGGAGAGAGATCGAGGTAAACCCGATTTGACCACGGAGGAAGAACTCGTGCGCATTCTAGATTGGAAGGTGAAGGTTACTGCGTAAGAAGTCCGTGCCTTTGGTAAAGGTACGTGGCGGAATCATGGCGTGGAAGAAGCGACGTGGGAACCCGAGGATATGATGAGACAAAGAATACCCTCAACTTTTTCGACCGACTGTAATTTCGAGGTCGAAATTATTTTAAGGGGGGTAGAACTGTAATATCCCGGGTTGGGGGCTATTTTTGTTATGGCATAATTTGCATGTTAGGAGCTTGCTATGTTGCTATTTTGGTGTCTTAGGGGCTTACTTGTAGGCTAGGGGTATGCCTGAGTAGGTGGGAAAATTTTAGTTTTTGAGCTTTAGGTGTGAGGAGTCAAGGAGCTGGGGGTTTAAGGGTTTTATTTGGTGTTTTGTTGCACAAAAGAGGAGCTAGCATAGTGGCAAGGCATGCGTCACTTGGGGCTTGAGTGTGGCGTCATCTGCAGGGGGGAGAGGTCCTGTGTTCAAGCTGCGAAAATCCCCATTTTTGGCTTCCATTTTGACGGCATGGAGGAGGAGGAGTTGTTGGTAGTTCAAACTCTACCATGGACTTTGTCAACTCATTCAAAGGAGGGGTGGAGAGTGAATTTAGGAGAAGACTAGTTCAAACTAGTTTGAATTGGGTGGTTGTGAGTGATTGGAGGTAGTGGCCGAATATTGGGGTGTGTGGGGAGTGAGTGGCCGGTTTTGGTAGGGAGTAGGAGAGGTTTGCCGAAATTCTTTTTGGGCATTTTGATGTTTTCGGTCAACATCTTGGCAAGCCAAATTCCTCCTTTTGTCATACCAAAGCCGAAATTCTAAAAGAGTTTTCTTTCATTTTTCTCTGTGGAAAACCGAAAGTACCTTCATCCCATCCACCTCTCTTCTTCCCAATTACCCTTTGCCGAAACTTCTTTCTCATTTCACATTCTCTTTTCTTTTTCCATTCAAAGCCGATAATAGGAGTGTTAAACATCTAGCCGAATCCCACCTTTGTCTTTGAGAAATTTCCTCCTTTCATTTGTTCTCATTTTAGCCGAATATCAACCCCTCCCTTTCTCATCTTTTTCTTGCGCTTTCTTTCTTGGCTTAGGCCAAATCTCCTCTCTCTCCTAGTAGCTCTCTCTTGGTCGAATATCAGTGAAGGGTTGATCTTGGTTGGTTGTTCAATCATTGAACAAGGGCCTTGGATTGTGGTGGTGATCAGGTGAAGCAGTCAATTGGAGCCTTGACTGCGAGTGACCGATTGGTAAGTAAGGGGTAAGTGATTGGTATTATTTTATTAGTTCAATCTTTTGGTTTCGATTAAGTCAAGGGTGACAAAGGATTAACTGTTCTTTTAATAGGGTGTGCCGATTGTTAAAAGAGGAACCATTGTTGGTTCGGGTTTGGTAGGAAACCAAACGTTTGCAAGGTAAGGGTTAATCGATATACCCTTTGGTTTATATGGTTATGGCCGAATGGTTTAAGTGATTAACCCATGGTTGGTCGATTGTTTTTAGGAGCAAAAGGATCGAGGGTCTTAGACCGTTCTTAGGATTAAAACCTTCGCTATTTCGGTGTGTAAACTAACACACTTCTGCTTAGTAATATGATTAATAACCTAATTACTTATTAAAGTGAAACAATATGATTGATGGATTTGGTACCCGATGGGGTATAAGCACGGATATGGGTAAGTCTGTTTCATTACGAGATCTGTAGTGATATATGTGATAACATGTTTTATGATGTAAATACCATGAGATGCCATTTGAGCATGTTAGCATGATTGCATGTTTTATATCATTTGCATTAGTATGACATGTGTGGGTGATATGAGAGGAGGGGGAATATGATATCCGTGTCTTTGGGACACCAGAGGTTTGGCACCTCCAGTGGTTTGGTACCACAGATGATATTTTGTGACTTTGGGTCACGGAGGTTTGGCACCTCGCCGTCTCGTCCCAAAGTGGCTTAGCACCACGGTGGGTTGGCCCCACGGTTGATATTACGGATTGACGCCATGATTTGGTATCACGATGGGTTGGCCCCATCATCGGATTTGTGGCTGCGGTCACCAAAGGTGATTTGGTATCACACCGTGTCTTTGGGACACCGAGGTTTGGCACCTCATTGCGACTCGTCCCTCGTGGTTAACACCACCGTGGGTTGGCCCCACTTTGAGATATGGGATCGAAATCGCTAGTGATTTGGTATCACGCGATGGGTTGGCCCCATCATTGGATTATTCGTGACTTTGGGTCACCAAAGGGTTTGGCACCACACTTATGGATATCGTGACTTTGGGTCACCAGTGGTTTGGCACCACCAAAGGTTTGGTACCACACGGGGTAGAAAGGTGATATGGATGGTTAGGATCGGGTGCATTGATTATGTTGCCATGAAATGATGTGTGTTAGCATGTTGTTTTATCGGGAGTGGGATTTATGCACCGAGTCTTGCGACTCACCCTCTCCTTTGACATTTCAGTGACACTTAGACGCGGACATGGAGCCGGATGGACTCGAGGTGCTCATGCCATGCTTTAATAAAGATTTGCTCGGACTTTACAAAATTTGGTACTTTAGTTTATTTATTACTATTTGGTTTTATTTTGGGTTGTAAATGGCCTTTAAATTAGGTTTTACTACGTTTATGCTTCAAGTAGCTTTCAAATATGCTTTAACAAGTTAATTGAGTTAAAATTGCTAAAAACTTGGAAGGACAACGGTTTTCAAAACTATAACGCAATGTGTTTTAAACTTTACCATCGGGTATCACCCTAAAACATTAAAATATGACAAAGCAATCATGCCCAAGATTTCGACAAGTATAAAATATGACAAGGAGTTTTTCATCGAATCTTTAACCTGGAACCTAACCCTTCAAACGCGATTTTCCCCGTAACATGCCAGATTCGGTCGTGGTGTATTGACCGGGTTTGGGGGTATATCGGTAATTTACCCACCAAGGGCATTTTCGTAATTTACACATCAGTGGTATTTCAGTAATTTACCCACTAAGGGTATGTTCGTAATATACCCTTCCCTGGGTATTTTGGTAATTTACCCACCAAAGGTATTTTCGTAATATACCCTTCGAGGGTATTTCAGAAATTTGCACCTACAATGGCCTTTCCCAAAGGCCCAAATGTCGCCCCAGCGACTCATTTACCATTTCCTGGTCAGATCTGACGACGATTGGGCCTAAAACTCGATTCCGGCCCATTCGGCCCACACGCTCGTGTGGCCCACCTAGCACAAATCTAGCGATGTATATAAGTTCCACCTAGTCTAGTTCACTATATACTACACAATCGCACAATTTACTCATAAGGGCCCACGGGCCCATTGGGCCCACTTCGGCCCATCGCGCCTGGGCGACCCCAACCCATAAGAATACTACTTATGGCCTCAACTTTGGCGTCGAAGCCCACGCGCGCGCCGCACGCTCGTGTGGCTACTATTGCCGTGGACCGCACTTCGGCATTTGCCGCTCTACAACTAGAGTAGAGAGAGTTACACACCTGATAGGACTCTGGTGTTAATCCGCGCTCCGACCACTCCTGTGCCCAAACGCCTTCCAAGGTGTGTCAACCCTCCTCCTGGAATGCTCTTTATATAGCTAGCTCTTCACCTTCCTTCTTTGTATCTTTCCGATGTGGGATCCCTTCGTCAGTAGAGTTTAAATTCAACTAAAACTCTTCTCGTCCAGCACATAAAAATAAATACTCCCTTGCTTCTCATGAGATTCGAACCCAGGCTCCCTTGCAACATAATCCACGCTGCTAGCCACTTGGCCACAAGCTCCTCTTGTGTCTTAAACCATGCGCAACTAAATATAAATCTATAGCCAAATTCTGAGGTCCAAGTAAAAAGAAAACCAAAATGCAAAAGCCAAGACTTGAACCTTGGACCTCCTTCCTTCCTTGTATGTCACCCCTTGCCTCTTAAGTGGCGTCACTTTGCCACTACACCACACACTCCTTTTGTGTCATTTTCCTCTACATTTTATTCTTAAGGCCTACCTGCCAACTTCCAGGGTTTTTTCCACCTAAAACCAAAATTTCCCCAAAGCTAATATTTGATCCCGGGACTTCATAGAAGCCCTCTAACCTTCCAAAATAACTTACCTAATAAGTCTAACTTGCATTAATGCCGTTCTCAAAAATTTTAAAATCAAGGCCCATTGGGCCCAATCCTACTAGGCCCAATTTCGGGATGTTACAAATCTACCCTCCTTAAAGAAATTTTGTCCTTGAAATTTCCAACTACAGGAACATTTGTACCACCTAACCTACAACGCTGTGCTCACGCTGCGCACTCTGATTCCAATAACCCTAATATACTTTTAACTAGAATTTAGATATCCTACACATACTAAAAAAACACCTAACCATTAAAGCAGGATAAATATTTAAATGACGCAATCAACTCTATATCCGAACATCACATCCAACCCAAACACACAGAATAGATATTCAAAATACAAAGATATAACAAAGCAAAGTATCGAAAACTTACAATCCGGATTGGTGCCGGAGACTCGGGTGCCATATTTCAACAAAAGAACAGATATATATTTTTCTAAACCATTTTCCAAACCATCTTTTGAAAACATTTTTGAACCCAAACCCACAGCCGAGTTTTTGAACCTAGGCTCTGATACCATAATTGTAACACCCCAAACCCGGCCTAAACCTTACGACCGAATCTGGCATGTCACATGAAAGGAATGTCTAAAAACTGTGCATTCGTTAAAAAGCTCATATTCTTTATAGTTGTGGTGAGAAATCGAGTTTAAGTAATTTTGAATAAGAAATGGTTTATTATCATTTTAGGAAAATCCCATATTGATCATTTAATAACAAGCAATAAACAAATTGAAAGCTGAAACCAAATAAAATACCCAAGGCCTTATTACATAACAAAAACTCAAATAAAAATAAGTCCAAATAAAAGAAACGAATTTGCAAGTGAACATATGTATGGCCTCCACGAGTCCACCTCGGCTCCCAAATCCGCGATCTAATGATTACTGCGCAAAATTTAACTAAGGGGTGAGTCATCGAGACTCAGTGTGTAAATCCCCATCCAACAGGCCCTTACACAATTTCATATGAAAATATGCATATCATGCACCCAAACCTAGCCATCCGCACTCCATTTCTACCCCATGTGGTACCAAACCACTGGTGGTGCCAAACCACCGTGACCCAAAGTCACGATATCCATAATTGTGGTGCCAAACCACTGGTGACCCAAAGTCACGAATAATCCAATGATTGGGCCAACCCATCGTGTGATACCAAATCACTGGCGTCAATCCCGTATAATCAACTGTGGGGCCAACCCACTGTGGTGCTAAGCCACTGGGACGAGACGCTATGAGGTGCCAAACCTCTGGTGTCCCAAAGACACGAATGTGATACCAAATCACTAGTGACCGAAGTCACGAATCCAATGATGGGGCCAACCCATCGTGTGATACCAAATCACTGGCGTCAATCTCGTATAATCAACTGTGGGGCCAACCCACTGTGGTGCTAAGCCACTGGGGCGAGACGCGAGGTGCCAAACCTCACGTGACCCAAAGTCACAATAATCAATCTGTGGTACCAAACCACTGGTGGTGCCAAACCACTGGTGTCCCAAAGACACGGATATCAATCTTCCCCCTCCTCTCATCATACCCATGCAATATGACATAATAATTCGTGTATGCAGTATGTCATGTATGCTAGACATATATCAAATATAAGTATAACATGAATTACCATCATAATCAGATAGACATAAAACAACATAATCACCCTAATAAACCTCTAAGGGTATACCGTAATTTTACCTACCAAGGGCATTTTCGTAATTTACCCACCAAGGGTATATCGGTAATTTACCCACCAAGGGCATTTTCGTAATTTACACATCAGTGGTATTTCAGTAATTTACCCACTAAGGGTATGTTCGTAATATACCCTTCAGGGGTATTTTGGTAATTTACCCACCAAGGGTATTTTCGTAATATACCCTTCAGGGGTATTTCAGTAATTTTGCACCTACAATGGCCTTTCCCAAAGGCCCAAATGTCGCCCCAGGCGACTCAGCTACCATTTCCGGTCGTACCGGACGATTGGGCCTAAAACTCGATTCCGTTCCATTCGGGCCCACACGCTCGTGTGGCCCACCTAGCACAAATCTAGCCATGTATATAAGTTCCACCTAGTCTAGTTCACTATATACTACACAATCGCACAATTTACTCATAAGGGCCCACGGGCCCATTGGGCCCACTTCGGCCCATCGCGGCCCAAGCAACCCCAACCCACAAAAATACTACTTATGGCCTCAACTTTCGCGTCGAAGCCCCACACGCGCGCCGCACGCTCGTGTAACTACTATTGCCGTGGACCGCACTTCGGCATTTGCCGCTCTACAACTAGAGTAGAGAGAGTTACACACCGATAGGACTCGTGTGTAATCCGCGCTCCCGACCACTCCTCAGTGCCCAAACGCCTTCCAAGGTGTGTCAACCCTCCTCCCGGAATGCTCTTTATATAGCTAGCTCTTCACCTTCCTTCTTTGTATCTTTCCGATGTGGGATCCCTTCACAAGAGAGAGTTTAAATTCAATCAAACTCTTCTCATCCGCATCATAAAATAAATACTCCCTTGCTTCTCATGAGATTCGAACCTGTGCTCCCTTGCAACATAATCCACGCCGCTAGCCACTTGGCCACAAGCTCCTCTTGTGTCTTAAACCATGCGCAACTAAATATAAATCTATAGCCAAATTACGAGGTCCAAGTAAAAGAAAACCAAAATGTAAAAGCCAAGACTTGAACCTTGGACCTCCTTCCTTCCTTGTGGTGTCACCCCTTTGCCTCTTAAGTGGCGTCACTTTGCCACTACACCACACACTCCTTTTTGTGTCATTTTCCTCTACATTTTATTCTTAAGGCCTACCTCGCAACTTCCGTGGTTTTTTCCACCTAAAACCAAAATTTCCCCAAAGCTAATATTTGATCCCGGGACTTCATAGAAGCCCTCTAACCTTCCAAAATAACTTACCTAATAAGTCTAACTTGCATTAATGCCGTTCTCAAAAATTTTAAAATCAAGGCCCATTGGGCCCAATCCTACTAGGCCCAATTTCGGGATGTTACATAGTGAACCCCTTTGAGACTAATAAACCGTTTATTGACTCACCCATTAATATTAACCCAAGACCCATTCTTTTTGATTCATTGAGAATTTTTCCTTCTTGTTTTAACCCTTTTTGTCGAGATTTGATTTGAGTAGTTGCCTAACTATGTTCTCTATTCTAGTTGTGAAAAGTTCTTTATTATTATTTGGATGATTTGTTCTTAAAAAGAAAATTGAAATATATGTTACTATTAGTTCCATGTTATCTGAGCTTAAGTGGAGAATCTCTTATTTGGAAAAGAAGCTCGATATTATTGATAAGTTTTAATTGATGTAATTCCTCAAATTTTAGTTTATTTTTCTAGTTAGGTAATTTGTCAATTCAATCTTGAATTCTAACCCTCTAATTCAAGCCTTTATCCACACCTTTAACCCAGGCCCCGTTACAACCCATAAAAGACCTTTTGATTTGTGTATCATATCTTTTTACAGTGGTGGAGATTTGATTTTCATGCAAGCCTATGGGATTAACTTTTCATGTTCGACTCTTGAGTGCTTACTTTTGAACCTTAAACACCTTGAGTGATTTGAGAGAACCTTTAAGTGAGGATGTCAATTTTTGTCGATTTTGAATTAAAGGTAATTATTTAGGTAAGAGAAAACACCTATTTTTCGTACTATAAAAACTATGACTCTGATTGTTTGAATCTTTGGGAACCTTCTGGTTAAATTATCAATGTACGAATTACCTATGAATTATGATGAAACATTATTGATGAAGGTTATGAACTGAGGAAATTCTATTTCTAATTGTGAGTTGAGAATTTTGCTTGAGGACAAGCAAAAGCTTAAGTGTGGGGGTATTTGATAAACAGTAATTTATACATATTTTAATCCCACATTTAGCATGCTTTTTGGATTATTTATCCTTTGAATTATGGAATTCGATGCTCTTAATCCTTTAATTTCATGTTTTATACTTAGGGAAGCATAGAAGGTTGAAAAGAACGAGAAACGGGCTAAAAATAGACCAAATGGGCCAAAGTAGGAAATCAACACGGCCTGGAGGTAGCCACACGGTCGTGCCCCTTTAGCAAGCTCGACCACGGCCTGGATTCGACTCACACGGGCGTGTTGCACGGGCGTGTCCCTACCGTGACAAAGAGGAATTTCACTCAGAATAGGGTACTTAGAGGCAAAGAAAGATGTTTCAAAAGCCTATATAAACACCCTAAGTATGACCTAAAAAGGGGAGTCGATAGAAGCCTTCTGTCGGGGGCGTCCAGCTAGGCCAAGGAGCCGAGCCAGAGAGGTCAGAATTGTGGGATTTACTCGAAGAAAGCCAGTTGATTCATCTCAAGAAGTCGAAATCATACTCAAGACGGAGGATCTCTCCTTCAATTCCTTCAGGGGGTTTTAGGGTTTTCTTATGTTTTGTTTTATCTTTTCTTCTGAGATGTATTCGTTTATTTTTATGAACTAAACCCTTCAGATACCTGAGGGGGATGAAACCTCAGACGGATCTTGTTATTATTTTCTGAACTATATGATAAATACTTGATTTGTTCTTAATTATGTGTTCTTAATTCTTGTTTTGATATTTCAGGATATTGATTCAAGTAGTGATGTGCTTAGGCAGTGGAGCAAAAGTCCCTGTTTAAGAGTAGATCTAGCGTAATTAAGTGGAGTTGATCGCAATCCTAGAGATAGGATGACGAAAATCTGCCGGATTAGGGTCAAACCTAATATGGGAGTCCATAAATCGAGTTAATGCAACCTTAGGGGTTTAAATTAGAAAGAAATTTCAATTAATCAACCTAGGGTTAGACGTTAGTAGCCTCGAGAGAGGTATTAATATAAATTAGGGAACCCTACGGATCAGGTCAAGTGAATAAATCGTCTGTTTTAGAGTTAAATAACAAGTCAAGTCTAGGTGGATTCCTCCTTGGGTATTGTCTTAATCAATTGGTTTTTCCCACAAGTCTTTCCCCAATTCATTACCTTCGTCTTAGCGTCTTTAGCTTAGTAGTTAGTTAATTTTCGAATAAATAACAATTCCCTTAATTCTTAGGCTAAATAATAAAAAGAAAGTCAATATTAGTACTTTTGGTTCCTTTGGGTTCGACAATCCGATCTTGCCACTAAGCTATACTACTATTTGATAGGTGCACTTGCCTCAATTGTGGTGATAGTTAGTTTCTAGGCTAGATCATTTATTATATAAATATTAAGACTATCGATACCAACGATTAGCATTTATATGCTATGATTTGTGCCATGTGATATTGTGTGAATGTGTGCACGTAAGGGTGACAAAATGGCTTGGAGAATAGCCTTGTATTTCCACACGGGTAGACACATGGGCGTGTGTCTAGGCTGTGTGTGATACACGGTCTGCCCCACGGGAATGTGTTCCAGCCGTGTGTCCCCTGCACCTTAGTTTTGAGAAACAGAGTGCCCAGTAGTAAACACACGGGCACGAGACATTACCGTGTGTCTCACTCGTGTGAGAGACTTGACCATAGGACATGGGCATGTGCCCAGGCCGTGTGAAGTCTGCAATTGATTTTCAAAATTTAATTCGCCACACGGCCTAAAGACACGGGTGTGTGCCTTGGTCGTGTGAACTTATTTGGGTTGAAGATGTCATAAACAAAATGGACCCTAAGATGGACACGGCCTGAAGCACGGGCATGTGATATACCACACGGGCGTGTCCCTTCACTGTAACATCCTGAATTAATGAGACTTTGCGTTTAGTGTGCTGTGATGTTTATGTTATCTCTAATGTGTTAATTAGAGTGTTTAAGGGGTTCAGACTGGGCTCAGGGTTGGGCCAAGCCCTTAGTCAAATTTGTTGTTTGGACACTTTAGAAGAAAGCCTGACAAGATAGGGTTTAAAGATATTATCTGTGTTTTAAATCACAAATGGGCTTGTGGCCCAGTGGCAAAGTGGCGCCACATAGAGAGCAGGGAGGTGGTGTCAACTAGGGAGGCCCAAATTCGAGTCACATATAGCCCAATTCTTTTAATTAAATGTTAGGTAATTTTTGGCATTTAAATGAGTAGAGAGGGACGACAATAAGGCTTAAAAATAGGAAGATTTACTCGAGTGGATAATGCAGATAATATGGCAGATAAAGGGAGGAAGAGGTGGTGTGATCTAGGCTTCTTTTGGAGATGTGATCAGGTGGATAAGTGAGGAAATTTAGGATTTATCTACTGGTCGCAGTGGTGGCCGAAATTCCAACACTGAGGGGGAGGAGAAATCGGTTTTAGTATGGCAAAGGGGTGCTGAAATTTCCCTTGATTAGTAGCTAAACTTTAAGTCATCAAAAGGGCATTTTCAGTTTTAGGAAGTAGGTGCCGAAATTTTGTGATTAAGTGGGGGAATACCTTTTTATTTTCGGCATTAGGGTTTGTTCTTTTTCTTTTCTCTCATTCTCTGCTAAGCCGAAACCCCTAATCCCAAGCTCTCATCTCCACTTTTATGCAAAAGCCAAAATCTCATTGTGTTCATCTCCATAAGCCGAATACTCTAGTCTGTTCCTTTCTCTTTGCCGATTTCTTCATCAAAGCCGAATCTGTATAGATCTCTTGAGATCGTCTTTTCTTTTTTATCTTCTCAAAAGCTAAAATCTTCTAGGAGTTGTCGAACTCTCTGTAAAGGTAGGTGCCGATTTCTTCTGTTCCATTCTTTTTCTCTTTCGGTTTTTGAAGACAAAGACGAAAGGCTGATGGATTGTGGGTTTATTGTGTTTATGTGTGGGGCGACACATCGGGAATTGAAGTAGATCGTCTAGATCTAAAAGCTGGAAATCGCTAGGCTCTAAACTCCATCTTTCGAGATTTCAAGGTAAGGGGTTCTCTTTGGATTCTCGTTAGATTCGCTATTGTATTTGTGATCTTAACCGTATTTTATGGTGATAGCAACTGAAAAGGTCTTTTGGATGGAATCAAATATCGATCAAGTGAAGGAGGGGATTAGATCTGTTAAACCAATCCCTAAGTTTAAGAAACGAGCAGTGTCAGCAGTTCGGGATTGGCCACCGGGTTGTGGACCGGCGTCAGAACAAAACCTTAGACAGTTAGCAGTCGTATCGGCTTCTGATAGTGTCGACATAGAAAGTCTCGTCTTGACTGTAATCAGATGTGTAGATCTCTAACACACTAATTATCTGTATTATGTATGTTATGGGCTAAAAGTCAAAAAAAGGCTGTATGGACAGTCGTGTTACCCAAAAAGGGTAGGCAAAGGATGCTAGGTACGTAACCATAGAAACTTCTCTATGTGTGTATCGATGTATGTAAAAACCTGTGATCTTTAGGTAGTATACTGTTTTGAATTTGCTTGGATGTATGCATGGGATAGGGTTAATACGATGAAGGGGAAGAGCATGTTAATAGGTCACTTGGTGATCGGTGGTTAAACCAAAAAATGTAAAATTAGGTCACATAGTGATTGGTGGCTAAGCCACGTTAAATTGATTCCTGATTGTTAGGAATAGGCAGCATGATTGTCGATATGGTGTGTAGCGGTTGGTGGGTTGATTGTAGAAATCCCCAAGGTGTGTTGGTTGGTACGGGCTGGTGTGTAGAGGATGGATCTCTAGGTTGGGTTGGGCCATGTTGCATGTAAATATTTTGTTGCCATTGTGTATGGGCCAAGGCCCATAATGTGTTTGTGGGCCTAAAGCCTTTTATGTGTTTTCGGGATTTGCACACTGAGTCTTGGTGACTCACCCCTTTATTTTTCCCTGGCTTTTCAGATGAGCAGTAGATCGTGGACATGGGAGCCGAGGCGGACTCGAGGGGCCATCAAGTTTTATTTTATTTATTTTCATGAACTATTTTGGGTTTTCCTTTAAAGTTTTAATTTTGGGACTATTTATGTAATACGGCCCCATGGCTTAGGTTATCGCTTTACATTTGTTCATGTTTACAGTTTAAAAGTTTATGTTCAAGGACTTAAGTCATAAAAAGTAATTAAATGGGTTTTCCAAACATGTTCAACGTAAAAACAAAGGTTTTCAACAAATATCTTGTTTTTAACAAATGCCTAAGTAAAGAAACTGAGATTACCAAAAACCATTAAAGTAAAGTTTTTAACAATAAACCCCGTAGCATACCAGATCTAGTCGTAGCATTTGGGCCGGGTTTGGGGTGTTAAATTTTGGTATCAGAGCCCAGTTACAAAACTCAGGCCGTGAAATGGGTCCAGTAGTAGGTTATAAAGTTGGTGAAAATGCTTTGGTTGAGATATGGCCTTCGAGTCTATCGGCACCCGATCCACGCAGGTAAGTATTCTAACTCTTGATGTGATATGCATGTTGGTTTGATGGGCTTTATGGATGTAGACTAGCATGTTAGGAATTAATGGACTCTAAGCCTAGTTTAAACAAACTCTTTAAATTCATAAAACTTAATATAACTAAACATGTCCGTAAACCAGTCGCTGGGTTAGAGTGTGGTAATCGACATATGCATGTCTAGGATTAGATCTAGTGAGAGCTTGGTACTTAAGCGATCCGAGTGACCCACCTCCTCTTTTTTGATATCCTACCTGGTGCATAGTGTTTGTTCACTTTAACTGCGAGGACTTGTTTATGGGCCAAAGTTAATTACTAAAATACCCTTATATTTGCAAAATTCCTAAAATACCCCTGTTTGCAAAATTATTGAAATACCCTTGGATTGTAAAATTACTGAAATACCCCCTATTTTGCAAAAGCACCAAAATACCCCTATTTTGCAAAATTTCCAAGATACCCTTATTTTGCCAAATTACCAAAATACCTATGTAGGGAAGAATTATGAAAATACCCCTAGGTAGTGAAATGACGAAAATACCCTTAGGTGATGAATGTCGGTTCATGGATTCTACTTGTATATGGATGTATGATGGTTGAATGTGTGTGGAACTAGGAGATATAAACTTGAGACTGAAACCTGTAGATATAATTTTGAATTCGAAAGAACTACTCTTAAAACTACTGTCCATAAGATTGTTCGTGGTTAATCAGTGGAAGAAATTAATAATTCATAAAACTTCTAATTAGATAAACGCGAATCGGTAGAATGAGTACAAGGGGTCGTGGACGTCATGGGTGTGGCCGTGGTAGGGGTAGGATGGCTGTGTCTGAACCAGTAGGATCTGGTTATGGGTCTGGAAACGAGATGCCAGTACCACCAGCTGCAGAGGTGGAATTTCAGGACCAGACAGCCGGAGAATGCGGTGTCTCAGGCGATGTTAAGGGTTTTAGAAAGGGTTGCTGGGGCAGGCATGGGCACAGGAGCTTGGAAATCTGTGTCGGAATGACTTAGAGCTAATGGGGCAGAAGTATTTAGGGGAATTTTTGGAATAGCTCCGAGTACAGCTGAGTATTGGTTGGAGGCGGTTGAGCGTATAATGGATGATCTGGATTTCACTGAAGAGGAAAAACTAAAAGGGGTTGTATATCTCCTGCGGGACAAAGCTTATCAATGGTGGCTTACGGTTAAGGATGGTACGGAGGCTGACCGTATCACTTGGGATCTCTTCAAAACGGCGTTTCAGAGTAAATACATTGGGACAAGTTATGTGGATGCGCGTGAGAGCATTTCTGAATTCGGTGCAAGGAAGTAGATCGGGGTCGCAGACGGCGAAATTCTTACACCTTAGCCGTTATGCTCGAGTAATGGTGGCCACAGACCATGAACGTTATGTTCAATTTGAAGATGGTCTGAGGGATGATTTGCGTGTATTGATAGCTCCACAGCGGGAGAGGGAATTTGATATGCTTGTGGAAAAAGCTAAGATAGCTGAGGAGGTGAAACGGACAGAGAAACTAAATCAGGATAGAGATAGGGGTGGAAGTAAGAGGAATTTTGGATCGTCAGGGGCAGCTGGGCATACTCAGAAAAGGCCTAGGTCAGACGGGCCGAGGCGAGATGGGAGACCTGCTGCTGCTAGTCAGACACAGAAGTGTGCTCGATGTGGTAAATTCCACGTAGGTGAGTGTTGGGAAGACAGTGGGAAGTGTTTTAGGTGTGGATCTACGGACCACGAAGTTAGAAACTGTCTGTAGCAACGGGGCAGTGAAGGTCCCACGGGCCAAGGGAATGCACAGCCAGGAAGAGGTGGTCAGTAGCCACAAAGAGGTCGTGGTCCAGCCAGAGGTGGTAACGGTTTCGGTCGGGGCCGTGGAGCACCAGGCCAAGGGGTAGGAAACACTGAGGCAAGACAACCAGGGTTAGTCTATGCTGCCAGACGTCGAGAGGAGGCTGACGCGCCGGATGTTATAACCGGTACGTTTTTAATTTTTGGTTTACCTTACACTACCTTGATTGATATTGGTTCGACGCACTCTTTTGTTGCTAGTGCTTTAGCGGGAACTTTGAACTTAGATTATGAGACTTCTTCTAGGGAGATGACTGTAGTGAGCCCTCTAGGACAAACTGTAGTGGTGAACAAACTGTATAAGGATGTACCCCTGGAAGGGCAAGGGGTAGCTTTTCGGGCTGATCTGATGGAACTACCGTTTGGGGAGTTCGATTTGATCTTAGGAATGGATTGGTTAGTGAAGTATCAAGCGAATTTGGACTGTGCAGCCAAGCGTATGGTGTTAAAAACTCCCAAGGGAGGTGAAGTGTTGGTGATAGGTGAAAGGAGGAACTGTTTTTCAAATGTGGTGTCTGCTTTAAGAGCAGAAATGATGGTGAGGAAAGGATGCGAGGCAATTTTACTGTTTGTTCGGGCTCTGGAAGCCAAGGAACAAACTATCGGAGATGTTAGGACGGTGAAGGAATTTCCGGATGTTTTCCCAGAAGAGCTCCCGGGATTACCCCCAGATCGTGAAGTGGAGTTTGGTATTGATCTTCTTCCGGGAACAATGCCAGTATCTATTGCACCGTATAGGATGGCGCCGAAGGAGTTGGTGGAGTTGAAAGCGCAGATTCAGGAGTTGCTAGATAGAGGGTTTATCCAACCGAGTGTGTCGCCTTGGGGAGCGCCGGTGTTATTCGTTAAGAAGAAGGATGGATCAATGTGTATGTACATTGACTATCGTCAGTTGAACAAATTGACGATCAAGAACAAATACCCGTTGCCAAGGATCGATGACTTGTTTGATCAATTGAAGGGAGCCTCAGTCTTTTCAAAGATAGATCTGAGGTCAGGGTACCATCAGCTTAAGGTCAAAGAGGCGGATATTCATAAGACGGCTTTTAGGACTCGCTATGGTCACTACGAATTCATGGTGATGCCATTTGGGTTGACTAACGCACCAGCAGCGTTTATGGATATGATGAATCGAGTATTTCAACCCTACTTGGATCAGTTTGTTGTGGTATTTATAGATGATATTCTGGTTTATTCAAAATCGGAAGAGGAGCATGATTCACATCTTCGAGTGGCTCTTCAGATTCTGAGGGAGAAGCAGTTATATGCCAAATTCAGTAAGTGCGAATTTTGGCTAAGGGAAGTTACTTTTCTAGGACACGTTGTGTCGGCAGAGGGGATTAGGGTTGACCCTCAAAAAATTGAGGCGGTGTTGGATTGGAAGCCGCCTAGGTTTGTGGCGGAAATTCAGAGTTTTCTTGGTCTGGCCGGGTACTACCGAAGGTTTGTTGAAGGATTTTCTTTAATTCCGGCATCATTGACTAAGTTGTTACGGAAAGGGGTTCCGTTCGTTTGGTCTAGTAAGCAGCAAGAGAGTTTTGAGAGGGTAAAAAGGATTTTGACGGAGGCTCCGGTGTTGATTCAGCCGGAGGCTGGAAAGGAGTTCGTGATTTACTGTGATGCTTCACACACAGGACTAGGATGCGTGTTGATGCAAGGTGGAAAGGTTGTTGCGTACGCATCTCAACAGTTAATACCGCACGAATCAAATTATCCCAAACATGATATGGAATTGGCGGCAGTGGTTTTTGCCCTAAAGATCTGGAGGCATTATCTGTACGGGGAAAAATCTATTATTTACACTGATCATAAGAGCTTAAAATACCTGTTGACCCAGAAGGAGTTGAATCTAAGGCAAAGGAGGTGGATCGAGTTGTTAAAAGATTATGACTGCTCGATCGAGTACCATCCGGGTAAAGCTAACATGGTGGCAGATGCCTTGAGTCGTAAAGTAATCTCTGACTTGAGAGTAATGTTTGCTCACCTTCGTCTATATGATGATGGGAGTTTATTAGCTGAACTTCAAGTGAAACCCTCTTGGGTCATTCAGGTTAAGGAGAAATAGCGGACTGACGAGTTGCTAAAGGAGAAGTTTCCGTCCGGTAGGATCAAGTGAAGGATCAACAGAATTTAGTATGAATGAGGAAGGGCTATTATGTTTTTAAGGGAGAGTGTGTATGCCGAAAGATCCTGAGTTGAGGCATAAGATTTTGCAAGAAGCGCATGGTAGTCTATACGCTATGCACCTTGGAGGAAGTAAGATGTATTGAGATTTGCGATATCAGTTCTGGTCGCCGGGTTTGAAACGAGAGGTGACCGAATTTGTGGGGAAGTGTTTGACCTGTCAGCAGGTAAAGACGGAACATTAGTTACCATCAGGGTTGTTGCAGCCGGTGAAGATTCCACAATGGAAGTGGGAAAGGGTCACAATGGACTTTGTTAGTGGGCTACCCCTCACGCCTACTAAGAAAGATTCGGTCTGGGTGATTGTTGACCGCTTGACGAAGTCTTCTCATTTCATACAAGTACGTGTCGTTTACTCTCTGCAGAAATTGGCTAAGCTATACATAGCGCAGGTAGTAAGGTTGCATGGGGTACCGGTATCAATCATATCGGACAGGGACCCTAGGTTGACCTCACGATTTTGAAAGGCGTTGCATCAAGCGTTGGGTACGAAGTTGGATTTCAGTACGGCGTTTCATCCTCAGACCGATGAACAGTCTGAGCGGGTAATCCAGATCTTGGAAGACATGTTGAGAGGATGTGTCATTGACTTCAGGTGTAGTTGGGAAGAGTTCTTGCCATTGGCGGAGTTTGCGTACAACAATAGCTACCAGTCTAGTATTCAGATGGCGCCCTATGAAGCATTGTACGGGCGGAGGTGTCGTACACCTACCTGTTGGACGAAATTAGGAGAACGTCAAATTTTGGGTCCGGAGTTGGTTACCGAGACAGAGGAGAAGGTTGAGGTAATTCGGGCTCGACTGAAGGAGGCGTCAGACAGACACAAGTCCTATGCTGACCTGAAGCGTAAGGACATAGAATTTGCAGTGGCTGACAAGGTGTTCTTGAAAGTGTCGCCATGGAAGAAAGTACTGAGGTTCGGACGGAAAGGTAAATTAAGTCCCAGATTTATCGGACCTTATCGGGTGTTGAAACGAGTGGGACCAATAACTTATGAGCTAGAACTACCTTCTGAGCTAAGTCAGATTCACAATGTTTTCCACGTCTCTATGTTAAGATGTTACCGTTCGGATCCATCTCATGTGGTGTCGATGGAAGAAATCAAAGTAAGACCCGATTTATCCTTTGATGAGGAGCCAGTGGAAATCCTGGAACGTGATGTCAAAGTATTACGGAGAAAGACGGTTCCGTTGGTTAAGGTTATGTGGCGAAATCACGGTTCTGAGGAGGCTACTTGGGAACCGGAGGAAGCGATGCGGCAGCAATACCCGCATCTATTCTGATCAGGTAATTTTGAGGCCGGAATTTCTTTAAGGGGGTAGAACTGTAACATCCTGAATTAATGGGCCTTTGCGTTTAGTGTGCTGTGATGTTTATGTTATCTCTAATGTGTTAATTAGAGTGTTTAAGGGGTTCAGACTGGGCTCAGGGTTTGGCCGAGCCCTTAGTCAAATTTGTCGTTTGGACACTTTAGTGGAAAGCCTGACAAGATAGGGCTTAAAGATATTATCTGTGTTTTAAATCACAAATGGGCTTGTGGCCCAGTGGCAAAGTGGCGCCACATAGAGAGCAGGGAGGTGGCGTCAACTAGGGAGGCCCAAATTCGAGTCGCATATAGCCCAATTCTTTTAATTAAATGTTAGCTAATTTTTGGCATTTAAATGAGTAGAGAGGGATGGCAATAAGGCTTAAAAATAGGAAGATTTACTCGAGTGGATAATGTAGATAATATGGCAGATAAAGGGAGGAAGAGGTGGTGTGATCTAGGCTTCTTTTGGAGATGTGATCAGGTGGATAAGTGAGGAAATTTAGGATTTATCTGCTGGTTGCAATGGTGGCCGAAATTCCAACACCGAGGGGGAGGAGAAATCAGTTTTAGTATGGCAAGGGGGTGCCAAAATTTCCCTTGATTAGTAGCTCAACTTTAAGTCATCAAAAGGGCATTTTCGGTTTTAGGAAGTAGGTGCCGAGATTTTGTGATTAAGTGGGAGAATACCTTTTTATTTTCGGCATTAGGGTTTGTTCTTTTTCTTTTCTCTCATTCTCTGCTAAGCCGAAACTCCCAATCCTAAGCTCTCATCTCCACTTTTATGCAAAAGCCGAAATCTCATTGTGTTCATCTCCATAAGCCGAATACTCTAGTCTATTCCTTTCTCTTTGCCGATTTCTTCATCAAAGCCGAATCTGCATAGATCTCTTGAGATCGTCTTTTCTTTTTGATCTTCTCAAAAGTCAAAATCTTCTAGGAGTTGCCGAACTCTCTGTAAAGGTAGGTGACGATTTCTTCTGTTCCATTCTTTTTCTCTTTCGGTTTTTGAAGACAAAGCCGAAAGGCTGATGGATTGTGGGTTTATTGTGTTTATGTGTAGGGCGACACATCGGGAATCAAAGTAGATCGTCTAGATCTAAAAGCCGAAAATCGCTAGGCTCTAAACTCCATCTTTCGGGATTTCAAGGTAAGGGGTTCTCTTTGGATTCTCGTTAGATTCGCTATTGTATTTGTGATCTTAATCGTATGTTATGATGATAGCAACTGAAAAGGTCTTTTGGATGGAATCAAATATCGATCAGGTGAAGGAGGGGATTGGATCTGTTAAACCAATCCCTAAGTTTAAGAAACGAGCGGTGTCAGCAGTTCGGGATTGGCCACCGGGTTGTGGACCGACGTCAGAACAAAACCTTAGACAGTTAGCAGTTGTTTCGGCTTCTGATAGTGTCGACATAAAAAGTCTCGTCTTGACTGTAATCAGGAGTGCTGATCTCTAACACACTAATTATCTGTATTATGTATGTTATGGGCTAAAAGCCGGAAAAAGGCTGTATGGACAGGTTGTGTTACCCAAAAAGGGTAGGCAAAGGATGCTAGGTACGTAACCATAGAAACTTCTCTATGTGTGTATCGATGTATGTAAAAACCTGTGATCTTTAGGTAGTATACTATTTTGAATTTGCTTGGATGTATGCATGGGATAGGGTTAATATGATGAAGGGGAAGAGCATGTTAATAGGTCACTTGGTGATCGGTGGTTAAACCACAAACTGTAAAATTAGGTCACATAGTGATCGGTGGCTAAGCCACGTTAAATTGATTCCTGATTGTTAGGAATAGGCAGCATGACTGTCGATATGGTGTGTAGCGGTTGGTGGGTTGATTGTAGAAATCTCCAAGGTGTGTTGGTTGGTATGGGCTGGTGTGTAGAGGATGGATCTCTAGGTTGGGTTGGGCCATGTTGCATGTAAATATTTTGTTGCCATTGTGTATGGGCCAAGGCCCATAATGTGTTTAATGGGCCTAAAGCCTTTTATGTGTTTTCGAGATTTGCACACTGAGTCTTGGTGACTCACCCTTTATTTTTCCCGACTTTTCAGATGAGCGAGATCGTGGACATGGGAGCCGAGGCGGACTCGAGAGGCCATCAAGTTTTATTTTATTTATTTTCATGAACTATTTTGGGTTTTCCTTTAAAGTTTTAATTTTGGGACTATTTATGTAATAAGGCCCCATGGCTTAGGTTATCGCTTTACATTTGTTCATGTTTACAGTTTGAAAGTTTATGTTCAAGGACTTAAGTCATAAAAAGTAATTAAATGGGTTTTCCAAACATGTTCAACGTAAAAACAAAGGTTTTCAACAAATATCTTATTTTTAACAAATGCCTAAGTAAAGAAACTGATATTTCCAAAAACCATTAAAGTAAAGTTTTTAACAATAAACCCCGTAACATACCAGATCTGGTCGTAGCGTTTGGGCCGGGTTTGGGGTGTTACATTTACCCACACGGGCGTGTGGACTTTTTTTTAGAAATTTTTTTCTAAGTTTCCCAAAAGTTTCTAAAGTTCTCGGTTCAGTCCCGAACCTTTCCCAATGTGTGTTTTGGGCCTCGTAGGCTCGTTTAAGGGACGATATGAATGTTTATGAAAATTTTTAAATTTGGATGGAAATTCATGTCTCAGTTTTGTATGAATGCTTGTGTTTAAGTCTAGTAATGCCTCGTACCCTGTTCCGGCATCGAATACGGGTAAGGGGTGTTACATTTAGTGGTATCAGAGCTATGGTTTAGTCGATTCTCAGACTAACCTAGCGTATGTGAGTCTATCTATACATGCCATATTACTACTCGTGATAGTGTGATATCTCCCGGCTCTAACAAAATTGTTTTGTTAAGACAGAGACGACTTTCGACTGAGCTATTTTCGATAATGCTAAAAATGATATTGAGATGATTGAAATGTGCTTACGATTTGTTGAAATTTGGAAAGGTATGAATAGAAATTATGATACGCGTGTGTTAATGTACGAAATGAGATAACCATAAGTTGAGAAATGTGAAAAAGTGAAATGAAACGAAAGTTTAGGTTGTGATAAGCTCATCCATGTATGTTAGTATTCATATGATATTATGTACCCAGCCTATTTGATTAAGTGAATATGATATGTAAACTTACCCAATGGACGAAATATGTGTGTATGTACACTTGTTTGAATAATGTATAATCAGTATGTCCACATAGTTGAATCTCATGTTTAATTGTTAAATGAGAGAATATATAATGTTTTTTTTATGACTCTGTTATGAAACCACAAATATTATAATAGTATGGGAGTTGAACTGGAAGATCAAATTAAGTAGAACGCAGGAGATGAGTACGATCGTTCAATGATGAATTGGCGGATAAGACCATGGTTGGACCATGGTAGTACATGTGATCCCATGTAAGACCATGTCTGGGACATGGCATTGGCATTGATATGAGACTTCGTGTAAGACCATAGCTGGACCATGGCATTGTGACGACATGTAAGACCATAGCTGGGCTATGACATTGTGATATGAGTAAGACCATAGTTGGACTATGGCATCAAGTAAATGGCGTACTCAAACCCGTAAGACGTTCTCTAATTTGACAAATGTTGGTAAGTAAAATTGAAGATGACTTTTGGAATTTAATTAGTTATTGATATTGAGCTCAAGTAAGTAAATTCATTGTTTGAAATTGTGGATGGCAGAAAACATTCGTAAAATGAATAAGTATATTAAATTGTATGGAGTGAATTATGTGATTATGATGATGTTATGTTGATGATGAGTGCAAAGTCATATGTGTGTATTTATGAGAGTCAAGTCAGAGGTTTTACGACCTCACCCCTTACCCGTGTTGCTTTTTGACGAAAATTAACGAGAATCATGTTGAGTAAGTTTATAAGTGAGAAACTAAAAAGTTCAGTGGTGAAATAATTACTAATGCAAAGAGAGTTGAGTATAGTGTGACAAATGAACTCAGTTTTAGAAGAAATATCAGATTGTTTTAAAGATTATACAGATTATGCAATGTCACAGTTAAAGAAGAAGTTAGTCTCGGCTAATCGACTCAATTAGGTATGGAGTCTAAAGATGTGTTTAGTGAAAGTTCTTTCGAATTGATTTTCGTTAGTGAGTGGAATAATACTGGGTTTATGATAACATAATTAGACGGAGAAATGATGTTTGAATTGTAAAGATGTTTGTGTGTAAGAGTTATGGTTGAATAGATTACAATGATCTCTTCTGAGTATTCTGTATATATTCATTCATCTTCAAGGATTCATGTGAATGTCTGTTTTCTGATGAAATTCTTATCGAGTGAGAATGTTAGCTAACTTTAATGGTAGATGAAAGTGCTGGTGGTCTATTTGATTTACGATTGGCATTGCCTCATCTATTCGAGATTCTATCCTAATATGTTGGAATGAAGTCGGTGGTAAAATTTATGTGAAACTATTCATCTATTTCTTCTGGATGTTGTTCTGTCTTGTATATAAATATTTGGAAAGTGTATTAACTTTGTTACGATGGAATTCCAGAATTGGTAAGTATTGTTTTTCTTCTAGTTTTCTCTGAGAAATTATCTAAATCTTCAGTATTATTTTCTTATGAGTTAGGTTCTGAGACTTTCGGTATGGTATCGTAATTGGGTTTTCTTATCACCCTTATTGTTTAAATTATCGGACATGACTCATCTTTAAAGTATGTTCTTTGGTCTGTGATGGCAATGTTTAGTATGATTGTATTTCTGGATTCGATAATAGGAAGTGGTGATTCTAGTATCTGGATTTCTCTAATTTGTATGATGGATTTTTTTCAGGTAAGTTAATCAAAGTCAATGCATTCAATCGGGATATCCTTGTTACTTTGAGCTAATGCGATTGTAAAGGTTTTTGATTAGCATGATAAGAGAATTTTGAAAGATTGTATGATTGAGCTGTTTTTCAAAGCATAAAGAAAAGAGTACTTTGATATGTTATTATTAGATAGTTGAAATCAACTCAGTTGTTTTTATTAGAGTGAACTGAGTTGTTGAGATATGATTCGAGTTATATATATTTAAGCATGCCTCAACTAAGAGAATAAATTCTTTGTATTCACGAGTGTGAAGACGGAAAGTCTAAATGAAGAAATTATATTCTAGAAAGCATAATACAGAGATATGCTTGTTGGATTATTCTACCCGGATGATGTTATTACAAGTTAAAGTTGTTCTGATTGGAAAAGTTATCACATTTTTGAAAGTTTAAATGGTCTGTTGCATGTTAGCAAAGTTGAAAACAATTGAAGGTATTATTAACCGAATGTTCTATTTATGAGTTCAGTTTGAATTGAGTAAGGAATTTATGATTTTCAGCGATGCACTATTGAACGAATTGGAATGTGTCTTAATACAAGAATGTAAAGAGGTAGTTTGTACTTTTTGACAGTTAAAGTTACAAAAAAAAAGAGAGAACTGTTCGACTGGTGATTTAAAGATGACCACTTTTATGTCTGTGTTGTGAGTTCGATGATATAGTGTGTTCAACGGAAAATGTCATATGCTTCTTGAATCCTGATGGGTTAAAGTATCTAAGGTTGTAGAAAAATTTGAATTTAAGATAGTGTTAATGGTTTGAGTTATTGCAAGAGTATGTGTAGTTATCGATTTACCTTTCGGAAAGCAGATATAGTACAGATGTCTGAATGGAAAATCCTCGTTTAATTGGTGCGAGTTGGTTACTCGATTGATCTTATTCGATGATGGTCTTTCTAGCTATATTAAATGCTAAAGCGAGTTTTTCTTTGCGAAACTGAGAAGCTGAGAAATGTGATAGTGAACTGTAATCTAAATGAGTTTAGAGTAAGTTTACTTTTGATGTTAAAATTCAGGTTGGACATGATTCCTGTTATTATTGTTATTTCGAGATATAATTTGCGTATTGATGAATCCAGAACTTATGCAGAAGTTTTTGGTACGAGGCTTAGTAGTAGCACGTCTGTTCATCTAAGAATAATAAAATGTGCAGTTATATGAGTAGATGTCCTGGTGATTGAGTATGTATCACGATATTTTTGACTTTATGTTCAGATGTCTATTTTTTAGCAAGTAAGTCGAAATCAAGTATATGCAGGACTAATATAGTCAGTGATGGTAAGGGAGTGATGATGAGATAGAGTTACCATAAGTTTCGTATCGGGATTGTCATAATCTCCAAAAAGGAAGATGTTTTTTGGATTGTGGTTGATTGTTTGGCAAAGATCCATATGATCATTGCAGTATGTGCAGAGTTCTTATTTGACAGATTACTGAGTACATGTATTTCGAAGAGAGTAATTCAGATTTTGACGATGTGCTCCGGCACTGTGTGCTAAAGTTTAAAGGGTATTGGAAAGAGATATACGAGGTTAAATCGATTTTTGATTCTGGAAAGTTAGTAAAAGTGTTTCATGAGAGTTGAAAGCAACTTCTTCTAGTAAGATTTTCGGGGACGAAAATCCCTAAATGAGGGAGAGTTGTAACAGCCCGATTTTGGGCCTAGCCAAAACAGTGGTTTCGGGACCACAAATCCGATGTAAGAAAATTTATTTTTTATTATATTTTTATGGTCTATGATTTCACAAAATAATTTCGTGAAAATTTCGTTTGAAAATTTCGACGTTTGGGCACTCAATTTAGTCAAAAGGACTAAATCGTAAAAAGTGCAAAACTTGAGTTCTAGAAGCTAGAGGTGTCTAATTGCAATGAAATTTTAAATTGGAGGTCGTTAGATGATAATTAGACCTTTAGTTAAGTTGTGGACAAATATGGACATGGTAAGGTATGTTTTAAATTGTTTTTCATTAAGGGTATTTTAGTAATTTGGCTAATAAAGTCAAATTAACATGAGAAAAAGATGCCATCTTCTTCATTTTTTTTCATGCCTTGGCCGAATATACCATGGAAGCCATGGCTAGGGTTTTGTTCAAGCTTTCCAAGCTCCATAGGAAGTCCGTTCTAGCCCCGTTTTTAATGATTTTCACGTTTTTGAAATCCTTGTACCATGATTTACCTATTTCCACCATTTATTTGAGATATGATGAAGGTCTAGGGTTTGACCTATGTTATAAATTTGTGTATTTTGATGTTTAATGATATATTATGCATGTTTATGGTTAGAGAAACAACTTTTACTAAGTGATTTTCGGTAAAAATATAAAAAAGGACCTATTTGTAAAAGTTAAGAAATATGTGTTAAAAATATGATTTTATGGAAAATGTGGGCTGCTATAAGCATGAAAATGATTCGACTATGCATGGGTAGTAAAGAAATTGAACACATTTCATTTTACGAGCCTAGGGGAAAAAGTGTAAATATGATAAAGTTTAGGGGTAAAAAGTAATTTTGCCATAGTATGGTTTTTGGGTCACAATGAATAATGTGACTAATAAGTAAGCTAAATGTGATGTTATAGATCAAAGAAAACGAGGTTCGGACCTAGAACGGGGGAAAAACGAGTAATTAACGGCTAGGTCCCTTTTTGCCATTTTGGTATCGAGGTAAGTTTGTGTGTAAATAATACAACCTTATGTTATGTATTTAATATTTCGATATTACATGAATTGTATATTGTCTCTATGAAATTGATTAATAACGATTTTGACAAAATGTCGAGGAATGAAAATCCCCAATTGAACCTTAGGAATGGATAGAATACAAATGTCATGACACTAAGGTTACTAAGGTTCCGTATAAGACCATATCTGGGATATGGCCTCGGTATGTGATTTCGTATAAGACCATGTCAGGGACATGGCGTCGATATGATATTTCATGTAAGACCATATCGGGGATATGGCGTTGATACGGTACTATATGTATGAGATTCTCGAGTATCTTTTAGCATTCCGAGTGGTTCAACGGGTACGTTAAAAACGAGAAACTATGTGACTATTTTACGAGTGGTATAGGTATGTACATAGAACTCATGTGAAGTGAATTCGGTATATGATAAATTCTTGGGAAGAATGTACACAACTAAGTTATACTTGTGAAATATTGATAACATTGTGATTAGTTATCTACATTCATGATGAATGGATACATGATAAGATTTGATAATGATCATATGATAGGTTTATGAACCCAATTGAATCTGATATAGTACAGTTTATTTATTTAAATTTGTGTTTCATTGGATATGAGAGAAAGGAAAGACAGGCATACTTGCCGAATAAAGTCACTATGAGAATATATTATGATACGAGCTTTGACAAATGAAAGGTGGTTAAACCATATGTTGAAATTATGATTACTCATAAGTGATGTACATGTGATCAAGAGGATGGAAATAACTTGTTAAATAATGTTATAAGTTATAATGGAGAGACTATGGTGGTTAGGCTAATGCCAAGGCACGTAAATGGTTTTTATAAGATAAAAGAGTAAGCATTATGAGTGATTAAGTGGGAATCGCGAGATTAAATGCAAATTGTATTATAATATCTTTATGGTTGGGTAAAATAAATGAATGTCAATAGTTTTTTATTATTTGCATATGAATTTACTAAGCTTTATTGCTTACTCCCCTCCCTTTCCTATCTCTTATAGGTTAATTTAGCTAGCTCGGGTTGGAGATCACCGGAGATGCTATCACACTATCAAACTATTATGTTGGGTATAAGTGAATGAAAACCCCTTTGAGTTTATGGCACGTATAGGGACTTAGTCATTTGGTGTATGAGTCATTATGATTTGGCTAAATGTATTTGCTTGTGATGGTTAAAAGTTGGATGTAATGTGTAGCCATGCAAATTGGCGTATATTGGCTAAATGATTGTAAGCCCATATAAGTATGTATGTGCATATGTCAATGTTTTGTGATGTGGCTTATAATTACTTGACATATGATGATTAGGTGTTTATACATATGTTAATGTCCTTTGAGTGTGAATTTAGCATGAAATGGTTTGGCAAGGCCTAATGTTATAATCCATGATAGGTGATGGTATGAAAATGATACGTTATTGCTTGATTGTAGTTGTTTCTGAAGGCATTTATATGCTATGATTTGTGCTATAACACCCCAAACTCGGCCTAGACGTTACGACTGGATCTGGCATGTCACATAGATAGGTTGTTTGAAAACCAAGTGTTCATTACAAACTTCGTATTTTTTTTAAAAAACTTCGAGCTTTGTTGTTTGTGATATTCGAATCTGCTTTTATGGTGTTGTTAGAAAAACGTTGTTTATCTTGAAAACTGTTTTCGACGTTTAAGAGAACCTAGTATTTTATAACTTGTAGTTTGTAAACCGTTCGTTAACATTTTGGAAACAATTATTAATGTTTTAGGAATATCCCGTATTGACCATTTAATAGAAAATATCAACCGAATTAAAGCTAAAACTAAAATAAAATCCCAAAGGCCTTATTACAAAACATAAACCAAAATTAAATAATCTTAAAATAAAGTAAAACGGAATTTACTAAAGTTACGATGTATGGCCACCACAGAGTCCGCCTCAGCTCCAAATACTCAATGCTGGGGATTACCTGCAAGGTTAAAGCAGATGGGGTGAGTTACGAGAACTCAGTGTGTAATCCCCTAATCGGACATTAGCTGGGCCCGAGCCCATTCAGATGCAAACTGGGCCTTAGCCCTTACGGAAACAAATTGGCCTGAGGCCCATTAAGAATCAAACTGGGCCTTAGCCCTATTAGCATGGTTATACAGATAATATATGCAATGCAACCCAGCTTAGCCTAGTAATCCATCCGCTACACACCACCCGTACCAGCCCAACACACTTGTGGGGATTTCTACAATCAACCCTCCATCCGCTACACACCTCGATGGCAGTCACGCTGCTCATCGCCGAAATTGTGGCAAAGCCACCAGAATAATAGAATATACGTGGCATAGCCACCAGGAAAAATGTGACAGAGTCACCAGAATATGTGGCAGAGCCACCGGATTACACTTCCACGATCATCAATATCCCAATCCCATGCAACATACCATGACATAATAATTTAGTGCATGCATGAACGTACCAGAATAACAGATAAACAGAATACACAGTCATGCCAAATCTACCCATGAGGGTATAATCATAAATTACTCACCTGGGCTATTTCCAACTCACCTACTAGGGGTATCTCATTAGCTTACCCATTAAGGGTATTTCGGCTTTAAACCGACACACAGAATAATACATAAAACGAATAAGGTGTGAGATTACACACCTGAGCACAAGTTGTTTTTCCCTAAACACCTCCCCAACACCTATGGCGATTATTGACAGCAGCTTAGTCACTATTTTGATAAACGTAAATAGAATCATTTATTAAACTACTCCTCTTACCGCAAGACGATTTCCTTAGATGAACCTAGCCTTTGGCCTTATCCCTTGTATACATAAATCAAGACCCTACCATGGTTTGATAAATAGAAGAACGTTAGATAATCATCCAACATTCAGTTTCCATATAGAGAAGAGGAACCGAACTCTTACCCAAGCAGTCCCGAGAGTCCCTACTAGAATCAAATAAGAACGCGTTTCAAAATCCTTACCTTTACTAGAGTACCACTAAACGAAAATTGCTTCCCAAAGAGTTTCGGCAGTTGAATTGGAGAAGAGTGATAGATTCGGCCTAACAGTCAAAAGTAAGCCTGAGTGTTTCGGATTAAGAGAGAAAATAAGAGGAAGTAAAGAAATAAAGGGAAACGAAAGTGTTACTTTGCAACTGAGAAAACCAAATAAGAGAGGAAGGTTCAGCCGCACAGGATAGCAACCAAAGATAGAACGTGGAGCAGAAAATGAGAAAAAGAGACCTAACTTCGCTGGATGTCTACCATAAAAAGATGTAGAAAAGAGGTTATGCAGTTGGATATGGTGTAGAAAAAGAAAAAGAATTGAGAGGTTAGGGAAGATGATTCGGCCAAAAGTGACTTGGTAACAATGAAAGAGAAACAATGCACAAAAAGGCAAAACGAATGAGAGAAAGCTAGGAGAGATTCAGCAAGAAGAAAGAAAAAATGGAAAGAAATGAGAAAGGAAGAAAGAAAGACCACCAAAGAAAGAAATGACCCGGAATGTTACTATAACACACTTGGAAAATGTTTTACTCCCCAAAACCATATAAGAAAATTCGGCACACCCCTCAACCAAACTGAAAACACTTTTCACAATGACACAACCCTCATGACCGAAACTCTCCCCATACACATTCCCATTTTTGGCCAACTCCTCCACCCCACCATATCCCACGATTCTCTCCCCCACTTACTCCACAATCCACTCTCCATCACCCATTCAAACGGTTTGACCACTTCAAACCTTCACCTAGCAGAATCCCATTCCAACTCCACCTCTTCCTCTCCCTTAGCATAAAAATAAAAGCCACAATTGCAAGCCATGGGATTCGAACCCCCTTTCCCTAGCTACACAAGTGACGCCAACTCCACTAGGCCACCTTGCTCTTTTTGTTATCACAACACCCACAATTACACTTAAATCCTGTCCCCACTAGCTCTCCCCACTTAAGTGCCCAGAAACCAAAATTTTACCAAGGCTCCAACCCAACCCCAGGCCTCTCTAGGGCCCCCTACACACCCTTAAACACTACACAGAACCAGCATAACATGCAATTACACAAACATGACAAACCCCTAATATTTGGAATGTTACATATGCCATGTGATCTTGTGTGAATGTGTGCAAGTAAGGGTTACAAAATGGCTTGGAGAATAACCTTGTATTTGTCCACACGAGTAGACACACGGGCGTGTGTCTAGGCCGTGTGTGACACACGGTCTGCCCCACGGGCATGTGTTTCAGCCGTGTGTCCCTTGCACCTTAGTTTTGAGAAACAGAGTACCTAGTAGTAAACACACGGGCACGAGACACGGCCGTGTGTCTCGGTCGTGTGAGAGACATGACCATAGGACATGGGCATGTGCCCAGGTCGTGTGAAGTCTGCACTTGATTTTTGGAATTTAATTCGCCACAGGGCCTAAAGACACGGGTGTGTGCCTTGGCCGTGTGACCTTATTTGGGTTGATGACGTCATAAACAGAAGGCACCCTAAGATGAACACGGCCTGAAGCACGGGCGTGTGAAATGCCACACGGACATGTCCCTTCACCCACACGGGCGTGTGGACTTTATTTTAGAAAAAAATTTCTAAGTTTCCCGAAAGTTTCTAAAGTTCTCGATTTAGTCCCGAATCGTTCCCAATGTATGTTTTGGGTCACGTAAGCTCGTTTAAGGGATGATATGAATGTTTATGAAAATTTTTAAATTTGGATGGAAATTCATGTCTCGGTTTTGTATGAATGCTTGTGTTTAAGTCCAGTAATGCCTCGTACCCTATTCCGGCATCGAATACGGGTAAGGGGTGTTACATTTAGTGGTATCAGAGCTATGGTTTAGTCGATTCTCAGACTAACCTAGTGTATGTGAGTCTAGCTATACATGCCATATTACTACTCGTGATAGTGTGATATTTTCCGGCTCTAACGAAATTGTTTTGTTAAGACAGAGACGACTTCCGACCGAGCTATTTTCGATAATGCTGAAAATGGTATTGATATGATTGAAATATGCTTACGATGTGTTGAAATTTGGAAAGGTATGAATAGAAATTATGATACGCGTGTGTTAATGTATGAAATGAGATAACCATAAGTTGAGAAATATGAAAAAGTGAAACGAAACGAAAGTTTAGGTTGTGATAAGCGCATCCATGTATGTTAGTATTCATATGATATTATGTACCCAACCTATTTGATTAAGTGAATATGATAAGTAAACTTACCCAATGGACGGAATATGTGTGTATGTACACTTGTTTGAATAATGTATAATTAGTATGTCCACATAGTTGAATCTCATGTTTAATTGTTAAATTAGAGAATATATAATGTTTTCTTTTATGACTCTGTTATGAAACCACAAAAATTATAATAGTATGGGAGTTGAACTGGAAGATCAAATTAAGTAGAACGCAGGAGATAAGTACGATCGTTCAATGATGAATTGATGGATAAGACCATGGTTGGACCATGGCAGTACATGTGATCCCATGTATGACCATGTTTGGGACATGGCATTGGCATCGATATGTGATGCCATGTAAGACCATGTCTTGGACATGGCATTGGCATCGATATGTGATGCCATGTAAGACCATGACTGGGATATGGCATTGGCATCGATATGTGATCCCATGTAAGACCATGTCTGGGACATGGCATTGGCATCGATACGTGATCCCATGTAAGACCATGCCTGGGACATGGCATTGGCATCGATATGAGACTTCGTGTAAGACCATAGCTGGACTATGGCATCGTGACGACATGTAAGACCATAGCTGGGCTATGACATTGTGATATGTGTAAGACCATAGTTGGAATATGGCATCAAGTAAACGACGTACTCAAACCCATAAGACGTTCTCTAATTTGACAAATGTTGGTAAGTAAAATTGAAGATGACTGTTGGAATTTAATTGTTTGAAATTGTGGATGGCAGAAAACATTCGTAAAATGAATAAGTATATTAAATTTTCTGGAGTGAATTATGTGATTATGATGATGTTATGTTAATGATGAGTGCAAAGTCATATGTGTGTATTTATGAGAGTCAAGTCAGAGGCTTTACGACCTCATCCCCTTACCAGTGTTGCTTTTTGACGAAAATTAACGAGAATCATGTTGAATAAGTTTATAAGTGAGAAACTAAAAATTTCAGTGGTGAAATATTTAGTAATGCAATCAGAGTTGTGTATAGTGTGACAAATGAACTCAGTTTTAGAAGAAATATCAGATTGTTTTAAAGATTATATAGATTATGCAATGTCACGGTTAAAGAAGAAGTTAGTCTCGGCTAATCGACTCAATTAGGTATGGAGTCTAAAGATGTCTATGTGTAACAGTTATGGTTGAATAGATTACAATGATCTCTTCTGAGTATTCTGTATATATTCATTCATCTTCAGGGATTCATGTGAGTGTCCATTTTCTGATGAAATTCTTATCGAGTGAGAATGTTAGCTAACTTTAATGTTAAATGAAAGTACTGATGGTCTGTTTGATTTATAATTGGCATTGCCTCATCTATTCGAGATTCTATCCTAATATGTTGGAATGAAGTCGGTGGTAAAATTTATGTGAGACTATTCATCTATTTCTACTGGATATTGTTCTGTCTTGTATATAAATATTTGGAAAGTGTATTAACTCTGTTACGATGGAATTCCAGAGCTGGTAAGTATTGTTTTTCTTCTGGTTTTCTCTGAGAAATTATCTAGATCTTCAGTATTATTTTCTTATGAGTTATCTTCTCAAACTTTTGGTATGGTATCGTAATTGGGTTTTCTTATCACCCTTATTGTGTAAATTATCGGACATGACTCATCTTTAATGTAACACCCCTTATCCGTGTTCAACGCCAGAACAGGGAACGAGGCGTTACCAAACAATAACACTTGCAACTGAACAAATTCGAGGCATAAATTTTCGTTTAAAATTTAAAAATTTTATCTTATATCAACAAGTCCCTAAAATGGACCTATGAGGCCCAAAACATGTTTTGGGAGCGATTTTGGACTAAAACGAGAACTTTTAAAACTATTGGAACATTTTAAAAAATTCCTTGTTTTGGAGAGTCACACGCCCGTGTGGCCCAGGGCAGGCCCGTGTCCTCCACCCATGTAACTCTCTGTTTATGATGTCATCATTCATTTTGGATCACACGACCAAGTCATACACCAGTGTGCTAGACCGTGTCCTCCATACGACTGAGACATACGGCCGTGTCTCTGCCTGAGTGGTAAAGAAGTTGGCTATTTTCCAAGCCAATTTCTACCCTATAATGTCCATACTTGAGTATAAGTTCAATGACACATTTCATAACATATTAAAGCTACCAAAACATCCACCACACACACGTAACAAGTCATAGCATACAATTTACTCAACCATGGAATGCATCATCATGAGTTTATAGCATAACCAATTTATTGGCCACATTAAATGGCCTTATACAACAATGAACTCCGAACATCATGGGTCATTATTCTAGGACAACTCATAGTAACTTATACACATGACCAAGTTCCCTATACATGCCATAACCTTAAGTATAAAATCATCGATACCTAAATTATAAGCTTGATAGTGTGATAGGTTCTCCGACGACTTCCAACCCGAGCTAACCTGAGTACATTATAAACACGGAAAACAACGGAGTAAGCTATAAAGCTTATTAAGTACGTATGTAAATAATAAACAATTGATTACCATGCTATTAACAATCCTCATTATAAGCTCTCAAGATGATACCATCATTATTGCATAAAATTTCACAATTCATTTATGTTCATCTTGAGCTATTTACTCGAGTTACAGTCACTAAATTATTTTTATCCAGAGCTACGGAACTCCAAATTAAGATCTGATAATTTTCCCTAAAACTAGACTCACATATCTTCTTACCATTAAATTTCCAAAATTTTTGGTTCAGCCAATCAGTACAGTTTATTCTTTAAAGTCTCCCCTATTTCACTGTCCAATAGTCCCGACCCATCTTCACTAAAAATTAATTATCTTATTGTAAAGAACTTCAATGACATTCCCATTTATTTATCTTGAAAATAGACTCATTAATAAATTCAAGCATATAAATTTTATCCCATTATTATTTTTGTACAATATTTAATGACTTTCCCAAATCAGAACAGGGGATTCCGAAATCATTCTGACCCTGTCTCACTAAAATCAAAATATCTCACCATATGAATTTTTTTCTTATTCTGTTTCTTTTATGTAAAAATAGACTAAATAATATTTCATTTCATATCTCATTCAACCCCAAAATCAATTTCCACCATTTTCGGTGATTTTTCAAAGTTACACAACTGCTGCTGTCCAAAACTGTTTTATTTCAAATTTCACTCTTTCATGAAACATCATAACAATATGATCACATTCAATAACATAATTTGATTAGCATGTATAATACAAAACTTTATAACTTCACTTAATCATTTTAATCCTCACCAAAATTTATCATATATCGAATTCATTGCGCACATGAAATTCCACTTAGTCAAATTTTCCCAATGAACACTTCGGAGTAATTACAGATACACGGTGGTTTCGCACATAGCCCACCCATAATAACAGATACACGGTGGTTTCGCACACATCCCACCAATAATAACAGATTCACGGTGGTATCGCACACAGCCCACCAATAATAACAGATTCATGGTGGTATCACACACAGCTCACCAATAATAACAGATGCTATCCGGAGCACATAGTAGCCTGTACTTAGTACTACACACGTGACCATAGCTATTATATTCCACAATCTCACATGGAACCATATCTCGATGCCATAGTCTAACTTTGGTCTTACACGATTTCACTTAGTCACACTTTGCCATGACTCATTCATGGCCTTTTCCGTCAATTCATCTTTTAGTACCGAACGAAAGTGTTCAACTTTGCGTTCGCTAGTCTCGACCATCGGGTTTTCATTGTACAGCAAATAATATAATTAATTTCACAAATTATTCATCAATTTATTAAATAAACATTTATGATTAACATACGAACTTGCCTCGATACCAAAATGGCAAAAAGTGACCTAATCGCCAATTTCTCTCTTTTCCCCCGTTCTAGGTTTGAACCTTGTTTTCTTTGATCTATAACATCACATTTAGCTTACTTATTAGTTACATTATTCATTGTGACCCAAAAATCATACTATGGAAAAATTATGTTTTTACCCCTAAACTTTGTCATATTTACACTTTTGCCCCTAGGCTCGTAAAATGATTTTTATTCAATTTCCTTATATTTTAGGCCTAGCCGAACCATTTTCATAACTATAGCAGTCCAAAATTTGCATGCACACACACATTTTCATACATTTTTCAACTTTTTACAAATTAGTCCCTTTTTTGCGATTTCATCGAAAATCACTTAACAAAAGTCGTTTCTCTAACCATAAACATCCATTTCCTACCATTAAACATCAAAACACATGCATGTCACACATGGGTAAATTTTTAATCATGAACCCTACTTCAAAATAATGGTAGAAATAGGTAAATCGGGTTACGAGGACTTCAAAAATGCAAAGAACATTAAAAACGGGGCTAGGATGCACTTACTATGGAGCTTGGAAAGCTTGAACAAAACCCTAGCCATGGCTTCCATGGTATATTCAGTCAAGGCATGAGAAAAATGAAGAAGATGACATCTTTTTCTCATGTTATTTTGGCTTTATTAGCCAAGTTACTAAAATACCATTAACTTAAAAATATCCTATTTCACTTATCTAATGTCCATTTTTGTCCAACAATTTAACCCATGGTCTAATTACCATATAAGGACCTCTACTTTAAAAACCCATTTCAAATAAGTACCTTAGCTTCTAGAACTCAAATTTTTCACATGTTGCAACTTAGTCCTAATTATCAAATTTGACACCCAATCGATAAGATTTCTTAACGAAAATTTCACACAATCATTCTATCACACTATAAACTTTAAACTTAATCGCAGTAAATTTTTCTACTTCAGATTTGTGGTTTTCGAAACCACTGTTCCGTTTAGGCTCTAAATCGGGCTGTTACATTTAAAGTATGTTCTTTGGTCTGTGATGGCCATGTTTAGTATGATTGTATTTCTAGATTCGATAATAGAAATGTGGTGATTCTAGTATCTGGATTTCTCTAATTTTCGTATAAGGAGTTGACATCGGCAAAGGTCTAAGTGGTGAAATCACAAGCTCCAATTTGTATGATGGATTTTTTTCAGGTAAGTTAATCAAAGTCAATGCATTCAATCGGGATATCCTTGTTACTTTGAGCTAATGCGATTGTAAAGGTTTTTTATTAGCATGATAAGAGAATTTTGAAAAATTGTGTGTTTGAGCTGTTTTTCTCAGCATAAAGAAAAGAGTACTTTGATATGTTATTATTAGATAGCTGAAATCAACTCAGTTGTTTTTATTAGAGTGAACTGATTTGTTGAGATATGATTCGAGTTATATATATTTAAGCATGCCTCAACTAAGAGAATAAATTCTGTATATTCACGAGTGTGAAGACGGATAGTCTGAATGAAGAAATTATATTCTAGAAAGAATAATACAGAGATATGCCTATTGGATTATTCTAACTAGATGATGTTAGTAAAAGTTAAAGTTGTTCTTATTGGAAAAGTTATCACATTTGTGAAAGTTTAAATGGTCTGTTGCATGTTAGCAAAGTTGAAAACAATTGAAGGTATTATTAACCGAAAGTTCTAGTTCTGAGTTCAGTTTGAATTGGGTAAGGAATTTATGATTTTCAACGATGTGCTATTGAACGAATTGGAATGTGTCTTAATACAAGAATGTAAAGAGGTAGTTTGTACTTTTAGACGGTTAAAGTTACAAAAAAAAAAGAGAGAACTACTCGACTGGTGATTTAGAGACGACCACTTTTATGTCTGTGTTGTGAATTCGATGATATTTTGTGTTCAACGAAAAATGTCATATGCTTCCTAAATCCTGATGGGTTAAAGTATCTAAGGTTGCAGAAAAAATTGAATTTAAGATAGTGTTAATGGCTTGAGTTATTGCAAGAGTATGTGTAGTTATCGATTTACCTTTCGGAAAGCAGATATAGTACAGTTGTCTGAATGGAAAATCCTCGTTTAATTGGTGCGAGTTGGTTACTCGATTGATCTTATTTGATGATGGTCTAATTCTAGCTATATTAAATGCTAAAGCGAGTTTTTCTTTGCAAAACTGAGAAGCTCAGAAATGTGATAGTGAATGGTAATCTAAATGAGTTCAGAGTAAGTTTACTTTTGATGTTAAAATTCAGGTTGGACATGATTCCTGTAATTATTGTTATTTTGAGATAGAATTTGCGTATTGATGAATCCAGAACTTATGCAGAAGTTTTTGGTACGAGGCTCAGTAGTAGCACGTCTGTTCATCCAAGAATAATAAAATGTGCAGTTATATGAGTAGATGTTCTGGTGATTGAGTATGTATCACGATATTTTTGACTTTATGTTCAGATTTCTATTTGTTAGCAAGTAAGCCAAAATCAAGTATATGCAGGACTAATATAGTTAGTGATGGTAAGGGAGTGATGATGAGATAGAGTTACCATAAGTTTCGTATCGGGATTGTCATAATCTCCAAAAAGGAAGATGTTATTTGGATTATGGTTGATTGTTTTGCAAAGATCTGTATGATCATTTCAGTATGTGCAGAGTTCTTATTTGGCAGATTACTGAGTACATGTATTGCGGAGAGAGTAATTCAAATTTTGACGATGTGCTCTGACATTGTGTGCTAAAGTTTAAAGGGTATCGAAAAGAGATATACGAGGTTAAATCGATTTGTGATTCTGGAAAGTTAGTGAAAGTGTTTCATTAGAGTTGAAAGACACTTCTTCTAGTAAGATTTTCGGGGACGAAAATCCCTAAAGGGGGGAGAGTTGTAACAGCCCGATTTTGGGCCTAGTCGAAACAGTGGTTTTGGGACCACAAAACCGACGTAAGAAAATTTATTTTTATTATATTTTTATGGTCTACGATTACACGAAATGATTTCGTGAAAATTTCGTTTGAAAATTTCAACGTTTGGGCACTCAATTTAGTCAAAAGGACTAAATTGTAAAAAGTGCAAAACTTGAGTTCTAGATGCTAGAGGTGTCCAATTGCTATGAAATTTTAAATTGGAGGTCCTTAGATGGTAATTAGACCATTATTTAAGTTGTGTACAAACATGGACATGGTAAGGAATGTTTTAAATTGTTTTTCATTAAGGGTATTTTAGTAATTTGGCTAATAAAGCCAAAATAACATGAGAAAAAGATGTCATCTTCTTCATTTTTTTTCATGCCTTGGCCGAATATACCATGGAAGCCATGGCTAGGGTTTTTTTCAAGCTTTCCAAGCTCCATAGTAAGTCCGTTCTAGCCCCGTTTTTAATGATTTTCACGTTTTTGAAATCCTTGTATCATGATTTACCTATTTCCACCATTTATTTGAGATATGATGAAGGTCTAGGATTTGAACCATGTTATAAATTTGTGTATTTTTATGTTTAATGGTAGATTATGGATGTTTATGGTTAGAGAAACAACTTTTACTAAGTGATTTTCGATAAAAATGTAAAAAAGAACTCATTTGTAAAAGTTAAGAAATATGTGTTAAAAATATTTTATGGAAAATGTGGGCTGCTATAAGTATGAAAATGATTCGGCTATGCATGGGTAGTAAATAAATTAAACACATTTCATTTTACGAGCCTAGGGGCAAAAGTGTAAATATGACAAAGTTTAGGGGTAAAAAGTAATTTTGCCATAGTGTGATATTTCGGTCACAATGGTTAATGTGACTAATAAGTAAGCTAAATGTGATGTTACAGATAAAATAAAACGAGGTTAGGACCTAGAACGGGGGAAAAACGAGTAATTGACGGTTAGGTCCCTTTTTGCCATTTTGGTATCGATGTAAGTTCGTGTGTAAATAATACAACCTTATGCTATGTATTTAATATTTTGATATTACATGAATTGTATATTGTCTCTATGAAATTGATTACTGACGATTTTGACGAAATGTCGAGGAATGAAAATCCCCGATTGAACCTTAGGAATGGATAGAATACAAATGTCACGACACTAAGGTTACTAAGGTTCCGTATAAGACCATATCTGGGATATGGCCTCGGTATGTGATTTCGTATAAGACAATTTCAGGGACATGGCGTCGATATGATATTTCATATAAGACCATATCGGGGATATGGCGTTGATACGGTACTATATGTATGAGATTCTCGAGTATCTTTTAGCATTCCGAGTGGTTCAATGGGTACGTTGAAAACGAGAAAGTATGTGAATATGTTACGAATGGTATAGGTATGTACATAGAACTCATGTGAAGTGAATTCAGTATATGATAAATTCTTGGGAAGAATGTACACAAATAAGTTATACTTGTGAAATATTGATAACATTGTGATTAGTGATCTACATCCATGATAAGATTTGATAATGATCATGTGATAGGTTTATGAACCAAATTGAATCGTGATATAGTACGGTTTATCTATTTAAATATGTGTTTCATTGGATATGAGAGAAAGGAAAGACAGGCATACTTGCCGAATAAAGTCACTATGAGAATATAGTATGATACGAGCTTTGACAAATGAAAGGTGGTTAAGGCATATATTAAAATTTTGATTACTCATAAATGATGTGCATGTGATCAAGAGGATGGAAATAACTTGTTAAATAATGTGATAAGTTATAATGGAGAGACTATGGTGGTTAGGCTAATGTCAAGGCACGTAAATGGTATTTATAAGATAAAAGAGTAAGCATTATGAGTGATTAAGTGGGAATCACGAGATTAAATGCAAATTGTATTATAATATCTTTATGGTTGGGTAAAATAAATGAATGTCAATAGTTGTTTATTATTTGCATATGAATTTATTAATCTTTATTGCTTACTCCCCTCCCTTTCCTATCTCTTATAGGTTAATTTAGCTAGCTCGGGTTGGAGATCGCAGGAGATGCTATCACACTATCAAGCTATTATGTTGGGTATAAGTGAATGAGAACCCCTTTGAGTTTATGGCATGTATAGGGACTTAGTCATTTGGTGTATGAGTCATTATGATTTGGATAAATGTATTAGCTTGTGATGGTTAAAAGTTGGATGTAATGTGTAGCCATGCAAATTGGCGTATATTGGCTAAATGATTGTAAGCCCATATAAGTATGTATGTGCATATGTCAATGTTTTGTGATGTGGCTTATAATTACTTGATATATGATGATTAGGTGTTTATACATATGTTAATTTCCTTTGAGTGTGAATTTAGCATGAAATGGTTTGGCAAGGCCTAATGTTATAATGCATGATAGATGATGGTATGAAAATGATACGTTATTGCTTGATTGTAGTTGTTTTTGAAGGCATTTGTATGCTATGATTTGTGCCATGTGATGTTCTGTGAATGTGTGCAAGTATGGGTGACAAAATGGCTTGGAGAATAGCCTTGTATTTGTCCACATGGGTAGACACACGGGCGTGTGTCTAGGCCGTGTATGACACACGGTCTGCCCCACGGGCATGTGTTCCAGCCGTGTGATCCCTGCACCTTAGTTTTGAGAAATAGAATGCCCAGTAGTAAACACACTGGCACGAGACACGGTCGTGTGTCTCGGCCGTGTGAGAGATATGACCATAGGACATGGGCATGTGCCCAGGCCGTGTGAAGTCTGCACTTGATTTTCGAAATTTAATTCGCCACACGGCCTGAGGACACGGGCGTGTGCCTTGGCCGTATGACCTTATTTGGGTTGATGACGGCATAAACAGAATGCACCCTAAGATGGACACGGCCTGAAGCACGGGCGTGTGATATGCCACACGGGCGTGTCCCTTTACCCACACGGGCGTGTGGACTTTTTTTAGAAAATTTTTTCTCAGTTTCCCAAAAGTTTCTAAAGTTCTTGGTTTAGTCCCGAACCATTTTCAATGTATGTTTTGGGCCTCGTAGGCTCGTTTAAGGGACGATATGAATGTTTATGAAAAGTTTTAAATTTGGATGGAAATTCATGTCTAAGTTTTGTATGAATGCTTGTGTTTAAGTCCGGTAATGCCTCGTACCCTGTTCCGGCATCGAATACGAGTAAGGGGTGTTACAAAATGAAACCTATGCAAATTACTCCCTGTTCCAAGCCTAACCAAAGCCCCATTACAAAATTTACAGCACATGTATACATAAAATTTTAGAATTTTTCTTTCAATTTCACAATTTTACATTTTAGTCCTTAACTCAAGTTTTCATCAAAAATCACTTTGTAAAAGTTGTTTATCTATCAATAATCTTTCACTTTCTACCATAAATTTCTAATTTCCAGCATAATACATCATGACCCATTTTCATACCTTGATAACTTTTCAAATTAATCCCTCAAATAGAGAGATTAAGCTATCCCAGTTTCAAAAATACTAAAATTATTAAAAACGGGACAAGAGAACTTACCCAATTAAGCCTTGAAAGTTTCCCCTCTCTCTCCTAGGGTTTCCATAAAATTTTAGGTTGAAGATGACAATAATAAGATGATATTTTCTTTTAGCATCTTTTAATTAATTAAGTTTTTACTATTTCCAATTTAGTCCTTGACCTTTTTCTATAATTCCATGGATGAGTCACCATGAAAAATCTACATACTTTTCTTCATGGTCTAATTACCTTATAAGGACCTCTTGTAGCTATTAGATCCTTATAGCTACTAGAATTCAACTTTTGCATTTTATGCGATTTAGTCCTTCTCGTAATTAGGCACTAAATCGATAAAGCTTTCATGTCAAAATTTTCACATGTCACGTCTATCATATTACGGACCATATAATAAAATAAAAATAAATTATATTTTGGGTCGGATTTGTGGTCCCGAAACCACTGTTCCGATTTCACTAAAAAATGGGCTGTTACAACTCTCCCCCTTTAGGGATTTTCGTCCTAAAAAATCTTACCAGTAAAAAGATTCGGGTATTGCTTCCTCATAGTTTCCTCCGGCTCCCAGGTAGCCTCTTCTATACCGTGTCGTTGCCAAAGAACTTTTACCTTTTTATTTCTTAACTCTTTTGTCTCCTGAGCTAAAATTTTGATTGGTTCCTCACCATGTCATATCAGGCTGCATCTCTACCTCTATCGAAGAGATAACATGTGAAGGGTTGGATTGATACCGTCGTAGCATAGACACATGAAAAATATTATGAATCCGATCAAACTCTGGTGGTAAAGCTAACCGATATGCGACCGGTCCAATTCTTTCTGTAATCTCATATCGTCCAATGAACCGTGGACTCAATTTCCCTTTACAACCAAACCAGAGTACTTTCTTCCAAGGCTACACTTTCAAGAATACCTTGTCACATACCTGAAATTCTATCTCTTTTCTTTTCAAATCAGCATAAGACTTTTGTCGATCCGAGGCTGCTTTCAAACTGTCTCGAATTACCTTAACATTTTCCTCGGTCTCTCGGACCAAGTCAACTCCATGTAACTTTTTCTCACTGAAATCTGTCCAATACAATGGAGTTCTACATTTACGACCATACAAGGCTTTATAAGGTGCAATTTTACTAGACTGAGAACTGTTATTATAAGCAAATTCAACTAAAGGAAAATAACTTTCCCAGTTGCCTTCAAACTCAAGGACACAGCACCAAAGCATATCTTCCAAGATCTGTATTACCCGTTCAGATTGACCATCTGTTTGGGGATGAAATGCAGTGCCAAAGTGTAACTGAGTACCCAGAGCTTCTTGCAATTTACTCCAGAATCGAGATGTAAACCGAGGATCTCTATATGAAATGATAGAGATAGGCACTCCATGAAATCTGACAATCTCAGAAACATATAACTCTGCCAATCTATCCAAGGAATAATCCATACGTACTGGAATAAAGTGTGCGGACTTTGTTAACCGATCAACAATTACCCAATTGGCATCTTTCTTCTTTGGAAATAGGGGTAATCCCGATACAAAATCCATAGTAATTCTTTCCCATTTCCATTCCGGTATCATAATTGGCTGTAATAGTACAGAAGGCAACTGATGTTCAGCTTTTACTTATTGATATATCAAACATTTATATACAAATTAAGAAATATCTCGTTTCATTCCCGGCCACCAGTACATCTTATTAAGATCATTATACATTTAATAACTACCAGGATGCATAGACATGTTACCATTATGAGCTTAATTCAAAATCTTCTGTATCAGTTCTAAAATTTTCGGTACACATACTCTGCCTCTGAATAACAAACATCCATCATTCCCGATCTAAAATTCTGAATCAGGAGTCGATTCACTTTATACGCGTCTTGCCTGATGCTTGCTATCATTTTTCTGAGCTTCAAAAATTTGCTGTAAAAACATTGGTCTAGCTTTTAACTCAACAAGAATTGAACCATCATCAGACAAAGGCAATCAAGTATTCATTGCTCGTAAAGCATACAGGGATTTTCTGCTCAAAGCATCTGCCACTACATTGGCCTTTCCCGGATGGTAGTCAATAACAAGATCATAATCTTTCAATAAATCAAGCCATCTGTGCTGTCTCAAATTCAAATCTTTCTGTGACATCAAATATTTCAGACTTTTATGATCAGTGAAGATGTGACATTTTTCACCAAATAAGTAATGCCGCCAGATTTTCAGTGCAAACACTATGGCAGCCAATTCAAGGTCATGTGTCGGGTAGTTCTTTTCATGAGGCATAAGCTACTACTTTACCATCTTGCATCAAAACACAGCCTAAACCATGTAATGACGCATTACTGTAAACTATAAATTCTTTACCCGTTTCTGGCTGAACTAACACTGGAGCTTCTTTCAATAAAGCTTTTAATCTGTCAAAACCCTGCTGACATTTATCAGTCCACTCAAACTTTACATCTTTTTGTAGTAAACGAGTCATCGGAGAAGCTATCATTGAATTTTTTTTACAAATCTCCGATAGTAACCAGCTAGTCCCAGAAAACTTCAAACTTCAGACACAGTCTTCAGTGGCTTCCAATTAACAATGGCTGAAATTTTATTCGCGTCTACTCTGACACCTTTAGCAGATACTATATGCCCAAGAAAACTAACTTCTCGTAGCCAAAATTCACATTTACTGAGCTTGGCATACAGTTGTTTCTCTCTCAGGGTTTGCAACACTATTCTCAAATGCTCAGCATGTTCATTTTCATCTCGGGAGTAAACCAAAATGTCATCTATAAATACCACCACAAACTTGTCCAAATACGGACTGAAAATCCTGTTCATCAAATCCATAAACACTGCAGGTGCATTTGTCAAGCTGAATGGCATCACAAGAAACTCATAGTGTCCATACCTAGTTCTAAAAGCTGTCTTAGGCACATTAGATTCTTTTACCCGTAATTGATAATAACGGAAATACAGTGGCATATTTCAACTAGTCAAATAAGTCATCAATACGAGGCAATGGATACTTGTTCTTTATTGTGACTTTGTTGAGCTGTCTGTAATCAATACACAGCCTCAACGATCCATCCTTCTTCTTTACAAATAGGACCGGCAATTCATCATTCTCACATTTCAATACAATATATTTCTGCTTACAATCTACCACTGCATCATATCGGGTTAACCAATTCATTCCCAAAATCACATCAAATTCATTCAAATGGCAATAACATCAAGTCAGCCAAAAAGTAATAACCTTTAATCATCAATGGACAGTTCTTACAAACTTTATCCACCATAACACACTGGCCTAGGGGGTTTGAAACTTTAACCACAAATTCAGTGAATTCAACAGGTAAATTTTTAATAGTCACTAAGTTCGTGCATATATATGAATGTGTGAAACTAGGATCTATCAGTGCAGTAATATCAGTATCAAGTAGAGAAAATGTACAAGTAATGACGTCTGGTGCGGAGGCATCTTCTCTAGCACGAATAGCATATGTCATTGTAGGTGCTCGTGCCTCAGATCTAACCGCTGTATCCTTGGTAGTACCTCAACTACCACTAACATTACCGGGGTGACGGGTGGTCTGTCTCTCGCAACAGGATTACTCGGTTTTGGAGTTGGTTCAATTTCTTTTTCAACTTTTTCGGGACAATCCCTGAGAAAATGGTAAAGCTAACCACATCCGAAACAAGCTCCACTTCTAGACCGAAATTCCCTAGGTTGAAATTTGTTACAGTGTTTACATTTCAGTTTGAGATTACCAACACTACCCACACTGGTCACAGATGGAGATGAAGACCTCGGGTTAGAACCTTGAGAGCCCCGCTCTCTTCCAGAATACCCCGTAGAGGTAGTAACACGATATAATACCTTTTTAATTTCTTAGAAGAAAATGATTGTGACTTACTCATAGTTCTTTTTCATGAAACCCAAGCCTCTCTCCCGGCTTGTTTCTTTTCCTTACTTAGTTCCTCAACTTTGTGGGCTCGATCGGCTAACATTGCAAATTCCCTTATTTCAAGAATTCCAATCAATAACTTGATATCTTCATTTAGGCCCTCCAAAGTGTTTACACATTTCAGCCTCGGATAAAAACACTTCTCTGGCATACTTGCTCAATCGAACAAATTCTCGCTCATATTCGAATACAGTCATGTTTCCTTGTTTGAGCTCTAGAAACTCTTCCTTTTTCTGATCCATAAATCTCTGACTCACATACTTCTTCCTGAATTCAGCTTGGAAAAATTCCCATGTGACATTCTCCCTTGATACTACTGAAGTTATGGTATTCCACCAATGATAAGCTATATCTTTCAGTATAGATACCGCAAATTTTAGACATTCAGCGTGTGTGCAGGATAGTTCATCAAAAACCCGGATGGTATTTTCTAGCCAAAACTCAGCCCTTTCCGGATCATCATCTGCAATAGGTCTAAATTCATCCTCCCCATGCTTATGGATTTTATCTATTGGAGGCTTACCAATTTTAACAAGTTCGGCACCCTGTAGTACTTCAAAAATCAATTAGGGAGTAGGTGGGGGAGGTCATTGTACAGCAGGGTTTGTTCTGAGGTACTGTGTAAACCATTCATTCATCATTTGAAAGAAGGCTTGTTTTGCCTCCTCACTTCGGCCCTCAGACACGGGCCTTTCACTTCCAAACGCAAACACAACTCTTTTAACTGAAGCTGAAGCATTGCTCTCAGCTTCCTCAGATTCAGCTCTAGCTCGGTTGGATGACATTTCTATATGAAAAACACATTTAAAATGATCAGGAGTCATTACACTATCACAATTTATATAATGGCATGTATAGTTAAACTCGTGTTTGCTACGTCAAATCTGAGAATCGGCTAAACTGTAGCTCTGATACCACTAAATGTAACACCCCTAACCCGTACCCATCGCCAAAAAAGGGTTTCAGAGCATTACCAAAACATTCAGAACATTATTCTAATAAACTACATAAATTTTCTATTCATTTACCGAGATCATCCATAATGTCCATTGATCGAACCTTCAAGGCCCAATAAGAACATTAGAATAGAATCGGGACTTAATCGGAACCTGTAAGAATTTTTTGCAAAATTAATTTTTTTTTTAAGGTGCAGGACTCACACGCCCGTGTGGTCAAAGGGACACACCCGTGCGACCCTGGAACACGCCCGTGTTAGATTTAGGTTGTTATCTGTCTTGTGAAACACGGCCATGCCACACGCCTATGTGCTAGGCCGTGTGGCTAATTAAATTAATTCGAATTAGGTGTAGGTTTCACACGGCCAAGACACACACCCGTGTTCTAAGCCGTGTGGCACACACGGCTGAGGCACACGCCCGTGTCTCTGCCCGTATGCCCAATTCTAAGCATTCTGTTTCACAAAATTAAGGTGCAGGGGACACACAGCCTCACTACCTGCCCGTGTTACCGACCGTGTGTCACACACGGTCTAGACACATGCTTGTGTGTCTGCCCGTGTGGACAAAATGAAACCATTTCTAGCTTCATTTCTCACCCAAAATTTCACCCAAGGCCTGCACTTGAAACACACATCCAATACCAACCAATTAAAGCATTTAAATTGGGCAATTTCTATCGTTCACAAGACATATCACTACAAGCATATATGATCACAACCTTACCTTAGTTTAACTTAGGCATTCCCATCATTGATCACATATTTTTAACATAAAACATGTGTATATATGTATATCATACTAATCTACTTAGTCATACCAAAATGAACCAATACTAGCCATTCCAATACATTTTAAGCCACTATTAGCCAAGTTGTCCTATACATGCCATTATACCCAAAATGACTTCACTAAATATACCCAAAATGCTAGTTGATAGTGTGACGATGCTCCAATGATCTTCCAACCTTCACGAGCTTCCGAGCATTATAAAACAATGGAAAAATAAACGGAGTAAGCATTACATGCTTAGTAAGTTCGTATAACAGAAACTAAACTTACCAATCCTGTTATTAAATTTAAGCACACAACATCAAGTTTTCCATCCAATAGTAAAATTTCCTAAGCACATGGCTTCAATCAAACATGTTAGTCAAAACACTTATAAACATGTCAAATAAAAATAGATGAGCTCATCATGCATTGTTCTTTCAAGTCATTATCATTACATCTCAAGATTTTCATGCCAAGTCAAGAGGTACATGCCCATTGAATCATTGAATTCTGATGGATGCTCAGGTAGTACACTCAAAGTGTGCGGTTCCATAATCCGTCAATTTCTTATTCAAGGGTACCCCTTAGGGCACTTAACCAAGGAACACATTCTCGAGCCACATATTGTATAATAGGATTACCAGTCCAGGCTAAATCCTTTATATGATGTAAGCTCGGAGGAGCTCGATTAGGATTAGTAGTCTAGGCTAAACCCTAATCTCAATGCATACTCGAGAGGTATTACATTAGGATTACCCGTCCGGGCAAAATCCTTTATATAACAAGGTCAATGGGATTACTCGTCCCAGCTAAATCCCGTTCGCAGCAAATGCATTACCCTATTAGTTTCGGGAAAGCGCATATAATCATCGGAATTCAACATTCAATCGAGACTAACCCCTTTATCACCATTTCAAGCTTGTAGCAAATTTTCCATCATAGCATACAAGTAAAGCACATTAACATAAATCACATTACATACAAACACAACATTCAATAAACATAATTACATGTCCTATTAAGTTACACGAACTTACCTCGACACTTATTCGCGTAATAATCTACTAATCCAAAATCTTTTCTTTTCCTTGATCTATCTTCGAGTTTGTGTTTTTCGGATCGATATAAATGAATTTAACTATCAATTTCATTCATTTCATATTTAAATGGACTCAATTCACGTCATAGGCAAAATTACCATTTTGCCCCTAACTTTTTCATAAATTCTGATTTTGTCCCTAGGCCGGGAAAATGAAACTTGTGCAAATTAGTCCCTATTCCAAACCTAACCAAAGGCCCATTAAAAAATTTATAGCACATGTATACATAAAATTTTAGAATTTTTCTTTCAATTTCACAATTTTACATTTTAGTCCTTAACTCAAGTTTTCATCAAAAATCACTTTGTAAAAGTTGTTTATCTATCAATAATCTTTCGCTTTCTACCATAAATTTATAATTTACAGCATAATACATCCATGACCCATTTTCATACCTTGATAACTTTTCAAATCAATCCCTCAAATAGAGAGATTAAGCTATCCCGGTTTCAAAAATACTAAAATTATTAAAAACGGGACAAGAGAACTTACCAAATTAATCCTTGAAGTTTCCCCTCTCTCTCCTAGGGTTTCCATAAAATTTTAGGTTGAAGATGACAATAATAAGATGATATTTTCTTTTATCATCTTTTAATTAATTAAGTTTTTGCTATTTCCAATTTAGTCCTTGACCTTTTTCTATAATTCCATGGATGAGTCACCAGGAAAATTCTACAGACTTTTCTTAATGGTCTAATTACCATATAATGACATCTGGTAGCTATTAGATCCTTATAGCTACAAGAATTCAACTTCCGCATTTTATGCGATTTAGTCCTTCTCGTAATTAGGCAATAAATCGATAAAGCTTTCATGTCAAAATTTTCACATGTCACGTTTATCATATTACGGATCATATAATAAAATAAAAAAAATTATATTTTGGGTCCGATCTGTGGTCCCAAAACCACTGTTCCGATTTCACTGAAAAATGGGTTGTTACAACTCTCCCCCTTTAGGGATTTTCGTCCTCGAAAATCTTACCAGTAAAAAGATTCGGGTATTGCTTCGTCATAGTTTCCACCAGCTCCCAGGTAGCCTCTTCTATACCGTGTCGTTGCCAAAGAACTTTTACCTTTTTATTTATTAACTCTTTTGTTTCCCGAGATAAGTTTTTGATTGGTTCCTCACCATGTCATATCAGGCTGAATCTCTACCTCTATAGGAGAGATAACATGTGAAGAGTCGTATCGATACCGTCGTAGCATAGACACATGAAAAACATTATGAATCCGATCAAGCTCTGGTGGTAAAGCTAACCAATATGCGACCGGTCCAATTCTTTCTGTAATCTCATATGGTCCAATTTCCCTTTACGACCAAACCAGAGTACTTTCTTCCAAGGCCACACTTTCAAGAATACCTTGTCACCAACCTGAATTTCTTCCAATTACCTTCAAACTCAAGGACACAACACCAAAGCATATCTTCCAAGATCTGTATTACCTATTCATATTGATCATCTGTTTGGGGATGAAATGCAGTGCTAAAGTGTAATTGAGTACCCAGAGCTTCTTGCAATTTACTCCAGAATTGAGATGTAAATTGAGGATATCTATCTGAAATGATATAGATAGGCACTCCATGAAATCTGATAATCTCAGAAACATATAACTCATCCAATCTATCCAAGGAATAATCCATACGTACTGGAATAAAGTATGCAGACTTTGTCAACCGATCAATAATTACCCAAATGGCATCTTTCTTCTTTGGAGACAGGGGTAATCCCGATACAAAATCCATAGTAATTCTTTCCCATTTCCATTTCGGTATCGTAACTGGCTGTAATAGTCCAGAAGGCAGCTGATGTTCAGCTTTTACTTGTTGACATATCAAACATTTAGATACAAATTCAGAAATATCTTGTTTAATTCCCAGCCACCAGTACATCTTTTTCAGATCATTATACATTTTATTACTTCCAGGATGAATAGACATGTTACCATTATGAGCTTCATTCAAAATATTCTCTATCAGTTCTAAACTTTTTGGTACATATACTCTGCCTCTGAATAACAAACATCCATCATTCCCGATTTGAAATTCTAAATTAGGAGTCGGTTCACTTTGTACGCGTCTTGCCTGCAACTTGCTATCATTTTTCTGAGCTTCAAAAATTTGCTGTAAAAACATTGGTCTAGCTTTTAACTCAGCTAGGATTGAACCATCATCAGACAAAGACAATCAAGTATTCATTGCTCGTAAAGCATACAGGGATTTTCTGCTCAAAGCATTTGCCACTACATTGGCCTTTCCCGGATGGTAGACAATAACAAGATCATGATCTTTCAATAACTCAAGCCATCTGCTCAAGCCATCTGTGTTGTCTCAAATTCAAATCTTTCTGTGACATCAAATATTTCAGACTTTTATGATCAGTGAATATGTGACATTTTTCACCAAATAAGTAATGCCGCTAGATTTTCAGTGCAAACACTATGGCTGCCAATTCAAGGTCATGTGTCAGGCAGTTCTTTTCATGTTGAATTAGCAGTCGTGAGGCATAACCTACTACTTTACCATCTTGCATCAAAACACAGCCTAAACCATGTAATGACGCATTACTGTAAACTATAAATTCTTTACCCGTTTCTGGCTGAACTAACACTGGAGCTTTTTTCAATAAAGCTTTTAATCATCAAAACTCACGACATTTATCACCCACTAACTTTACATCTTTTTGAAGTAAACGAGTCATCGGAGAAGCTATCATTGAATTTTTTTTACAAATCTCCGATAGTAACCAGCTAGTCCCAGAAAACTTCAAACTTTAGACACATTATTCGGTGGCTTCCAATTAACATTGGCTGAAATTTTATTCGGGTCTACTCTAACACTTCAGCAGATACTATATGCCCAAGAAAACTAACTTCCCGTAGCCAAAATTCACATTTACTGAACGTGGCATACAGTTGTTTCTCTCTCAGGGTTTGCAACACTATTCTCAAATGCTCAACATGTTCATTTTCATCTAGGGAGTAAACAAAATGTCCTCTATAAATACCACCACAAACTTGTCCAAATATGGACTGAAAATCCTGTTCATCAAATCTATAAACACTGCAGGTGCATTTGTCAAGCCGAATGGAATCACAAGAAACTCATAGTGCCCATACCTGGTTCTAAAAGCTGTCTTAGGCACATCAGATTCTTTTACCCATAATCGATAATAACCAGAACGGAGATCAATCTTCGAAAATACAGTGGCACATTTCAACTGGTCAAATAAGTCATCAATACAAGGAAACGGATTCTTGTTCTTTATTGCGACTTTGTTGAGCTGTCTGTAATCAATACACAGCCTCAATGATCCACGCTTCTTCTTTACAAATAGGACCGGCGCACCCCAAGGTGAGAAACTAGGTCGACCAAAACCTCTTTCAATCAACTTATGTAATTGTACTTTTAGCTCTTTCAATTCTGTAGGAGCCATTCTATAAGGTGCTATAGATATCGGTGTCATTCCCGGAACGAGATTTATAGAGAATTCCACTTCTCTATCCGGTGGTAAACCAGGTAATTCTTCTAGGAATACATCATAAAATTCACATACAACTCGTACTGATTGAATCTTTGACTCAGACACTTTAGTATCCAACACATATGCAAGGTAAGCATCATAACCCTTCCGGACGTATTTTTGTGCCGTTATTGCTGAAATCACATTCGGTAATCCATCTAGTTTATCAGATTCAACATGAAGCAATTCATCATTCTCACATTTCAATACAATATATTTCTGCTCACAATTTACCACTGCATCATATCAGGTTAACCAATCCATTCCCAAAATCACATCAAATTCATCAAATGGCAATAAATCAAGTCAGCCGAAAAGTAATAACCTTTTATCATCAATGGACAGTTCTTACAAACTTTATCCACCATAACACACTGGCCCAGGGGGTTTAAAACTTTAACCACAAGTTCAGTGAATTCAACAGGTAATTTTTTAATAATCACTAAGTTCGTGCATATATATGAATGTGTGGAACTAGGATCAATCAATGTAATAATATCAGTATCAAGTAGAGAAAATGTACCTGTAATGATGTCTGGTGCAGAGGCATCTTCTCTAGCACGAATAGCATATGTCCTTGCAGGTGCTCGTGCCTCAGATCTAACCGATGTATCCTTGGTAGTACCTCGACTACCACTAACATTACCGGGGTGACGGGGTGGTCTGTCTCTCGCAACTGGATTACCCGATTTTAGAGTTGGTTCTATTTCTTTTTCAACTCTTTCGGGACAATCCCTGAGAAAATGGTCAACCGAACCACATCCGAAACAAGCTTCACTTCTAGAATGACATTCCCCATGATGAAATTTGTTACAGTGTTTTCATTTCGGTTTTGGATTACCAACACTACCCACACTGGTCACAGATAGAGATGAAGACCTCGGGTTAGAACGTTGAGAGCCCCGCTCTCTTCCAAAATACCCCGTAGAGGTAGTAACACTATCATAATACCTCTTTAATTTCTTAGAAGCAAATGATTGTGAATTACTCATAGATCTTTTTCCTGAAACCCGAGCCTCTCTCTCGGCTTCTTTCTTTTCCTTACTCAGTTCCTCAGCTTTGTGGGCTCGATCGGCTAACACCGCAAATTCCCTTATTTCAAGAATTCCAATCAGTAACTTGATATCTTCATTTAGGCCCTCTTCAAAGCGTTTACACATTTCAGCCTCGGTTAAAAACCATTCTCTGGCATACTTGCTCAACCGAATAAATTCCAACTCATATTCGGATACAGTCATGTTTCCTTGTTTGAGCTCTAGAAACTCTTCCTTTTTCTGATCCATAAATCTCTGACTCACATACTTCTTCCTGAATTCAGCTTGGAAAAATTCCCATGGGACATTCTCCCTCGGTACTACTGATGTTATGGTATTTCACCAATGATAAGCTATATCTTTCAGTATGGAAACCGTACATTTTAGACATTCAGCATGTGTGCAGGATTGTTCATCAAAAACCCGAATGGTTTTTTCTAGCCAAAACTCAGCCCTTTCCAGATCATCATCTGCGGTAGCTATAAATTCTTCCGCCCCTGCTTGCGGAGTTTATCTATCGGAGGCTTACCAATTCTAGCAAGTTCGGCACCCTGTGGTACCTCAGGAATCGACTGGGAAGCAGGTGGGGGAGGTCGTTGTACAGTAGGATTTGTTCTCAGGTACTGTGTAAACCATTCATTCATCATTTGAAAGAAGGCTTATTTTGCCTCCTCATTTCGGCCCTCAGACATGGGCCTTTCACTACCGGACGCAGATGCAACTCTTTGTACTAATGCTGAAGCATTGCTCTCAGCTTCCTCGGATTCAGCTCTAGCTCGGTTGGATGATATTTCTATATGAAAAACACATTTAAAATGATCAGGAGTCATCACACTATCACAATTTATATAATGGCATGTATAGCTAAACACGTGTTTGCTATGTCAAATCTGAGAATCGGCTAAACCGTAGCTCTGATACCACTAAATGTAACACCCCTAACCCGTACCCGTCGCCAAAAAAGGGTTTCAGAGCATTACCAAAACATTCAGAACATTATTCTAATAAACTACATAAATTTTCTATTCATTTACCGAGATCATCCATAATGTCCCTTTATCGGACCTTCGAGGCCCAATAAGAACATTAGAATAGAATCGGGACTTAATCGAAACCTGTAAGAATTTTTTGCAAAATTACAAATTTTCTTTCTAAGGTGCAGGACTCACACACCCGTGTGGTCTAAGGGACACACCTGTGTGACCCTGGAACACGCCCGTGTTCGATTTAGGTTTCTATTGGACTTGCAGCACACGGCCATGCCACACGCCTGTGTGCTAGGTCGTGTGGTTAATTAAATTAATTCGAATTAGGTGCAGATTTCACATGGCCAAGACACACGCCCGTGTTATAGGCCGTGTGGCACACACGGCTGAGGCACACGCCCGTGCCTCTGCCCGTGTGCCCAATTCTAAGCATTCTGTTTCACAAAATTAAGGTGTAGGGGACACACAGCCTAACTACCTGTCCGTGTTACCTACTGTGTGTCACACACGGTCTAGACACACGCCTATGTATCTGCCCGTGTGGAAAAAATGAAACCATTTCTAGCGTCATTTCTCACCCAAAATTTCACCCAAGGCCCGCACTTGAAACACACATCCAATACCAACCAATTCAAGCATTCAAATTGGGCAATTTCCATCATTCAAAAGACATATCACTACAAGCATACTTGAACACAACCTTACCTTAGTTTAACTTAGGCATTCCCAACATTATTCACATATTTTTAACATAACACATGTGTATATATGTATATCATACTAATCTACTTAGTCATACCAAAATGAACCAATACTAGCCATTCCAATGGCTAGGTTACAAAATAACATTTTTAGCCACTATTGGCCAAGTTGTCCTATACATGCCATTATACCCAAAGTGACTTCACTAAATATACCCAAAATGCTAGTTGATAGTGTGACGATGCTCCAATAATCTTCCAACCTTCACGAGCTTTCGAGCACTATAAAACAAAGGGAAAAATAAACGGAGTGAGCATTACATGCTTAGTAAGTTCGTATAACGGAAACTAAACTTACCAATCCTGTTATTAAATTTAAGCACACAACATCATGTTTTCCATCCATTAGCAAAATTTCCTAAGCACATGGCTTCAATCAAACATGTTAGTCAAAACACTTACAAACATTTTAAATAAAAATAGGTGAGCTCATCATGCATTGTTCTTTCAAGTCATTATCATTACATCTCAATATTTTCATGCCAAGTCAAGAGGTACATGCCCATTGAATCATTGAATTCTGATGGATGCTCAGGTAGTACACTCAAAGTGTACGGTTCCATAATCCGTCAATTTCTTATTCAAAGGTACCCCTTAGGGCACTTAACCAAGGAACACACTCTCGAGCCACATATCGTATAGCAGGATTACCAGTCTAGGCTAAATACTTTATATAATGTAAGCTAGGAGGAGCTCGATTAGGATTACCAGTCTAGGCTAAACCTTAATCTCAAGGCATACTCGAGAGGTATTATATTAGGATTACCCGTCCAGGATAAATGATTTGTATAACAAGGTCAATGGGATTACTCGTCTAAGCTAAATCCCGTCCGCAACAAATACATGACCCTATTAGTTTCGGGAAAGCACATATAATCATCGAAATTCAACATTCAATCGGGACTAACCCTTTTATCACCATTTCAAGCATGTACAAATTTTCCATCATAGCATACAAGTAAAGCATATTAACATAAATCACATTACATACAAACACAACATTCAACTAACATAATTACATGTCCGATTAAGTCACGCGAACTTACCTCGACACTTGTTCGAGTAATAATCTACTAGTCCGAAATCTTTTATTTTCCTCTATCTATCCTCAAGTTTGTGTTTTCCGGATCTATATAAATGAATTTAACTATCAATTTCATACATATTTAAATGGACTCAATTCACGTCCTAGGTAAAATTACCATTTTGCCCTTAACTTTTCCAAAAATTTCGATTTTGTTTGAAACTTGTGCAAATTACTCCCTATTCCAAGCCTAACCAAATCCCCATTACAAAATTTACAGCACATGTATACATAAAATTTTAGAATTTTTCTTTCAATTTCACAATCTTAAATTTTAGTCCTTAACTCAAGTTTTCATAAAAAATCACTTTGTAAAAGTTGTTTATCTATCAATAATCTTTCATTTTCTACCATAAATTTCTAATTTCCAGCATAATACATCCATGGCCCATTTTCATACCTTGATAAAATTTCAAATTAATCCCTCAAATAGAGAGATTAAGCTATCCCGATTTCAAAAATACTAAAATTATTAAAAACGGGACAAGAGAACTTACCCAATTAAGCCTTGAAAGTTTCCCTTCTCTCTCCTAGGGTTTCCATAAAATTTTAGGTTGAAGATGGCAATAATAAGATGATATTTTCTTTTATCATCTTTTAATTAATTAAGTTTTTGCTATTTCCAATTTAGTCCTTGACCTTTTTCTATAATTCCATGGATGAGTCACCATGAAAAATCTACATACTTTTCTTAATGGTCTAATTACCATATAACGACCTCTAGTCTTGAATTCCATAGCTATTTGATCCTTATAGCTACTAGAATTCAACTTTTGCATTTTATGCGATTTAGTCCTTCTCGTAATTAGGCACTAAACCGATAAAAATTTCATGTCAAAATTTTCACATGTCACGTCTATCATATTACGGACCATATAATAAAATAAAAATAAATTATATTTTGGGTCAGATCTGTGGTCCCGAAACCACTCTTCCGATTTCACTGAAAAATAGGATGTTACACTTTTGGTAAAAAGGGTTGGCTGTTATATGATTTGGAGAAAAACATTTTTTTTGCATCTAGGGATTTTGGTCTTTATGAAGATATCTTCCCATACTTGGACGTTGACACTGCTACTAATGAATCTACACATACTTTGGATGTGGATAATTTTGTGGACGATTTTTGTTTTGTAGATGACGGTGGGGAACCAGAGGGAATGACATAGGATAATGGTGAGCCTCATCTCTCTTTGCCACCTTTAATTACAATCAACTCCTATCTTGGCACAGGGTGTGCTGACAAAGGGGTCGAGTGCCCAGCCAGGTAATGGTTCGCAAGGCTCAACGTTTGGTTTGACTTTTTCTTTTGATTCTCTTATGGGTTGAGGTATGCGAAAAAAATCCCCTCATTAAGATTGAAGGATTTTTTGACACATACAGTGATTAAGAAATGTACATCTCCCGTATCACTCGCTTCCTCTCCTTCCTCAGGTACACCTTTTCCTATAGTACATTATGTTAATTGTAACCCCGTAAAACCAATCCAATTTGCCAGATCCAGATCTCAAGTGTTACATTCCTTAAACAGACCTATAATTAAACAAATAAATACAAAAATCTCGACAATTACATCATGTTTAAGAATACTATTCCAATTAATATACAATTGGATGTACTGTATAAAAATTTCAATCATATTACAAGACCTTTCAAAAAGTGAAGAGTTACGAGTGTTTACCCTAACTTAGTTACATTACTCCATATAATCTATTTTTAATGATAATACTTACTACGGTGGTGTCGCCAACACGTATTGTATGCATAACAACCCATCTCGCCATCTTTGGTGCAGCAGCGTAGACTTCCAATCAGCTTACCTGTGACATAAAACACACTGAGGTAAGTTCATGTGAACTTAGTGAGTCAAACTCCATTTACATGTGTCATGTTAGTATAATGCATCCGATAATTTCTTTATTTTCTCTTTATTCCTCATTCTTCCACTTGAACTTGGTGTGTACCCTTCATCTTAGACATCGCATGCGTCATACCCTTTTTTGAGATCATGCTTAACTCTTTGAGTCTTTACTATGTCACTTCATTTTTCACTCAGCCTTTTTTTATTTCATTAATTGTTCCCATTCTAGAGCCCTTACGTATCAATCACTATTGATCTAGTGGTTCTCCTTGTCCACTTGGCTTTGACTATGAATTCGCCACATACCTTGGCGCGTTCCCTCTTCTATATTCACATCTTAAGACTACACAGGATGTGTCATAACATTTCAGATGAAGCCCTTCCTTTAGAGTCCTCTCTTCATTCTTCGATGTTAGCCATACATGTACTCTTTTTAGCGTCCGCTACAAAGGCGTCCCATTCGTAAGATAGCCACAAATGCCTTTCTTAAAGTATGCCACGAAGACATTCCTTTTCATAGATCTCCACAAAAGAATTTTATTTCATTTAGAACTTGCCACAAAGGCTTTACTTTCATTCAAAACTCGCCACAAAGGCTTTCCTTTAAGAGTGTGCCACATATGCATTCCTTTTTATAGATCACCACAAAGGCTTCCATTTTTGGCATTTTCACAATCGGGATTTGCTTAAACTCACCTTTCGTGAGGTTTGCCCCTTAGCATTTTAGGTCACATAGAGAACCCCACTAGTAGTAATCTCATTTAGTTCTTTCCATATGATGCCATAGCCCAGCTATGATCTTACATGATATGGTCCTTTAGTGCAATGGCCATGGACTTTTCCTTTCAGAGATTCGTGTTTATAGTCCCAACGGACTCCTTTAGACGACTCCATGGAGACAATCACTGACTCTTTTAACAGATCTTCATGTATTGACTCCAACTAATACTTAACATGTTACGTTTTGAATCATTTCATACATTCCAAACACATTCATGCAGTCTTATTTCACCATAGAATACTCATCACACGATTGACATATCAATTTTTCATGAATTATGCATGCATGATTCCTTTAACATTCAATTACAATATCATCATCATCGTACCATAGTTTTCTCGTTTCAGATCTAAGGATTTACCATTTTCTATAGAAATATCTTGAATAACATTACACATGTAAAAGTCAGTTTAGGGGTTCACTTGACAACCACAAACGACAACTTAGTTTACAGAGCCAACGTTCATTATGAAAAGTTAGCAACCACTCCTTATAGACATAAGGATACTATTAGAATACATTCATATAACATTTTTATCATCATTTGAAACCCAGATAACCTCCATGCAAGGTCTTATCCCATCATCTTACTATCTGCACACACAAATAGACTTATTCTTCCAGAAGTTCACTTTCAAGTCTAGAATACTTACCTAGGCCATGAAACAATCCCCTGCATGAACTCCGATCCTTAGTTTCAGCTTAGAAAGAAAGATCCTTTATTAGCTCCAAGTACAACAAAAATGGTGTTTCTAGATAGAAAGAGAAATATAACTCTTCTTTTTCTTTTTAAAACCCATATCAATATATATATAAAACCCATGTTCTTATAGTGGAACTTGACATGTGTTACCAACCTTTCAAATAGCCCTATCAGTAGTTAACAACTATTAAGAAATGTATATAAGAATCCATATCATTTACACATCTTTGATTTATCCCTTTGTTCGATCCTGTCCATCTCGTTAGAACATAATTGGTGCACTAATTATTTAGACTTGGCGTACCTTACCTTCGGCGACATCTTTATTACCTAAAGAAACCCTTAATACTGTTGTCAATCTTATCTTTTACATATACCCAAAACTTTTAGAGAACATCATTTCCTATAATTCTAACATCAACTATGCGCGATAAGTGTTTTTCAGTGGCATCAGCTGGGCAGTTAGGGCCGTGCCACTAAGATTCTTTCGGGCTACTCGCCCAATGTAAGACCCATTAATATTGGGTGTTACATTAATTGTGACAAACTTACCATGAGAAACATAAATTTTCTTACAGTAGTAATTTCAAGGGTAGAGCCATAGCCTTTTAAGGAGGTTGTGAAAGATGTGCGGTTGCAGAGTGCTATGCAAGAGGATGTTCGGGCTTTTAAGGCTAATGGAAAATGGACTATGGAGTCTCTTCCTCTTGGAAAGAAGGCTCTAGGTAGCGAATGAGCGTGCAAGATAAAATACAACTCCGATTATACCATTGTGAGATTGAAGGCCTATTTAGTTGTCCTCGACACTCATTAAATTGGAGGAATCGATTATAATGAGACTTTTCTCTAGTGGCAAAAATGGTGAATGTTCGAACCTTCTTGGTCATTGTTGCATCAAAGAGTTGGGAGCTTCATCAAATGGATGTTCACAATTCCTTTATGCATGGTGATCTGGTTAGGAATCAGGTTTGGAAAACGTAGCAGAAAATGACTTTAAGGAAAAACCAAATTTCAAATATTTTTTCCAAAACAAAACTTGGTTCGATATCTAAAGTAATAAATACTTAATCAAAATTCGTACCTTTTGATTCATCTAGGATAAACTCTTCGACCAATTAGTCTTCTCCGTTATCTTCAAGCACATGTTTGCTGAGTGTGGGCTTACTTCGAATAATTTTTTTTTTACAAAATTACCACTGGGGAAATTTCATAATTTCTCTAAACTTTTTATGGTCAAGTTGTAAATATAAAAAATATCTCTAGAAATTTTCTGGAATAATTTCTTTAGAGAATTTTCTCTTTACAAATTTTCTTTTGAATTCAAGTAATTAGAGTAATGACTTGGGCTCCTTTATATAGGGAGAGTTTAGAGAGAGTTTAAAGAGAGTTCAACTAGGATTAGAATTTATCATATTAACATAATTCTATCTAGATAAATATTAAATTAAATTTAATATTAAATTCATTAGAATAATATTATCTTTGGAAAAATTAATTTAAAATCAAGTTACCTGATAGAGTCCCACTAGGAGTCTATGTTTTCGACTGCTCTACTGTCGAAGAACCACTATCATCGACCACCGGATCACCATTGTCATAGCCACCATGCCTAGTGGTGCCAGTGCCACTTCCTTTGACTCCCTCAACCATCACCATTTTTCCCTAATGGGCCTGGTCGGTTTAGCTGTTGCTGGTTTAGTTCGGGCCATTGACGACTCAACTGGTCTGGTTCAGCTACCAATTGGACCATTGACCCAGTTTCATACACAGGGTCGTGTTCAACAAATTTTGGGTTTTGGTCTTGAGTTTTGGTTCTCCCGTTCAATTTTCGATTTCGAGTCCAATTTTCAAGTTCAGTTACCCAATGGACCAATTGTCTAACTTGAAAACTAATTTCCAAAGATATCATATTTTAATTAATTTGATTAATTTAATTTTAATTGATCAAAATTAATTTTTTCTGTGATTATTTTTGCAAAACTAACAGAACGCCAAAAGGAGCAACTGATCGGAGTTTTAAAGAAGTTTAAAAAGGCAATTGATTGGACTATAGTTGATATTCGAGGAATAACTATGTCCTTTTGTATGCACAAGATTATCTTAGAGGAGAGCAAAAGAGCTAGAATTGATGGGCAAGGGAGACTCAATCCTATCATGAAAGAGGTAGTTCGAAAGGAAGTTATGAAATGTTAGATGCGGGAATTATTTACCCCATCTGAGATAGTTCATGGGTAAGTCCGATATAGTGTGTACCAAAGAAAAGTGGAATCACGATTGCCGAGAATGAACGTAACGTTAATCCTGACAAGAACGGTTACGGGTTGGAGAATCTGTATTGACTACAAAAAATTAAACAAGGCAACTCGAAAGGATCATTTTTCACTGCCCTTTATGGATCAGATGTTGGACCGACTGGCAGGTAACAAATATTACTATTTCATAAATGGATATTCGGGATATAACCAAATAGTTGTAGCCCTGAAAGACCAACACAAAACAAATTTTACTTGCTCGTATGGTACATTTTCTTTTAGGTGAATGCCTTTCGATTTATGTAATGCACCTGTAGTTTTTCAACAATGCATGATGACAATATTTACTGATATGGTTGATAATTTTGTTGAGGTATTCATAAATTATTTTTCTATTCTTGGTAATACTTATGATATTTATTGGAGTAATTTGGCTAAGGTACTTAAGAGATGCAAGGAGACAAGTCTTGTTCTCAACTGGGACAAATGTAACTTTATGGTTAATGAGGGAATTGTATTAGGACACAAAATTTCCAGAAGAGGGATCGAAGTCAATAAAGCAACGGTGGAGGTAATTGAAATGTTGTCATCTCCAGTCACTGTTAAAGGAGTTTGAAGTTTCTTGGGCCATTCTGGTTCTTACAGAAGGTTTATCCAAGATTTTTCAAAAATTTCCAAGCCTTTGTGTACTTTATTAGAGTGTTGCGTGTAAAATAACTAATGAAATTGTGCAAGTGCACACGCCATTCAAGTAATAAAGTGATAAGTAAGTATCGTCTCCACAGGGATCAAAAATTGGTAAGAACTTGAGTATGTTATTATAATACTATTAATTATACCAAAATATCAGGAAATAATCTCAAAGTGAATAAGAAACTAGAATAATGGATTACTAAAATAAAATGATAAAGAAAAAAGAATTGATATGGCAAATAAAATGATGTGACAATTCAAAGAGAATATCAAGAGTATTTTTGTTGTTGAATGAATAGGGTCAAAATTATTCAGGAGAAATGTTCATATCAAGATAATGCCATGGCAAAATATTGTCTAGTTTACTACCCAAAGATTTGCTACTATGACCTGCCTCTTTCGATAGCTAGATCTTAAGCTAAAAATCTAAGTTCATTGGGATTGATAATTGCAATGAACATCCTCTCTTTACAACTTGCAACATTTATGTCTAGAGTGCTACGAATATTTTGTTGACTATTTTCTTGCATCAAAAGATTCAAGATCAAGTATTCTTAACCCTTTCAGAATTAAAAACACCTAAGAACACAACATACATTCAACTATGTCTAGAGCTTGCATGCATGTATTTAAAATAAGCATGAATCAAATGTAACAGTGATATAGAACATCTGAAATCCTAGGCAGTAAAGATGATAAAACATTCACCCAAACAACTACAACCCAGAAAAGATTTAGTTCATGGGTGGAAAAGTAGACATCAAAATAGAATCATTCATCAACATTTCTCAATTAATTTCGAATCACAGAAAATTCAATCTAGAAAAATAAATGCAAAACTACAGGAAGTTAATTCCACACTCCAGCTTCTCTTTTATCTTCCGATTGTATGTGAATCCAGGATAGATTTCTCTTCCCCTTCCTCACATCTATATTCTTCTCTCTTCTAAGCTACTACCCTTTCTTTCTCTAGAATTCTCCATTGGTGTTCTTCTTTGCGGAATGAGAGATAGAATTGCTATCAGTAGTCTCTTTCTCACACTGGATCTCCTCTCTTTTTTTTCCTTCTTCACTCTCCTTCTTTTATTGGGTAGATCCGTTCCACCTTAGCACACATTTTCATTCCTCTGTTCGGGTTGGTTTTTCTGGTATACGTCCAACTGACTTAGAGTGACGTGGATAGAGTGCTGAGTCATCTTCCCAGAATTGCCATGGCAATTCTCTTGGAAATCAATCTTACCAATTGTCATGGTAATGTTTCACTTCCCTTATTTTCTTTCTGCATCCTCTTCATCCTCTTCTTCTACATGCACCTGTGTTCACATAGAACCACACCTTTCCTGCCAAAGTGATAAAAGTAACAAATAATAGCCAATGTAGCGCAATCTAAGCTTTGTTATGTAGTGTTCTAAAATTATCCTAAAAATGCATATGTATTTACTTAATTTCAAACAATTAATTCCATCTAGAGGCCTAAAATATAACTCTTTTCAAGAGTTATCATAGAGAAAGACACAAGTTTTTAGTTTAACAAAGCATGTTTAGAAGCATTTGAGGAATTGAAAAATTGGTTCATCTCAGCATCAATAATCATTACCCCAGATTGGAACTCTCCTTTTGAGTTGATGTGTGACGTAAGCGATTTTGATGTGGGAGTTGTGATGGGTTAAAGAAGAAACAAAGTATTTCATACGATCTTCTATGCAAGTAGAACTTTGACAGGAGCCCAACTTAATTACATGATAACTGAAATAGAACTCTTTGCTATAGTTTTTTATTTTGAAAAGTTCCATTCATATCTTATATGTACAAGAGTCATAATTTTTACTGATCATGTGGCCATCAAATACTTGTGAAAAAAGTTGCTAAACCGAGGTTGAGTCGGTGGGTACTCTTACTCTAAGATTTTGACATTGAGATCCAAGACAGAAAAGGAATTTAAAATCAAGTAGTTGACCATCTGTCGAGGTTGGAACAAAACAAGACCAGAAAGTTGGTGCAGAAGTAATAAAATATAAAAATAATAAGAATGAAATTAAAGTAAAGTAATTAAAGAAATGAAAGATAAAAAAGATTTTTTTACGCTTTTTCCAATTCCACAGAAATTTGGAGCTGCTAAGTCTCAATGAGATTAAGTTACTTTTGAAACTGAGCGAGTGAGTTGAGTATTTGCTACTCAAACAGACTGTTGGAGTTAGATGATTTTGCTGAGGCAAACGTCTTGCAAACTTTTCTTCTACTGTCATTTCTAGCAAACCAATGGCCTGGTAATCTTCACTCTTATCAACACATTTTAGGGCATCGAATATGTGGAATGTGACCTATTGATCATTCACCCTCATAGTCAGTTTACCTTTCTACACATCAATTACCTGAGGAAATTGTGGAGGTGGTCATCCTTCAGGGTGCTAATATTGTTTTGTTGTGGCATTTTTCTTGGCAACATGATCTGATTCTGCCACAACATTTTTTTGCTAACCATTTTCAGATGCTGTATGCTTTTCAATGGGTCTTAAGATCTTTTCATGATCAAGTATTGAGTCACCCTCTTCTACCTTGGCATCCTTAATAATATCATTCAACTTAGTTCCACTTCTAAGCGTGACTGTTTTGCAATGCTCTTTTCCTTGTGATCTCGAATTCTCAGTATCACTTGGTAAAGCTTCTTGTTGTTTAGAAATTAATGTAGTGGCAATTTGTTCCACTTGATTCTCCAGAGCTCTTAAGGAAGCTATCTAGCTCTGAATAATCGCATTATTCTTAGCCATATACTCCTTTAATAGAGCTTCCATAGATGATGTTGAAGATGAGAAAATTTGTTGCACATTTTTTAGCGACATTGGTTGATTGTATCCAGGTGGTACACTAGCCACATTCTATTGATTAACATTGCTGGCATTTCCCATTCCTTGATTACTCCAGTTGAAATTTGGATGTTGTTTCCACCCTAGATTGTATGTGTTGGAGTAGGGATTGTTGTTGCTACGATTAAAATTCCCCATGTAATACGTAGAGGCTGGATTGGATGGATATTCATCAAAAACATGATCTTCTCCACAGTATACGCATGCTAGTTCTACAACCTTCATCTTCTGCACTGTAGAGGGTCTTTTCAAAGTTTTAATCATATTTGTTAAAGATGATACTTGAGCTGTTAAAGATGTAATCGCATCAAGTTCCATTCCTCCAACAACTCCTCTACCAGTACCCACTCCTGTAGTTGGATATTGATAATCGTTGTTAGCTATCCTTTCCAGAATTTCATATGCCTCATTATGTGATTTATCTAGAAAAGTTCCATTGGATGATGCATTAACTACCATTCTTGTATGGGCATTCAATCCATTATAAAATATCTCTATTTGTGTCTAGTGTTGTAAACCTACATTGGATATTTCCGCAATAATTTCTTAATTCGCTCCCAGGTTTCATATAACATCTCATCCTCTGATTGTCGAAAAGATGTAATATCATTTCGTAACTTGGAATTCATATTTGGAGGATTATATCGTAGCAAAAACCTTTGACAAAGTTCATTCCAATATGCCACCGTTCGTGACGGCAAAGCAAGTAACCATGCTCTGGCACGATCACGCAATGAGTAAGGAAATAACTTGAGTCTCAAGGCATCTTCAGGAACACCCTACTGCCTGAATGAATCACAGACCTACAAAAAGAGTCTTCAATGCAATCATGGATCTTCAGTAGGTAACCCACTGAACTTCCCTACCGTTTGTAACATCCGAAACATTACTGGATTTAATTCATAATGTTGAGCTTGAATATGTGGCCTAACAATTTCTGGATTTAGATCATCCAAAATAGGCACTACATGTTCTCTGATGGGTCTATCTCTGTCATCTACGATTCATGGAATATCTGCATTCCTTTCATTCTGGAGTACCTAATATTCTCTGATTGGATTATTTATAATGCTCTCCATTTCTCTTAACTCTTTTCTTCTTCACCTTAATGTCCTTTAAATTTCTGGATCAAAATAATATTCTGTATCCTCTTGAATACTTCTTCTCATGCACTAATACAAACGTGAAAAATCAAATAAAATACTAATTAACTGCTCTAATAAAAATAACAAAATAATAACAAATAACTTTTCACCAATGTTGCTGATCCCCGGAAACGACGCCAAAAACTTGTTGCATGTAAAATAACTAATGCAATTGTTCAAGTGTACACGCCATTCAAGTAATAAAGTCGTAAGTAAGTATCGTCTCCACAGGGATCGGAAATTGGTAAGAACTTCAGTATGTTGTTATAATAATATTAATTATACAAAAATATCAGGAAATAATCTCAGAGTGAATAAGAAAAAAGAATAATGGATTACTTAAATTAAATGATAAAGAACGACGAATTGATATGACAAATAACATGATGTGGCAATTCACAGAGAATATCAAGAGTATTTCTGTTGTTGAATGAATAGGGTTGGAATTTTTCAAGAGAAATGTTTATATCAAGATAATGCCATGGAAAAATATTGTCTAATCTACTGCCCAGAGATTCGCTACTGTGTCCTACCTCTTTTGATAGCTAGATTTTAAGCTAAAAATCTAATTTCATGTACATCCACAGAACTTGGGATTGATAACTACAATGAACGTCCTCTCCGTACAACTTGCAACATTTATGTCTAGAGTGCTACAAATATTCTGTCGAGTATTCGCTTGCATCAAATAATTCAAGATCAAGTATTCTTAACCTTTTCAGAATTAAAAACACCTTAGAACACAACATACATTCAACTATGTCTAGAGCTTGCATGCATGTATTTAAAATAAGCATGAATCAAATGTAACAGTGATATAGACAATTTGAAATCCTAGGCATTAAAGATGATAAAACATTCACCCAAGCAACTACAACCCAGATAAGATTTAGTTCATGGGTGGAAAAGTAAACATCAAAATAGAATCATTCATCAACATTTCTCAATTAATTTCGAATCACGAAAAATTCGATCTAGAAAAATAAAGGCAAAACTATAGGAAGTTAATTTCACCCTCCAGCTTTTCTTTTATCTTTCGATTGTACGTGAATCCAAGATAGATTTCAATTCCCCTTCCTCATATCTGTATTCTGCTCTCTTCTAAGCTGATATCTTTTCTTTCTTTGGAATTGTCCAATGGAGTTCTTCTTTGCGCTGAGAGAGATAGAATTGCTATCACTAGTCTCTTTCTCACGCTGGTTCTCCTCTCATTTTTTTCTTCTTCTCTTCTTATTTTATTGGGTAGATCTGTCCAACCTTAGCACACATTTTCATTCCTCTTTTCAGGTTGGTTTTTCTGGTATACGTCTAGTTGCCTGAGAGTGACGTGGATAGAGTGCTGAGTCATCTTACCGAAATTGCCATGGCAATTCTGTTGGCAATCAATCTTACTAATTCTCTCGGTAATAATTCACTTCCCTTATTTTCTTTCTGCATTCTCTTCATCCTCTTTTTCTACCTGCACCTGTGTTCACATAGAACCACGCCTTTCCTCCCTAAGTGATAAAAGCAACAAATAATAGCCAATGTAGCACAATCCAAGCTTTGTTATGTAGTGTTTTGAAATTATCCTAAAAATGTAGATGTATTTACTTAATTTCAAACAATTAATTCCATCTAGAGGCCTAAAATATAACTCTTTTCAAGAGTTATCATAGAGAAAGACACAACTTTTTAGTTTAACAAAGCATGCTTAGAAACATTTGAGGAATTTAAAAATCGGTTAATCTCAGTATCAATAATCATTACACCAGATTGGAACTCTCCTTTTGAGTTGATGTGTGACGTAAGAGATTTTGCTGTGGGAGTTGTGATGGGTCAAAGAAGAAACAAAGTCTTTCATCCGATCTATTATGCAAGTAGAACTTTGATAAGAGCCCAACTTAATTACATGATAACTGAAAGAGAACTCTTTGCTATAGTTTTTTATTTTGAAAATTTCTGTTCTTATCTTATTGGTACAAGAGTCATAATGTTTACTGGTCATGCGACCATCAAATACTTGTGAAGAAAGATGCTAAATCGTGGTTGATTCGGTGGGTACTCTTACTCCAAGAACTTAACCTTGAGATCCAAGACAGAAAAGGAATTGAAAATCAAGTAGTTGACCATCTGTCGAGGTTGGAACAAAACAAGGTAACTCATTCACTTGTTCCTATTAATGGAAATTTTTCAGATGAGTATCTTTTGAAGGTAAGTCGAATCCATGAAAATCATTTGTTTTTCAATTTTGCAAATTATTTAGCATGTCAAATAATGCCTCTTGGAATGACTTACCAGCAAAGGAGGAAATTCTTTCATGATAGTAGGTATTATTTCTAGGAGGAGCCATTTTTGGTTAAGCAATGTGCAAATAATATAATTAGGAAGTGCATAGCTGGAAGTGACATTGACTATAACACCCTTAACCTGTATTCATCGTCAGAACAAGGTTTCAAAGTGTTACCAGAACATTCAGAACATTTATCAATTAATTCAGGTAAGTTACTATTCATTCACCAAGGTCGTGTGGTCCAAGGGGCATGCCTGTGTGACCCTGAGACACGCCCATGCTACAGGCCGTGTTCAAAACTAGGTTGCTCTTAGACTTATGCCACACGGCCATGCCACACGCCCGTGTGCTAGGCCGTGTGGTTAATTAATTCAATTTGAATTAGGTGTAGGTTTCACACGGCCAAGATACACGCCCGTGTTCAAGGCCGTGTCAGCCACACAGTTGAGACACACGCCCGTGTCTCTGCCCGTGTCCTCAATTCTGAGCATTCTATTTCTCGAATTTAAGGTGCAGGGCACACACGGCCTAACTCTATGCCCGTGTGTCACACACGGTCTAGACACATGCCCGTGTGTATGCCCGTGTGGACAAAATAAAGCCATTTCTAGCTTTATTTCTCACCCAAAATTTCACCCAAGACCTGCACTTGAATCACACATATAAATAACAACCATTTCAAGCATTCAAGATGAGCAAAATCTATCGTTCAACATGATATATCATCACAAGCATTCATGTTTATAATCTTATTCTTTAATAAGCATACTTGTTTCCCCTTTCTTAATCAAACAATATATAGTACCTATGTAATCACCATTGTAACAGCCCGATTTAGGGGTTAATCGGAACAGTAGTTTTGGAACCACTAATCCATGGTTAGAGAAAATTATTTTCATGTTATTTTATGAGTTAGAGCATGATTATATAAGTGTATGAAAATTTTGGTGCTTTAATTTTAGCGATTTCACGTTTAATTGCGAAAAAAGACTAAATCGCATAAAGTGCGAAAGTTCAATTTTACAAGCTAAGGGTGCCAAATAGCTATGGAATATTATTTGGAGGTCTTTAAAGGGCAATTATCCCCTTAAATAATAGTTGGCCAGCTATAGGAGACAAACATTGACAAAATTGGTCAAAGAAGTTGATATTTGGTGGACTAAATTGATGTTTTATATTAAAATAAAGAAAAAAAAGATATCATCTTTTGTCCTTCATTCTTCCACTGAAAATTAGTAGCAAATAGGGGTTTGAAAGCTTCAAAAATTTCAGCACACTCTCCTCTATACAAGTAAGTGTTCTAGTGATCCTTTCTTGATAAAAATTGTACTTTTGGAACCCTTAAAGCTTAATCTTTCTATAGATAGGACTATTTTGTAAGATGGTGAAGAGTTTAGAGTTTTTCCATGAGAGCTTTTAAGTTGTTTGCTGCATTTTTATGGAAGAAAATGAGCCTTAGTTGTTAGATGAACAACTTTGGTGAAAAGTGTTACCATGAAAACACCTAAAAGGACCTTTTTTGTAAAGGTTGTAAAGTATGTAGTAAATGTGTGAAATGTTGAGTTTTGATGGTAGCCATAAGAGAAATAAATGTTCACCTAGGCTTGATAAAGGTAGAAATTTGATTAGAATCGATTTTCGAGCTTAGGGGTAAAATGGTCATTTTGCAAAAGTCTAAGGGCAAAAAAAGTAATTTTGCCAAAGCATGGTTATTGAAATGCATTTATTAATGTGATTGTTAAATGAGCTAATTTGCTATTATAGATCAAGAAGAACCAAGAATTTACCTCGACCGGGGAAAGAACAAAGTATCGGACTACATCGACGATCTAGCTTATTTTGAAATCGAGGTAAGTTTGTATGTGATAAATTCAACATTTATACTAGTATGTTTGAGAATGTTTGATATTATAATGTTACATGACATTCTATGAAATTGAGTATTGGTGTTGAATGAGAAGAATGATAAAAGTTGAGATGTTGAAGTCCCGGTTGGACTATAATAAATGTGAAAATGCTATCATCGAGACATGAGATGAATAAGGTCCTGTGTAAGACCATGTCGGGGACATGGCCTCAGCACCGAATTGAGATTCCGTATAAGACCATATCTGGGATATGGCTTCGGTATTGAATATGAGAATCGTATAAGACCATCCGGGATATGGCATCGATACTTGAAGTGGGATTCCGCATAAGACCATATCTGGGATATGGCATCGGCACTCAGAGGTGACCGCATATAAGACCATATCTAGGATGTGGCATTGGCTTCGTGTTCATATTAATGACGATGACTACTCGTCTTTGAGTATCCATAGTGAATTAGTGGGATAAACAATAGCTTGGAAATAGAAATGAGATTAGTACTAAAGTCATGTGATTGAGTAAATACAGGTACCCGTGAATAATTCACGAGGAATGTTTACGATATGTGGCATGGTATATGCTAAATAAGAACAAGTACGAGTAAGTTATGGAAAATGTTCATGACTTTGTGCTGTTATCCAATGCCATGAATTGATGTCATTATGAACTTATTGTTGCTATTTATTTTCATGCAAACTTACTAAGCTTTATGCTTACCCCTCTCATTTCCCTATTCCTTGTAGCATTGCCAAGTTAGTTCGAGGGTTCGTAGGACGTCAGAGTTCGAAAATCACACTATCGACTACGTTTTGGTACAGCCAAGTTAGATTGGTTTTGAGTATGGCATGTATAGGACTTGAGTACTTTGTTATGTCATTTTGATAGCCAATGTGTCGGCTATTTAAGTTATCAAAGTCATCTTGTAAATGGTCATTGGAATTGGGCCAACACATGAAAAGTTTATTTTTATTCAATGATGATGAAATTATGAAGTTTATGCTTGTGTGGATGCTTGAATTGAGTTTTTGAAAGTGCCTTAGGGTCATGATCTATGTTGTAATGAATTGGTATAAGTATGGTTGCTATGTAGGGTGGCATTTGGCTTGGAATATAGCCTTTTTAATGTCTACATGGGTAGATACACGGGCGTGTGTCTAAGCCGTGTGTGACACACGGCCAGCCCCATGGGCGTGTTACTCGGCCGTGTGACCTCTTGCATGCTAGGTTTGCAAGTCAGTATGCTCAGTAGTAAACACACGGGCAGAGACACGACCGTGTGTCTCAGCCGTGTGGGAGGCACGCCCATGGACAAGGGCGTGTGCCCAGGCCGTGTGAAGTCTGCACCTAAAAATTAGGAATATAATTCGACACACGGCCTAAGGACACGGGCGTGTGCCTTGGCCGTGTGACGTTAGTGAGGTGATGACGTCACAAATAGAATGCCAAGGTTTTGGCACACGGGCTAAGACACAGGCGTGTTGAGGCCGTGTGAGGGACACGGGCTAAACACACGGGCGTGTGATAGGCCATGTGATGCAAGTAAGTGTCGACCACAGGTATCAAACACAGGCATGTGAAATGCCACACGGGCGTGTCCCATTCTTCACACGGGCGTCTGGCCCTGTTTCATGTCAAAATTTTCTATGTGTTTGAAAGTTTTCGGTTGGGTCCCGAAACATCACAAGTATACGTATAGGGTCTCGTAGACCCATAATAGGAAGTTACAATTGTAAATGAAAAAGTTTTAAGTTAGGACGATATTTTATAGCCCACACTTGTAAGTTTAAGCATGATAAGTTCAGTAATGCCTCGTATCCAGTTTCGGCGTTAAATACGGGTAAGGGGTGTTACATTTAGTGGTATCAAAGCTACGGTTTAGTTGGTTCTCGGACTAACGTAGCGTAAGTATCAGTCTAGCTATACATGCCATATGTAAGAGTATTTGTGTAATGATAGTGTGACGACTCCTGACGGTTTGGCTTGTGTTTTTATATAGTAATGGACCCCGATCAGACTGCAGCTGATGATTCTGCGAGTAATGCACCGGCTCCCGCTCAAGGGACCGCGCCAGTAGATAGTAGACCCGAGACCTTGGGTCAGGGAGAAGAGGCTCGAGAAGCCTTTCTCCATATGATGAGCAATTGGTACACTGAGTACATTCGAGCAAATCCTAATGCTCAACTCCCTCCACCCCCAGCTTTTCCTCAGCCCGCTCCTGTAGCTCCTCAGGTGGTAGAGGTAGTAAGCAGAGAAAGGCCTCCGGTTGACAAGATCCGGAAATAAGGAGCCGAGGAATTTTAGGCCGGTAAGGATGATGATCTGGAGAGGGCGAAATTCTGGCTTGAGAATACCATCAGGGTATTCGATGAGCTGTCATGCACGCCTGAAGAGTGCATAAAGTGTGCGGTATCTCTATTGAGAGATTCAGCCAATCAATGGTGGAACATGTAACGCCCTGAAATTTGGGACTAGAAGTATTGGGCCTTGAGCAAGGGAATGGTTAGGAAACTGTGTATAATAGTTTATGTGAGCTAGGAAATGACACAAATAAATAACTGCTTGAGTGGTTAAGGGTCCTGAGAAGTGTTGGAGAAGTTCTGGGTTCAAACCTGGGCTTTACCAAAAATTTTGGTTTTAAGTGGATAAAACCCTAGATGCTTGGATGTAGGCCTTTTAAATTATTGTGTTAAAAAAATGACACAAGGAAGCATGTGGTCTAGTGGTTGTGGAGTCATTAAGGTTACAAGGGAGCCTGGGTTCAAGTTTTGGCTCTTACAATTTGTTTTTGTTTTTCTTTTAAAGGAACCTGGACTTTGGCCTTTAGACCTTTTAATTAATTAAAGATAAAATGTGACACAAGAGGAGCTTGTGGCAAGGAGGCAAGTGGCATGTTGAGCTATTGAGGGGGGATTGGGTTCGAATCCCTTGGCAAGTAAAAAGGATATTTATTTTGCTAGCATGAGGCAGTAGGAGTTTGAGGTGGTTTCGAACTCTGTTGGGTGAGAGTTTGAATGGGTCTTGGAGGGTGTTATGGAGGATATCAAGGAGGGATAAGTGGAGAGATTTGTGGAGGGATGTTGGGAGAGATGAAGAGAGGAAAAAGAAGAGTTTGAAAGGGAGAGGAGTTGTAGCCGAATAGGTACTCTGACCACAGGGAATTCGGCTTGGGAGTTTTTGGAGCTCCTCTTACTATTCATTTCGAGTTTTGGCATTTTTGTTATTTTTCATCTTTGTTTCTAAAGCTGTGGAGTTCATTTTCTACTATTCTCTCTAGCCCTCTAGTCCACCGATTTTTGCCCTTCATTCCCTTTTACTCAATTGGTATTCCCTTGTTTGGCCGAGGAGCACTTGTCTTTCCTTTCATAAACCCTTTTCGGTTGCTAGCCATACTTGTGGATTGAATCATACCTTCTTCTCCTCTTCCTCTCTCAACTCTTCTGTCTTTCTTGTTTTGGCCGAATCTTCTCTTCTCTTTTTTTTTGATCCTTGGTCGTTTCTTGCTGAAGGTCTGCCGAAAATCCCTTGATCTATTGGTAAGTGTTACGGTTTGTTCTCCTTAGCCGAACCTTCTTAGGTTCTCCTCTCAAAGGTTCAACTTATGTATCTCTTAGGCCGATCGTTTGTGTCTCCTCTTTTCCACCATGGGGAAATATTCCTTTAACACTTCTTTTTGTTCGAATGATGCTAGAAACTCCAATTCATAACATGGTGTTAGGCCGACTACTTATCCCTTGCAAGGGATATCTCTTTTATTGGTAAGTGCTTTAAGTCTTTTATGTATTCATATGGGATTGTAGATTCTTATGAATCGGTTTACGGTTTCGTGTGAAAGGAAAGCATTGGAGAGAATACGTGGTTTTGGAACAAGAGGGGTACTGTGATTGGTTGTTGGTAAGTAGTTATGATTTGATTAAACGTTCCAATATTATGATTATGGATTAACGATAGTTTTGGACTAATAAAGGGTTGCGTTTTAACCATAGGCTCTCAACTTCAGAAGCATCTCGGCCACAACTCCTTAACAGGTGTGTAATTGTACACACACATTGATTAAACCATAAATCGATAAGAGCCGAAAAGCTGGAGAATACGACACTTGATGCCACACGGGCATGCAATCACACGTATGATAATTCGAGCCCACGAAACATGGTCGTTTGACTGCAGAGGCCACCACGTGCATTTCCGTGGAATGGGACCGTTATGGGCCTCGATGGATCGAAATGGGCAGCGTGGGACCAATGGGCTTGTGGGCTCACTCGGGTAAAATCCTCGATAAGTGTAACACCCCAAACCCGGCCCAAAACACCATGGCCGAATTCGGAATGTTACTGGGGAAAAATGTTTGAAAAAAATTCGGCTTTGAAGACAAAAGAGAATCAGTTTTAAGTTCTAAAACAGTTACTTCATTTAAAAAGGGGTTTGTCGTTCTGAAAATAGTAGTTTGCCGAGAAAACAAAACTTAGAAGGTTGTGTAAAGTTTAAATCATTATATGTATAAAAATTTGAGAGAACGAGTGCTTGTGAGTAGTCCGGGTTTGAAAACTTTAATTTGATTTTTAAGTTGTATATGTCTCGAAATCATTCCCAATTATTAATCCGCTAATAATTCTAACTCAAACCATAATAAAAATCCCGAAACATTTTAAGCGGCCTTATTACAATAAAAATGTCCCAAAATGTATGCAAAGTTTAATATGTGAATAGAAATAAACAGCTTTTGCATGGCCACCTCGAATCCACTCCAGCCCGGTCCATCGAATCATGTCTCACCTGCATGGTTTTTGAGAAAAATAGGGTGAGTCAAACCGACTCAGTGCATAATTAAACCACATGATCCACAAATGGGCATGACCCCAAATCCACATAAAACCACATACCACGCATAATGATGCAATATGTTAACCTAACCCAACCTAGTATCCAACCGTTACACACCACCCGTATATCCAGCCACAACACACCTGGGGATTACTAAATCGACCCTCCATCCGCTACACACCTTTTCGGCAGTCAATGCCGTCCACCTAGTGGTCTAGCCACTGATCCACGTGATTAAAATCACAAATATCCACGATGAGACTCAAGGCCAACATCAATCCACAGTGAGGCTCGAGGCCATCACTAATCCACGTACATAGATGTACACACTTCCCCTTATTCAATATATCCCGAACCCCATGCATATGCAGCATACCATGATGGAATGACAATGTAATCATGTGAACATAACAAATATCCATATATAACATGCTTACAAAGATCCACATATATCCATCCACATTTTAATATAGGAAATGTACTAACTGATTACTGAGTTACCCAATATGGGTAACAATACCACCACAGCCACTTTATCGGCTACCACACATATCACAAGCATTTGACTAATTAAACAAAGAAACATTGTATTAACTACACACCTGAGAACCTGAAGCACTAGACTCTCGATTTCCCTAACGTCCTCACTGAAGAGACTACAGCGATCTGCTTGTCTCTTTCCGATGCTGGCCCAAACCCCGGTGGCCAATCTCGAACCGCTGAAATAGACCGTTTCTTGAACATAGGGGTAGGGACTACGTGTCCAACCCGTTTCTCTCCTTGGCTGATATTCGAATCCATCAAACAAAGTCTTTGGTCAGAAGACCCGGGTTAATACGTTAATTCAGATCTAAACGAAACCAAACGAATGCTAAAATCGAAAGAACACTCTTACCAAAGTCGACCTAAATCCCGAAGGCCCTCACTTGAACTTGAAGGTTGTCAAAATCCCTATACGAGCCATGTTAGATTCGGCCTAACATCTATGGACAAAAGAAATGGCCTTTGGCCGAACCAAATACCATCTTACCTTGATTGATCAAGTCTCGAAAGATCCTTAGTACTCCACTACTACTATTCCGATTGAGGAGATTGGTAGGAGATGAACGACAACGTCCCCTTTACAGGCTCTGACAGATTCGGCCAAGAGATATAACTGGAGAAATAAATACAATAGTAGAAGAGAAGAAAGAGTATGAATGAAAAAGAGAAAGGAAATGGTGAATGGGAGATTCGGCCAAGGTATAGAAAAACTATTCGGCTTTAATGATGAAACAAGTGATGGAAGAAAAGAAGAGAAAGTTTGAGGTTAAGAGGTTTGAATATAGGAGAAAGTGAAGGAAAAGGTTCGGCTATGGTGAAGATGGAGGGTGTATTTCGGCTTTTTAGAGAGTGAAAGAATAACCTTCGGCTTTAGACTATAGTAAAAGAAGAAGACAGAAAATGAATTACTCTTGTTGACACTTTCGGCAAGACTAGAGAAGAGAGAAAAATGATTTCAAAAGAAGGAAAAATGACCACACACACACTACCACACACCTTAATTCAGCACCTAAGCCCCCTCACCGAACCACTCTCCTCCTGGCCGAAAATGCCACCCCTAGAACCCCACATTCGACCAACTCTCAAGCCCCTCTCCTCATCCCTTCTTTTCCTCCTAAATTTCCTCCCCTTCACCCATTCAAATGAGTTTGACTCATTCAAACCTCATGCCTCACTCTCCACCACATATTCAAAATGTTTGACCCAATCAAACTTCCACCTTCCAAGTGCCATAGCCGAATCCACTACCTCCTCCCTGCTTGACACAAAAAGCAACCCAAAATGCTGTCCATGCTACTCGAACCTCCTCCTCCCTTACAACTCCTTTAACGCAAAACTCCCTGCACCCAAAGTAGCGTCCCTTTGCCACTCCACCACCTCATTTGCTTGTGTCCATGCTCACCACATTTAATCCCTTAAGGCCTAGCTCCCCTCGCTCTCCTCTTAACAACTTTGAACCAAAAATTTTACTAAGGCTCCTACCTAGCCCCAAGGTTTCCCGAAGCCCCCAAACACACTCAAATAGCATACAGAGCATACTAACACATAGATTTGAATTAAAATGAAAGACCCCTCAAAATCCTAGATATTACAGTTCTACACCTCTTAAAGAAATTTCGGCCTCGAAATTACCTGGTCAAAATAGGTGAGGGTATTACTGTTGCATTGCCTCCTCCGGCTCCCACGAAGCTTCTTTTGATCCATGGTTCCACCACAACACCTTGACAAGAGGAACTGATTTCTTCCGTAATACCTTCACATCCCGCTCCAAAATCTGAATCGGCTCTTCCTCATTGGACAAGTCTGGTCTCAATTCAACTTCCTCAACTGGCACCAGGTGAGATGGATCCGATCGATAATGACGTAGCATTGATACGTGGAACACATCATGCATCTGCTTCAATTCGAAGCAACTCTAATCGATCTGCACCTTTGTCCAACTCGCTTCAAAATCCGATAAGGCCCTATAAACCTAGGACTCAGCTTACCCTTACGTCCAAATCTCATCACCTTCTTCCACGGTGAAACTTTCAGAAACACCCGATCACCCACGGTAAATTCTATCTCTTTTCGCTTAAGATCCGCATACGACTTCTGTCTGTCAGATGCCTACTTCAATCGAGCCTGAATTACCCTAACCTTTTCTTCTGATTCCGCCACTATCTCTGGACCCAAAACATGACGCTCACCCAACTCTGTCCAACACGTAGGAGTGCGACACTTCCGTCCATACAACACTTCATACGGTGCCATCCTAATACTAGCTTGATAACTGTTGTTGTATGCGAACTCTGCTAAGCGTAGAAATTCCTCCCAGCTACTTCTGAAGTCGATAACACATCCCCTCAACATATCTTCCAATACCGAATTACCCTTTTCGCATCGCCATCCGCTTGCGGATGAAATGCTGTGCTAAAGTCCAATCTGGTGCCCAAAGCCTGATGCAATGCCCTCCAAAACCGCGATGTAAATCTAGGATCCCTATCTGATATTATTGACACTGGCACCCCATGCAGCCTTACAATTTCCGCCACATACAGCTTCGCCAACCTCTACAGAGAATAGTCGACTCGCACTGGTATGAAATGTGCGGACTTCGTCAACCGATCCACAATCACCCACACTGAGTCTTTCTTAGTAGGCGTAAGGGGAAGCCCACTAACGAAATCCATCGTGATTCTCTCCCACTTCCATTGTGGAATCTTCACAGGTTGTACCAACCCCGAAGGCACCTGGTGTTCAGCTTTGACTTGCTGACACGTCAAACATTTCCCTACAAATTTCGTGACTTCCCGCTTCATTCCAGGCCACCAAAACTGATCTCGCAGATCCCTATACAACTTACTCCCTCCAGGATGCATAGTGTAAGGGCTACTATGCGATTCCCGAAGAATCTTCTGCCTTAATTCCACATCCTTCAAAGATACAAACCCTACCCCGAAACACAAAACTCCATCATTGCTCACACTGCAGATCTGTAATCCCCCATTCGGTACTTACAGAAGTCTAGCACTCAGAACCTCATCCACCAACTGTTTCTCTTTTACCTGACTTAACCATGTCGGCTTCACCTGTAGCTCCGCTAACAAACTCCCGTCGTCATAAAGACTAAGATGAGCGAGCATCACCCTCAAATCTGACACTACTTTCTGGCTTAGCGTATCTGCCACCACATTCGCTTTACCCGGATGGTACTCAATCGAGCAATCATAATCCTTTCATAATTCCAACCACCTCTGCTGTCTCAAGTTTGGTTCCTTCTGAGTCAGCAGATACCTTAAACTCTTATGGTCCGTGTAGATCACCGACTTCTCCCCATACAAATAGTGCCTCCACACTTTCAAAGTGAAAACCACTACAACCAACTCCAAATCATGCGTCGGATAGTTAACTTCATGTGGTCTCAGCTGTCGAGACGCATAGGCAACCACCTTCCCTTCCTGCATCAGGACACAACCTAACCCCGTATGAGAAGCATCATAATACACCACAAAATATTTCCCCGCCACAGGCTGAATTATAACCGGAGACTCTGTCAAAACCCTGTTTAATTTCTCGAAACTCTCCTGCTGCTTGTCCGTCCACACAAAAGGTACCTCCTTCGTCAAAAACTTAGTCAAAAGTGCTGCTATCGAAGGAAACCCTTCAACAAACCTCCTATAGTAGCCTGCAAACCCTAAGAAACTGCGAATCTCTGCCATTGACTTAGGTGGTTTCCAATCCAATACCGCCTCAATCTTCCGAGGGTCCACTCTTATCCCTTCTATAGACACCACATGACCCAGAAAAGCAACTTCCCTTAACCAAAATTCGCACTTGCTAAATTTGGCATATAACTTCTTATCCTTAAAACTCTGCGGCAGACCACCCAAGATGCGCATCATGCTCCTCCTCTAACTTGGAATATACTAGGATGTCGTCTATAAACACCACGACGAACTGGTCCAAGTAGGGTTAGAAAACCGATTCATCATATCCATGAACGCAGCTGGGGCGTTCGTCAAACCAAACGGCATTACTAGGAATTCATAATGCCCGTATCGAGTCTGGAAAGCAGTCTTATGGATATCCGCTTCCTTCACCTTAAGCTGATGATATCCCGACCTCAGATCTATCTTCGAGAAGACCGCAACCCCTCTGAGCTAATTAAACAAGTCGTCTATCCTTGGCAGCGGATATTTGTTCTTGATCGTCAGTTTATTCAACTGGCGATAATCTATGCACATACGCATAGATCCGTCCTTCTTCTTCACAAATAGAACCGGTGCTCCCCATGGAGACACATTGGGTCGGATAAACCCGCGATCTAGCAACTCTTGGATTTGGGCCTTCAGTTCAACCAACTCCTTTGGTGCCATCCTATAAGGAGCGATGGACACCTACACTTTGTGCATCTGACAAAGAAGTCGATTCCAAACTCTACCTCACGATCCGGAGGCAACCCTGGAAGTTCTTCTGGAAAAACATCCACAAACTCCCTCACTGTTCTAACCTCCCCCACAGCAGCTTCCTTTGCATCCAGAGCACTCACAAACATTAAGAATGCTATACACCCCTTCTTCACCATCTTCTCCGCCTTAAGAGTAGACACTACGTTAGACAGGTAGTCTCTCCTCTCACCTATCACCACAACCTCATTGTCCTCAGGAGTCCTCAACGACATGCGCTTAGCAGCACAGTCTAAATTCGCAAGATACCTCACTAGCCAGTCCATGCCTAGTATCAAGTCAAATTCTCCGAACGACAGCTCCATCAAGTTAGCCGGAAACACTGACCCCTGAACTTCTAAAGGCACTCTCTAAAAAGTTTATCTACCACTACTGATTGCCCTAAAGGACTAAGTACTGTCATCTTCCGAGAGACAATTTTAGGACTCACATTCAACGTTCCAGACACCATGCTAGCAATATATGAGTGTGTCGATCCAACATCAATTAAAGCAGCAAAGGGTAACCCAGAAATAAGGAACGTACCCATTATAACGTCAGGTGCATCCCCTCCTCACGACGTCTGGCTGCGTAATCCAACCCTGGCTGCCTAGCATCTGCACTCCCGGTACCTCTACCCGGTGCTCCACGACCTTGGCCAGAACCATTCCCTCCATGGTTCGGACCACGACCCCTCGATGCCTGTTAACCACCCCTTCCGACCTGCACATACCCCTGACCTACCGTTCGAGTCCTATCCATGTCATGAGGACAGTTCTTAACCAAGTGATCCTTCGACCCACACCTGTAACACTCTTTGTTCCTTCCCCAACACTCTCTTACATCCACACTGGGCACACGGTCGAAACTGATTCCCAGCAACTGGCATAGAAACACGAGCAGAACTCTCAACCCTAGGCTTTTTCTGAAAACCCCCAGATGATGCTGACGGTCCAAAACTCCTCTTATTCCTGCCTCTGTCCCTATCCCTATTCTGCCTCTCAGTACGCTTAACCTCTTCTGCTATTCTAGCTTTTTCTACCAAAGTGGCAAAGCCCCTCTCTCGTTGAGGAGCGATCAACACCCGCAGCTCATCTCGTAGCCCATCCTCAAATCTAACACAGTATTTCATGTCGTGAGCAACAATTCCCGAGCATACTGGCTCACCAGTAAAATTTTGCCTCGTACTCGCTACTGCTTACCCTCTTGCACTAAGTTCGGAATGCCTTCCTCTGTGCATCCACGTAACTAGCCCCTACGTATTTCCCCTCAAACTTAATCTTAAAGAAACCCCAATCCACTCGATCTGCCAGAGTACCCTCTCTGACAGTGAGCCACCACTGGTAGGCCTCATCCCGAAGTAACGAAACAGTGCCCTTCAACTTCTCCTTAGCAGTGCAGTCCAAGTCATCCATGACCCTCTCGACTGCCTCTAACCAATACTCTGCCACATTCGGAGCTACCCCAGAGACACCTCTAAATATCTCGGCTCCATTGGCTCGAAGTCGCTCAGACACGGACTTTCGAGCCCCATTACCCATATTAGCTCCCGCAACTCTTTCCAAAACCCGCAGCATAGCCTGCGACACCACGTCATCTCTACCCGTTTGATCCTGAAACTCCGCTCTCGCGACCGGTGGCGGCGCCTCGTTCTCTGATCCCTGACCAGACCCAACTGGTTCTGATACAGCCATCTTGCCTCTACCACGCCCACGGGTATTACGACCACGTCCTCTAGAACTCATGTCTAATGTCGCGTCTTATTCTGAATTAAGAAGTTTTATGCATTAGCTTTTTTTCCACCCATTGATTAAAGGAGTAGTTTTATGGTATAGAATTTCGAGTTATTCTTTCGTAAAGGGCACACATCCCTAAAGTTTCAGTCTCTAGAGAGAATACCCTAAATTCTATCATCCACAACAATATCTACAATAATGCATCATATATCCACTTCCACTCAATTCATTTATACAGTCAGGGGACTTACAGCGCACTGGGCCTAAGATTCGAGTGCCATGCCTTCAAAAGTCCATTCCACGGAAAATTTCTTTTAACTAACTTTGAAATACCAAGTTTGAAAACGTTGTGGGCCCCAAACCCATAAGTCGAGTTTAAAATCTGGGCTCTGATACCAAATTGTAACACCCCAAACCCGACCCAAAACACCACGGCCGAATTCAAAATGTTACTGGGGAAAAATGTTTGAAAAAAAATTCGGCTTTGAAGACGAAAGAGAATCAGTTTTAAGTTCTAAAATAGTTACTTCATTTAAAAAGGGGTTTGTCGTTCTAAAAATAGTAGTTTGCCGAGAAAACAAAACTTAGAAGGTTGTGTAAAGTTTAAATCATTATATGTATAAAAATTTGAGAGAACGAGTGCTTGTGAGTAGCCCGGGTTTGAAAACTTTAATTTGATTTTTAAGTTGTATATGTCTCGAAATCATTCCCAATTATTAATCTGCTAATAATTCTAACTCAAACCATAATAAAAATCCCGAAACATTTTAAGCGGCCTTATTACAATAAAAATGTCCCAAAATGTAATGCAAAGTTTAATATGTGAATAGAAATAAATAGCTTTTGCATGGCCACCTCGAATCCACTCCCGCCCGGTCGATCGAATCATGTCTCACGTGCATGGTTTTTGAGAAAAATAGGGTGAGTCAAACCGACTCAGTGCGTAATTAAACCACACGATCCACAAATGGGCTTGACCCCAAATCCACATCAAACCACATACCACGCATAATGAAGCAATATGTTAACCCAACCCAACCTAGTATCCAACCACTACACACCACCCGTATATTCAGCCACCATACACATGGGGATTACTAAATCGACCCTCCATCCGCTACACACCTTTTCGGCAGTCAATGCCGTCCACCTAGTGGTCTAGCCACTGATCCACGTGATTAAAATCACAAATATCCACGATGAGACTCAAGGCCAACATCAACCCACAGTGAGGCTCGAGGCCATCACTAATCCACGTACATAGATGTACACACTTCCCCTTATTCAATATATCCCGAACCCCATGCACATGTAGCATACCATGATGGAATGACAATGTAATCATGTGAACATAACAGATATCCATATATAATATGCTTACAAAGATCCACATATATCCATCCACATTTTAATATAGGAAATGTACTAACTCGATTCTTAGATTACCCAATACGGGTAACAATACCACCACAGCCACTTTATCGGCTACCACACATATCACAAGCATTTGACTAATTAAACAAAGAAACAGTGTATTAACTACACACCTGAGAACCTGAAGCACTAGACTCTTGATTTCCCCAACATCCTCACTCGAAGAGACTACAGCGATCTGTTTGTCTCTTTCCGATGCTAGCCCACACCCCGGTGGCCAATCCCGAACCGCTGAAACAGATTGTTTCTTGAACTTAGGGGTAGGGACTACGTGTCCAACCCCTTTCTCTCCTTGAATGATATTTGAATCCATCAAACAAAGTATTTGGTCAGAAGACCCGGGTTAATACGTTAATTCAGATCTAAACGAAACCAAACGAATGCTAAAATCGAAAGAACACTCTTACCAAAGTCGACCTAAATCCCGAAGGCCCTCACTTGAACTTGAAGGTTGTCGAAATCCCTATACGAGCCATGTTAGATTCGGCCTAACATATATGGACAAAAGAAATGGCCTTTGGCCGAACCAAATACCTTCTTACCTTGATTGATCAAGTCCCGAAAGATCCTTAATACTCCACTACTACTATTCCAATTGAGAAGATTGGTAGGAGATGAACGACAACGTCCCCTTTACAGGCTCTGACAGATTCAGCCAAGAGATATAACTGGAGAAATAAATACAATAGTAGAAGAGAAGAAAGAGTATGAATGAAAAAGAGAAAGGAAATGGTGAATGGGAGATTCGGCCAAGGTATAGAAAAACTATTCGGCTTTGATGATGAAACAAGTGATGGAAGAAAAGAAGAGAAAGTTTGAGGTTAAGAGGTTCGTGTATAGGAGAAAGTGAAGGAAAAGGTTCGGCTATGGTGAAGATGGAGGGTGTATTTCGGCTTTTTAGAGAGTGAAAGAATAACCTTCGGCTTTAGACTATAGTAAAAGAAGAAGACCGAAAATGAATTACTCTTGTTGACACTTTAAAAAGACTAGAGAAGAGAGAAAATGATTTCAAAAGAAGGAAAAATGACCACACACACTCTACCACACCTTATTTCGGCACCTAAGCCCCCTCACCGAACCACTCTCCTCTTGGCCGAAAATGCCACCCCTAGAACCCCACATTCGGCCAACTCTCAAGCCCCTCTCCTCATCCCTTCTTTTCCTCCTAAATTTCCTCCCCTTCACCCATTCAAATGAGTTTGACTCATTCAAACCTCATGCCTCACTCTCCACCACATATTCAAAATGGTTGACCCAATCAAACTTCCACCTTCCAAGTGCCATAGCCGAATCCACTACCTCCTCCCTGCTTGACGCAAAAAGCAACCCAAAATGCTGTCCATGCTACTCGAACCTCCTCCTCCCTTGCAACTCCTTTAACGCAAACTCCCTGCACCCCAAAGTAGTGTCCCCTTGCCACTCCACCACCTCATTGCTTGTGTCCATGCTCACCACATTTAATCCCTTAAGGCCTAGCTCCTCGCTCTCCTCTTAACAACTTTGAACCAAAAATTTTACTAAGGCTCCTACCTAGCCCCAAGGTTTCCCGAAGCCCCCAAACACACTCAAATAGCATACAGAGCGTACTAACACATAGATATGAATTAAAATGAAAGACCCCTCAAAATCCTAGATATTACAGTTCTACCCCTCTTAAAGAAATTTCAGCCTCGAAATTACCTGGTCAAAATAGGTGAGGGTATTGCTGTTGCATTGCCTCCTCCGGCTCCCACAAAGCTTCTTCTGATCCATGGTTCTGCCACAACACCTTGACTAGAGGAACCGATTTCTTCCGTAATACCTTCACATCCCGCTCCAAAATCTGAATCGGCTCTTCCTCATAGGACAAGTCTGGTCTCAATTTAACTTCCTCAACTGGCACCACGTGAGATGGATCCTATTGGTAACGACGTAGCATTGATACGTGGAACACATCATGTATCTGCTTCAATTCTGAAGGCAACTCTAACTGATACGCCACTGGTCCAACTCGCTTCAAAATCCGATAAGGCCCTATAAACCTAGGACTCAAACTTACCCTTACGTCCAAATCTCATCACCTTCTTCCACGTGAAACTTTTAGAAACACCCGATCACCCACGGCAAATTCTATCTCTTTTCACTTAAGATCCGCGCCAACTTCATCGTCGGATGCCTCCTTCAACCGAGCCTGAATTACGCTAACCTTTTCTTCTGATTCCGCCACTATCTCTGGACCCAAAACATGACGCTCACCCAACTCTGTCCAACACGTAGGAGTGCGACACTTCCGTCCATACAACACTTCATACGGTGCCATCCTAAAACTAGCTTGATAACTATTGTTGTATGTGAACTCTGCTAAGGTAGAAATTCCTCCCAGCTACCTCTGAAATCGATAACACATCCCCTCAACATATCTTCCAATACCTGAATTACCCTTTCAGACTGGCCATCCGTTTGCGGATGAAATGCCGTGCTAAAGTCCAATTTGGTGCCCAAAGCCTGATGCAATGCCCTCCAAAACCGTGACGTAAATCTAGGATCCCTACCTGATATTATTGACACTGGCACCCCGTGCAGCCTTACAATTTTCGCCACATACAGCTTCGCCAACCTCTGCAGAGAATAGTCGACTCGCACTGGTATGAAATGTGTGGACTTCGTCAACCGATCCACAATCACCCACACTGAGTCTTTCTTAGTAGGTGTAAGGGGAAGCCCACTAACGAAATCTATCGTGATTCTCTCCCACTTCCATTGTGGAATCTTCACAGGTTGTAGCAACCCCGAAGGCACCTGGTGTTCAGCTTTGACTTGCTAACATGTCAAACATTTCCCTATAAATTCCGTGACTTCCCGCTTTAGTCTAGGCCACCAAAACTGATCTCAGAGATCCCTATACAACTTACTCCCTCCAGGTTGCATAGCGTAAGGGCTACTATGCGATTTTTGAAGAATCTTCGGCCTTAATTCCACATCCTTCGGCATACAAACCCTACCCCAAAAACACAAAACTCCATCGCTGCTCACACTGTAGTCCTGTAATCCCCCATTCTGTACTTGCAGAAGTCTACCACTCAGAACCTCATCCACCAACTGTTTCTCTTTTACCTGACTTAACCATGTCGGCTTCACCTGTAGCTCCGCTAACAAACTCCCGTCGTCATAAAGACTAAGATGAGCGAGCATCGACCTCAAATCCGACACTACTTTCCGGCTTAGCACATCCGCCACCACATTCGCTTTACCCGGATGGTACTCAATCGAGCAATCATAATCCTTTAATAATTCCACCCACCCATTGCCTCAAGTTCGGTTCCTTCGAGTCGTGGATACCTTAAACTCTTATGGTCCGTGTAGATCACCGACTTCTCCCCATACAAATAGTGCCTCCACACTTTCAAAGCGAAAACCACTGCAGCCAACCCGAAATCATGCGTCGGATAGTTAACTTCATGTGGTCTCAGCTGCCAAAATCATTACTAGGAATTCATAATGCCCGTATCGAGTCCGAAAAGCCGTCTTATGGATATCTGCTTCCTTCACCTTAAGCTGATGATATCCCGACCTCAGATCTATCTTCGAGAAGACCGCAGCCCCTCTGAGCTAATCAAACAAGTCGTCTATCCTTGGCAGCGGATATTTGTTCCTGATCGTCAGTTTATTCAACTGGCGATAATCTATGCACATACGCATAGATCCGTCCTTCTTCTTCACAAATAGAACCGGTGCTCCCCATGGAGACACACTGGGTCGGATAAACCTGCGATCTAGCAACTCCTGGATTTGGGCCTTCAGTTCAACCAACTCCTTTGGTGCCATCCTATAAGGAGCAATGGACACCGGCACTGTACCCGGTAGCAAGTCGATTCCAAACTCTACCTCACGATCCGGAGGCAACCCTAGAAGTTCTTCCGAAAAAACATCCACAAACTCCCTCACTGTTCTAACCTCCCCCACAGCAGCTTCTTTTGCACCCAGAGCACTCACAAACATTAAGAATGCTATACACCCCTTCTTCACCATCTTCTCCGTCTTAAGAGTAGACACTACATTAGACAGGTAGTCTCTCCTCTCACCTATCACCACAACCTCATTGTCCTCGGGAGTCCTCAACGACATGCGCTTAGCAGCATAGTCTAAATTCACACGATACCTCACTAGCCAGTCCATGCCTAGTATCAAGTCAAATTCTCCGAACGGCAGCTCCATCAAGTTAGCCGGAAACATTGACCCCTGAACTTCTAAAGGCACGTCTCTAAAAAGTTTATCTACCACTACTGATTGCCCTAAAGGACTAAGTACTATCATCTTCCTAGAGACAATTTCAGGACTCACATTCAACGTTCCAGACACCATGCTAGCAATATATGAGTGTGTCGATCCAACATCAATTAAAGCGGTAAAGGGTAACCAAGAAATAAGGAACATACCCGTTATAACGTCGGGTGCATCCCCTCCTTACGACGTCTGGCTACGTAATCCAACCCTGGCTGCCTAGCATCTGCACTCCCAGTACCTCTACCCGGTGCTCCACAACCTCGGCCAGAACCATTCCCTCCACGGTTCAGACCACGACCCCTCGACGCCTGTTGACCACCCCTTCCGGCCTGCACATACCCCTGACCTACCGTTCGAGTCCTATCAATGTCCTGAGGATAGTTCTTAACCAAGTGATCCTTCGACCCACACCTGTAACACTCTTTGTTCCTTTCCCAGCACTCTCCTACATCCACACTGGGCACACGGTCGAAACTGATTCCCAGCAACTGGCATAGAAACACGAGCAGAACTCTCAACCCTAGGCTTTTTCTGAAAACCCCCAGATGATGCTGACGGTCCAAAACTCCTCTTATTCTTGCCTCTGTCCCTATCCCTATTCTGCCTCTCAGTACGCTTAACCTCTTTCGCTATTCTAGCATTTTCTACCAAAGTGGCAAATCCCCTCTCTCGCTGAGGAGCGATCAACACCCGCAGCTCATCTCACAGCCCATCCTCAAATCTAACACAGCGCTCGTAATCAGTAGCAACAATTCCCCGACCATATCGGCTCAGCCGCAAAAATTTTTCCTCGTACTCCGCTACCGTCTTACCCCTTGCACTAAGTTTAGGAATGCCTTCCTCTATGCATCCACGTAACTAGCCCCTACGTATTTCTCCTCAAACTTAATCTTAAAGAAACCCCAATCCACTCGATCGCGGAGTACCCTCTCGACGGTGAGCCACCACCGGGTAGGCCTCATCCCGAAGTAACGTAAACAGCGCCTTCAACTTCTCCTCAGCAGTGCAGCCCAAGTCATCCATGATCCTCTCGACTGCCTCTAACCAATACTCCGCCACATTCGAGCTACCCTGAGAGAAATTAAATATCTCGGCTCCATTGGCTCGAAGTCGCTCAGACACGGACTTTCGAGCCCCAGTACCCATATTAGCTCCCGTAACTCTTTCCAAAACCCGTAGCATAGCCTGCGACACCGCGTCATCTCCACCCGTTTGATCCTGAAACTCTACTCCCGCGACCGGTGGCGGTACCTCGTTCTCTGATCCCTGACCAGACCAAACTGGTTCCGATACAGTGATGCATTCATGAATGGATTGGGTTTCATACTTATGCAAGAGGGCAAGGTGATTGCATATGCTTCTAGAAAATTAAAGCCGCACGAGAAGAATTACCCGACCCATGATTTAGAGTTGGCTGCCATTGTGTTTGCATTAAAGATATGGAGACACCATTTATATGGTGAAAGGTGTCAGATATTCACCGACCATAAAAGCCTAAAATATTTGATGACTCAAAAGGACTTGAACTTGAGGCAACGAAGATGGTTAGAGCTGATCAAGGATTATGAGTTAGTGATTGACTACCATCCGGGAAAGGCGAACGTGGTCGCCGATGCTTTGAGCAAAAAATCCTTGTTTGCGTTGAGAGCCATGAATACACGGATGGCTTTGTCAGATGATTGTTCTATTCTAGCTGAGTTGAGGGCTAGACCATTGTTTCTCCAAGAGATTTGCGAAGCTCAGAAAGATGACAGCAACTTTCAAGCCAAAAGAGTTCTAAGCGAGTCAAATGTTGAGTCAGACTTTCGGGTAAGTCCTGACAGATGTTTGATGTTTCAAGATAGGGTCTGTGTACCTAGAAATGATGAACTTATTCGAAAGATTTTGCATGAAGCACATAGCAGATGTTTAACTATGCACCCATGCAACACAAAGATGTACAATGACTAGAGGAAGTGGTATTGGTGGCCGAGTATGAAGAAAGACATCTCTGAGTTTGTATCGAGATGCCTAATTTGTCAACAAGTGAAGGCTGAACACCAAGTGCCTTCGGGTCTACTTCAGCCTATTATAGTTCTCGAGTGGAAATGAGACCGTATTACTATGGAATTCGTGACGGGTTTACCATTGACGCAGAAAAAGAAATATGCTGTATGGGTTGTAGTTGATAGACTTACGAAGTCAGCCAATTTCATACTAGTACGAGTCGATTATTCTCTCGATAAGTTGGCGATTTTGTATGTGGCAGAGATAGTAAGACTTCATGGTGTACCATTGTTGATCATTTCGGATAGAGTTCCGAGATTCACGTCAGGGTTTTGGAAAATGTTGCAAGAGGCTTTGGGCACAAAATTGAGTTTCAGTACAGCTTTCCATCCACAAATCGATGGGCAGTCGGAGAGAGTGATACAGATCTTGAATACATGCTTCGATGTTGTGTTTTTGAATTCCAAGATAATTGGGAAAAATACTTACCGTTGGTGGAATTTGCCTACAACAACAATTTTTAGTCAAGTTTGAAGATGGCGCCTTATGAAGCATTGTACGGGCGTAAGTTTTGAACGCCCTTGTATTGGACAGAACTCAGAGAGAATCAGATTCACGGGGTTGATTTGGTTAGGGAAACCGAAGAGAAAGTAAATGTGATACTTGAATGTCTGAAAGCGACCTCAGATAGAAAAAAGTATTATTCAGATTTAAGACGGAAAGAGATTGAGTTCAAAGTAGGTGATAAAGTATTTCTGAAAGTATTACCATGGAGAAAAGTCCTTAGATTTGGCTGGAAAGGCAAATTGAGTCCGCGCTTTATCGGACCTTATAAAGTCACCGAGAGGATAGGACCAGTATCTTATCGTTTGGTCTTGCCACCTGAGCTGGAAAAGATTCACAATGTCTTCCACATGTCCATGTTACGCCGATACCATTCGGACCCTTCACATGTGATTGTGCCATCAGAAGTAGAGATTCAACCGGACATGACTTATGGCGAAGAGTCGGTTAAGATTTTGGCACGAGAGGTCAAACAACTGAGAAACAAAAGTATAGCTCTTGTTAAAGTACTATGGCAGAGACATGGGATAGAAGAGGCTACTTGGGAACCCGGAGAGACCATGAGAAACCAGTATCCCAACCTTTTTACCGGGAAGATTTTCGAGGACGAAAATCCTTAAGGGGGAAGAATTGTAACAGCCCGATTTAGGGGCTAATCGAAACAATGGTTTTGCAACCACTAATAAAAGGTTAGAGAAAATTATTTTCATGTTATTTTATGAGTTAGAGATTGATTATATAAGTGTATGAAAATTTTGGTGCTTTAATTTTAGCGATTTCACGTTTAATCGCGAAAAAGGACTAAATCGCATAAAGTGCGAAAGTTCAATTTTACAAGCTAAGGGTGCCGAATAGCTATGGAATATTATTTGGAGATCTTTAAAGGGCAATTAGCCCCTTAAATAATAGTTGGTCGGCCATAGGAGACAAACATTGACAAAATTGGTCAAAGTAATTGATATTAGGTGGACTAAATTGATGTTTTATATTAAAATAAAGAGAGAAAAGATATCATCTTTTCTCCTTCATTCTTCCACTGAAAATTAGTAGCAAATAGGGGTTTGAAAGCTTCAAAAATTTTAGCACACTCTCCTCCATACAAGTAAGTGTTCTAGTTATCCTTTCTTGATAAAAATTGGACTTTTGGAACACCTAAAGCTTAATCTTTCTATAGATGGGACTATTTTGTAAGATGGTGAAGAGTTTAGAGTTTTGCCATGAGAGCTTTTAAGTTGTTTGCTGCATTTTTATGGAAGAAAATGAGCCTTAGTTGTTAGATGAACAACTTTTGTGAAAGGTGTTACCATGAAAACACCTAAAAGAGAAATAAATGTTCACCTAGGCTCGATAAAGGTAGAAATTTGATTAGAATTGATTTCTGAGCATAGGGGTAAAATGGTCATTTTGTAAAAGCATAAGGGCAAAATAGTAATTTTGCCAAAGCATGGTTATTGAAATGCATTTATTAATGTGATTGTTAAATGAGCTAATTTCCTATTATAGATCAAGAAGAACCAAGAATTTACCTGGACCGGGGAAAGAACAAAGTATCGGACTAGATTGACGATTTAGCTTATTTTGAAATCGAGGTAAGTTTGTATGTGATAAATTCAACATTTATGCTAGTATTTTTGAGAATGTTTGATATTATAATGTTACATGACATTATATGAAATTGAGTATTGGTGTTGAAGGAGAAGGATGATAAAATTTGAGATGTTGAAGTCTCGGTTGGACTATAATAAATGTGAAAATGCTATCATCGAGACATGAGATGAATAAGGTCCCGTGTAAGACCATGTCGGGGACATGGCCTCGGCACCGAATTGAGATTTTGTATAAGACCATATTTGGGATATGGCTTCGGTATTGAATATGAGAATCGTATAAGACCATATCCAGGATATGGCATCGATACTTGAAGTGGGATTCCGTATAAGACCATATCCGGGATATGGCATCGGCACTCAGAGGTGACCCCATATAAGACAACGTCTGGGATGTGGCATTGGCTTCGTGTTCATATTAATGACGATGAATACTCGTCTTTGAGTATCCCTAGTGAATTAGTGGGATGAACAGATAAGCTTGGCAATAAAAATGAGATTAGTACTAAAGTCATGTGATTGAGTGAATACAGGTACCCGTGAATAATTCACGAGGAATGTTTACGATATGTGGCATGGTATATGCTAAATAAGAACAAGTACGAGTAAGTTATGGCAAATGTTTAAGACTTTGTATGGTTATCCAATGCCATGAATTGATGTCATTATGAACTTATTGTTGCTATTTATTTTCATGCAAACTTACTAAGCTTTATGCTTACCCCTCTCGTTTCCCTATTCCTTGTAGCATTGCCAAGTTAGTTCGAGGGTTCGTGGGACGTCGGAGTTGAGAAATCACACTATCGACTACGTTTTGGTATAGCGAAGTTAGATTCGTTTTGAGTATGGCATGTGTAGGACTTGAGTACTTTGTTATGTCATTTTGATAGCCAATGTGTCGGCTATTTAAGTTATCAAAGTCATTTTGTAAATGGTCATTGGAATTGGGCCAACACATGGCAAGTTTATTTTTATTCAATGATGATGAAATTATGAAGTTTATGCTTGTGTGGATGCTTGAATTGAGTTTTTGGAAGTGCCTTAGGGTCATGATCTATGTTGTAATGAATTTGTATAAGCATGGTTGCTATGTAGGGTGGCATTTGGCTTGGAATATAGCCTTTTGAATGTCTACACGGGTAGATACATGGGCGTGTGTCTAAGCCACGTGTGACACACGGCCAGCCCCGTGTTGCTCGGCCACGTGTCCTCTTGCATGCTAGGTTTGCAAGTCAGTATGCTCAGTAGTAAACACATGGGCAGAGACACGCCATGTGTCTCAGCCGTGTGGGAGGCACGGCCATGGACATGGGCGTGTGCCCAGGCCGTGTGAAGTCTGCACCTAAAAATTAGGAATATAATTTGATACACGGCCTAAGGACACGGGCGTGTGCCTTGGCCGTGTGATTTTAGTGAGGTGATGACGTCACAAACAGAATGCCAAGGTTTTGGCACACGGGCTAAGACACGGGCATGTCGAGGAATTTTGAGGGACACGGGCTAAACACACGGGCGTGTGATAGGCCGTGTGATGCAAGTCAGTTTTGACCACGAGTATGGAACATGAGTGTGTGGGCCTGTTTCATGTCAAAATTTTCTAAGTGTTTAAAAGTTTCCGGTTGGGTCCCGAAACATCACGAGTATACGTATAGGGTCTCGTAGACCCATTATAGGGAAGTTACGATTATAAATGAAAAAGTTTTAAGTTTGGACAAAATTTTATAGCCCAAACTTGTAAGTTTAAGCATGATAAGTTCGGTAGTGCCTCGTATCCAGTTCCGGCGTTGAATACGGGTAAGGGGTGTTACATGCCAATATGGCCAACATATCCTATACATGCCATTACAACCGTAATTGAATTACCATACTATACCAACATGGGCCGATGGATAGTGTGAGTGATCTCCGCCAAGCTTCCAATCCAACGACCTTTCGATATACTCTAAAATAGAGGAAAATAAAGTGGGGTAAGCATAAAATGCTTAGTAAGTTCGTATAACATGGTACTTAACTTACCATACATCCTATTTGAGGTAACTAAGTATGTAACACCCCAAACCCGGTCAACACACCACGACCGAATCTGGCATGTCACAGAGTGAAAACGATTCGAAGAAAACATGTTACCGGTTTATTTTCTGTGAAAACTCTTCGATTGCTTGTGTTTGGGGAAAATCAATGTATGTATAGTGGAAAATGTTAAGTTGCTTTGAAATCATGTGAATTGTATTACCCGATGGTAGAGTTTAGAAAACTCGTTGCGAAGCTTAGTTTGAAAACTTTGATTATCAAGTTATTAAAGCAAATCAAGTAATTACTTAGTCATATTTAAAACCAAATCCAAAGCAGATAAAATAATCCAAAACATAATTTGAAGGCCTTGTTACAAACCCAAATAAAAACCAGAATTTAAAGTAAAATACCCAAATCAAATGTCCATGTAAAACCGAAGCAATTATCGCATAGTCACCTCGAGTCCACCCGGCTCCCCATCCGCGATCTACGAATCACCTGAAAAGATAAGGGAGAAGGTGAGTCACCAAGACTCAGTGCATAATCCCCCTCTCGATTATAGCAACGTGCTTACACAAATCATAATGAAGCAAACATATCATGCGCCCAAACCTAGCCATCCACAACTCCTTTTTCTACCCCGTGTGGTACCAAACCACTGGTGGTGCCAAACCACTGGTGACCCAAAGTCACTGATATCAATAATAATGTGGTGCCAAACCACTGGTGACCCAAAGTCACGAATAATCCAATTGTGGGGCCAACCCATGTTGTGATACCAAATCACTGGCGACAATCCCGTCTTATCAAATGTGGGGCCAACCCACTGTGGTGCTAAGCCACTGGGACGAGTCACTATGAGGTGCCAAACCTCTTTACCATATGCTCTATTATTAGGCATATATCGAACATACATAGATAATATCATCAGAAATCATGTACCGTAATCTCAACAAAACGGACTTACCCGAAATCCTTGCTCATACCCATAAAGGTATCATATCAAAATCTACACAGTTTCGGCTTTTAACATAGTTTAGTTTATTAACAAGTTTACAACGATTATGAAGTGTGTAAGTTACACACCTAGTTACTAACGCGATCACTGAATCCCGAAGATCCCGATCTAACGCACAGGTTCCCCCTTCCTACATTCGGCCAATATCACACTATTAGCAAAAAGCCATTCGGCTTCACTTGTAAATCCCGAAGAGTTAACGCACAGAACCACAATCCTTACCTTAACGCCTTTCGAGCACTAGTCACAACCCCGAGGTATGAGAGATTAAGCCTTCCCCTACAATCGGCCAACACTAAACAACATAAACTTAATAGCCTTTGGCTTTTCAAATGAATAAGGGAATGGTTAAATCGACATGTAACCTTACCACGGTCTTTAACGAAACTGATTGGTAGAGAGTAGATGACCACGATCCACTGCTTCAAAATACCGAAGAACCTAGGAGAAACTGATTCCATAGGTGATTAAGAATCATGACAAATGCCGAAATTCAGCTTTTGTTCCATATGAGTGAATAGAGAAAGAAAAGAAGATAGAAGAGATTCGTCCATGATAACTTACCTACTCCAAAACCGATTAGAGAAGAAGATAAGAGAGATCTACCCTTGATTGATGTTCGGCCAAAACGTTAGAACAAGGAGAGGAGAGTAAAGGGAGATTTCGGCAATGGTGATGGAACAATCAAGGTGATTTCGGCTATGGCCTAAGAAAAGAAATCAAAGGAGATTCGGCCAAAACGAAATGAGAGAATGGAAGGGAAGTATTCGGTTTGAATGATGGTGAGAAGGAAACGAGAGAAACAATGAAAAAGAGTGGCTTGAGAAAGAAGAAGATTTGATCAAACCAAATGAGAGTAGAGAGCAAATGAAATGAGGTTTAGGGAGAATAGTGTTTCGGCTTCAAAGAAAATAAGAGAGGAGTTCAAATGGGGATTTGGCTCAATGCCTAAGAGAGAAATCGACAAGAGCCTAAAGTGCTTTTGACTTTTGCTTCAACAATGTGCAGTAAGGGAAAATCGACAAGGCTAAAGGATTTCTGCATTTGGTTCACAACCGAATGCACTAGAGCATGCCTAGCCGAAAATGTCTACCTAGCCTGACTAAGGAATTTCGGCACTCCCCCTAAGTCTTTCAGCCGAACACTCCACCTCACACAATTCAAAATTTGGCCAACTACTCAAACTTCTCCTGGCCACTCGTTCAAACGAGTTTGAATTGCTCAAACTCCTAAATTCTCTCTTCTCCACCCGTTTGAATCTGTTGACTTGTTCAACAATTATCCATCAGAGTTTGAGCTGAGCACAACTCTTCCCTTTCTGGCGTCAAAAAGAAATTCCCACAGGGGGATTCCTGCAGCTCGAACCTCAGCTCCCTTCCTCTGCTTGTGGCGTCACTTCTCAAGGCCCTAAGTGGCGCCTTCTGCCACTTTACCACTGGGTTATTTATGCTAAAGTTTACCACAGAAAACACTTAACCCCTAGCTCCTTCAGCTCCCCTTAACCAAAGCTTAAAAATAAAAATTTTCCCATAGTTTGGGCCTACCCTTGGCTCATACCTAAACCCTAAGACACCTCAATTAATATAGCAATCAAGCCATACACATGCAAACAGTTCAAACATAATAGCACCTATTTAAGGATGTTACAAAGTAAGGCATATTCAACCACTTTGATCTCAAGCCCTACACACATCCTCATTGCTATTGTTAGTCATATATTCCATAGTAATATCAAGACTGTAACGCCCCGAAATTGGGCCTAGGAGAATTGGGCCTATTGGGCCCTGAGCGTAGAAGCATTTTAGAATTTTTGGGAATATGAGAATGGCATAATTGCAAGTTGGACCTATTAGGTAGGTGATTTTGGAAGGTTATGGGGCTTCTATGAAGTCCCGGGTTCAATTAGGCCATAGGAAAAATTTTAATTTTTGGCTCTTTAGGGGAGAGGGCTACTGGAAGTAGGACTTAAGTAAAATTGGGTGTGTTTAGGAGACACAAGTGGAGTGTGTGGTGTGATGGCTGTGGCATGAAAAGGGATGCTTTGAGGAGGGGAGTTCGAATCCCATAGGCTGCATTTGGTAGCTTTTGTTTTGTGCTAAACAGGTGGAGGAAGTAGAGTTCAGATAGAACTCTACAAGAGGAGAGGGGAGACTTGGTCAAATGGTTTGAATGGGAGGTGGAGAGCAATGTGGGGAGGAAATTAAGGAGTGAATTAAGGGATTGGGGTGAGAGGTGGTAGTGGCCGAATATGGGGAAGTGAATGGGGGAGTTTCGGTCAAAAAGTTTTACCATTTTGAAGGGTGCATTCGGTTTGTGGTGGAAGGTGTGCCGAATTTTCCTTGTGTTGTTTTGGAAAGAGAGCAATTGTCATTTGGAGTTGAGTGTGACGTTTTAGGTCATTTTCCCTCTTTGGTAAGTCTCTGCCGAATTCTCTTGTGGTCTTTCTCTCTTTCTCAACCCTCTGTCATTTGTTTTTCTGCTTGCTCTTTCATTACTCCTTGCCGAATCTCTCTTAAGCTCTCTCTTTTCTTCTCTTCCTAGACTTCTTTCTACTCTTCCTCTCCAGAAGCCAAACCTCCTCTTTTCTCTCATCTAATCGGTTTATTTTTCTATTTTGTTATTAGCCGAATCCTCTACTACTCACCTATTCCCTTCTTTGCATCCACTTCTTCTCTCTTTATAAGTCAATAGCCATCCTATTTCTACTTAGAATCTTTTAGCTGAATACTTGGTAGCTGGAAGCTTGGTGTTCTTTTGACTGCCGAATCCTCATTGCCTAATCGATTCTTCTGTGATTAAACGGTAGTGTGTTCTTCTTCCTTTATTTCCTTTCTTTACGCTCTTTTCCCCTCCAGTAAAGCTGAATCTCTCATCTTGACCTTCTTCTTGTGTAAGGCCGAACCTGAGTACTCTGCTCCATCTAAAGTCTCGTTTGTTCTTTTTTTGTGTGGAAGCCAAAACCTTGAGCAACTGTCATTATTCGTGGAACTTTGCTAATCGAGAGTTCTTCATGGAGTCAGGTGATAGCCAGTCTGAGGGGGGATCAAGAAGTGTGCCTAACAGAAATGGACTCGTAGCACCTGCTCCCAAGTTTAAGCGGCGTAAGAAGTCAGCGGTTCGAGATTTTCCGCCGGGTTGTGAAAGGGCATCGGCATCTGGTTTAGATAGGCAAATCGCGGTTGCTCGCTCTAGTGAAGGCAAGTGTTAGTAAATCGCATAATTAGGTATTCAGATTTAAGATCTTAGAATTCTTTTGTTAATAGTGTTAATTGTGTGTTATATTTAGTATAGCTGACGACGGTCGTGAGTGTACAGTACTCTACGTGATCAGGTGTGTAATCTCACACTCTTCCGAATGCATGCCTGCAATGTTCTGTGATTCGGCCGGAAGCCGAAAAGCCAGAAAACTGACATCTGTGACCACTCAAGCGTGCGAACGCTCATAGTGGTAAATCGAAATACGAATAATGACGGGAAGTCGTTGGGAGTGTCACGAGCACTCTCACGAAACTGAGGCTGTAGCGGGCCTGATCGAGCCGAAACGGGCCAAATGGGCCCAATGGGCTATCTGGCCCATGTGGGGCTAAATTGTAGGAAAACTATCACCTGATAAATCCGAATGCGAAATGTGCAAATCTGAAACCGAAACCAAGCGTTTTGGGCCACACGAGCGTGTGGGCCTGTTTGGGCCTAAAATGGATTTAAGGCCCAATAGTTTTGTAGAGACCCAAAAAGGGTTTTGTGTCGCTCGAGGCGACAGTAGGCCATCGGAAAGGCCGTTAGATGATAAAATTTCCAAAATACCCCTGGAGGGTAAATTATCAAAATACCCTTGGTGGGTAAGTTACTGAAATACCCCTGGTGGGTAAATTACTAAAATACCCTCGGTGGGTAAAAATTACTGTTATGCCCTCAAGAGTTGATTAGTATGATTGTGTGTATTTTGTTTATCTGGTTATAATGGTAATTCATTTCATACATCATATTTGATATATGTTTTGCATACATGACGTTTTGCATGGGATTGGGATATTGATGATCGGAGGAAGTGTAATCTGGTGGCTCTGCCACATATTCTGGTGGCTCTGCCACAATCTGTATAGTGGCTATGCCATGTATATTCTGTTATTCTGGTGGCTTCGCCACAAATTCTGTGATTAGCAGCTTGTCTGCCATATTGGTGTGTAGCGGATGGGTGGGTCGATTTAGAAATCCCCACAGGTGTGTTGGGCTGGTACGGGTGGTGTGTAGCGGATGGATTATTGGGTTGGGCTGCATATTCTGTTGTATTATCATGTTAATAGGGCTTCGCCCGATGATGCATTCAGTATGGGCTTGGCCCGCTTTGCTTCAGATATGGGCTCGAGCCCGCTTAATGACCGTTTGGGGGATTACACATTGAGTTCTCGTAACGCACCCCTCTGCTTTAACCTTGCAGGTGATCGCCAGCATTAGAGGATTTGGCGCAGCGGAGGACTCTGTGGTGGCCATACATTGGAACCTTAGTAAATTTCCGTTTTACTTTATTTTGAGATTTATTTTAATTTTTTGTTTTAATATTTTGTAATAAGGCCATTAGTTTTTAATTTTTCGTTTAGGCTTTCATTTTGATTATTCTCAAACTATAAACGATTAAACTCTGGGTTTTTTAAAAAGTTAATAACTGTTTTCAAAATATCACGTTCCCGCAAATCACTTAATTTGATGTATGTTTTAAACAAGTTATTGGAAATAAGAATACTAATAATAATAATAAAAGGAATAACAATGTCTTTCAAGAAAGCCATAAAAGTCGTTTTGAATTTCTCAAACATCAAAGCTCGGAGTTTCAAAAAGAATACGAAGTTTTAACGAACACGTAGTTTTGAAACAACCCTTTTTTTTGTGACATGCCAGATCCGGTCGTAACGTTTAGGCCGGGTTTGGGGTGTTACAAAGACATGTATGGGGTCAACAATAATTAAGTTTCCAAGCACATATGCTTTCCACATCATGTATTCATTTAACATACATGATTCATCTCATTATTTCGAGTATAATTTCATAATAGTTCATTTCAAATTCAGATCATTTCGTATCAGAACATTACACATATTACTCGGAATATCAAAGTCACGATTAGTACACTCTAGGTGTACAAGTCCATAATCAAGAATGAAAGTTTTCATCAAATAATTTCCTTGTACAATTATCATCTTTTCACTTTTTCATACACCACTAGTCATAAATTGTCATTTCCTTGTATTTCATGTAATATCCTTTTTCATATCATATTTCATATCATATATATATATAACATTCCATGTCAATTTGTCTGAAATTCATATTTGCCCTTTCCAGAGCTTTACCCATTGAATTTATTCAAAATACCGATGGATACACAGGTAGTACACTCGAGGTGTACGAATCAGAATCCGTCAATTCGTGTCCAATGGTACCCATAAGGTACAATTTTAGAGAGTACACTCTCGAGCCACGTATCTATAAACAACAGGGTTACCAGTCCAGTCTAAATCCTTTTTATGTCATATGCTCTAGAGAGCTTGATTTGGATTACCCGTCCAGGCTAAATCCAATCGATAACATATGCTCGAGAGGACTTATATCAGGATTACCAGTCCGGGTTAAATCCTATCAGAATTGAGGTCGAAGGATTACTCATCCGAGCTAAATACTATCCGCAACAAATGCAGGGCCTCCTTGATTTTGGGGAATTACATATCTATCGATTTTAAATTTATTCAATCAGGGATTTAAACACTTTTCAAGCACTAACTTGCATTTAATTATTTCATACCTCCGTAACATTTATGTAATTCAAGTAAAACACATTCCACATTCATGTTCAGCATACAAGTAACATTTTATTCATTTACCATTTTATCGAGCCTTTTCATTTATCGGGTTATATCGAGTAGGTGATCATTTCACATATTTATGACATTAATAAAATTCACAAACACAATATTTAAATCAAGCATAAAAACAAATACAATTTAATTACACGAACTTACCTCGAAAAATGTTCGTGTACATAAATCCACTAATCTGACATTTTCCTCCTTCCAACTCTAAATTTGGTCTATCCAGATCTATACGAGTAACTTTAAGGTCAATTTATCACATTTTACACTTATTTGGACTCAATTTTTATCCTAGGCAAAATTACCATTTTGTCCCTAACTTTTCCATAAAATACCATTTTGTCCCTAGGCTCGGAAAATGAAATTCATGAAATTCGACCCTCTACCCAAGCCTAGCCGAAATATATATATAACTTTTACATCACATACATTTCACAAATTTTAGCATTTTCAATGGATTTTCACCAATTTTCATTTTCATCCCTAAATCAAGTTTTCATGAAAAATTATTTTGTAAAAGTTGTTTATCTATCATCAATCTTTCATTTTCTACCATCAATTTCAAATTTCCAGGATATACATCCTTGACCCATTTTTTATACTTTGATAACTTTTCAAATTGATCCCCCAAATAGATAGTTTAGGTTATCCCAATTCCAAAAATATCAAAATTACTAAAAACGGGACAAGGAAACTTACCCAATTTGGCCATGAAAGTCTCTTCTCTCTCTCCTAGGGTTTCTATGTTTATTTTGGGGAAGAAGATGACATAAAATAAGATGATATCTTTTATCATCTTTTTAATTAATAAGTATTTTGTTATTTTCAATTTAATCCCTAACCTTTTTCTCAATTTCCATGGATGAATCATCCAAAATATCTACATACTTTTTATTAATGGTCTAATTACCATATAAGGACCTCTAGTTTTGAATTCCATAGTTATTTGATCCTTATAGCTACTAGAATTCAACTTTCACATTTTATGCGATTTAGTCCTTCTCGTAATTAAGCACATAATCGGTAAAATTTTCTTTTCAAAATTTTCACACGAAATTTCTAGTATACTATGGATCATATAATAAAATAAACATAAATTTTATTTTTTAGCTCGAATTTGTGGTCTCGAGACCAATGTTCCAATTTCACTGAAATTGAGCTGTTACAACTCTGCCCCCCTTAAGAAATTTTTGTCCTTGAAAATTTTTCCAGTAAGAAGATTCAGGCATTACTTTCTCATGTTTCTATCCGGTCCCCAAATAGCTTTCTCTAATTCATATCATTGGCAAAGAACTTTCACAGAAGATACTTTTATACTTTTCGTTTCTTTCACTTCACATGCCAGAATTTCAACCAGTCACTCGTTGTCAGTCCTACCAAGCTGAAGTTAACATTTATCAAAGCAATAATAGATGATGGGTCTAATCGATTCTGTCATAACACATAGACTCATAAAAACATTATAAATTTTGTATAACTCTGATAATAATACCTATCAATACGAAACCAGTCCAATTCTTTTCAATAATCTTTATGACCTGATAAACCACAAACTTAATTTGCCTTTACGGGCAAACTGGGGAACTTTCTTTCATGGTGAATCTCTGGAAATACTTTGTCACCATCAAAAACTCTATTTCTTTTCATTTTAGATCCACATCGGATTCCTGACAATTAAATACTGCTTTTAAACTGTTTCAAATCATTTTCATCTTTCTTCGGTCTCAAAGAATCAAACCTACTACAAGTATCCTTTCTCATTGAACTCCGTCCAAGACATCGGAGTTTTACATTTGTAACCATATAAAACCTCGTACAGTACAATTTTGTACTTGACTGTCAACTATTATAATGAGCAAATTCAACCCAAGGCAAATACTTTTCTCAATTATCTTCAAATTCAAATACACAACATCGAAGTATATCTTCCAAAATCTGAATCATATGTTCAGATTGATCATCTGTCTGAAAATGAAACACGGTACTAAAATGTAACCGTATACCCAGAGTTTCTTGTATCTTATTTCAGAATCGAAATATAAACTGTAGATCTTTATCAGGAATAATAGAAACTAGCACCTCATATAGTCTGTTAATCTCAAAAGCGGATAATTCAAGCAATCTATCAAGCGAGAAATCCATTCGTGCCACAATAAAATGTGTAGGCTTTGTCAAACAATGAACAATTACTCAAATAGTATCTTTTTTTTCATAGACAGGGATAATCCGAATATAAAATTCATGGTAACTTTGTCCCATTTCCATTTCGGTATTTTCTCTGGCTATAACCATCTTGAAAGTTTTATCCTTATCTTGCTGGTACATCCATCATTTAAGTACAATTTCAGAAGTACCACATTTCATTTACGAGCTACTAATACATCTTTTTCAATTCATTATGCATTTTATCATTTCCCAGATAAATAGACATAGTACCACTATGATCATTTATGTAAAATTTTCAGTACAAGCTCTAATTTCTTCTTTACACGGACTCTGTCTCTGAATAACAAACATTTACCGAATCTATTCTGAAATTCTTAATCAGAAATTATTTCACACTGTATTCATTTAACTTACAACTCATTATCACTTTTCTGAGTTTCACTGTTCTGTTGTAGAAACATCGGTTAAGCTCTATACTCAACTAAAATTATTCTTTCATTCAGACAATAGCAATCGAGTATCTACTGCTCATAAAGCAAACAAAGAATTTTCTACACAATATATCAGCAACCATATTTACTTTTCCTGAATAATAATCAATTACCCAAATCAGGGTCTTTCAATAATTCAAGCCATATACACAATCTCAAAGTCAAATCTTTTAGCAACATCAAATACTTCAACTTTTACAATCGGTGAATATATGACATTTTTCACCAAACAAGATATGTTGTCAGATTTCAATACAAAAATGATAGTTGTCAATTCTAGATCATGTATCGGGTAATTCTTTCCATGTGGTTTTTAACTGTCTAAAAGTACAGGCTATTACTCTGCCTTATTGCATCAAAACAAAGTCTAATTCCATTCAATAATATATCTCTGTAATAACAAACTCTTTACCCGATTTAGGCTGAACCAGAATTAATACTTCGGTCAGCAGAGCTTCCAACTGGTCAAAACTTTACTAATATTTATCGGTTCATTCAAGTCTTATATCTTTTCGGTAATAACTATGTCATCAATGTAGCTATTTCAATTATTAACATTGAAGCTTTGAGTTTTTCCAAAGCTAGAACCATCAAATAGATTCAAAACCATAGTGCTATATTATGACTGACATTTCAGCCATACAGATACAACAACACTTCAATATCAATAGTGTACCTCAATTTATAAGAGGGAGAACCGAATGTGGCCCCAATAATAACCAATGCAGTAATACAGTTTCTATAATCTGTGATGCCTATCACAATACCTCATGATCGAGTCAATATTTATATCGGTAATGAATGTAATTACCTAAAATTAAAGAATATCTTTCACAGATAATCTAGGTTTACTTACTAAAGAGATTATTGATATCTCAGAGAAAATTCAGAAGAATAACATAACACATACTCAGTAGAAACCACTGTGGTAAAAACAATATAACTTGCACATTCGCAATTCAGGGCTCCAATCAGTATAAGTAGAAAATAGTATCACATGAATCTTATCATCAAATCTAATATCATTCATGATGAATTAGCAACCCATGTAAAACAGAGTAATACTACTCATGAATCAACCAGACTTTCAGTAATTCCATGTATCATGATTTACTAGTCTTTCACTACGATGAATATTGCATTTGTACATGCACAATTTCATATGCCTCTAAGAATAACAGGACTTATAGAGTACCTAGGAGATGTTGCTGTAATATACCCAATTATCACAACTGTATTAAAATATCTTTGTAGTTTTATCATTATTTTACTGACCCATAAAATCATCAATAATCTTATATTATTCAGCTCACTGAAAGAGTCAATTCAGAAGAATTTTCTGCTAATCCGTTATGTAATTATCATATCTGGATAAGTCAATTACTCATGAATAACTTCTTCCTTAACAATGACATCACATATTCAGAATAATCTTCAGAAAAAATCTTATATCTCTTTAATACCGTCTTTACTTATTAACTCATTTTCATTTTGACTACATCATTATTCATTCATCCTTTGAACTCTTTAGTTCCACATTCATGAGCTTATTCCATATCAATCTTGTGAATTTCATTGTATAAAACTATACTGGTAAGGGGTTAGAGATCGTAAGCCTCAAAATTTATCTTTCATAAATACACACGTATCACTTACCATTTATCAATAACAACATTCACTATGAAACATTTATCCGAACCTTTATAAGTCCCCTTTATCACATGTAACATTTTTACTCAAGCACGTGTGTATTACTTCCAGCAGTATCGGAATTAGCTCAGTTGGAAAGCATCTCTGTTCTATTTGTAAGACAATTTTCATCAGAGTCAAGAGATATCACACTATCACAGGTTATATAATGGCATGTATTTCTAGACTCCACATATGCTACGTTCAGCCCGAGAACCGACTAAACCATAGCTCTAATACCACTAAATGTAACAACCCTAACCCGTATCCGTCACCAAAAAAGGGTTTCAAAGAGTTACCAGAACATTCAGAACATTTATCGATTAATTTAGGCAAGTTACTATTCATTCACCAAGGTCATTCATAATGTCCCTTAAATGGACCCTCGAGGCCCAATACAAACATTAGAATCAAGTCAGGACTAAATTGGGAACTCAGGGAATTTTTCACGAAATTCTAAAATTTTCCAAGGTACAGGGCTCACACGCCCATGTGGTCCAAGTGACACACCCGTGTGACCCTAGGACACGCCCGTGATGCAGGCCGTGTTCAAAACTAGGTAGCTCTCTAACTTGTGCCACACGACCATGCCATACGCCCGTGTGCTAGGCCGTGTGGTTAATTAATTTAATTCGAATTAGGTGTAGGCTTCACACTGCCAAGAAACACGCCCGTCTTCAAGGCCATGTCACCCACATGGCTGAGACACACGCCCGTGTGCTCAATTATGAGCATTCTGTTTCTCGAATTTAATGTGCAGGGGACACATGGCCTAACTACATGCCAGTGTTACCAGGCCGTGTGTCACACATAGTCTAGACACATGTCCGTGTGTCTGCCTGTGTGGACAAAATAAAGCCATTTCTAGCTTTATTTCTCACCCAAAATTTCACCCAAGACCTGCACTTGAATCACACATATAAGTACCAACCATTTCAAGCATTCAAGATGAGCAAACTCTATCATTCAACATGATATATCATCACAAGCATTCATGTTTATAATCTTACTCTTTAACAAGCATACTTGTTTCCCCTTTCTTAATCAAACAATATATAGTACCTATGTTATCACCATAACATGTACTTAAATACATATATGCATGTACCAAAACATAATCATCACTAGCCATTCGAATGGCTAGATTTCAAGCATCATTTACATTTACATGCCAATATGGCCAACATATCCTATACATGCCATTACAACCGTAATTGAATAACCATACTATACCGACGTGGGCCGATGGATAGTGTGAGTGATCTCCACCAAGCTTCCAATCCAACGAGCTTCCGATTTATTCTAAAATAAGGGAAAATAAAATATGGTAAGCATAAAATGCTTAGTAAGTTCGTATAACATGGTACTTAACTTACCATACATCCTATTTGACGTAACTAAGTAAGGCATATTCAACCTCTTTGATCTCAAGCCCTACACACATCCTCATTGCCCTTGTTAGTCATATATTCTATAGTAATATCAAGACATGTATGGGCTCAACAGTAATTAAGTTTCCAAGCACATATGCTTTCCACATCATGTATTCATTTAACATACATGATTCATCTCATTATTTCGAGTATGATTTCATAATAGTTCATTTCAAATTCAGATCATTTCGCATCAGAACTTTACACATATTACTCGGAATATCAAAGTCACGATTAGTACACTCTAGGTGTACAAGTCCATAATCAAGAATGAACATTTTCATCAAATAATTTCCATGTACAATTATCATCTTTTCACATTTTCATACATCACTAGTCATAAATCATCATTTCCTTGTATTTCATGTAATATCCTTTTTCATATCGTATTTCATATCATATATATATCATTCCATGTCAATTTGTCTTAAATTCATATTTGCCCTTTCCAGAGCTTTACCCGTTGAATTTATTCAAAATACCGATGTATACATAGGTAGTACACTCGAGGTGTACGAATCAGAATCTGTCAATTCATGCCCAATGGTACCCATAAGGTACAATTTCAGAGAGTACACTCTTGAGCCATATATATATAAACAACAAGATTACCAGTCCAGGCTAAATCCTTTTTACGTCATATGCTCTAGAGAGCTTGATTTGGATTACCCGCCCAGGCTAAATCCAATCCATAACATATGCTCGAGAGGACTTATATCAGGATTACCCATCTGGGCTAAATCCTTTCAGAATTGAGGTCGAAGGATTACTCATCCAAGCTAAATCCTATCCGCAACAAATGCAGGTCCTCCTTCGTTTCAGGGAATTACATATCCATCGATTTTCTATTTATTCAATTCGGGATTTAAACACTTTTCAAGCACTATCGTGCATTTAATTATTTCATACCTCCGTAACATTTATGTAATTCAAGTAAAACACATTCCACATTCATGTCCAGCATACAACATTTTACTCATTTACCATTTTATCGGGCTATATCGAGTAGGTGATCATTTCACATATTTATGACACTAATAAAATTCATAAATACAACATTTAAATCAAGCATAAAAACATATGCAATTTAATTACACGAACTTACCTCGACAAATGTTCATGTACATAAATCCACTAATCCGACATTTTCCTCGTTCTAACTCCGAATTTGGTCTATCTGGATCTATACGAGTAACTTTAGTGTCAATTTATCACATTGTACACTTATTTGGACTCAATTTTTATCCTAGGCAAAATTACCATTTTGCACCTAACTTTTCCATAAATTACCATTTTGTCACTAGGCTCGGAAAATGAAATTCATGAAATCCGACCCTCTACCCAAGCCAAGAAAAAATATACATATAACTTTTATAGCACATACATTTCACAAATTTTAGCATTTTCCATGGATTTTCACCAATTTTCATTTTAGCCCTTAAATCAAGTTTTCATGAAAAATTACTTTGTAAAAGTTGTTTATCTATCATCAATCTTTCATTCTCTACCATCAATTTCAAATTTCCAACATATACATCCTTGACCCAATTTTTATACTTTGATAACTTTTCAAATTGATCCCCCAAATAGATAGTTTAGGCTATTCCGATTCCAAAAATATCAAAATTACTATAAACGGGACAAGGAAACTTACCCAATTTGGCCATGAAAGTCTCTACTCTCTCTCATAGGGTTTCCATTTTTATTTTGGGGAAGAAGATGACATAAAATAAGATGATATCTTTTATCATCTTTTTAATTAATAAGTATTTTGCTATTTCCAATTTAGTCCCTAACCTTTTTCTCAAATTCCATGGATGAATCATCCAAAAATATCTACATACTCTTTATTAATGGTCTAATTACCATATAAGGACCTCTAGTTTTGAATTTCATAGCTATTTGATCCTTATAGCTACTAGAATTCAACTTTCGCATTTTATGCGATTTAGTCCTTCTTGTAATTAAGCACATAATCGGTAAAATTTTCTTTTGAAAATTTTCACACGACATTTCTAGTATACTATGGATTATATAATAAAATAAAAATAAATTTTATTTTTCGGCTCGAATTTGTGGTCCCGAGACCACTGTTCCAGTTTCTCCGAAATTGGGCTGTTACATTGACGAGATCCTATACCATTGCCATTCATCTCCAAGTGGGGGACATTTTTGTGGTTCCCTGACCGCCTCTGGACATACTAGCGTCTAGAGTGTGAATACTACAATAAAATAGAGAGTTATGAGGCGATATCAGCAAGTATAAGGGTTGAGTTGTAATATAGATTTTACAACGAAATACGTGAGTACTCCGAGGATCGTACCCAAGGGAGGCAAATACTAAATCAATCTTAACCTAAACAGTTAAAGACCTAATTAATACTTTAAGTGAATCAAACAATTAAATAACATAAAAGAATAAGAATTATAGGAGATAGAGACAAATAAAGTGAATCAAATGTGAAGATGAGTGATTAGCTCGCTTCAGCAATCTCAATCAACTATCGTCTCAGGTTCTTCGTCAATCAACTAGTCGCTACTCTAGCAGGATATTTTGATCTTCCACTAATATAACGATTCAACAAGAACTATTTATCTTCTGACCTCATAGTCCAGACTGTCTTGGGGTAAAGATGTTCATGAATGGGCAATACCAAATTTGGGTTAATTCTCACCTTGATAACTTCCCTGGGTTGTTAGGCCTAGGGCTTGTTTCACGTTCTTCCTTTCCCAAATAGTTGATCAACTGAATAACCCTACAAAACATTTAGAAGGTCATGCTTCCACTCGCTAATCCCCCATAGAAGGATTAGTTCCTCATGGCTTTCATAAACAACATGGAACAGATGGAAGAATTAAGCATAGGGAATGGATTAAAATAGAGAGTTTAAGAAAAGCCTGATTGATATTGATAATAAGCACAAATTCACAACAGTTGATATTCTTTATAACTTAGAACTCTTGAAAGAAACAAAGAACAAATAAACTAAAACTCTAAAAACCTATAGAAAGTAAGAAAACGAAACTTAAACATAAAAAGAGCATCTAAGATAATGGAGTTTGTCCATTATGTGTGCCAAAGAAGCCTATTTATAGCCTTCAGGTAGTCGTCATCCTTAACCCTAGGTTAGCTGGCATTCTCGAGATTTAAGTTCGATTGTACAGACCAAAACTCCCCTGTTTTATGTTTTATTCTCATCACAAAGTCGATGTCGCAACACACAAGGTCCTGTGTCGAGACATAGAAACCAGTATACTCTTCTATAGTCATCTTCAAGGGTATGTCGCGACACCCTCAACCTGTGTCGCGACATATTCAGCCTGTGTTGTGACATTAAAGTCAGTTTCTTACTTTCTCCATTATGTTCTCTATGTTGCAACATTAGATATCCCATGTTGCGACATAGAGTCCAATATTGGTCCAAACTACCTTCTAATGGTGTCCTGTACACTTACAAAGTATGTTAGCTTTCCTTTAGGCCTCATTCAATCCTTAAGGTCAATAAAAGACTCAATGTACACATTTTATTGGATGTAAGTAAAACTAAAGAAACTTACTTAAAACATAACAAAAATACTTGTATTTAAGCTCATTAAATGTGAAAACTAGTTTAATCTGCTACATTGAATTACGACAAATTAAACTCCCTCACACTTAAGTCATTGCTTGTCCTCAAGCAACATAAACAAAGATGGCAAATAAAAACGATGACCCTTGAGCTAGTATGATACAAGTATTGATTTCAAAGTATATGACTTAGGCATTTCATGCTTACTAACAATTTTAACATGATGAGTAATCGACTTACCACTTTTGATCACAAACATCTAAGTTTAGTGCCTTACAAAATATACAAGTATTAAGGTTCTCACCTATAGGAATCCATTAAAAAATAATTCAAGTACTTTTACTATCCGAGCATAATTCAAATAGTCGTTTATGTGAATGTTTAGTATGATGTCTATTCATGTATAAGGATACTTAGGTCACATAGGGCTTTTTGGCTTGTAACGTTCTGAGGCTTAGGACAAGTATGGAATTCAAAAACAGTAAGCATTAAAAGGTTACAAACATGAAAATAGTTTGGCACATTGTATTGATCCCTATTCTTCCCCCCTTAGTGACCCTTACCCGCTCACCGCCTTATTTCTCATTATCTAACCTTCCTTGTCTCTCCATCTATAGGAGGAAGTCATAGCATGGCATAGTAACTATGGCTAGCCTTACGAGATTTTGTGCAATAATGAATGAGTTTTTCTTTCTTTTGAGACTTTGAGACTTTTCTCTTTTTCAATACATCTCACTGACAAATGCTTTTTTGCTAGTTTAAGACTTTTTCTAATCGTACCAATTCTCTTTTTGGATGTCTTTTTGTTTTGCACATTAGGCTAACTTATAGTTCCTATATCACACTAATCTTTCCCATTTCACTCTAATTTTACAAACTCCACCGTGATGTATCTACTTAACCCTCAATGCGTATGGCCAGACATCTATAATCATGTAGTACAAGACCAAAGAAAAATGGCATATATAAATTAACATTTTCAGGCTCTGGGTTTGTAATGATGTTCATCAAGAAGTGTCAAAAGGCTCAAAACCGGTACTAAAGGTGAAGTATTAATTGGATAACTTTTTGGCTCTGGATGTGTTCGAAATAATGCCTTAGGTTATCCCTAAACATCTCATCATGCACAAATTTAATCAACCAAACAAACACAAATTCAACCATTTATCATTCATACTAGCTTGCTCGTTTCCTTCTATTTTCTATATCAGTTGGTACAAGTGATAACTTAATATCTATTTACGGTGTAACATATAGAACTTTAGTAATCTAATAATAAAAAATTTAAAATCTCCTATCATCATTCCAAATTTATTCATAAACACAAGAAACCTATGTACATGCTCCTAACCAATCACTTTGTATTTCTACAAGCTCAAGCACACCAAAAGACAAGAAAAACCAAAAAAAAAATGTAAAAAATTGAAACAAATTTTTGATGTTACACCCCTACACTTTAGATGACTCATTGTCCTCAATGTGTAGCCCAATAATAGATAAGGAAGAAAGTTACTCGATTGATCGTAGTCGCTCCAATTGCTAATGGTGGGTGCTTCCTCATTTGATCATGTTAGCTCGAATTATTTGTGTCTCATTCATGTTGGGTTCCTATATAGAAAATTTAACAAAATGCAACAAAACAAAAAATCTAGTTATTAGTCCTACTCCTACAAAGTCTAAGTTAAAATTATCCAATAATTAATACAAGTCTTTAAAATGAAATAAAAAAAACTGTTCAATCCTCCTCTAAATCATCGAGAGGATGAGAAGGCCTCTTCTTTAAAGGGGCTTTACCTTTTCCTTTGACATATGTTTTATGGGAGCTCCCACACATTGAAGTCGCATGGTGAGTTGGGCTTTGTATCACATACCCTTTTGTTGTAGAAAATTGTGGCTGAAATGTCACTTCATACTCGTCCTCCATTCCAAGGCATTCTTAAGCAGCACCTTTCTCCTCAAGGTTAACCCCCTCATCCTGATGAGTCAGAGTCGGCCTAAACATATTCGGGGGATAATTTGGAGCTCATAGCCCATTCATCCTTGCAAATTCTTGTAGTACTAGTCCTGTCTCTTACATTCTTTGAATCATTCCATCCAGTTTTGCATCTATGTCTCTACGAGCCCCCTTTCTAACCTTTGGGTGATCTTTCTATTTGAGTGATGTTGGTATGTCCATTTTCGTCTTCCTCCTTTGATTCCATTCAATTATCTACTTCTTTTGAAGCCCGAAATATTGTGTTTATAAGGTATCTCCAATGACACTTCTCGTTGGTTTCATAAATTGCTCATTTTCGCTCATTAGCACCTCTGCCTGGTGACATAGAGATGTTACGAGATGGGGGAAGAAAAGTCCAGCTTTTTGGCTTTCCATGCACTGTTTCATCTCTCGAAAGATCTAGCGCCCTACACAATTTTTTTTGCTGCAGGATACCATATAACAAGATAGCTCAAAACACATTAACATTAGAAGAATCCAATGCGGGTGCAATTCTAGTGCCAATGAATTGCATCCATATTTTAGCAACAGGAAACATAATGGCTTGATTAAAAATTGTGGGAAGCTCAGTGTCTAGCCTGTAGTTCCAACTACCCCTACCCTGTGTTAAATATTTTATAACATCTTCCATGTCAATGTTGTGAAATTCATCTAAATCTATATTATCAATAAAATCTTTTTAATAAAATGGGATGTTATAAAATTTAAAGATATCATTAGGGGAAATTGGAACATCTTCCCCTCACACTTCAACACCAGTTAATACAGCATTATAGCCTCCCTTAATCATTTGGTCCTTAAGGGACGCATAGAATTCCTGAACCACATATATATTTTTTTCATTATTTGTGGGAGTAACACAAAACTGCTCCTATTGATGATAACAGACCAAAGCCCAAATTTCTCTGTAGCTCATTGAGGGTTTGAGCCCTCATTCTTGAATTAAAGGTCTCTCTTGCGACTCCAAAAAGTATTTTTCCATATTGGTATTATGGAATCGAATGGGGCCGAAAACACGTGGAGTTTCCAGGACATGAGGTGTAACATCTTTAAATCAGGGTCTCTACATTTTGTGTGTTGCATGTGTTAGCATGTTTGTTGTGCTAGTTTAGGGTGTCTTGGGGTCCAGGCATGAGCTCGGGGTAGGCCCGAGTCATGGTAAAAAAATTTTTGTTTTGGGTACTTGAAAGGGGGTGTTGAGGGAGTCAGGTGATAAGAGGAGCTGTTGGAGTGTCTTGACACAAATAACCCGGTGGTAAAGTGTCACAGGAGGCGCCACTCAGGCACAAGGGAAGTGACGCCACATGCAGGAAGGAGAGCTTAGGTTCGAGCAGCAGAATTCCCTTTCTGCTTGTTGTTTTTGAAGCCAAAGCCAAGGAGGTAGTGTGCTCAAGATGGACTCTCTTGGATAAGGATGGAAGAGGTTAAGAAATTTGAATAGATGAAGGAGAGGAAATTGTGGAGTTTGAACTTTTCAAACTCATTTGAATGTGTGGCCATGAGAATTTTGAGGAATCGGGTAAGGGAGTTTAGTGTTGGCCGAATGCCAAACACTAAGGGTGATGGAAGAAGTCGGTTGAGGTAGCTAAGGGTATGCTGAATGTCATTAATAGTTTGGGAGAGCAATTTCGGCAAGTGGAGAAAACTTTCTTCTTCTTCTTTCATTTAGGGTCAAAACCGAAACCTCACCTGCATCATTTTCTTTTTCTACTTTCGACAATTGGGGTGCTTGGCCGAATCAATCTTGCTATTTCATTAAAGAGCTGAAACTCTGGTTTTATTCTCTTTTCTTTCTTTTCGAGTCATTCATTCTTAGCCGAGCCTACTACTATTTCTTCTTCTCTTTTCTTTGGACTATTTTTTCTCTCCTATCCCTTGATCATAGCCGAAACACCTTACCATTCTTCTCCTCTAGTCCTTGTCAACCCTTCCTTGTTTGGGGTAGATTGTTCTTTATTCTCTCAAATATTTCTTAAAGCCGAAACTGTCTTCTTTTCTTTATTTCTTTGGTTCGTGATCAAGCTTCAAAAACATTCGCTTTGGTAAGTTTTGCTTTAGCCGAATCACTTCAATCTTGTAGTCTCTTAGGTTGTCTTTTTCATTCTTATATCTTTTCCCTAACTTGCCGAATTTCTTCATCTTCAAGGCTTGTGCCGATTTCTTAGGGGGCTAGTCGGATCTCTTGGTCAGGTTAGTATCGATCACTTCGGGCCTTTATCTTTTCCTTTCGGGTTCTCTTGACTAAGTCGAATGGTTATTTGTGTAATAATGCTATATTGGCTGATTATAGGAAGGGAGTGGTCAAGCATTTGGATTTCCGGGGGTTGCACGGTTCGCGGTTTAGCTCTCAACTATTCAGGATCTGACGATCTAGGTAAAGATCTACTCTTTCAGGTTAACTTTATTTTAAGTTAGTTGCTGTGTTAATCCGATTTAGTGACAAGGGTATTATGGATTTGAAGGCTAATCAAGCAGGAAGTGGGGCTAGATCCGAGACCCCAGCCCCTAAGTTCAAGAAGAGGGCGCCTCGGTGATTCGTGATCGCCACCGGGTGTGGGCGACATCCGAGCGGAGAGAGTAGACAAATCGCGATGAGTGTCGATTAACGATGATGTCGGCGTGGAGAGTGTAGTTTTGCACGTGATCAGGTTTGTATCTCTTACACACTTCATAAGTAATGTGCTAATTATGTTTACCATTAAAAGCTGAAATAACTTTTGAAATCGGTGTGTTACCCTTGTGGGTATGAGCGTGGACTCTGGGTAAGTCCCTTGTTGATTAATTATCGATATATGCAGTTGTACCATTTGTTTATGCTCTGCTATGTGATATTTGCATTATAAACATGTCAATATGCCATGGAAAATGTGTTCATGATGATGGGTATGTTGAGAGGAGGGGGAAGGATGATTTAGACTGTCACCAGTGGTTTTGACCACACAGTGGGTTGGCCCCGCTTTCCATATGATTTGTGACTAAGTCTCAATGGTTTTGACCACCAGTGGTTTTGACCACACATGGATTATTGTGACTCGTCCCAGTGGGTTGGTACCACAGTGGGTTGGCCCCACATGATTGATTACGGGATTGTCATCAGTGGTTTTGACCACACGGTGGGTTGGCCCCACCATATGATTTGTGACTATGGTCACCAGTGGTTTTGACCACACTTATATGATTTGTGACTACGGTCACCAGTGGTTTTGACCACCAGTGGTTTTGACCACACGGGGTAGACACAGGAGTTCGGATGGTTAGGTTGGGTTTGCATGATTTGCATATTGACTTATGAATTGTGTAAGTGCCTTGTTATTATCGGGATGGGGATTTATGCACTGAGTCTCGGTGACTCACCCCTTCTTTTACTTTTTGCAGATGAGGCATAGATCGCGGATGTGGAGCCGGGTGGACTCGAGGTGGCCATGCACTATATATTTTTCGGGTTTTATTTCAATTACTATTTTTGGTTAATTTACTTTTAAATCTGGTTTTGGATTTGTAATAAGGCCGCTGAAATTTATTATTTTGGGTTTTGTTTTTCTGCTTTTATGTTTATCATATTACGCTTAAGTTACATAACATAGCATGCTCAAATAACCTGTAAAATCAACATTTTCGAAAATTATACATCTTATCGGGATTTTCCAAACTTTACCATCGGGTAATAATAAACAAATGAGGACAACAAACTAACTCAGACTTCTCCAAATTAAGTTTTTCTCTATGTTCAAATACAAGACGGTTTTCAACTTTACTATTTTAAACTCCCTCAAGATTTCATGGAATCAAACGGTTTTCCAAAACAAGGATCGACAAACGATTTTTTTTTCTCAAAAGAGTTTTTTTCTTTTTTTACCCTGTGACATGCCGGATTCGGTCGTAGCGTGTTGACCGGGTTTGGGGTGTTACAATTTTGGTATTAGAGCCAAGTTCAAAAGCTCAGCTGTGGGCCCAAGGCCCAAAATGATTTTAGAATAGGTTATGAAAGGCTTTTTTTATGGTTGGGAAAGCATGGCACCGAGTCTCTGGCACCGATCCGGCCAGGTAAGTACCCCTAACTATTATTTATATGCTTGTAATGATGATGCTATGACTAATAGGGAATCACTTTAGAGACTGGAACTTTAGGATTGTGTGTGAACCTACAAAAACAATCCCCGTACTAAACTATTCATAAGATGTGCTTTAATAATGATTGGAATAGGTCTAACGTATAAAACTTTTAAACCGTGATCAATTCGTGAACGATAGTCATGAGTGCACGAGGGCGTGGGCGTAATACACATGGACGAGGTAGAGGTAGGATGACAGTGTCAGAACTGGTAGGGTCTGGACATGGGCCAGAAAACGAGGTACCACCACCGTCAGCTGTGGGCGCGAAATTTTAGGATCAGATGGGTGGTGATGACGCAGTGTCACAGGAAATGCTGCGGGTTCTAGAGAGAGTCGCGGGTGCAAGCGTTGGAATGGGAGCTAGGAAATCTGTGTCCGAAGGACTCCGGGCTAATGGCGCAGAGGTATTCAAAGGTGTAACTGGTGTGGCTCCCAATACGGCGGAGTATTGGCTGGAGGCGACAGAATATATCATGGACGACCTGGATTTTACGACTGAGGAGAAGCTGAAGGGTATAGTATCTCTTCTCCGAGATGAGTCATATCAGTGGTGGCTCATGGTTAGGGATGGAGCAATGGCGGATGACATCACTTGGGATTTCTTTAGGGCAGCCTATCAGAGAAAGTACATCGGGGCTAGTTATATCGACGCGCAGTGTAAGGCGTTCCTGAATTTGGTTCAGGGAAATAAGTCAGTATCGGAATATGAGGCAGAATTTCTTTGGTTAAGTCGGTATGCATGGGGTGTTGTGGGCACAGAACAGGAGCGCTGTGTCAGATTTGAGGATGGGTTGAGAGATGAGCTGCGGATATTGATTGCTCCACAAAGGAGAGAGAATTTGTAGTCTTAGTAGAGAAGGCTAAAGTTGTTTGAGAAGTGAAACAGATGATGAGATGGAACCGGGATAGGAGTTGGAATAAGAGGAGTTACGGGTCATCGTGGTGCATCGGGAATCAGCAGAAAAGGCTAGATATGGTGGGTCGAATCAAGCTGCGAGGCCTTCTGTCTTTGCTACTCGATGGCCGCCACGGTGTGCTCGATGTGGGAAGTCTCACACGGGGAATGTTGGACCGGAAAAAGAGGGTGCTTCGAGTGTGGGTCAATAGGGCACCGGTAAGGGATTGTCCGTAGAGGTCGGCTAGGTTTCGATCGAGGTCGGGCGCATACGCTTCGGGAGGGATGGTCAGCAGCCACAGAGGGGTCGCGGTTCGGCCAGGGGAGGTAATGGTTCGGGCGAGGCCGCGGAGCACCGGGCAGAGGTGCTGGGAGCACAGAGGCGAGACGGCCGGGTTGGTCTACGTGAGCGGGCGCCGAGAGGAGGCGACGCGCGCATCGAACATCATAACCGATGACGTTCTTAATTTTTGGACCGCCTTATATTGCTTTGATAGATGTTGGTTCGACGCACTCGTATGTTGCCAGTAGTATAGTGGAAACTATGAACTTAGACTTTGAGATTACTTCTAGGGAGATGACAGTAATAAGCCCTCTAGGTCACTCAGTAGAAGTAAGTAAATCAGATAGGGATGTACCCCTAGAACTTCAAGGGTAGTGTTCTTGGTCGACTGATGGAACCGCTGCCGTTCGGGAGTTCGATCCGATTCTCGGAGATGGATTGGCTAGTGAAGTACCGAGCAAGTTTGGATTGCGCAGCTAAGCGCATGGTTTTGAGGACATTTGAAGGTGAAGAGGTGGTAATGATAGGTAGTAGAAGAGATTATCTATCTAATGTGGTATCTGCTCTGAAAGCCGAGAAAATGGTGAGGAAGGGTTGTGAGGCGTTCATGGTGCATGTGTGTGCTTTAGAGGCCAAGGAATCAGTTGTGGGGAATGTCCGAACGGTGAGGGAATTTGTCGATGTATTCCCAGAAGAACTCCCGGGTCTGGCTCCGGACCGTGAAGTTGAGTTCGGTATAGATTTGTTGCCCAGAACCGCGCTAGTGTCTATTGCCCCATATAGGATGGCGCCGAAGGAATTAGTGGAGCTAAAGGCACAGATTCAGGAATTATTAGACCGGGGTTTCATTCGGCCAAGTGTATCACCTTGGGGAGCACCTGTGTTCTTTGTTAAGAAGAAAGACGGCACAATACGGATGTGTATAGACTACCGCCAGCTAAATAAGTTGACAATTAAGAACAAGTATCTATTGCCAAGAATAGACGACCTGTTTGATCAGCTTAAGGGTGCATCGATTTTCTCTAAGATAGATCTTAGGTCGGGGTATCATCAACTCAAAGTGAAGGAGGCTGATATTCATAAAACAGCGTTTCGCACTCGTTATGGGCACTACGAGTTTTTGGTAATGCCGTTCGGGTTGACCAATGCACCGGCAGCATTTATGGACATGATGAATCGGGTGTTTCAGCCGTACTTGGACCGGTTCATCATGGTATTTATAGACGACATTTTGGTATACTCGAAATCTGAGGAGGAACATGATGCGCATCTACGGGTGGTTCTACAGATTCTGAGGGAGAAGTAACTATTCACCAAGTTTAGTAAGTGCGAGTTTTGGCTTAAAGAGGTAACTTTCTTGGGTCATGTGGTGTCGGCTGAGGGGATTAGAGTGGACCCTCGAAAGATTGAGGCGGTGTTAGATTGGAAACCACCTAAGTCGGTAGCGGAAATTTGAAGTTTTCTGGGTTTGGTAGGATATTACAGAAGATTTGTGGAAGGGTTTTCTTTGATTGCAGCGCCGTTGACCAAGTTGTTGAGAAAAGGGGTTCCATTTGTGTGGACGATTAGACAGCAGGAAAGTTTCGACAAGTTAAAGAGAATTCTGACAGAAGCTCCGATTTTGATACAGCCTGAAGCAGGGAAAGAGTTTACGGCTTATTGTGATGCATCGCATACTGGTTTAGGATGAGTACTGATGCAAGACGGGAAAGTGGTGGTGTATGCGTCTCGGTAGTTGAGACATCACGAAGGCAATTACCCGACACATGATCTGGAGTTGGCTACAGTGGTTTTCCCCCTGAAGATTTAGAGGCATTACTTGTATGGGGAGAAGTCGATAGTCTACACAGATCACAAGAGTCTGAAGTACCTTTTGACTCAGAAGGATTTAAATTTGAGGCAGCGGAGGTGGATCGAGTTGTTAAAGGACTATGACTGCTCGATTAAATACCATCCGGGTAAGGCTAACATAGTAGCTGACGCATTGAGCCGTAAGGTGGTAACGGACCTGGGAGCGATGTTTGCTCACCTTAGTCTGTATGACGACGGGAGTCTATTGGAAGAATTGCAAGTAAAGCCGACTTGGGTAGATCAGGTTAAGGAGAGACAGCTGGTGGATGAGGTTCTGAGTGCTCGGAGGTTGCAAGTGCAAAGTGGTGAATTGGAGGGTTACAGCTTGGGCAGTGATGGAGTGCTGTATTTTCAAGGGAAAGTATGTATGCCAAAGGACGTTGAGTTGAGACAGCGGATTCTTCAGGAAGCTCATAGCAGCCCATACGCTATGCATCATGGAGGTAGCAAGATGTATCGGGATTTGCAGGAACAGTTCTGGTGGTCGGGTCTTAAGCGAGAAGTAACTGAGTTTGTGAGTAAGTGCCTGACGTGCCAGCAAGTTAAAGCTGAGCACCAATTACCGTCGGGTTTGTTGCAGCCGGTAAAGATTTTGTAGTGGAAGTGGGAAAGGATTACGATGGATTTCTTCAGTGGGCTACCCCTTACGCCTAGCAAGAAGGATTCAGTCTGGGTAATTATTGATCGCCTGACAAAGTCGGCCCATTTCATACCAGTTCGGGTTGATTATTCACTGCAAAGGCTGGCTAAGTTGTATGTAGCGGAGATAGTGCAATTACATGGGGTGCCGGTGTCAATTATTTCGAGATAGGGATCCCGATTCACGCTCAAGGTTCTCGAAAGCATTGCATCGAGCATTGGGTACGAGGTTGGACTTCAAAGACGGCTTTTCATCCGCAATGGACGGACAATGAAAAGGGTAATTCAAATCCTAGAAGATATGTTAAGGGGTTGTGTTCTCGATTTCAAATGCAGAGTTGGGAGGAATATCTACCATTGGCGGAGTTCGCGTACAACAACGATTATCAAGCGAGTATCCGGATGGCACCATATGATGCATTATATGGACGGAAGTGTCGTACTCCTACGTGTTGGACGAATCGGGTGAACGCGGATGTTGGGTCCGGAGTTGGTTGTTTGAAACAGAGGATAAGGTTAAGGTGATTCGGGCTCGTCTGGAGGAGGTCGACACAGCGTAAGTCTTATGCCGATCTCAAGCGTAGGGATATAGAGTTTGCAGTGGGTGACAAGGTCTTTCTGAAGGTATCGCCGTGGAAGAAAGTGTTGAGGTTTGGTCGGAAGGGCAAGCTAAGCCCTAGATTTATCGGGCCGTATACGGTGTTGAAGCGAGTGGGACCAGTAGCTTACCAGCTCGAGTTACCGTCGAAGTTAAGTCAGATTCATGATGTATTTCATGTCTCCATGCTTAGGCGCTATCGATCAGATCCGTCGCATATTGTGTCAGTGGAGGAGATAGAGGTGAGCTCAGACTTGTCTTTCGAGGAGGAACCAGTGCAGATTTTGGAGCGGGATGTCAAAGTTCTACGTAAGAAGTCAGTTCCTTTGGTGAAAGTATTATGGCGGAACCATGGTACGGAAGAGGCCACGTGGGAACCAGAGGATGTCATGCGGCGTTAATACCTCAACTCTTTTGACCAGGGTAATTTCGAGGCCGAAATTATTTTTAAGGGGGTAGAACTCAGAACATCCTTAAATCGGGTCTCTGCATTTTGTGTGTTGCATGTGTTAGCATGTTTGTTGTGCTAGTTTAGGGTGTCTTGGGGTCCAGGCATGAGCTCGGGGTAGGCCCGAATCATGGTAAAAAAATTTTTATTGTGGGTACTTGGAAGGGGGAGTTGAGGGAGTCAGGTGATAAGAGGAGCTGTTGGAGTGTCTTGACACAAATAACCCAAAGGTAAAGTGGCAAGGAGGCGCCACTCGGTACAAGGGAAGTGACGCCACATGCGGGAAGGAGAGCCTAGGTTCGAGCAGCAATTGCACTCCTTTCTCGCTTGTTGTTTTTGACGCCAAAGGTAAGGAGGTAGTGTGCTCAGGATGGACTCTCTTGGATAAGGATGGAAGATGTCAACAAATTTGAACAGATGAAGGAGAGGAAATTGTGGAGTTTGAACTTTTCAAACTCGTTTGAATGTGTGGCCATGAGAATTTTTCGGAATCGGGTAAGGGAGTTTAGTGTTGGCCGAATGCCAAACACTAAGGGTGATGGAAGAAGTCGGTTGAGGTAGCTAAGGGTATGTCGAATGTCATTAGTAGTTTGGGAGAGCAATTTCGGGAAGTGGAGAAAACTTTCTTCTTCTTCTTTCATTTAGGGTCAAAACCGAAACCTCACCTACATCATTTTCTTTTTCTACTTTCGACAATTAGGGTGCTTGGCCGAATCAATCATGCTATTTCCTTGAAGAGCCGAAACTCTGCTTTTATTCTCTTTTCTTTCTTTTCGAGTCATTCATTCTTAGCCGAACCTACTACTACTACTTCATCTCTTTTCTTCGGACTATTTTTTTCTCTCCTATCCCTTGATCATAGCCGAAACACCTTACCATTCTTCTCCTCTAGTCCTTGTCAACCCTTCCTTATTTGGGGTAGATTGTTCTTTATTCTCTCAAATATTTCTTAAAGCCGAAACTGTCTTCTTTTCTCTATTTCTTTGGTTCGTGATCAAGCTTCAACAACATTCGCTTTGGTAAGTTTTGCTTTAGCCGAATCACTTCAATCTTGTAATCTCTTGGGTTGTCTTTTTGATTCTTATATCTTTTCCCTAACATGCCGAATTTCTTCATCTTCAAGGCTTGTGCCGATTTCTTAGGGGGCTAGTCGGATCTCTTGGTCAGGTTAGTATCGATCGCTTCAGGCCTTTATCTTTTCTTTTCGGGTTCTCTTGACTAAGTCGAATGGCTATTTGTGTAATAATGCTATATTGGCCGATTATAGGAAGGGAGTTGTCAAGCATTTGGATTCCCGGGGTTGCACGGTTCGCGTTTAGCTCTCAACTATTCGAGATCCGACGATCTAGGTAAAGATCTACTCTTTCAAGTTAACTTTATTTTAAGTTAGTTGTTGTGTTAATCCGATTTAGTGACAAGGGTATTATGGATTCGAAGGCTAATCAAGCGATAAGTGGGGCTAGATCCGAGACCCCACCCTAAGTTCAAGAAGAGGGTGGTCTCGGGTTCGTGGATCGCCACCGGGTGTGGGCCAGATCCGAGCGGGAGAGTAGACAAATCGCGGTAGTGTCGATTAACGGCGATGATCGACGTGGAGAGTGTAGTTTTGCGCGTGATCGTGTGTGTATCTCTTACACACTTCATAAGTAATGTACTAATTATGTTTACCGTTAAAAGCTGAAATAACTTTTGAAATCGGTGTGTTACCCTTGTGGGTATGAGCGTGGACTCCGGGGAAGTCCCTTGTTGATTGATTATCGATATATGTAGTTATAGCATTTGTTTATGCTATGCTATGTGATATTTGCATTATAAACATGTCAATATGCCATGGAAAATGTGTTCATGATGATGGGTATGTTGAGAGGAGGGGGAAGGATGATTTAGACTGTCACCAGTGGTTTTGACCACACAGTGGGTTGGCCTTGCTTTCCATATGATTTGTGACTAAGTCTCAGTGGTTTGGACCACCAGTTGTTTTGACCACACATGGATTATTGTGACTCGTCCCAGTGGGTTGGTACCACAGTGGGTTGGCCCCACATGATTGATTACGGGATTGTCATCAGTTGTTTTGACCACACGGTGGGTTGGCCCCACCATATGATTTGTGACTACGGTCACCAGTGGTTTTGACCACACTTATATGATTTGTGACTACGATCACCAGTGGTTTTGACCACACGGGGTAGACACAGGAGTTCGGATGGTTAGGTTGGGTTTGCATGATTTGCATATTGACTTATTAATTGTGTAAGTGCCTTGTTATTATCGGGATGGGGATTTATGCACTGAGTCTCGGTGACTCACCCTTCTCTTACTTTTTGCAGATGAGGCATAGATCGCGCATGTGGAGTCGGGTGGACTCGAGGTGGCCATGCGCTATATATTTTTCGGGTTTTATTTCAGTTACTATTTTGGGTTAATTTACTTTTAAATCTGGTTTTGGATTTGTAATAAGGCCACTGAAATTTATTATTTTGGGTTTTGTTTTTCTGCTTTTATGTTTATCATATTACGCTTAAGTTACATAACATAGCATGCTCAAATAACCTGTAAAATCAATGTTTTCGAAAATTATACATCTTATCGGGATTTTCCAAACTTTACCATCGGGTAATAATAAACAAATGAGGACAACAAACTAACTCAGACTTCTCCAAATTAAGTTTTTCTCTATGTTCAAATACAAGACGGTTTTAAACTTTACTATTTTAAACTCCCTCAGGATTTCATGGAATCAAATGGTTTTCCAAAACAAGGATCGGCAAATGATTTTTTTTCTCAAAAGAGTTTTTTTCTTTTTTTACCCTGTGACATGCCGGATTCAGTTGTAGCGTGTTGACTGGGTTTGGGGTGTTACATGAGGCATATTATAATATTTCCAATAGAGATATAAAAAATAATCAATAAAATAGTAAAAGATTGAAAATACTTGAACCTCAGCTTTTGTTGGACTTGTGTGCACTTCCCTCTTTGTTTTTTTGTTTAAAATTCCTTCCAATGTATCTTCTTAGAATTTGGGATGAGGGATTAGAATCTTAAGGTTTGTGGAGAAGAGGGGTTTTAGAGGTTAAGGGTTTTTGGAGAGGTTTTTGGAAGAGTAGATGTTTAGAATGGAGTTAGATTAAGTTAGAGGGATAGGTTTATGTTTAAAAAGGGTGTCTTTAGGGTTAAATTTTGGGTAAAATAATGGTTATACCGTCGGGTTGCGCAATCATAGGGGTTCCATGTCGCGACATCCTTGGCAAACTACCTATGTCGCGATATCGGGGTTCGATATCTCGACACAACCTACAGTTTTAAAATTATGAGAAAACTATCTTCTATGTCATGAAAAGATAAGTGATGTCGCGACATTGAGTCGATTTATGAACTACTTGATTACTACCCTTGATGTTGTGACATAGAGTTTTTTGTGTCACGATGTTGACCTTATTTTCCACATTTCCAGTCCTTCGGCATGTTGCAAACGTCTGTTAGACCCATTTTTGACCTACCTATACTATGTTAACAATTTTGTTAGTAGAATATGTAGTCAGTAAAGTTTGTAATGATCAATTAGTAGAACAAGTTAGGTTATTTTCCCGGACTCGTCCATCAGGTCAATCAATATGCACCGATGGGCTCCCTGTAATTTATTTCTATATGTGTTAGTCCAACACCCATTATGCCATTCTACTTGTCCATGATTGTCTCTTTCCCTGAATTTACCCTTTCATCCTGCTTCAATGATCGACAACTCTTATAACAGGTCTTAATTATTGGTGATTGATGAAACCATATGCCCACACAACTGTTTTACTCGATATTCAACAATTGTGTTTTGAGAGAATTTTGAAAATTACATCTCACAACTGTTGCCTATGAGGTCTCTGTCTTTTTCATCGACCAGGTATGACTTTTCAAGAGAACTTAGTGATGCAGTTGGTAGAGGAATTTAGGAAAAATATGGTATTGTGCTACTGAAGTTTCGTCTCTGTGGGGGGTTTTTAGTTCATTCATTAGCTTGCAGATAATTCTCTTTCTTGGTTTTTGGAGGAATCGAACGCTTTGTAATTGCCGTAACTTGAGGTTTATACTGGATCGACCTGCTCGATCCGATAAAGAATTTGCTATATAATCATAATTTCTATCAATATATATTTTTACCACTCCTTTCAATAGCTGGCAAATTCCCAGATCTATAGACTTCTGAATCGATAGACATTTTTCTATTAACTCAGTCCTAATTATCATCATCTCTGTTGGTGGGTCTTTGTTATACTATTATTGTGGTTCAGCTTTATCAATATCACCTAATATTTCTGGGACTTTGTTTCCTTGATCTATTTGATTCTTCAATTCACTGTCTATTTCCTTTGCTAGCTCCATATCTCCTCTTTCTGAAGTTCCATTTAAGTCTTCTAAATATTTTTCCGTCAGCTGGAAGGGATAATAATTTAAAGATTCTCCTTCTTCACAAGCACCTATGATGACATTCTCCTCTCTGCATAATTTTGGACTTGGCACCTCTTGGTACCTTTCTGATGGCATGTTATTGTGGTTATTATCATCTAGGGAATGAATTGGGGTTTCTTTTTGGAGTTGACTTAATTTGAGCATGAGTTATCATTGATTCTCCTAGATCTCTCAATCTTCATAGACTCTTTCGTAAATATCTTAATCATAATTGAACCGCATATAATAGAAATCATCCATGACTTTGTGCTGACCGATTGTTTTGTGCCTAAAATAAACAAATGTTAGAAGTTTTAATTAACAAAATAAATTGAAAGCTATAACTATAGCCTACAAATTTCCTAATTATTATTTAGAATGCAAAAATTAAAATCAATCTAGTGACATTACCTTCCTGGCAACAGTGCCAACAACTTGACCGCCTCCGGACATACTAACGTCCAAAGTGTGAATACTGCTATAAAATATAGACTTATGAGGCGGTATTCACAAGTATACCCGCCTGTCACGTGGGTGACCCGGGTTTGATCCCTGGTAATGACGCCAAGACTTGTTGCGTGTAAATATTTAATGCAAATTTGCAAGTGTACACGTCGATTCAAGTAATATAATGATGAGTGAGTATCGTCTCCACAGGGATCAAAAATTGATTAGAAGTGGTAAGTATTACTATAGATTTAACGAATGAAACTGTGCAAAAGAAACATAGTGTAAATTGATGAAGGGAATTAATGAATGAACTAATAATATCAATTATAAATGAAAAATGACAAAGCAATTTAAATGTCATGGCAATTCACAAAGAATAAGTAGAGAGTATTTCTGCTGTTGAATGATAAAGGTTGGAATTACTAGAGGAATATTTTCATAACATAATAATGCCATGGAAAAATTTTGATTAAATTACTGCCCAGAGACTGCAGTCTACTTCTTTCAAGAATCAGACTTTAGCTATTATCCTGAGTCTATGTACATCTACAAAACCCACGAATGATAACCACACTAACGTTTATCACCTGAACAGATCGCAACTTCTATGTCTAGAGTGCTGTGAATATTCTTTCAAGTACTTGCCTGTATTAATCGATTAATAATTTGATGTATTTAATCCTTTCAGATTGAGATCCATCTAAGAGCATAACATGCAGTGAAATATGTCTAGAGCTTGCATGCATGCATTCAAAATAAACATGAATTGAATGAAATAGTGATTTTAATCAAAATCATATCATGGGCATTATAGATAATTCAATATTCACCCAAATAATTCAAACCCAAAGATAATTAGCTAATGGGTTGGGCAATGAAATCCAAAATTCAATCATTCATCAACATTCTTCAAGTTTTACAAATCACATAAATTAAAACCAAGAAAAACAGAACAAAGGCAGAACTGCAAGAATTTCTCGCTACACTCTAGCTTCTTCTCAAGATTTTACGCAAAACCCAATGTAGATTTCTCTTCCCATTCTTTGCGTCTGTGATCTCCTCTTTTTAGTTGCTACCCTCTTCTTCTCTTCTAAATTTTCCACACATTTTCTCCACAGGATTCTATTGCAAAGAGAGTAACCACTCTCTTTCTTTTCTCTTCCCCTCAGAATCCGTGTGTGTTTCTTCTCTTCTCTCTCCTCTTTTTATAGGGTAGATCCATCCCTATCAGCATTCATATTTTTCTCCTCTTTTTCAGGATGATTTATCTAGTACACGTACAGCTGGCTGAGAGTGACATCGAATGAGTGCTATGCTATCTTCTTGGAATTGCCATGAAATTTTTATTGGCAATCTATCCTACCATTTGCCATGGCAATGTTTCACTTCCTTCGTTCTCTTTTCCATCTTCGTGCTTCTTTCATCCTATCTACACCTACCACCAAAGAATACCAAACCTCTTTCCAGCAATTAAAAGTAACATAAATTTACAGTTAAAACACAATCCAAGCTTTAGTTTGTAATGCTCTAGTAATAAGTCTAAAATGAAAACATATTTTCTTAATTACAATCATATACCTCAGTTTAGAGACTTGAAATATTACTCTTTTCAAGAGTTATCAGTACTCTAAGGATCATACCCAAGAGAGGCGAATACTAAATCAATCTTAACCTAAATAATTAAAGACCTACTTAATACTTTTAAGTTAGTTATAGTACGGGAGTAAAATAAAAAATATTGTTTTAGGGTTTTTAAATATTAAAATAACATAAAAGAATTAAAATTGCTAGAGGTAGAGAGAAATAAAGTGAATCAAATTTGAAGATGGGTGATTAGCTCGCTTCAGCAATCTCAATCAATTGTTGTCTCGGGTTCTTCGTTAATCAACTAGTCGCTACCCTAGTAGGATCTTCTGATCTTCCACTAACATAATGAGTCAGCAAGAACTACTTACCTTCTAACCTCACAGTCTTCATTAGCTTAGGGTATAGGTGTTCAAGAATGGGCAATACCAATTTTGGGTTAATTCCCACCTTGGTGACTTCCCAGGGTTGTCAGGCCTAGGGTTTGTTTCACATTCTTCCTTTCCCAAATAGTTGATCCATTGAATAACCCAAAGAAGTTAAAATATTATGCTTCCACTCGTTAATCCCCCATAGATAGATTAGTTCTTCGTGGCTTTCATAAATAGCATGGAATAGATGGAAGAATTAAGCATAGGGAATGGGCTGACATAGAGAGTTTGAGAAAAGCCTGATTGATATTGATAATAAGCGCAAATCCACAACAGTTGATCTTCTTTATAACTTAGAACTCTTGAAAGAAATAAATAAAAAATAAACTGAACTATGAAATCCTAAAGAAAGAAAGAAAAGAAAACTTAAACTTAAGGAGAGAAAAGCTAATGGATTGTGCCCATAATGTGTGCCAAAGGAGCCTATTTATAGCCTTTAAGTAGCTGTCATCCTTAACCCTAGGTTAGCTGACGTTCCTGAGTTTTAAGTTCAACTGTGTAGACCAAAATTCCCCTACTTCGTGTTTTATTCTCATCATAGGGTCGATGTCACGACACACTAGGGCCTATGTTACGACATAGCAACCAGTATGCTCTTCTGTAGTCATCTTCAGAGGTATGTCGTGACACCCTCAGCATGTGTCACGGCATTAAAGACAATTTCTTACTTTCACCAGTTTGTTCTCTATGTTGTGACATCAGATCTCCCATGTTGCGACATAGCGTCCAGTATTTGTCCAAAATGCCTTCTAATGGTCTCCTGTACACTCAAAAAGTACGCTAGCTTTCCTTTACGCCTCATTCTACCCTTAAGGTCAATAAAAGACTTAATGTGCACATTTTATTAGATGTAAGTAAAATTAAAGAAACTTAATTAAAACATAACAAAAATACTTGTATTCAAGCTCCTTAAATGTGAAAACTAGGTTAATCTGCTACACCAAATTACGACAGATCATTCCCGCATTTCAACAAAGATCTTACAAGACAGATTTTTTTGGCCTATAGTGTTTGAGGATGCATATGCATATGTAAAGAATTGCGAATAATGCCAAAATACTAGAAACATATCAAGGAGGAACGAGATGCCTTTCACAAACATCTTAGAGGTAGAATTATTTGACGTTTGGGGCATTGATTTTCTAAGCCCGTTTCCTTCTTCTTATGGTAACAGGTATATCGTAGTGGCTGTCGATTATGTATCCAAGTGGGTAAAAGCCAAGGCATACCCAAAAAATGATGCTAAGGTAGTCATGTGATTCCTACATAATCATGTATTTACACAGTTTGGGACTCTGAAAGCTATAATTAGCGATGGAGGATCTCACTTTGTAAATAAATGGCTTAAGTGGTTGCTTGACAAGTACAACATGAAACTTAAAGTTGCTACTGCCTATCATCCACAAACGAATGGGCAAGTTGAGCTTGCAAGCCATGAGATCAAAGGAATTCTTGAGAAGGTGGTTTGACCCAACAGAAAAGATTGGCCTCGGAGGCTTGATGATGCTCTATGGGCCTATTAGACAGCTTTCAAACACCATTAGGAATTACTCATTTATCGGTTATTCTGTGGAAAGACATGTCATTTGCTGCTTGAGTTGGAAAATAAAGCTCATTGGGCCTTGAAACAATTAAATCTGGATCTACAGCAAGCCAGTGAGAGAAGAATGTTACAACTTGATGAGTTGGAGGAACTAAGGTTGTTTTCATATGGGAATGCCAAGATGTACAAAGAAAAGACTTAGAGTTGGCATAACAAACGAATACAACCTCGAGAATTTAAAAAAAGGTTAATGAGTCTTGTTATTCAATTCAAGACTTAGGTTATTCTCTGGGAAGCTTAAATCTCGATGGGCTGGACCATAAACAATTCACAAAGTTTATCCGTATGGAGTGGTAAAATTATAAGATAAAAAGGGAGGTACATTTAAAGTTGATGGTCAATGTCTCAAGCACTAGTGGAATGGTAAAGTTGAATGAATTGATTATTCGTTCAATTTAATAGACCCTTGATTTTTCATGTATTCAAATAAATGACATATTTAGAAATTATTTTTCTTGAATTAGTACATTAAATTAATTCTGTCTAAGGAGATTGGAACTTAAGCAAGACCGTTTGTGACCCCTCCAACCTTTCTTGGGAATTTAATTTGATGTAATATTTCGAGAATTTTTTTAAGTAGCCTAAAAGGAATTATTATTTTCATTTTTATTTTTAAACTTTAATTTTATGGTTTTATGTTCAATAAGAGGGTCAAGTTTAATTTTTCAGTACAAGTAATAATTGCAGTTTGGGCTCGAGGCTTAGATTAGTGAACAGGAGGAAAATACCCAATACATGCTTCCATTAAAAGTCCCATAAAACCATAGTTTTTCCACCACTTCTTTTCCCTATATGCCTTGTTGCCCATGCATTTTCTTTAGCTAAATTTTTGCTAAAGATTTTTCCTAATCGACCACTATAAAAACCCCTTAACACCACCTCAACTTTAATAACACTCAAGCCATTAGCCCTAAATTCTTACCTATATTTTTCTTCCCTTAGCTATCGACCTCAAAGCTCCAAAATTGTTTCTTTTTCTTTTTCCTTTCTTTTTTAACCATCGCACCTCCTCCTTGTCACAGTAAAATATTTCTCTTCTTCCGTTGCAACTCTATTGCTACAACAACCTTCTTGCTGCTTCACCTTTGCCACCTCATTGCAAATTAGTCATGTCTCGAAAGAGAACTAGATCCTCAAAGACTACTGTCGAAAATCCAATTATGATTCAAGATGAGGAAGAACGAGAAAGATTTGATTCCATCTTCAAAAATCAACCCATGATGCTAGAGAAAGGTTTCAACTTGAAGAGCAATGACAAGATGATTGTGCATTTTTTAATTCAAAAAATAATTGAGGCCTTAAATTGGAATCAATTTTGTGATGCATGATCACTCCTCGAAGAGGAATTAGTATGAGAATTCTATGCCAATTTAACTATGTGAGATGCTTCTGAAGTTGTTGTTCGTAAAAAGAAGGTACTTGATAGCACTAGAAAGAACATATGTTCCCCCCCTTACTTATTGGTTAAATTGTTCCCATTTAGTTATCCTTAGCATACATTTTAGCATTTTCAGTTTAGTAAATTGCATTTTATAACTCAGTGAATACTAGCCTATTTTATCCTTAATTTTGTTATCTTATTGCATTAATGTCGCTGCATGAGTTAATTCCAGATTGCGTCCAGAATTGTCGCTACACCTGACAACTGTCCGGATAAGAACTAAAATTGTATGAGCTGTCCAGTCTGGTATAACCAACCTATATGTACAAGGACAGAATATTTGGGGAAATGACACATTTACTATGGAGGAGGACATAAAAGGTGGACGTGACAAGAAAAGGGGGCTTCTTGAGTTTTTTTCTCCATCATCATCTTCATCATCCTACCTTGAAGCTTGTGACCATGGTAGCTTAAGCCTCTCATGGGTGAGCCAACATGAAAACCAGATGCAAACTAGCTTCTAACTAGGAGACCTAAGTGCGGGACAAGAGGGAATAGAGAGATTCAGTCGAGTTGTCTAGGAATAGTATTCTCCACTCGATTCTTTCTTATTTCTTGCTAAATGCTGGTGATTAATCTCTGTTTTCTGAATGTATGGAAATACTGATGAATTCTTGGTGAAATGTTATCTTATTCAATCTTTCTTTCATTGTTTAATCTTGGGGTTTGAATTTTTTTAACACGTAAGTGTTATTACAGTCGCTAACACAGAAGAGCCCGTACTTGGTTTTTTTTACTACCTTCCAGATCATTTACTTCTTGGGATGCACTAGCAACACAGATTGTTTTGCGATTTAACCCGCCAACAATGAATGCTCGTCTTTGAAATGATATTACTACTTATCCTCAGCTGGATGATGAAAATCTTCACACCATATGGGAACGTTATAAATCTTTACTTCGACGTTGTCCCATGCACGGCATTCAACCAGAAACGCAAATTGAGATTTTTTATAATGGGCTGAATTCGCATACATGGAATCTTGTCGACATATCAGCCAATGGACCTCTGCTGGATTGTACTTATAATGATGTTATGAGAATTCTTGAGAGAATTGCTAAGAATGATTATCAATACCCTATCTCGAGAGCTACACAAGCAAAAACTACTCCATGAGTGACTGAATTGGATACAATAACCACACTAAGTGCTCAAGTTTCTTCTCTCACAAACATGATTAAAAATATGCAAGGGACTAGTGGAGTTACACCTATACAATTCGCTCAGCAAGTTGTTGTTCCTACTTTTTCTTGTGAGATTTGTAGTGACAACCATAGTTATGAAGATTGTCCACAACATGCAGGGAATGCTTGTTATATTAGTAACATTCGCAACAATTCTTATAGTAATCCTTACAACAACTCTGTACGCAACCAACCATTTTGGGGAACTCAGAATGCTAGACAAAATGCTGCGACATTCAGATATGATAATACATCTACTCAGGGCAATTATAATCCCATGCAATGGAACTACAATCAATAGTAGCCAAACTACAATTAGCACACTCAGATACATCCACAACAAGTGTAACGCCCCGAAATTTGGGCCTAGAAGTATTAGGCCTTGAGCAAGGGAACGGTTAGGAAACTGTGCATAAAAGTTTATGTGAGCTAGGAAATGACACAATTAAATGTCTGCTCAAGTGGTTAAGGGTCCTGAAAGGAGTTGGAAAAGTCTTGGGTGCAAACCTGGGCTTTAGCAAAACTTTTGGTTTTAAGTGGATAAAACCCTGGATGCTTGGATGTAGGCCTTTTAAATTACTGTGTTAAAAAATGACACAAGGAAGTGGTCTAGTGGTTGTGGCGTCATTAAGGTTGCAAGGGAGCCTGGGTTCAAGTCTTGGCTCTTGCAATTTATTTTGGTTTTTCTTTTAAAGAAACATGGACTTTGGCCCTTAGACCTTTTAATTAATTGAAGATAAAATGTGACACAAAAGAGTTTGTGACAAGGAGGCAAGTGGCGTGTTGAGCTATTGAGGGGGGCTTGGGTTTGAATCCCTTGGCAAGCTAAAACAATATTTATTTTGCTAGCATGAGGCAGCATGAGTTTGAGGTGGTTTCGAACTCTGTTGGGTGAGAGTTTGAATGGGTCAATGAGGGATAAGTGGAGAGATTTGAGGAGGGATAAGGGGAGAGATTTTAGGAGAAAGTTAAGGAATTCAAATTAGGGAGAGGAGTTGTAGCCGAGTAGGTACTCTGACCACAGGGAATTCGGCTTGGGAGTTTTGGGAGCTCCTCTTGCTATTCATTTCGGGTTTTGGCATTTTAGTTCTTTTTCATCTTTATTTCTAAAGCTGTGGAGTTCATTTTCTACTATTCTCTCTAGCCCTCTAGTCCACCGATTTTTGCCCTTCATTCCCTTTTATTCAATTGGTATTCCCCTCTTTGGCCGAGGAGCACTTGTCTTTCCTTTCATAAACCCTTTTCGGTTGCTAGCCATACTTGTGGATCAACTCATGCCTTCTTCTCCTCTTCCTCTCTCAAATCCTCTGTCCTTCTTATTTTGGCCGAATCTTCTCTTCTCTTCTTTTCTGATCCTTGGACGTTCTTGCTGAAGGTCTACCGAAAATCCCTTGATCTATTGGTAAGTGTTACGGTTTGTGTCTCCTCTTTTCCACCATGGGGAATATTCCTTTAACACTTTTTTTTTGTACGAATGATGCTAGGGACTCAAGTTCATAGCAAAGTGTTAGGCCGACTAATTATCCCCTACAAGGGATATCTCTTTTATTGGTAAGTGCTTTAAGTCTTAGATGTATTCATATGGGATTGTAGATTCTTATGAATCGGTTTACGGTTTCATGTGAAGGGAAAGCATTGGAGAGAATACGTGGTTTTGGAACAAGAGGGGTACTGCGATTGGTTGTTTAGTAAGTAGTTATGATTTGATTAAACGTTCCAATATTATGATTAGGGATTAACGATAGTTTTGGACTAATAAAGGGTTGTGTTTTAACCATAGGCTCTCAACTTTAGAAGCATCTCGGCCACAACTCCTTAACAGGTGTGTAGTTGTACACACACTTTGATTAAATCATAAATCGGCAAAAGCTGAAAAGCCAGAGAATACGGCACTTGATGCCACACGGGAATGCGATCACACGTATGGTAATCCGAGCCCACAAAACATGGGCATTTTAGGCCGTTTTGGGCCACGTTGGGCCAAAATGGGCCGTGTGGGCCTAATAGGCTCGTGGTCCCTACACGGGTAAAATCCTCAGTAAGTGATCATTGATAGGTTGGTTTATGAGGCTCGTGATGCCGTATGTGAATCTGGACTAAATGGGCCACACGAGTATGTGGGCCCACTTGGGCCCAATAGCGGGTTTTGGGCCCATATACATTGTTCTGGCCGTGTAAGTTATCTGAGTCGCTCGAAGCAATGATAGACCCTATAGGAGGTCATAATAAGTACCGAGACCCCAATATTTGTAAAATTACCGAAATACCCCTGTAGGAGAAAATGACTATTTTGCCCTTGAGGGTAAATGGCTGACTTAGACTTTGAACCTGACTGATTTGACTTTGGTCGTGTGACTGATATGCTTTTAATATATGCTTAAATGACTGTTACTGAGCATGGCCATTCTGCATACACCTGTGATGATTGAGCATGACATACACGACATTTTGCATGAGGTTGGGACATTGTTATGGAGGAAGTGTACGGCCCGTTGCCGTTCTGTACAAGGCTTCCAGCCTTTCTGCGATATTTATGGCTTTTAGTTGTTCTGTTAACCGGTAGCGGTGCTGTGATATTTATGGCTTTTAGTCGTTCTGCCTACGGCGCCGAGCCGTTCTGTTGACTTAGTGCCGCAACCGGTGCTAAGCTTGGTGTGTTGGCTGGGTGGGTCGATTTTATCCCCACATGGTGTGTTGGTTGGTACGGGTGGTGTATTGGTTGGATTGCCTGGATTTCTGTCTGCAAATCTGCATCTGATACTTATTCTGTAATGGGCTTAGGTCCACCTAGTTCTGTTATTGGGCTAAGGCCCACCTGAAACTGTGTCTGTGATGGGTTCAGACCCAGTCTGTTTCTGTATACCGTATATCTGATTGTTTGTATTATAAGGGATTACATACTGAGTTTTCACAAACTCACCCTTCTGTCTAACTATACAGGTAATCCCCATCCTTAGGCGATTTGGAGCCGCGAAGGACCCGGAGGTGGCCACGTGAACACTTATTTTTCCGCTTGAGACTTAAATATTTTAAATTTATACTTGGGTTTGGTTATGTAATAAGGCCATTTTAGGTTTTAACTTTTATTTCGTTTTATTTTCTTACTTCAACCTGCTAGATTAGGAAAAACGGGTTTTTCAAATAATAACTGATTCCAAATAAAATCACGCGTTTCAAGTTTTAAAGTTTATAATTAGAAAAGCTTCCGCGGTTTTTAATTCAGTTTAATAAACTTGTAACAAATGATATGACCAATAATTGGTCAATATGTTTTGATTTTACAACACCAACGTTTTCAAGAGCAATTAGTTAAAAGGGATTTAAAACTTTAGTCATGAACTTTCATCGACAAGATCAATTTTTCAAATCAACAGTTCGATGTGACACGTCAGATCCGGTCGTAATGTCTAGGCTGGGTTTGGGGTGTTACAACAAGGCCAGACACATCCAGACCAAAATCCAATGCAACCACAACACTCTTCAATACCAAATCAACATGTTCAATGGCATCGACAGCAACCGCACACTCAAGCTTCTACTTTTGACCCGTTAACAACTCTTGAGGCATTAATATGGGTGCATATTACTCGCACAGAAGCTATTGTATAAGGGAATTCATCTTCCATTCGAGCATTGGAGGCACAGTTAGGACAACTTACTTCAAATTTGAATATTCGACCACCAGGTTCATTACCTAGTGACACGAAAAATCCTAGTCTGAGGGGGAAAGAACATTGTAAGGCTATCACTCTTAGGAGTGGTAAACAAACTGGCGAATCATTTCTAGATTCTACTGTAGCACCTCACGATACGGATGGAGTGATCACTGGAACGACGAAAATGTGCAAGTGTACACAATTGCAACAAGTAATAAAGTGACAAGTAAATGCCGAGTTATCGTACCCACAGGGACTGTGAAAAGAATTATTTATGAATGCTATTTAAAACACTTTGGTGAAGAAAACTATTTTGTTTGAAGAGGGTGATTAAAAACTAATATTTTAAACTAAGTAAACTAAGTAAATAAGTCTCAAATGCATGATTCCAAAATACGATTTTAATCAAGATGACATAATTGTGTTAGATTAATTACATTTCTTAACTTAGAATTATTAAACTCATGTTTATATTGTTACGAATAAATTCTCGACAACTCGGTAATTTGCTAACTTATGAACATACTCACCTACAAAAATCCATTCATCTCTTGACTATATCCCTATGTCAATTCAACTGATTAAACAAATCTTAATAGGCAAATATGTTATTTTACGTACATACTTATTAAATCAAAATAATCTCTTGTACATATCCCTATGTCAATTCAAACGATTAATTAAATCTAATAAGCACATAAAGACTACGTGAGGTAACAAAGTATCCCTACCTTGAAACAGTTTAATCACAATAATCAGGCAAGTTATGCAAGGCAAATGTATCGTCAGATATCGTTGCTAATTTAAACCTCAGCTACCTTAGATGATTAAACATGCATTGATTAAGTACTGTGTCCATTATTTACAGTTTCAATCCGTTTAAATAATTAATTTATTAGCTACCTCACAATTGTAATGCAAGAATAACTTAGTCATGATTTTACTTAATCAAGCATCTTACCGAGGCCTATAACAACATAAACACAATTTTCAAAATTTTAGCAAATGAAATGCAATCAACCTAACACGAATTAAATTCAAGATAAATTGATTAAATTAACCATTCCAATAACAAAAATATTCATAGATATGTTCATCATAACAACAACAAAAATTAAAGAGATAGGGAACAACAATCAAATCCGGTGTTTTTCCGTGGCTTGACTAGTTTGCTCTGTTCTTCCTTCTCCGTTGTCCTCGTCGACCAAGGCTGCTATAAATACTTAATTGCTTCTCCAAATGGCTGATGAATGCCTCTTTTCCAGGAGGAGAAATCGACAAGAGAGCAAGGGAATTTGGAATGGAAAAGAAGAGAGAAAGTGGAGAGAAGAGAGAAAAGATGCGAATGCTTGAGATGTGTTTCAAATGACCAGCCTAAGGGGGTTTTTATAGCTGAAGAGGGCAGCTAAAAATAGCTAAAATTATCAGCCAAGGAGCCCTCCCTTGGCCGACCACACATGTGGCAAGGTTGATAGTTTCAACTTTGCTAATTTAGGCTTGGGGCAAATCTATAAAGCCACCAATTGTGGAAGGGTTTGTTTGCAACTTGAACAAGTCTTCAAGGGCCTCTTTGCAAGCTAAATAATCAGCCAATAAGCTGATTTGGGTCAACATATGGACGATTTTGGGCTGTCCACTTCTTGGTCGGTTCGGTTCACTCAGTTCGGCTAAACTGGACCACTTTTTCATAATTAATTAATAATAATTTATTTAATCCAAATTAAATTGGATATAAATTAAAATTAATTATATCATGAATTAATACACATAATTGGACCGACTTAGGCTGAAAATTAATTCGCCTTGATACTTCAAATTGCTTCTCGGTTTTGAACTTCTAGCAGTGTCTGCCGAGTCGTTATTTGCCCTTTGTACAAATCTGTCGAAAAATGATCAAAATTAATCAAATTTAATTTTAAAATTAATTAAAATTCAACATGTTCATAATTTAAGTGAAATTTAATTATTTTATAAAAATTAATTATTTTTCGACAATAATTTTCTTGAAACTGCATGAATTTGAGTTAAAAAGGGCATGAAAAAGTGTGTATACTTTTGAGTTTCCACACCCCCAAACTTAATTCATTGCTCGTCCCGAGTAATGCACAAATTGAAAAGAATTTATCGAAAACACCTTTGAAAAATTCCTTCAAAACAATATTCTTCCCAAAATTATGAAATTGGTATACTTATGCTCAAAAACAAGAAATTTGATATTTATGCTACTTAAGTATACATATCATTCAAATTAATCTCAACAACTATTATGATAGGAAAATTAGACTAAATGCTTCCTTAACAAAGACATGTTAATTTGATTTTATTTCCTTATTCAAGATTAAGCTGCAATCATTAAGCTTAACTTATGCCTTCATATGTTGAACATAGCAATTTTTCTCCACTAATGTAGGTAGCATAGAAAACTTGAATCAATAGGTCTTTAAAAAGGTTGTAACGTGGCTAGGCTAGGGGTAGGTAAAAGATAGATAAATTTAGGCTAAAACCCCTAGACTCAAACTTCAATCGGACCTTCGGAATAATTACCTTCAATACGCCAACTTACTTTTCTTTCACATGCTCTTTTTGTACATCTATTTTCTTTCAAGTACATATGCTCTCTTTTTTTCGAGCATTTTGCTTATGTACTACAAAATTTTTGAACATTTGATACTTCTTTTCAGCTCCCCCAAACTTATTTTCAAATAATATTCTGAATAGTACTGAGTCTAGTGTTTGGGACAATTTAAAGATAATTAAGAGAGAAGTGATGGCTAAATATTGCAAGGGTTCAAATAAAATTAGGCCATATAGTCTCAAAGTTGGGTTTCAAAGGATAAAATTTCATCAAGGTTGGCTTGAAAGGCTCAAACGGTCCAAATAAGAGTTGCCTAAATCATTTTCAACATTCCATGCTTCCTAGGATTTCGCCTCAAGAAAATACTAAGTTAATTCTAGATACTTAAACTTTCATGCATGCCTAACTTTCTTAAGAAACTAAAAATTTTATGGTATGATTTGCATGCTTTATTAAAAATACATTTATATCATTATTAAGCTAACATAAAAGTTTATTGAAATAATAGAACTTTATTTATACTGAAGTTTAGCATACTTAACAAAATTTCAAATTATTGAACCAAATATATCCTAATCATAATTAAAAGAACTATTTATTCTGAGTGGAAATAATTTCAATTTTTTGGTCCCCCTACTTAAAATGAACAACTTTTTCATTGTTTAAAGTGAATAGATACTATACACCAGGTAGGATTCTAGAAAAGAGGAGGTGAGTCAATTTGACTGCTTAAGTACCAAGCTCTTTCTAAATCCAATCCTAGACGTGTATATATCTATTGCCACACTTTATACTTCGCGACTTGTTCAATTTTATTAATGATTTCCATCACTTGTTTTATTTTGCGAGAATAAAAATTTCTAATTAACTTAATCCTAAAATAACCTAAGAACATAAATAAAATAAAGTCGAGATCCCCCCTTTATTTATTTTCAGATCCTTCTGAATTCGACTCATCTTTTGCTCCATCATTATTGTCTTTGCATGAATCGCTTCGCTCCTTCTTCTATAATGGGCTCCATGGTTCAAATATGTAATCTGGAAACTCAGGCACAAAAATAAATGGGTCATTGTAAATTTTTGTAAGAGCACTTCTCATCGAGTCATCCCTTATTTTTGAGTATCTCTAGTAAGCTTGTTGCTGCCACTGTGTTGCATTATGTCCATCAACTTTAACAGCTCATCTCGAAGATCTAGGGGAGGCGGTTGAGCTCTGAACATTGAAGACTTGACATCAGGTTCAGCTTCTTGTTCCATTGGTTCCACCTTATCAGGGACTTCTTCTTCTTCTTCTTCTTCGGGATCCTCACACTCTTCAAATCGTTGCTGTAGAACAGAGTCTCCAGCTATTCGGTAGAGGTCCCAATCTGTGATCGTGCCCTCGCTATAGCCTGTCTTCTTTAGGTTTGAAAGAATTTTAGCTTTCAAGTAGAGAATTGTTATTGTAAAAGGAAAGTAAGCTAGGCCAGAACGTCTAACGGCACAATTCTGAATTTCTCTCAAGATGATTTTTCCCACATCAATGGTCTTTCCAGTTAAAATCGAGTATAATAAGACCATTCGCTCCAATGAGATTGTAGTCCTATGCGAACTAGGCATAAGGCTGAAATGGATAAAATAGAACCATACCTTTGCGAGTGGTGTCAAATATTCTCTTCTGCAAGTGTGGATTCCTTGCTTTGACACAGTCCACTTAGAACCTGGAACTGTAGTTCCTCAAGTATTTCTTGCAAATTTTCAGGCTTATTATTGCTCATTAAGGAAGAATATTCATCGTTTTTGAAATCAGGTAATTCAAAGAACTCATTAATAGCATTTGAAGTTATTGGTACCTTGATTCTGCGAATTGGAACTTTCGTCAACTCACTTGAGGTTAAATTCGCATAGAATTCACGCACTAACTCTTCATCCACACTAGGTCTCTTCTCACAAAATAACTCTCAATTGATAGTTTTAGCAACCTGACGAATACGCGCCATAAAATCAATATAGTTGCTTTCTTTCAATGTGAAGCCTTTCTCTGGATGCATCTATTGATTCTTGAAAACACTTTCGTATCTCGCTTTGGCTTCTTCACAGTGGAATTTTCTTTGTGACTCGTCAATTTGGCCAGAGGCACGAGTTCTTTTGCGAGGCATGATTAACCACCTTTTTATAAAAATTAAGAACTCCTAAAAAAATAATTAGAAAACAAAAGAGGTCGATTTAGGGTAGGTTGGAGGGTTGTCGGCTAAGGATGTTGGTGCAGGGCTGGTCTGCCGCACGGATGTGTATGGGAGGAGGCAGCAGCATGGGAGCAAGCCGCACTAGGCTTGCGGATCCTTGCAGGCGTGTCGAGCAGGCCTGACGAATGCTGGAGCTAGACGTGCGCAGGTGTGGCGCCAAGGAGCTGCTGGTGGGTGCGCACGGTGGGCGTGGGGCTGCTGGCCGATTGGGTGAGGGTGCCGAGTAGTTAGGCAGTTGAAGTCTACTGCACTAGGTGGTTTGGTGGGATGGAAGTTTGAATGAAGAAATATGGAGAAGGTTGGTGGTATTCATAGTGATGGAAATATGAGTTAAAGTAGAATTCTTAGAGAAATTTAAAAAATTAAAAATTCTAAGTTCTAATTCTACTCAATGTAAATAACAATTAATAATTAATATAATGCATATTAAATTATTATTTTCTATTGATTAATTAAGATAAAAACTTATCAAAATAAAATATGATTAAATTAAAACTAATCCTATCTCTATATAAAGTTGATAATAATTAATATATATTATAATAGATATAATTATATACTAAAAATTATCATCTTTTTTATTAAATTAAAAAGTTTATTCTAGAAGCCTTTTGAAAATATTTACAAAAAGAGGCATCTAATTTTTAATATTTTACAAAAAGAGCAACCAAAAAATTTAAAAAAAAAATAGTTCAATTAAGTCCCTAGACTTAATGAAAATTTGAAATTGAGTTGCAATTTTAAAACTTGGATCAAAATTGACCCTTTTATTTGAAAATTTAAAAATTATTTTGCCATTTAGGAATAATTTCTCGTAAAAATTATGTCAAAATCAATTCCCAGGAAAGATTGGAGGGGTCACAAGCGGTCCCGCTTAAGTTCCAATCTCCTAGACAGAATTTATTTAAACATACTAATCCCGAAAATACATCCTAAATCATTTATTTAAAAAGAAAACAAGAAAATTTAATTATTTTATAAAATGAACGGGATTTGATCCCGTTCAATTTTATCTCCCTAGTAATGTTTCAAGCGTTGAGCATTAACTCGAAAATTACCTCCCTTACCTTGAAGTTCAACAACTCCGTATGGATAAACTCGATAAATCATAAATGGACCGGACCAACGTGATTTTCACTTACCTGGGAAGAACCTTAATCTGGAATTGAATAACAAGACTTGCTTACCTGCTTCAAATTCTCGAACTCGAATGTGCTTGTCATGCCATTTCTTGAGTCTCTCCTTAAGTAATTTGGCATTCTCGTATGAAGACCTTCGGAATTCTTCTATCTCGTTAAGTTGAAGCATCCGTTTCTCTTTAGCAATTTTAAGATCCAAGTTGAGTCATTGGAGAGCCCAGTAAGCTTTGTGCTGTAACTCCAAAGGTAAATGACAGGCTTTCCCAAAGACCAACCTATAGGGTGACATCCCTAAAGGTGTCTTGTATGCTGTCCTGTAGGCCCATAAAGCATCATCCAGTCTTTTGGACCAATCTCGTTAGTTCGAGCAAACTACCTTCTCAAGTATGCCTTTGATCTCTTTGTTTGCCAGTTCAGCTTGACCATCCGTCTGCAGATGGTAATCTGTGGCAACCTTGTGCTTCACTCCATGTTTGTCAAGTAACCATTTCAACCACTTGTTCACAAAATGGGACCCTTCTTCACTGATGATGGCTAATGGGGTTCCAAACCTTGTGAACACATGCTTCTACAAAAACTTCATCACAACCTTAGCATCGTTTGTCAGATATGCTTCAGCCTCAATCCACTTAGACACGTAGCCTACAGCTACCAATATGTACTTGTTACCAAAAGACAGAGGGAAAGGACCGAGAAAGTCAATACCCAAAACATCAAACAATTCTACCTCAATGATGTTTGTTCGAGGCATCTTGTTTCTGTTTGTGGCATTTTCGACCCTTTGACATCGATCACAACTCTTTACGTAAGCATATGCTTCTTTAAATAGTGTTGGCCAAAAAAAATCCAGCTTGCAATACTTTGGCCGCAGTACGTGTTCCTCTGAAGTGTCCCCCACTCGGATCTGAGTGACAGTGGTATAAAATCTTATGTACTTCATCTTCTGCCACGCATCTCCTGATCATTTGATCTGCACACTTTTTAAACAAATACGGTTCTTCCCAGAAATAGTACTTCACATCGTGAAGAAACTTTTTCTTTTGATGATATGTCTTATCAATCAGCATCAAACCACAAGCTAAATAGTTAGCAATATCAGCAAACCAAGGGTATTATGGACATGATTTACCTTCAGTATGTGTTCATCTGGAAATGTCTTCTGAATTAGTATAAGTGGAGAATTTCCTTCTTGCGGCTCCAATCTGGACAAGTGATCTGCTACTTGATTTTCTTCTCCCTTTCGATCTTGAATTTCTAGATTAAAATCTTGAAGTAGAAGTACCCACCGGATCAGTCTCGGCTTAGCGTCTTTCTTGGCAAGTAAATACTTAATTGCCAAATGGTCCGTATAGACAATCACCTTGGTACCTATAAGATAGGATCGAAACTTGTCAAAAGCAAACACAAGAGCAAGTAACTCTTTTTCTGTTACCGTGTAATTCAGTTGAGCTCCTGTCAGAGTCCGACTCGCATAGTAGATGGGATGAAAAACTTTGTTCCTTCGCTGACCCGTGACAGCTCCGATCGTGAAGCCACTTACGTCACACATCAATTTAAATGGCAAATCCAAGTCTGGCGTGAATATTATGGGTGCCGAGACTAACTGACTCTTCAAATCATTGAAAGCTCTTAAGCACTCCTCATCAAATTTAAACGCCGTGTCCTTCTCCAATAATTTACATAAGGGTTTAGCAATTTTATAGAAGTCTTTGATAAATCTTTGATAGAAATCGACGTAGCCCAAAAAGCTCCTAACACCCTTTATAGATGTCGGAGGTGGGAACATCTACCTTTACTTTATCTACCTTGATTCCATGTCTCGTTATTCGATGCCCTAGAACAATACCTTCTCGTACCATGAAATGGCACTTTTCCTAGTTAAGTACAAGGTTTGTTTCTTCGCATCGCCTTAGTACCTTGGCTAAATTGGCTAGGCAATCATCATATGTATCCCCGAATACTGAAAAATCATCCATAAAAACTTCCAAATATTTCTCAACCATGTCAGTAAAAATAGACATCATACATCTTTGAAATGTAGCAGGTGCATTACATAAACCAAATGGCATGCGCCTAAATGGAAATGTACCGTACGGGCAGGTGAATGTTGTCTTGTGTTGATCTTCTGGTGCTATTGTAATCTGATTATACCTTGAGTATACATCAAGAAAACAGTAATAGTCTCGCCCAACGAGTCTATCCAACATCTGGTCCAAGAACAGTAAAGGAAAGTGATCTTTCCTAGTCGCATTGTTCAGCTTCCGGTAATCGATGCAAATTCTCCATCCAGTAACCGTTCTAGTCGGTATCAAGTCGTTATTCTTGTTTTCAATGATCGTAATACCTCCTTTCTTTGGCACGAATTGGACTGAACTTACCCATGAACTATCTGAGATGGGGTAAATTATACCCGCATCTAACCACTTGATGATTTCTTTATTGACTACGTCCTTCATGATGGGATTCAGTCTTCGTTGTCCATCAATCATCCCTTTCTTGCCATCTTCTAGTATGTTGTTGTGCATTCATATCGATGGACTAATACCGCGAATATCGGCTATGGTCCATTCGATAGCCTTCTTGAATTGTTTCAATACAAGGATAAGTTTCTCTTCTTGCTCATTGGTTAATTCTGCTGAAACAATCACAGGCAAAGTAGAAGCGTTACCTAAATAAACATATTTTAAATGTAAAGGAAGTACCTTGAGTTCTAATTTAGGTAGCTCCTCGATTGACGCTTTTGGTTGGGCATAATCCCTGTTCTCTAACTCTAAAGATTCAAAATGGGATTGCAGATTAAATCTCCTTTGATTAGCTTCTAGCAAAGCTAAGTATTCATCCTCCTGTTCATCATTTTGAGGGTTTGATGTCAAAATTTGTTCTAATGGATCCTCAACATAGTTGAGTTCCTTCTCCATGATTAAATCCTCTAAATCAGACACTGCAGAACAATCATCAATTGTGTCAGGAAATCGCATAGACTTAAAAATGTTAAATGTTGCCTGATCATCCTGAACACGCATAGTAAGCTCACCCTTCTGCACATCAATAAGGGTCCTTTCGGTTGCTAAGAACGATCTTCCTAGGATGATTGGCACCTCTTTGTCTACTTCAAAGTCTAGAATCACAAAGTCGGCAGGAAAGATAAATTTGTCTCCACGTACCAATACGTCCTCGATTTTTCCTTCTGGATGTGATAAGGATCGATATGCTAATTGAAGTGTAATCGTAGTTGGTCTAACTTTACCTATCCCTAACTTCCTAAATATTTACATAGGCATCAAGTTGATACTCACACCCAAGTCACATAGTGCCTTACCACAATATGTTGCTCCAATGTTGCAAGGTATGGTAAAACATCCAGGATCATTCAACTTTTGGGGTAGTTTGTTTTGAAGATATGCACTGCATTCCTTTGTCAAGGCTACCATTTCAAATTCTCCAAGTCTTTGTTTTTTAGACAGAATATCCTTCATGAATTTGACATAGTTTGGCATTTGTTCAAGTGCTTCAACCAATGGGATGTTGATATGAAGTTGCTTGAGTATGTCTAGGAACTTCTTGAATTTAATTTCCTGCTTCTGCTTCTGAAGTCTTTGAGGGTAGAGTGGTGGAGGTTTCTTTAATAGAACTGGTTGATTCATCTTTTGTGGTAATTCTGCATCTAACAGAGTTGTTAGTTGATCAAAATTAGCTGGTTCTGAAGTTACCTTGTTAGATTTTGCAGATTCTGCTTCTTGTGAAACTGGAATTTCAACACTCGGTTGAACTTCCTCTGAGTCTTGAGCGTCAGCTGGCTCCTTCTCAACTTCAACAGAATTGGGCTCTAAAGTCTTTCCACTCCTCAATGTCAACGCTTTACAATGCTCCTTCCTTGGATTTCTCAGATTCTCCGTATCACTAGGTAACGCGCCTTGTGGTCGGTTCTGGAGTTCAGTAGCAAGCTGGCCCACTTGGTTCTCCAGATTTTTCAATGTAGCTAATTGGCTTTGAATTAAGGCATCATTCTTCGCCATGTATGCCTTTAACAAATTTTCTAAGCCATTGGATGGTTCAGCTTGGGTTGGTTTCTGAGCTTGTTGGGGAAAACTATGTGGCTGGGTCGATCTAAGTTGGACGTAAGTGTTACTGGTTCTAGCCCCTTGGTTACTCCAGAAAAAATTCGGGTGGTTTCGCCATGATGGGTTATAAAAATTGGATTACAGTCCTTGCCTTCCTTGATTTTGGTTCTGGTTACCCATGTAATATACGGATTCTGGGTTCGATGGACATTCTTCAAACAAATGTCCTTCCCCACAATAGGCACATGCTATATTTTCAATTTGATTTGGTGGTTGTGCTGCGAAACTATTAGACCCATTAGTAGTAATATTTTTTAACACTGATGATACCTGAGATGCGAGTGAAGTAAGAGTGTCTACTTCATGTATTCCAGCAACTCGCCTTCCTGACGCTGCTCGATTGGTTGGCCATTGATAATTGTTGCTGGCAATCCTCTCAATGATTTCATAAGCCTCATTATAAGACTTAGAAAGGAGAGCACCGTTAGCAGAAGCGTCCACTACCATTCTCGTGTGAGCATTGAGATAGTTATAAAACGTCTCAAGTTGGATGCAATATGGGATTCCATGATGAGGGCACTTCCTTGATAATTCTTTGTACCTTTCCCATGCCTCATTTAAAGACTCATCATCCATTTGTTGGAAGGCAGTGATCTCATTCCTCAACTTAGCATTGTTGCTAGGCGGGAAATACTTCATGAGAAATCTTTCTGCTAACTCTTGCTATGTGGAAATTAAATTTGGTGGTAATGAGTTCAACCAGGCTTGAGCTCTATCCCTTACCGAATACAGGAACAGCTTCAATCATAATGCATCTTCGGGTACTCCGGCTAACTTGAAAGAATCGCTCACTTCCATAAATAGTCTTAAGTCTAGGTGAGGATTTTCAGTAGGCATTCCACTGAATTGGCCCACTGTCTGAAGCATCTGGAACATGACTGGCTTCAGCTCGAACTGTTTTAACACCCTAAAATTTGGGCCTTGAAGTATTGGGCCTTGAGCAAGGGAACGGTTAGGAAACTGTGCATAAAAGTTTATGTGAGCTAGGAAATGACACAATTGTATGTCCCTTCAAAGGGTTAAGGGTCCCGAAAAGTGTTGGAGAAGTCCTGGTTCAAACTCAGGCTTTAGCAAAATTTTGGTTTTAAGTGGATAAAACTCTGGATGCTTGGATGTAGGCCTTTTAAATTATTGTGTTAAAAAAATGACACAAGAAAGCATGTGGTCTAGTGGTTGTGGCGTCATTAAGGTTGCAAGGGAGCCTGGGTTCAAGTCTTGGCTCTTGCAATTTATTTTGGTTTTTCTTTTAATGGAACCTGGACTTTGGCCTTTAGACCTTTTAATTAATTGAAGATAGAGTGTGACACAAAAAGGGCTTGTGGCCTAGAGGCAAGTGGCGTGTTGGGTATCTATGAGGTCTGAGGTTCAAATCCTGGGTTAAGCATTAGAGAGTTTATTTTGCTGCTTGAGTTGGGAAGGTGGAAGAGTTGGACCAAACACTCATCATTAAGGTGTTTGAATTGGTCACAGAGAGATTGTAGGAGCAAATTGTGGAGAGAATCAAGGAAATTCAAAGTTGGTGTGTTGTAGCCGAACAAGGAGTCTGGAGCATGCAAATTCGGCTAGGAGGGGGTTTCTGAGTGTTTTTCTGCTTTTGTTCGGTTTTGGGCACTTTTGGGTGTGCCAAATTTCCTGCCGAGGAGTTTTCCTCATTTTGATCAATTTTGTCACCGATTTTAGGACTCACAATTCTGTTTTCCTCCTTTTCTCTGAGTGCCAAAATTGCAATACCACTGTGCATCCTTTTTGTTTGGTTCCTACTGTTTTTTCTCTGCCATTGACCATTTCCTTTCTTCCTTTTTGCACCAACATCCGCAAAACCTCTCTTCTTCTCTATTCTTTTTACAAGTTTCTACCAACTCCTTCTTGCCTATTGAATCTTTCTACCAACCTACCACCCTAGTCTTGGGATTCTTTCTCTTCTTGATTCTTGATCGAAAACTCTCCCTCTCTGTTTCAATTCTGCAACGGCTCTGTTAATCGGTAAGTCTCTCGGTTCCTTTAAGTTCTCTCTTTTACTGTTTAAGCCAAATGGTGCGATCCCTTATTACCGATTCTTCTCCTTTCTCCTATGTGTATGTTCTTTCAGGTTCTAGAACTTCCGATGGGTGATGAGGGTGCTAGTAATAACGTGATGGCAAAGGTACCGGCTGAGTCTGAGCGCGTCGCCTCTACTCCCAAGTTTAAGCGGCGTAAGGTGTCAGCTGTTCGAGATTTTCCGCCAGGATGCGGAAGGGTGGCTGAACCGAGCTCTGGAACAAGTAGGCAAATCACAGTCGACCGATCTAGTCAAGGTTCTGCGCTCGTGGATTTTTAGTACTCTCTGTAATTAGGTGTGTATTTGTACACCGTAAATCATTATTGTTGTAAAGTCGAAAGGGTGTGTACACACTCTAATCTGACTGTAGCACGGCAAAAGCCGAAAATTTTAAAATACGGCGATTGAGGCCACATGGGCGTGCGAATGCTCGTGTGGTGAACCGAGCCCACGAAACATGGGCGTTTGACTGAAGAGGCCACTATGAGGGTTCTCGTGCACTTGGGCCATTTTGGGCCTTGTTGGGCCAAAATGGGCCGTGTGGGCCCAATAGGCTCGTGGGCCCCACACGGATAAAATTGACGAAAAGTGGCAAAAACTGGATTGGGCTATGTAGATCACTTAGTCGTGTTTGAATTTGGGTCAAATGGGCCACACGAGCGTGTGGGCCCATTTGGGCCGAATAGTGGGTTTTGAGCCCATTTACACCGTTTTGACCAAATATATTATCTGTGTCGCTCGAGGCGACTGTAGACCTTTGGGAACGTTGTTAAATAATCGTAATGTCCCCGTAGGGTAAAATGACCGTAATGCCCCTGTAGGGTAAATTGACCATAATGCCCCTGTTAGGGTAGAATGATCGTAATACCCCCGTAGGGTAAAATGACCGTAATACCCCTATAGGGTAAAATGATCGTAATGCCCCTGTAGGGTAAATTGACCGTAATGCCCCTGGAGGGTAAATGACTATTTTGCCCTTGTGGGTAAATGATTGACTTAGATTATGAATTTGACTGATTTGACTGTGATCGTATGACTGTGTTTTAACTGACTTGACTGTGGTCGTGTGACTGAGATGCTTTTAATATATGTTTAAATGAATGTTACCGAGCATGGAAATTTTGCATACACCTGTGATGATTGAGCATGACATACACGACATATTGCATGGGGTTGGGACATTGTTACGGAGGAAGTGTACGGCCATTGCCGTTCTGTACAAGGCTTTCAGCCTTTCTGCGATATTTACAGCCTTTAGCCGTTCTGTTAACCGGTAGCGGTGCTACGATATTTATGGCTTTTAGCCGTTCTATCTACGGTACCGAGCCGTTCTGTTGACTTAGTGCCGCAACCGGTGCTAAGCTTGGTGTGTTGGCTGGGTGGGTCGATTTAATCCCCATAGGAGTGTAGGGTTGGACAGGAGACGGAGTGCAGGGTTGGTTTGGGTATTTATGCATTGCATATACTGATCCTGATATTGAGATGGGCTTAAGCCCAGATATATGTGATATGTGACATTTGATATGGGCTGAGGCCCAACCGAGGCTGATGGGGGCAAGGCCCAGACTGTTACTGTGATGGGCTAGGCCAATCTGATTCTGTTATGGGCTGTGACCCAAATGACATTGTTTTGGGCTTTGGCCCACATATACTCGAATCGAATCAGTAGTGTTATCATAAAGGCCTCGTGCCTGCATCGATTCTATTTTTGTATACTGACTGTTTCTTTAATAAGGGGATTACACACTGAGTTTTTCGTAAACTCACCTCGTTTTTAACCTTTCATGTAATACCAAGCTTTAGACAGTTCGGAGCTACAGGGACTCGGAGATGGCCACACTACTGCTCCTGTTTTCCTTTACTTGGCTTTTATTTACTATTAGTTTTCGTCCGGGCTTTTATATTTGTAATAAGGCCTCTCCAATTTTATAGCTTTTCATCTGAGCTTTTAATCAATATGATTTATACTTGTTAGAAGTAGAACGCGGTTTTCCCAAAATGATAACTGTTTTCAAAACACTATGTTTCCGCAACGATTTTTAAGCTTCCGCAACAAACAAGTTTTTAGAAGTAATGACGATTTAAAATGATTAACAAAATGCTGGTATAATATGAGTTCTAACAAAGAGGCTTCAACCTCCAAACGAGTTTTTTATCAACAAGAAAAATGGTTTCCTAAAAGCACTCCAATGTGACACGTCAGATTCGGCCGTAACGTCTAGGTCGGGTTTGGGGTGTTACAACTGTTGTGCATCGATTTCGTGTCTCCTAATACCCGGATTAAGATCATTAAACATTGGCACTGCATACTGTCTTAAATCTCTATCCATATAAAGCTCTGTTTCCTTGATTCAGATTTTCGAAGTTCATCTCTTCGGTCCTTCTCTGACTTGCTTGTGTTCTTCGCTGTTGAAAAGTTCGTTCAATCTCAGGGTCTACAGGGAGTAAATCGATAATTCGGTCAATACTCATAAACACCAGAAATAATCATAGAAAAATTGATTAAGTTAAAATTTAAACAGAAAATTAAACCAAAATGCAAAACTAACAAATTCACAAATAATGACTTTTTAAAACAGTCCCCGGCAACGGCGCCAAAAACTTGGAACGACGGAAATGTGCAAGTGTACACAATCGCAACAAGTAATAAAGTGACAAGTAAATGTCGAGTTATCGTACCCACAGGGACAATGAAAATAATTATTTATGAATGCTATTTAAAACACTTTTGTGAAGAAAAATATTTTGTTTGAAGAGGGTGATTAAAAACTAAGATTTTAAACTAAGTAAACTAAGTAAATAAATCTCAAATACACGATTTCAAAATACGATTTTAATCAAGATGACATAATTGTAGTAGATTAATTACATTTCTTAACTTAGAATTATTAAACTCATGTTTATATTGTTACGAATAAATTCTCGACAACTCGGTAATTTGCTAACTTATGAACATACTCACCTACCAAAATCCATTCATCTCTTGACTATATCCCTATGTCAATTCAACCGTTTAAACAAATCTTAATAGGCAAATATGTTATTGCATATACATACTTATTAAATCGAAATAATCTCTTGTACATATCCCTATGTCAATTCAAACGATTAATTAAATCTAATAAGCACATAAAAGACTACGTGAGGTAACAAAGTATCCCTACCTTGAAACAGTTTAACCACAATAATCTTGCAAGTTATGAAAGGCAAATGTATCGTCAGATACCATTGCTAATTTAACCCTCAGCTACCTTAGATGATTAAACATGCACTGATTAAGTACTGTGTCCATTAATTACAATTTCAATCCATTTAAATAATTAATTCATTAGCTACCTCACAATTATAATGCAAGAATAACTAAGTCATGATTTTACTTAATCAAGCATCTTACCGAGGCCTATAACAACATAAACACAATTTTAACAATTTTAGCAAACGAAATGCAATAAACCTAACACAAATTAAATTCAAGCTAAATTGATTAAATTAACCATTCCAATAACATAAATATTCATAGATATGTTCATCATAACAACAACAAAAATTAAAGAGATAGGGAACAAGAATCAAATCCGGTGTTTTTTCGTGGCTTGACTAGTTTGCTCTGTTCTTCCTTCTCCGTTATCCTCGTCGACCAAGGATACTATGAACACTTAATTGCTGCTCCAAATTATCAGCCAAAGAGCCCTCCCTTGGCTAGCCACACATGTGGCAAGGTTGATAGTTTCAACTTTGCTAATTTAGGCTTGGGGCAAATCTATAAAGCCACCAATTGTGGAGGGGTTTGTTTGCAACTTGAACAAGTCTTCAAGGGACTCTTTGCAAGCTAAATAATCCGCCAATAAGCTTATTTGGGTCAGCATATGGACGGTTTTGGGCTGTCCACTTCTTGGTCGGTTCGGTTCACTCGGTTCGGCTCAACTGGACCACTTTTTCATAATTAATTAATAATAATTTATTTAATCAAAATTAAATTGGATATAAATTAAAATTAATTATATCATGAATTAATACACATAATTGGATCGACTTAGGCTTAAAATTAATTCACCTTGATACTTTAAATTGCTTCTCGGTTTTGAACTTCTAGCAGTGTCTGCCGAGTCGTTATTTGCCCTTTGTGCAAATCTGTCGAAAAATGATCAAAATTAATTATAAAATTAATTAAAATTCAAAATGTTCATCATTTAAGTGCAATTTAATTATTTTATAAAAATTAATTATTTTTCGACAATAGTTTTTCCGAAACTGCATGAATTTGAGTTAAAAAGGGCATGAAAAAATGTGTATATTTTTGTGTTTCCAATCACTGGTGAGAAGGTTGAATTTGAAGAATTTTTCGATGCATCATACAAAGAAGTACCACAAATTTTCACTCATACGCCTAATGTCAGACTTTTGAAACTATCGACACCATCAAAGATATCGGCGCAAACAGATATATCTCTACCCTTACCCTTCCCACAAAGATTTAGGAAGAATGAGCTTGACAAGCAGTATCAGCAGTTCCTGGAGACACTGAAGCAACTGCAGATCAACATTCCTTTAGTGGACGCTCTGGTAAAAATTTTGAGTTATGGGAAATTTATGAAAGACCTCTTGTCCAAGAAGAAGAAGCTTACTGATATTGAAACTATTGCACTTACAGAAGCCTGTAGTGTTGTTTTGACCAACAAGTTTCCCCCTAAATTGAAAGATCCTAGGAGCTTTACCATCCCATGTTCAATTGGTAATCATTATTTGGGTAAGGCTTTATGCGACTTGGGAGCTAGCATTAACCTAATGCCACTATCTACTTTCAGAAAGTTAGCAATTGGTCACATGAAATCTACTACAGTGACATTACAACTAGTCGATCGATCCTTGGCTCAACCTGAAGGGCAAATAAAAGACGTCTTATTTTGTGCGGATAAATTAATTTTTCCAGCTGATTTTATCATACTTGACTGTGAGGCAGACAAGGAGGTTCACATAATCTTGGGACGACCATTTTTAGCCACTGGCCGAACTCTGATTGATGTCTATAAAGGTGAACTAACCATGTGACTTAATGATAAGCGAGTCACCTTCAGTGTTTTTGAATCTATTCAATGTAAGGACAAAGAAGAATGTCATACTGTTGATGTGCTAGATGATCTAATTGAGGAAGAATTCAATGACCAAAGCACAGTACTTTCTGAAGAGTTTGCAGTGACATCTGATGTTGAATTCTTTGACGATTGTGAAAGCATGGTTAAAGCTAATAATCTTGAACTCAAGCATGGATGACAGCTTGAATCCTTATACCTAGCAAACAAAATAACCGTAAATTTCAAACCATCTATTGAAGAAGCTCGTACTCTAGAATTGAAACCACTACCTCCTCATCTTAAATGTCTTTCTTGGTGATCACAATACTCTCCCAGTTATTGTCTTTGCAACACTGGATGTAACTCAAGAAGAGAAATTGGTCCATATCTCAAGCAACATAAACGAGCTATTTCTTGGAGTACTGCCAATATTCAAGGTATTAGTCCTTCTTTTTGTATGCAAAAGATCAAGTTGGATGATGAAGGCAAGCAATCAATTGAGCAGCAAAGAAGATTAAAAGAAAAGATGAAAGAAGTTGTCAAGAAAGAAATCATAAAATGGCTTGATGTTGGAATTATTTACCTGATTTCTGATAGCAATAGGTGAGTCCAGTGCAATGCGTGCCTAAAAGAAGTGGCATAACTGTGGTTTGCAACGTTAAGGACGAATTAATTTCTACACGCATTCCCATGGGATGGCGAGTTTGCATGGATTATTGCAAATTGAATGTGGCCACAAAGAAGGATCACTTCTCACTTCCTTTCATCGACCAAATACTTGATCGACTTGCTGGAAAGGCCTATTATTGCTTTTTAGATGGCTATTCTGGGTACAATCAAATTGTTATTGCACCAGAGAATCAAGAGAAAACGACCTTCACCTGCCCCTTTGGTACTTTCACTTTTCGCCGTATGCCTTTCGATCTTTGCAATGCACCAGCCACATTTCAAAGGTGCATGATGGCAATATTCTCAGATATGATCGAAGAATATTTAGAGGTGTTTATGGATGATTTCTCACATGATTTCTCAGTCTATGGGAATGATTTTGATCATTGCGCTGACAATTTGGATAAAGTAATGAAGCGATGTGAGGACACACATCTTGTTCTGAATTGGGAAAAATGTCATTTCATGGCAACTGAAGGTATTGTGTTAGGACACCGCATCTCTAGTCAAGGCATTCAAGTTGACAAAGCTAAGGTGGAAATCATTGAGAAATTACCTCCCCCAACAAACGTGAAAGGTATTCGCAGTTTTCTTAGACATGCGGGGTTTTACCTAAGGTTTATTAGAGATAAGCCCTTATGCTCATTGCTGGAATAGAATTGAAAATTCGTTTTTGACGATGCATGTCTAGATGCCTTTATTCAGTTAAAAGAGAAGCTAGTGAATGCACCAATTGTCGTTGCACCAGATTGGTATCAACCTTTTGAAGTTATGTGCGATGCAAGCGACTTTGTTATGGGTGCGATTCTAGGACAACGAAAGGGAAAATATTTCACGCCATATATTATGCTAGCAAAACTCTCACAGAGGCTCAACTTAATTATACCACCACAGAGAAAGAATTGCTGGCTGTAGTCTTTGCTTTCGACAAGTTTTGTTCCTATCTTGTCAGTGCAAAGGTTACGGTATCCACTGTTCACTGGGCGTTGAGATATCTCTTTGTGAAAAAGGATTCCAAACCAAGAATTATACGCTGGATATTACTATTGTAAGAATTTGACATCGAGATAAAAGACCGTAAGGGTTCAGAGAATCAAGTTGCAGACCATCTTTCTGATTGGAAGTTGGCAGCAAAGACGGAAACATACTTCAAATTGTCAATACATTCCCAAATGAGCAGTTATTTGCTGTAGATGCAACTCCTTGGTATGCGGATTTTGTTAATTATCTAGTGTATAGAAAACTCCCATTGGGTGTCACAGGCCATAAAAAGGAAAGATTTCTTCGTGACGTAGTGAAGTATCATTAGAACGAACTGTATTTATTCAAGGTATGCAATGACAACATCATTCGATGTTGTGTTCCTGAAGAAGAGATGCTTTCAATCCTAAAGCATTGCCATGATGCTCCTTATGGAGATCATTTTGGTGGTATGAGAACTGCTGCTAAAGTTCTCCAATCAGGATCCTACTGGCTGAAATTATTCAAAGACACCAACAATTTTGTGAATCAATGCGATAGGTGTCAGCGCATCGGTTCTATATCCTGACGCAATGAAATGTTACAGCAGCCAATTATAGAGGTTGAATTATTCAATGTTTGGGGTATGGATTTTATGGGACTATTTTTGAGTTCATTTGGAAATCTTTACATTTTAGTAGCTGTTGACTACGTCTCAAAGTGGGTTGAAGCTGTTGCAGTCCCAAAGGATGACGCAAAGACAGTGCTAATTTTTTTTCACAAGCATATACTCACCCGCTTTGGCACACTAAAGGCATTGATTAGTGATCAGGGTACACACTTTCATTGCAACCAAGTGGCGACCGCACTAAAGAGATATAGAGTTAAGCATAAAATGGCTACTACGTATCATCTGCAAACAAATGGACAAGCTAAAGTTTTGAATCGACAAATTAAGAACATTCTTGAGAAGGCTGTAAACCCTTTGAGGAAAGATTGGTCTTTTCAATTGGACGACGCTTTCTGGGAATTGTGAACAACATACAAAACTCCATTAGGGATGTCGTCGTATCAATTGGTTTTTTGGAAAGCATGTCACTTGCCAGCCTAACTGGAACACAAAGCAATATGGGCAATTAAGCAAGTGAACATGGACTATGAAGCGGCTGGAAAGAAAAGATTGTTGGATATCACTGAATTAAAGGAGATAAGAAGAAATGCTTATGAAAATGGTACAATTTACAAGGAAAAGACCAAACGATGGCATGACAAGATTATTTTGCAACGACAATTTATTACGGGTCAACATGTTTTATTATTCAATTCTCGACTGAAATTGCACCCAGGTAAATTGCGTTCACATTGGTCTGGACCTTTTGAAGTTGTCGACGTATTTCCTCATGGTGCAGTCAAAATTCGAGATTTACGTGATGGACACCAATTCAAAGTAAATGGACAGAGGCTAAAACACTATTTTGGCAACAATGATCAAACGCAGGTAGAGACAATTAAATTGGTTGAAAAGTTTTAATTTTTAATTAGTACTCCTTGATTTTAGTTTGTTTTATTTATGTTTAGTTAAAGTTTGTTTTCCTTCTCTCTCTTTTTTTTGCATAATAATTAGGTACCATTGTCGACTCATTGCAATCTTACTCTCAGCGCATTCCATAAGTCTGTCCTACCATTTATAACTCATCACAATTCAGGGAAATTAGATTCCACCGTTAGATCAAAACTCACTCAGTCGTTTGATCCTTCTAAGTGGGCACAATTTCTATTGGACACAACTCTTCCTGCCAGCCTTATATATCTCCACAAAACAACACGCCTCTCCATTTTCCTCTTTCACCCACTATAAATTCTCCCTCACTGTACCGACTATAACGCATTCAAGCAACCATTTTTATTTCTTTTCTCTTCTAAAAATCATATATTTTTACCTTTAAACCATTCTCCCTCAACAAAAGATGGCCAAAACAAGAGGCTCGATCAAGAAAGCCACCAAATCTACTGGGGAACATGCATCCTCTGCTACCACAGTCCGTGAATCGGAAGCCCCTAGGCCAGTGCAAACAACGGAGCCAGTAACCTTTTTGAATAAAGCGGCAAATGAACAATTTCACGACAACATATTGAAGCGAAACTTTCAACCCGAGTAGGGTATTTCTCTTTCGCCACAAGAAGACTTAGGTAAACAAGTCTACAAAACCATCTCGAAGTTAAAGTGGGAAACTTTTTGCACCCATCCTGGCAGCTACTCCCTTTCACTGGTACGTGAGTTTTATGCTAATCTCTACGATCATGAGTTAGAGTTCATTTTCGTTTGAGAAGTTTTAATACCATGGGATGCTGCAAACATCAACGAGCTGTACAACACCAAGGTCGATGTTGACGAACACTCAAAGTTCATTGATGACATCATAGATGAAAAACGAGACCTATTAGTGAGAGACTTGTGTGTCAAGGGAACAGTGTGGATGGGCTCCCACCAAAGAATTATATGATGCATTGTCTGTAACACCCCTTACCCGTATTCAACCCGGAACCATGCACGAGGCGTTACCGTATTAAAATCCTCAAGATAGCCAGTTAGGCACAACATGACCACTCTCTTTGGCCATCACAACAACCTCAATCCCGACTTACGAGGCCTCTCTCAAACACACGAGGGATCTCGAGACCATATCGAAAACTCTTACGATCTTAATTTTTTTCCATCTATACAGGGCTCACACGCCCGTGTAAGATTTGGAACGCCCGTGGATGTCACACACGCCCATGGTCACTACCCGTGCATAAAAACTCAAGCATTTTGCCAATGCCCCACGGTTAGGGCACACGCCTGTGCTCTCCACCCGTGGTGCACACTCACTACCTTAACACGGCCTAGAGTCTAGACACACGCCCGTGTGGCTAGCCCGTGGCCAACACTGATTAACACACACGTTCTAGGCACACGCCCGTGTGACTAGTCCGTGGTCTATTCTGACTTAAAATACTAACATGCAGAGGACACACGGCCAAGTCACACGCCCATGGGCTGACCGTGTGTCACACATGGCCGAGACACACGCCCGTGTGTCTACCCACATGGACAAGAACAAAGTTATTTGCCAAGTTCTTTTCACCCTTCTAGCGTACACAATCATGCACTCATTCAACACATCCATAATCAACTCAAAATCTTACAATCTCACATAGATAACTACATCTTTTCATATAATAAAGTGCCATCAACTATGGCATTATACAAAATAGATTATCCATCTAAAGGCCAACACATCATAGTCATATACAACAAAATTCACTAACTTGTCTAGCCCCTATACATGCCATATACAAAACATCGAGTCTCATGTACTAGAGTGTGTTGATAGTGTGGGCGATCTTCCAATTGATCCTCATATCTCGATTCAAAACTTTTGCTCTATAAGACAAGGGAAAAGAAAGGGAGTAAGCTTTGAGCTTAGTAAGTTTACACATAAACAATTAAGCAACATAGTATAAGCTAAACAATAATTAGCATTATACTAACATATAATGTACAACTACGCTTACTATTTCTATCCCTTACCACATTTCCAACACATCATAAGTCACTTACTCATAACCATTGACATGCACCCCTGCATTCAATATCACATTTACACAATATACAACACATCATTATTTCTCAATAATACATCCACACAGCTAATCCACACAGCTAATGTCTCGGTGGTTTCGCACTTAGCCCACCACAATCAATTAATAAGGCAGTATCGCACTTAGCCTACCATAAAGGTAATCGTAGTGGTTTCGCACATAGCCCACTAGACAATATACCTAACGATAGCATCGCACATAGCCAGCTCATCGTCAATATGTATTAGGATGGTATCGCACTTAGCCCATCTTTTAGCATTATCACTACACATTCACATATCTATTTACATTCATTCCACTTAAATCACATAGGTTCTCAACCATGCTATACACTAGCTAGAATTAACCAATTTGTAAGTATGAATGCATTGCTTATGCATAGACTTACCTCGATACTCAAAAGTATAGAAACGTGCAATTTAGTCCACCACTTTGCTCTTGCCTCGATTTCGATCCGGGCTTTGTCTTTCTTGATCTATAATGATAATTCAACTCATCAATATACACATTGACTAAATTGACCCACATCTCATACTTTGGAAAAATTACCCTTTTGCCCCTAAACTTTCTCCTATTTACGCTATTGCCCCAAGGCCCGTAAAGTGATTTTTATTCAACTTTCTAGCCTTTCATGCTTAGCCGGATCACTTACTCAACTAAAGCAATCAACAATTCTCACTACATCACACATGTATGACCAAACTCAAGATTTTTACAAACTAGTCCCTACACGCATTTTCTATGGAAACTCATTTAGCAAAAGATGTTTCTACTACATCAAGCTTTCATAATCTTCCATAAAACATCAAAATACATACATGTCATACATGGCCACATTTTTGAACATCCAATATAGCTCATCAAATAGCTAAGAATAGCTTACCCATGCTACAAGGACTTCAAAAATACAAAGAATATCAAAAACGGGGCTTAGATGCACTTACTAGCAAGCTTGAAAATTTTGAAGAACCCTAACAATGGCTCTCTCTCAATTTTCGCTGACCTTTGGAGAAGAAGATGAATGAATTTTGTCATCTTTTCTCCTATTTTAATCACTTAATTGTTAAATGACCAAAATGTCATTTTTGATAAACTTTCTATTTTAACTCATCCATGCTTAATTTTGTCCAAAAATTAGAAATTGGGAAAATTGCTATTTAAGAACCTCTAATTAATATTCTAAAGCTATTTCACACAAATAGCTTCTAGAATCTCACATTTTTCCACTTTTGCAATTTTGTCCTTTTGGACAATTTAACCGCAATTTCACAAAATTGCTTCATGAAACTTTCACACTAGCATGCATACATAGCATAAACCTCAAAATTCATTCATAAACCTCGGATTTGTGGTCTCGCACCACTATTCCGACTAGGCCCTAAATCTGAATGTTACAACTCTCCCCTCTTTAGAGATTTTTGCCCCCGAAAATCTTACCAGTAAAGAGGTTTAGATGTTGCTCTCTCATAGCTTCTTCCGTTTCCCACGTAGCCTCTTCCACACCGTGTTTCGCCATAACACTTTCACTAGTTCTATGCTCTTATTTCTCAACTGTTTCACTTCTCGAGCCAAGATCTTAATCTACTCTTCATCATAAGACATATCAGTCTTATCTCAATTTCACAAAGGAATCACATGTGAAGGATCGGAGCGATACTGTCACGCAACATCGACACATGGAACACATTATGAATATTTTCCAACTCTACCGCAAAGCCAACCGGTATGCTCATCGCCCAACTCTATCTCGTAATCTCATACGGCCCTATGAATCTTGGACTCAATTTTCCTTTTCGTCCAAATCTCATAATCTTCTTCCATGGGGACACTTTCAAAAACACTTTGTCGCCTACTTCAAACTCAATTTCTTTTCTTTTCAGATCCGCGTACGACTTCTGTCGGTCCGAAGCAACTTTCAGACTATTACGGATTATTTTAACTTTCTCCTCGATCTCTTTTACTAGATCGACCCCATGGATCCGCTTCTCACTAAGCTCGGTCCAATACAAAGGAGTCCGACACTTACGACCATACAAGGCATCATACGGAGCCATCCGTATACTTGACTGATAACTGTTGTTGTAAGCAAATTCGACTAAAGGTAGATATCTCTCCCAACTACCCTCGAATTCTAACACACAACATCGAAGCATATCTTCGAGAACTTAAATCAATCTTTCAGACTGACCATCGGTTTGCGGATGGAACGCAGTACTGAAATTCAACTTTATTCCCAAAGCCTCTTGCAACCTCTTCCAAAACCTCGAAGTGAACCTCGGATCCCTATCCGATATTATAGACACATGTACACCATGTAACCTCACTATCTCTCGCAACATACAACTCAAATTAACTTATCCAAAGAATAATCAACATGTACTTTGGAATAAAGTGAGTCGACTTCAGATTAGTCTATCCACAACAACCCACACAACATCTCTCTTTTTCAGAGTCATCGGTAACCCCGTCACAAAATCCATGGTAACCTGATCCCACTTCCATTCGGGTACCAACACTAGCTGAAGCAATCCCGAAGGCACTTGATGCTCAGCTTTCACTTGTTGACAAATCAGACACTTTGTCATGAACTCTGAAATATCTCTTTTCATATCTGGCCACCAATAATACTTCTTCAAGTCATTGTACATTTTCGTACTGCCCGGATGTACTGACAAGCATCCACTGTGGGCCTCATGCAAAACCTTTCGGATTAACTCCTCATCTCTTTGTACACAATTTCTATCACGGTACAACAAACAACCATTCGAGCCCACTCAAAAATCGGAATCACTTTTTGATTCACACTTATCTCTCTTAGCTGACATCTCACTATCATTTCTCTAAGCCTCACATATCTGTTGAACAAATAGTGGCTTAGCTCTCAACTCTGCCAGAATAGCACCATCATCAGACAATGCCAAACCCGTCCTCATAACTCTTAAAGCATACAAGGATTTCCTACTCAGGGCATCCGCAACCACATTCGCTTTTCCCGAGTGGTAATCAATGACTAACTCATAGTCTTTCAACAACTCAAGCCACCATCTCTGTCGCAGATTCAGATCCTTCTGATCCATCAAATATCTCAAACTCTTGTGATCTATAAAGATTCGACACTTCTCACCATATAAGTAATGTCGCCAAATATTTAACGCGAAAACAATCGCAGCCAACTCCAAATCATGAGTCGAATAATTCTTCTCGTGCAGTTTCAACTGTCTCGAGGCGTAAGCGACTACCTTACCCTCTTGCATCAACACGCAACCGAGACTATTAAACGACGCATCACTATAAACCACGAACTCTTTCCCCGATTCTCGTTAAACTAAACCGCGCCTCACTCAATATTGTTTTCGCCTCTCGAAACTCATGTTGACATGTCTCACCAATTCAAACTTGACATCTTTGTGCAATAGTTTCACATCGGGTAGCAATCACAGATAACCCCTTTACGAAACGTCCTGTAATATCCTGCTAATCCCAAGAAACTTCTAATTTCTCGACACGCTCCTCGGTGGTTTCCAATCCACAACAAATGATATCTTACTCGGGTCAACTCTAACACCATCACCGACACAATGTGTCCTAGGAATCAATTTCTGAGCCAAAACTCACTCTTGCTAAACTTAACGTACAAATGCTTATCTCTTAAAGTTTGCAAGAAAATTCTCAAATGTTCTTCATGATCGTTCTCATCTCGAGACTAGATCAATATGTCGCCAATGAAGACAACTACAAACTTGTCCACATATGGTCTGAAAACACGGTTCATTAGATCCATAAAAATCACCTGCATTCGTCAAACCAAACGGCATAACCAAAAACTCATAATGGCCATACCTTGTCCGAAATGTAGTTTTCAACACATCCCGCTTCTTTCACTCTCAATCGATAATAACTGCACCTCGTGTCTATCTTGGAGAACATTGTAGCTCCTTCAGTTGATCAAAAGATCATCAATCCTTGGTAATGGATACTTATTCTTAACCGTCACTTTGTTAAGCTGTCTATAGTCTATACAGAACCTCATAGACCCATCTTTCTTCTTCACAAACAATACCGGAGCACCCCACGGTGAGTAACTCAGGCTTGAAAAACCCTTATCTGTCAACTCTTGCAACTGAACCTTCAGTTCTTTCAACTCTAAAGGTGCCATCCTATACGGATCAATCGAAATAGGTGTTGTTCCCAAAACTAACTCAATCCCAAACTCAACCTCTCTCACTGGAGGTAATCCGGGTAACTCTTCCGAGAATACATCCGGATACTCACATACCACTGGCACTGTTTCAAACTTTACTCCAACCTCTTGAGTATTCAACACAAAAGCAATATAGGACTCACACCCTTTTATCAAAACATTTATCAGCCACTAAGGAAGAAATCATCACTGGTAGACTATCCGATCCACCTGATTCAACCTGAACCACATCTCCACTCTCACATTTCAATTCAATAAACTTACTACCACAGTTCACTAAGACACTATGGGTAGTCAACCAATCCATGCCTAGGATTAAATCAAACTCATCAAATGGCAACAACATTAGGTTTTCCGGAAAGCAATGACTCTCAATCATCAAAGGACAATTCTTACACACCTTGTCCACTAACACATGCTTACCTAACGGGTTTGACACCTTAACCACAAAGTCCGTAGACTCAACAGTCATACTCAAACTAGATGACAATTTCATGCAAATATAAGAATGAGTAGACCCTGGATCTATTAAAGCAATAACAAGTGTGTCAAAGAGAGAAAAAGTACCCGTTATTACATCAGGGGAGGATGCCTCTTCGCGAGCGCGAATGGCATACGTCCTCGCAGGTGCCCGACCCTCCGGTCTCATAGCAGAGTCTCTAGATGCACCTCTACCACTATTCCTGCCTCTCGGGTTCCTTGGTGGTCTACCCCTTGCAGATACATCACTGGATCTCATCTCTAGCTTCTCTTCCTTATCATCCCTCTCGAGGCAATTTCGGATAAAATGGTCGGGGGAACCACACTTATAAAAGTTTTGACTATTACTCCAACACTCTCTGGTGTGATATCTACCACAACTTGGACACTCCGGTTTGTTCTTTGGATTGGCCACACTTTCCATCGAAGCAGCTTGGACTCTCGAACTCAAACGAGTATTGCCCAAGTCTCGATGCGAATAACCCACTGGTACTGTTGTCCTAGGACTCACTTCCTTGGACCTTTTCGACTGGGCTTGATACGACTTGCCCATCGGCCTCTTTCTAGCATCTCGGGCTTCACTCACAGCCCTTTTCTTTTCTGTACTCAACTCCTCGGCCTTACTTTCCCTTTTGACCAACACCACAAATTCTTTCAACTCCAAAATACCCACTAGGAGTTTGATGTCCTCATTCAGTCCATCTTCGAACCTCTTACACAATATGGTCTCTGTCGACACACATTCTTGAGCGTATTTGCTAAGCCTAACAAACTCACGCTCATATTCCGCTACTGACATTCTTCCTTGCTTCAACTCAAAGAATTTCTTCCTTTTCCGATCAGTAAATCGTTGGCTTATATACTTCTTCCGGAAATCTTCTAGAAAGAAGTCCCACGTCACCCGCTCTCTCGGGACTACTGACATCAACGTCTTCCACCAATGGCATGCCGAGTCCCTCAGCAAGGATACGACACACTTTAAGCTCTCTTCAGGAGTACAAGCGAGTTCCTCAAAAACTCTCATCGAGTTCTCTAACAAGAACTCTGCCCTCTCAGGGTCATCATCAACCTTAGCTATAAACTCCTCAGCCCCGTGTTTTCTAATCTTATCTACCAGGGGTTTCGATATCCTCACTACATCAATATTTTGAGGAGCCACAGGAATTGGCTGAGGTATATGAGGAGGAGGTGGAGGAGGTTGAGCATTAGGGTTCGCTCGAACATAATCCGAGTACCAATTGCTCATCATCTGGAGAAAGGCTTCCGGTGCCCCTTACACTTGACCCCTAGCCTCGGGTCCACTTTGAACAGGCACGGTTACTTGCGCAGGAGCCAGCACATTACTAGCTGCTTCATCACCAGTCAATGGATCGGAATCCATATTCTATATCAAACAAGATTTAAAATCATTAGAAGCCACCACACTATCATTGTACACTTATGGCATGTATAGCTAGACTCTTACACCCGCTACGGTAGTCCTAGAACCGACTAAACCATAGTTCTAATACCACTAAATGTAACACCCCTTACCCGTATTCAACGCCGAAACCGGGCACGAGGCATTACTGTATTAAAATCCTGAAAATCACCACTTAGGCACAATATGACAACTCTCTTTGGCCATCACAACAACCTCAATCCTGACTTACGAGGCCTCTATCAAACACACGAGGGCTCTCGAGACCATATAAAAAACTCTTATGATCTTAAAATTTTTCCATCTCAGACAGGCTCACACGCCCGTGTAGATTTGGCACGCCCGCGGATGTCACACACGCGCCATGGTCACTACCCGCATGAAAACTCAAGCATTCTCGCCAATGCCCCACGGTTAGGGCACAAGCCCGTGCTCTCCACCCGTGGTGCACACTGACTACCTTAACACGGCCTAGAGTCTAGACACACGCCCGTGTGGCTAGCCCGTGGCCAACACTGATTAACACACACGTTCTAGGCACACGCTTGTGTGACTAGTCCGTGGTCTATTTTGACTTAAAATTCTAACATGCAGGGGACACACGGCCAAGTCACACGCCCATGGGCTGACCGTGTGTCACATATGGCCTAGACACACGCCCGTGTGTCTACCCACATGGACAAGAACAAAGCTATTTGCCAAGTTCTTTTCACCCTTCTAGCATACACAATCATGCACTCATTCAACACATCCATAATCAACTGAAATCTTACAATCTCACATAGATAACTACATCTTTTCATATAATAAAGTGCCAACAACTATGGCATTATACAAAATAGATTATCCATTTAAAGGCCAACACATCATAGCCATATACAAAAAAATTCACTAACTTGTCTAGCCCCTATACATGCCATATACAAAACATTGAGTCTCATGTACCAGAGTGTGCTGATAGTGTGGGCAATCTTCCAATTGATCCTCGTATCTCGATTCAACACTTTTGCTCTATAATACAAGGGAAAAGAAAGGGAGTAAGCTTTGAGCTTAGTAAGTTTACACATAAATAATTAAGCAACATAGTATAAGCTAAACAATAATTAGCATTATACTAACATATAATGTACAACTATGCTTACTCCTTCTATCCCTTACCACATTTCCAACACATCATAAGTCACTTACTCATAACCATTGAAATGCACCCCTGCATTCAATATCACATTTACACAATATACAACACATCATTATTTCTCGATAATACATCCACACAGCTAATCCACACAGCTAATGTCTCGGTGGTTTCGCACTTAGCCCACCACAATCAATTAATAAGGTAGTATCGCACTTAGCCTACCATAAAGGTAATCGTAGTGGTTTCGCACATAGCCCACTAGACAATATACCTAACGATAGCATCGCACATAGCCAGCCCATCGTCAATATGTATTAGGATGGTATTGCACTTAGCCCATCTTTTAGCATTATCACTACACATTCACATATCTATTTACATTCATTCCACTTAAATCACATAGGTTCTCAACCATGCTATACACTAGCTAGCATTAACCAATTTGTAAGTATGAATGCATTGTTTATGCATAGACTTACCTCGATACTCAAAAGTATAGAAACGTGCAATTTAGTCCACCACTTTGTTCTTACCTCGGTTTCGATCCAGGCTTTGTCTTTCTTGATCTATAATGATAATTCAACTCATCAATATACACATTGACTAAATTGACCCACATCTCATACTTTGGCAAAATTACCCTTTTGCCCCTAAACTTTCTCCTATTTACGCTATTGCCCCAAGGCTCATAAAGTGATTTTTATTCAACTTTTTAGCCTTTCATGCTTAGCAAAATCACTTACTCAAGTAAAGCAATCAACAATTCTCACTACATCACACATGTATGACCAAACTCAAGATTTTTACAAACTAGTCCCTACATGCATTTTCTATGGAAACTCATTTAGCAAAAGATGTTTCTACTACATCAAGCTTTCATAATCTTGCATAAAAAATCAAAATACATGCATGTCATACATGGCCATATTTTTGAACATCCATCATAGCTCATCAAATAGCTAAAAATAGCTTACTCATGCTACAAGGACTTCAAAAATACAAAGAATATCAAAAAAAAGGGGCTTAGATGCAGTTACTAGCAAGCTTGAAAATTTTGAAGAACCCTAACAATGGCTCTCTCATTTTTCGGCAGCCTTGGAGAAGAAGATGAATGAATTTTGTCATCTTTTCTCCTATTTTAATCACTTAATTATTAAATGACCAAAATGCCCTTTTTGATAAACTTTCTATTTTAACTCATCCATGCCCAATTTTGTCTAAAAATTAGAAATTGGGAAAATTGCTATTTAAGGACCTCTAATTAATATTCTAAAGCTATTTCACACAAATAACTTCTAGAATCTCACATTTTGCCCCTTTTGTAATTTAGTCCTTTTGGACAATTTAACCGTAATTTCACAAAATTGCTTCATGAAACTTTCACACTAGCATGCATACATAGCATAAACCTTAAAACTCATTCATAAACCTTGGATTTGTGGTCTCGCACCACTATTCTGACTAGGCCCTAAATCGAGATGTTACATTGTCACTTTCTGACACTGCAAGGCAAAATTTGGTTCCATTTTGTCAACTGTAGACTAAAGCCCTCCACTCACGGCACCACAGTCACCCTAGATAGAATGTGTCGATACATTCTATTGTCAAGGACAGAAAGATTGATGTAGGTGCAATACTTCAGCAAGAAATAGTTGACTGCACCGCAAGGCAGACTGGGATCTTGGTTTTCCCATCACTAGTGACGTTATTGTGCCAACAAAGAGGAATCATGCCCCGTGCTGGTGAAGAAGTCTTAGAAAATAAAGGCTCAATCAATGAAGCCTATGAAGAAAGAATGAATTGAGGCAAGGACACGCTGATACTAAAGGAGGCAGAGACTAGCAAGACAAGAAAGGGCAAAGCCAAAGTCGACAGAAAAGGAACAAACCTACATGCAGAGACATCATTATGGCGCAAACTGAAGGATGTCGAAAAAATGGTAAATTCCATCAACAACAGGCAGATCAGGATTGTAGTTATAGTAGAAGATATGGAGAAATCCCAGAATTTGTTCTATGCTTATACAAAAGCCTGGAACAATTCTATTGTAGCCACATTAGGCCAACTGATCCCATCCCCACTACCGGAATTCCCTGTGTTTCCACCAATCATTCGCAATTATGACCTCTCTTCCTCGGATGACGACTTCAAAGATCGAGGCAGATGGTGGCATCCCCACCTATTGTGCAGGTCTCTGATAATGAGAAAGAAGAGGAATCTAGTGATACTGAAGAATGCCTGTGAAAGATTGACAGCTTGTTCGAGGATGGCAGTTTTGCTTATCAAGAGGACACTGTTGTTGAGAAGGAAGTTGCTGCTGTAGAAGAGGAAGTTGTTGCTAAAGAAGGAGAAGATGCTGAAAATGAGAAAGAAAATTAAGAAGATGATTCTGTTGAGTAGACTACCTCCGCACCCGACTCTGTGGGTAAAAATACTGATAATTTGGAACAACCTGGAGCTAGACCGGCGAAATTTGCTGAGGTAATCAGTGAGGAGCAATGCAATTCATGGGCAATAGTGGTCTTCACTAGACCACTCCAAGTGGCCTCTCCTACACAAATAGCAGCCAATGATGTCAGGGCAGAGCCGGGAACTGAGGAGCAATCTGAAGACAGCGCAAAGCCCAAAGAAAAGAAAAAAAGTGCTCCAAGGATAAAAAAACGAAACAAGGAGGAGAAAGAAACATCATGCAGCCACATCGACGACTGCGAATAACTGAGTTAGTTTATTTTAAGCTTTGGTTATAGTATTCATGCATTGCATGTAGCTGTAGGTTTTATTTTGATAAGTATACATTGTCATTGCATTTGTTTTTATTGTCATTACATTTTCATGTTAGTGCATTGGGGACAATGCAAACTTTAAGTTAATGAAAATTGTTCAAAAATTTTTGTTACATTCGATGCTTATTTCTTGAATCATGTAAATTATAAATGAATGAGTTGGACAAATTTGACAGAAGGTTGTAGCTTCAATTCTTTAATGAATGTATTAGGTTGCATTAGTAATGAATGAATGCTATCATTCCTTAAATCTTGAATGAGTCTACTTTTTACAGCTGCTTATATATGTATATATAGTTATAAATTAGAGACACTCCAAAGTGGGTGTAGTTTGGAATGTTAAAAAGGAAACACTCCAATACAAGCATTAGAAAAATCAATCTGGCCAAAGGCTTTCGCTGCATGAGTGTGTTTCGGTGCAATTACGTACTCCCTAAGGGTTTGTTGCACCCCATCGTTACTTTTTAGGAACAAGGGTACAGTAATGCAACGATATTCCTTATTCTGAAAAAAAATATAAAATGTATATATATATTTAATATATAAATACTTAGTAGTGTACAATAAATGTTGTATTGCTAGATAGAACTTAGGGTTTGAGGCATGATGCTAGCATTGATGAAGTTGCAACCTTATTCATTCATGCTTATGAATTGTCGATGCAATATTCTTCCATCTGAATATGATTCATCCATTGGGAATTTAGAGGATTCAAGTTGCTAGAATGATCATTTGCCTTAGAGAAATTTTTGTAGCCTTGCTAGTTTCTGTTTTACTTGAGGACAAGTAAAAACTCAAGTTTGGGGGTGTGATAGCACTAGAAAGAACATAGGTTTTCCCCCTTACTTATTGGTTAAATTGTTCCCATTTAGTTATCCTTGGCATACATTTTAGCATTTTCAGTTCAGTAAATTGCATTTTATAACTCAGTGAATCCTAGCCTATTTTATCCTTAATTTTACTATCTTATTACATTAATGTCACTGCATGAGTTAATTCCAGATTGCGTCCAGAATTGTTGCCGTACCTGACAGCAGTCCGGATAAAAACTAAAATCGTGTGAGCTGTCCAGTCTGGTATAACCAACCTGTACATACAAGGATAGAATAATTTTGAGGAAAGGCCACCTGTAATGTAGAGGAGGACATAAAAGGTGGACATGAGAAGAAAAGGGGGGCTTCTTGAGTTTTTTTTTTCTCCATCATCATCTTCACCATCCTACCTTGAAGCTTGCAGCCATGGAAGCTTAAGCCTCTAACAGGTGAGCCAACGTGAAAACCAGATGCAGACTAGCTTCTGATGAGGAGACCTACATGCGGGACAAGAGGGAATAGAGAGATTAAGTTGAGTTGTCTAGGAATAGTATTCTCCACTCGATTCTTTTCTATTTCTTGCTAAATGCTGGTGATTAATCTTTGTTTTCTGACTGTATGGAAATACTGATGAATTCTTGGTGAAATTTTATCTTATCCAATCTTGCTTTTATTGTTTAATCTTGGGGTTTGAATGTTTTTTAACACGAAAGTGTTATTGCGATCCACCGACAATCGAAAGTACAAAGTGATGCTTTGAGCCAACAAGCATTACAACGGAAGTTGAGTGAGGATTAGAGGAATTTAGTCCACTTGTTCTTAATAGTGTCGTATTGCCATCATCAGAATGTGAGCTTAGTATGCATGTTTAAGTCTCAGATCAAATAAAAGATTGACGTTGGGTAAGATATACATTGAATTTTATTGCCTCAACAATCACCTATCCTTTTATACCTTGTGAGTACTTAGTATTCTGCTGAAGATTTATGTTGGGGATCCTAGTTTATCATCATCATATCTTATTTTAATTTTTTTAAAGTTATTGCATCGACAATTATCCTTATAATTTATCTCATTTATATCCAATTATTGCACCGACATTAATAGACAAAAGACACCCATCCCTGTGGGATCGATATCCGACAGACTTACATCTGTCTACTATACTTGCATCGACTGTGTACGCTTGCACATTATATAATCACTTACATAGCTAACTTTAGCTTTCATAAGTTTAATCAATTCAATTCTCATATAACATTCAATTCATACCTTCATATAGCCAAATGAGCACATTTTGAAAAATAACATATTTACACATATCTTTCTTGTATAAATCACATATCATCATTTATATTTCATTCACAAGAATCATATAACTTCTTTCATACCTGAATTGGATAACTCATTCACATAGTCATTTGCTTCTCTACATTGCCCATTGAACCGTTCGAAATTGATAAGGATACTCGGATAGCATGTAAAGCTCGTACAATGCCATATCCCAGATATAGTCTTACATGTTATCACATATCGATGCCAATAGCCCATCTATGGTCTTACACGATTCATATATCGATGCCAAAGTCCCAGACATGATCTCACACAAAATCACATATCGATGCCAATGTCCCAGACATGGTCTTACACGAAATTATATATCGATGCCATATCCCAGATATGGTCTTACACAAAGTCTCATATATCGATGCCATAGCCCAGCTATGGTCTTATACGAAATCATGTACCGCCATGGTCCAACCATGGTCTTTTCCGCCAATTCGTCTTTCGTTACGAAACGGTCGTGTTTGATCCTGCTTTTTTACTTATTTTGAACATTTAATTTATGTTCCACAATTAAATCAATTATATGAATACATTCATACTATCATTCATCAATTTCATAAATATACATTGAAGTTCGATTATACGAACTTATCTAGATCACAAAAACGACAGAATGGATCGACTAGTCTGATACTTTGCTTTCTCCCCATTCTAGATCCAAATCTCATTTTTCTCAATCTATATAATAACAAAATTTTCTTATTTAATCACTAATTCACTCGATTTAACACAATTTACACATTTTTGCAAAATTACACTTTTGCCCCTAATGTTTTACATTTTTCACAATTTAGTCCTTTCACATAAAAATTCAATTTCATGCAATTTAGTACAGTCCATGTATTTTCGAATTTCATACATGCCAAAAATAGCCCATGTCGAAACCATTTTTATTTTAAAATTTGAAAAATGGGGTCGACTTAAAAAATGTGATGTGGAGTCGCCACCAACCCTTTTTGTTTAGGTGTGATTGGATCACCTTGTAAAAATTTTATTGGTCTGCGAAATTAATGACGAAAAGGGTTTGGAAGTCGGTTACGCACAAGGAAGGGTTAGCACCCTCGTACGCCCCAGAACGGGTACCAAATCAATTAATTAATGTCCTTGCATTGAAAATTTGAAAATGTTTAAAATATAATTCTTTTTTTTAAAAGGGTTAATTTAATGTTGAATTTGAATCTCAAGATTAACTCGTTTCGAAGGAATAAAAATATCATACCCAGTACGTTGGGATATAACACGTTTACATCTCGACACCGAGATCATCTTTGATCTTCAAAACATGCAATTAAAAATGGTATTTGGCTATTTGGTTGGACGGAAAATTGACACCCAGTACGTTAGGGCATAATTTTCCGACCTTCCAAATGCACAATTATTGCCTTATTTTGGAAAAAAGTTTTTCAATACACAATCTTAAACTCGGCTCAAAATGCATTTTTAATGGAATGAAACATTTAATAGAGACTTGAATATATTGGAATTTGAGACATAATACAACAAGATGCACAAACATTAATCACGAAATATACCCAAATTAAACATCATATTGACAATAGGCTATAAAATGTAATGATTCTAAAAAATTAATCATAGCAAGTTAACATAAAATAAAATCTTGGATGTTAACAAAAATATTTAAAATAAATAAAACAAGTTGATTTAGAAATTAACACTTTATGAGATTATTTACAATAAAATAATTTATGAATATTCTTATTAGAACTTATTTTAAAGAGAGAATTTATGCATTAAATATATATATATATATATATGTAAACATATACAAATAATAAGATATAAAAATATATGAAATGAATTAAAATATACAATAGATACTCTTTCAAATTAATACATTACATATAAAAAAATGCATATATATAAGTAATTCTAAATAAAATGAAATATACATATGAAATAATACATAAAAATCTTGTTTATATATATATATATATATATAAAATAACCACCTATACTTGTATTTAAATATTATAAAAATCGTTAAAGAAATATCTAATATATGTTTTTGCAAGTAAATATTTGTGTCCTATCAATTAACTAAGTATACATCAATAAAATAAATTACAACATTATAGAATTAATTTCAAAATAATTTAATTTAAAAAAAAAATTGAATGGTAAATGAATTTAAGGTTATAAAAAGAATTTACAAAATTAGCACTTAATTGCAATAAAAATAAAACTAGAAATCGATTTCATGAATAAACAAAATTACCTAAACAAAATCGAGGATCATATTTAATTTCGCATAGAAAATAAGGGATCAATCTGGCAAATATTCTAATATCTAAAACGCAGCGCATACACAGGACTAGATTGAAAAGATGCGCGAATTACATGGATTAATTGAGAAATAATTAAAACATATAACAAGTTTAGTCAAAAATCAGTACAATAGATAGGGACTTAATGCGCAAATACTCCATTATCACAAAAGACGCGCGGATCCTGTGGTTTTGAATCAGGTCGGGTCGGGGCAGATTCACATGGTGTTTCAAACTTAATGAAATGAAATTGAACGGTGCCGTCCTCTTAATGCATTAAAACCAGAATTAAAAAAAAAACAGATTAACATTTTATTTTAAAAAAAACCCTAACCCCCTTCGTTATCCTCCTCAGCCGCAATCCAAAACCCTCTCCGTCTAACACTGAATCACCGCCATAACAGCAAGTAGTGATATACGAACAGCCCAATTTGCCCAACCGCCTCTTCGTCCAGCCCCGATTGCGCCGAAGTGGACGAGAGCAGAATCTTACAGAGCTAACCTCTTATTTCCCTTTACTTTCTATGTTAACCACTAAAACGCCATTGCAAACGGCGAGAAGCGATATACAAAAGCCCGGTTCGATTGACTACCTCTTTGTCCAACCCCGATCGCGACAGAGAGAACGAGAGTAGAATCTTCCAAAGGTAACCTCTTCTTTTTCTTACTCATTTTTCTATTTACAAATAAATAAAAAAGAAAGAAAAAAACAGAAAGGAAAAGAAAAGAAAAATTAAGAAAATCACCTTTTTTTTTTGCTTTCTATTTCTTCTATTTGTGTGCGTAATACAAAAAAATCGGATCCCTTTTACAGTGTGTCGAATAGGCCTTATACAGCCGAAACCAAAAATCAAAGAGAAAAATGAAAATACAAAAATCCTTTTAATTTCTGTTATTCTTCTTTTTTTATCCTTGCTGTTGTTTTCTGTTGCTTTTTGTTGTAGGTACAGCTGGAGGACGTCGATGGTGGTTGCTGGAGAAGAACGGCGTGCGTGGCGCTTTTTTTCTTGTTTTAAATGGGCCGAGCGAAATGGGCCTATTATAGCTGCCCCTCTTTGCTCATTGTCGTGTAACAAGAATAGAGCAAAGACTTCAAAACGGGCCAATTTTTCCCGGTCTTACCGAATCTTGACCTCTTTCAGTGCTTTTCTTCTTCGAGTAGCTTCATTCCATCCCACTGCGTCTTCAGAGGCATGAGAACTAGCGCTTCGATCCAATCCAAGGAATTTAGATATGTGGCTTAAATCTGCTCCGCAGCAACTTCTGAGAGATAAGATTTGCTATCTTCAGTCTGCTCCACTGCAAACTCAAGGAGATAAGATCTGATGTCTTCGATCTGCTCCTGCAACTTCAGGAATGTCAGATCTTCTATCTTCAATCTACTCCACTGCAAACTCAGGGAGACAAGATCTGATGTCTTCAATCTGCTCCAGCAACTTCAGGAATGCCAGATCTGCTATCTTCGATCTGCTCCACTGCAAACTCAGGAAGACAAGATCCGAGGTCTTCGATCTGCTCCTGCAACTTCAGGAATGCCAGATCTGCTATCTTCAATCTGCTCCTGCAACTTCAGGAATGTCAGATTGGTATCTTCGATCTGCTCCACTGTAAACTCAGGGAGACAAGATCCGAGGTCTTCGATATGCTCCTGCAACTTTAGGATTGCCAGATTTGCTATCTTTAATCTGCTCCACTGCAAACTCAGGGAGACAAGATCTAATGTCTTCGATCTGCTCCTGCAACTTCAGGATTGCCAGATCTGCTATCTTTAATCTGCTCCTACAACTTCAGGATTGCCAAATTTGCTATCTTCAATTTGTTCCTGCAACTTCAGGATTGCCAGATTTGCTATCTTCAATCTGCTCCACTGCAAACTCAGGGAGACAAGATCTTTAGTCTGCTCCACTGCAAACTCAGGGGTGCCAGACTAGTATCTTCGATCCGCTTCGCTGCAAACTCAGGAAAATGAGATCTACTAATTCACCGATATTACGACCCCGTTCTCTGGGGAATCTATCCTGCAAAATTGATTTTATGTGTTTATGCTTATGCAAAATGGTTAGGATGCAATGATCAGAATGAATCTAATGCTCCTAACTAAATGTATTATGGACGACATTTGCATGAATGCAGAATGTCATGAGAATGATTACGATGCAATGATCAGAATGAATCAAATGCCCCTAACTAAATGTGTTTTGCATGAATGCAGAATTTTATGAGAATGATCCCTGCTTAAGGTGTCATCGTTCATTGTTCATCAGGGTAATATGTTGCCCTTTTGTTCGGCTGGTATTCTTGACAGAAAACCCGAGAAAACCATTATATCTTGCTCAAACAGATTTGCCCCACTGTAACTTCAGGGTTCATCTCATTATGGCTCTGGAGTATAAGATCTGAATCTTTTCCAATCTGTCCCACTGCGAGTCCAAAATGTAGGATTTGTTTCTTCTTCAACCTATCCCATTGTTATTCAAAGGTACATGGCCTGTATCATTTTCCATTCATACCATCACAACTCGTGTGCGGAGGGATCAGAAACTTGTTCCATCAATCGATCACTCCTCAGGTGACCCAATCATATGTGTATGCATAATGCTCGCATGTATGCAGAATATCATTTTTTCGAGAATGATTCCCCTTTTACTCTTGGGTTAACATTGCCCATTTTTCATCAAGATTGTATCACTAACGCAATGAAGGGCTGGGTTGCATTACCCTCCATATTACTTTTTGCCATCTTCTTTACTCTTCTCTTAAGCACCATAACCGAATCCAAATCAACCCTCATCCCCTCTCTTGTCAAGCCGAAATTCCTTTTCTTCTCTACTTTTTCTCCAAAGCCGAAACACCTTCTTTCTCCATTTCTTTTCTTCTTATTCTTCATAGTCGAATCTCCCTAGTTCATCTTCTCTTGTTTCTTCTTCAAAACTGAACCGGCACCCTTCCATCGATTCTTGATAAAAACCGAACATAGACTCTCCATTCGACATATTCTTGTGGTGTTAAGAAGCTCTTCTCTCTTTTCATCTCATTCTTTTTCTTAATCCCCGTTGCAATGGTTAACCGAAGGTTCTGACTCACTTCCTTGGCACTGACCGATTGTAGAAGGGTGTGTTCCATCATCTCCTTTTTGTGTGGCCTGTTTTCAAAAGGGGTTTTGGCAAGTAGTCGTTGGCCGAATAGGAGGTAGGGATTCTTTATCGACTTGTTTGACCGAAAGGACACTCCTTTTGATCTATCTGGAGAACCGATTCTAACATGGTAATTATTTAGGGGCTCAAACGGTTTCTTAAGCCAAGTCTGTTAACGTTCGGCTTCTATTGATCAAGGTAAGGAACTTCATCGATTTGAGTTCTTATTCCCTCTATTCTCTTTCAATGCCTTAACCCTGTTTCCTGATCAAGAACCTTTCATGGATACAAGAAACGGTCAAGCCGAGGAGGGGAGTGTACCCATAGTATCCATTCCAAACTTTAAATGTCGTGCGGTATCGGCAGTTCGGGATTTTCCGCCTGGCTGTGGTAGAGAGCCAACGTCTGCCTGGGATAGGCAAATAACTGTCGTTCCTGTTAGCAAAAGCGTTGACGTAGATAGGTTGGTATTACGCGTTACCAGGTGTGTACTATTCACACACTTATTTGTAGTTATGTTATTAACTGTAATGGCCAAAAGCCGAAAGGATTGATGTGATAGGCAAAATACCCTTATGGGTAAGGTTGGAGACACCGGGTAAGTTCTTCATGGTTGATATTCTTGATTATATGCCTGTACGTATGTTTATTGTTATTCATGTATGAAATAGTATCTGTTATGCATTGTGATGACGATTGCATACACATTGTGCACGATGTAAAGAGCATGGGCTCGGGAATCGAAAGGAGGGGGAAGTATTGATTAAGTGACTATTGTCACGAGTGACTATTGTCACGAGTGGTCTGAGAACCATGGTGGTTAATACCACGATTGCTTATAACAGTGGCTTGTCTCGGTGGTCTAAGACCACAGTGGGTTGGCCCCACGTAAACATAAACGATTCAGAGATCGTCACGGCGGTCTAAGACCATAGTGGGTTGGCCCCACGATTATATTAAGTGACTATTGTCACGAGTGACTATTGTCACTAGTGGTCTAGAACCACGGTGGTCATGAACCACAATGGCATGATGCCACGGGTGTTTGGATGGAGAGTTAAACTGGGATTGGGCTGCATTGCATGCATGTGACATATGCTATATTGAGAGGGCTAAGGCCCAGTCTGTGTTATACGGGGATTTACACACTGAGTCTCGACGACTTACCCCTTTTTGCGAATTCTACAGGTAATCAGTAGATAGCGGATTTGGAGCCGAGACAGACTCGAGGTGGCCATGCGTTGCTATTTTTTTTAGTAAACTCGGACTTTACTTTAAACCTACTTCTTCTATTTCGGGATTTTAGAGAGTTTAAGTCAGGGCATACTATCTTCTCTTTGAGTTAATTAGGTGTTGAAAACGAGTTTATTTTACAAAAATTGAACTCAGAAATTTTTGAAAGGTGATCATCAATGTAAAAGTTGAGGTACGTAATCATTGGAAATAATATTTTTTTCTGAAATTGTTAAGAAAAATCCCAAGTTTTAGTTATTTGTAGCTTACCGTTCCTTTGTTGAAATTTTAGAAAATCTCTATTATGTTTTTAAGAAAACCCCTTTCCTCGATAATTCATAACGTGCATAAAATCAGTATATAAGCAAAATCCCAAAAACAGAAATAAATTTAAAGCGGCCTTATTACAGATTAAAATCCTGAAATAGAAGAAGTAGGTTTAAAGTAAAGTCCGAGTTTACTAAAAAAAATAGCAACGCATGGCCACCTCGAGTCTGTCTCGGCTCCAAATCCGCTATCTACTGATTACCTGTAGAATTCGCAAAAAGGGGTGAGTCGTCGAGACTCAGTGTGTAAATCCCCGTATAACACAGACTGGGCCTTAGCCCTCTCAATATAGCATATGTCACATGCATGCAATGCAGCCCAATCCCAGTTTAACTCTCCATCCAAACACCCGTGGCATCATGCCACTGTGGTTCATGACCACCGTGGTTCTAGTCCACTAGCGACAATAGTCACTCGTGACAATAGTCACTTAATATAATCGTGGGGCCAACCCACTATGGTCTTAGACCGCCGTGACGATCTCTGAATCGTTTATGTTTACATGGGGCCAACCCACTGTGGTCTTAGAGCACCGAGACAAGTCACTGTTATAAGCAATCGTGGTATTAACCACCGTGGTACTCAGACCACTCGTGACAATAGTCACTCGTGACAATAGTCACTTAATCAATACTTCCCCCTCCTTTCGATTCCCGAGCCCATGCTCTTTACATCGTGCACAATGTGTATGCAATCGCTCATCACAATGCATAACGTATACTATTTCATACATGAATAACAATAAACATACATACAGCATATAATCAAGAATATCAACCATGAAGAACTTACCCGGTGTCTCCAACCTTACCCATAAGGGTATTTTGCCTATCACATCAATCCTTTCGGCTTTTGGCCATTACAATTAATAACATAACTACAAATAAGTGTGTGAATAGTACACACTGGTAACGCGTAATACCAACCTATCTACGCTAACGCCGCTAACAGAATGATAGCTATCTCGCCTATCCCAGGCAGACGTTGGCTCTCTACCACAGCCCGGCGGAAAATCCCAAACTGCCGATACCGCACGACATTTAAAGTTTGGAATGGATACTATGGGTACACTCCCCTCCTCGGCTTGACCGCTTTCTTGTATCCATGAAAGGTTCTTGATCAGAAACAGGTTAAGGCATTGAAAGAGAATAGAGGAATAAGAACTCAAATCGATGAAGTTCCTTACCTTGATCAACGTGGTTTAACGTTAATGCACTTGGCTTAAGAAACCGCTTTGAGCCCCTAAATAATTACCATGTTAGAATCGGTTCTCCGATATATCAAAAGGAGTGTCCTTTCGCCAAACAAGTCGATAAAGAATCCCTACCTCCTATTCGCCAACGACTACTTGCCAAACCCTTTTGAAAACAAGCCACACGAAAAGGAGATGATGGAACACACCCTTCTACAATCGGTCGCTGCAAGGAAGTGAGTCGAACCTTCTGCTAACCATTGCAACGGGGATTAAGAAAAAGAATGAGATGAAAAGAGAGAAGAGCTTCTTAACACCACAAGAATATGCCGAATGGAGAGTCTATGTTTAGCTTTTATCAAGAATCAATGGAAGGGTGCCGATTTGGTTTTGAAGAAGAAACAAGAGAAGATGAACTAGGGAGATTCGAATATGAAGAATAAGAAGAAAAGAAATGGAGAAAGAAGGTGTTTCGGCTTTGGAGAAAAAGTAGAGAAGAAAAGGAATTTCGGCTTGACAAGAGAGGGGATGAGGGTTGATTTGGATTCGGTTATGGTGCCCATCTTTCATATCGTATTGCACATTGGGCTGGGTTGCATTGCATCCAATTTCTGATATGCTATGTTGTGAGGGCTAAAGCCTAATGTGCATCCAGGGCTTAAGGCCCAGTTATGCTATAAGGGGAATTACACACTCGAGTCTTGTTGACTCACCCTCTCTTAATTTTGCAGGGTAACCCTTAGTTGCGGATATGGAGCCGAGGTGGACTCTGAGGTGGCCATGCATTACTACTTCCGTAAATCTTTCATTCATTTATTTTAAACTTACTTTTATTTTGGGTTTTTGCTATGTAATAAGGCCTCCATAACTTTAATTTGGGTTTTGCTTTAATACTGTTTATACATATTTTATGAAATGTCAAATATGGAGTTTTTCTAAAATAAGAATATAACTAACCATTTTTTTTTTCAAAGTGTTAACAAAAGATGACAAGCGAATAACTAATTAATTCGAAAAACTTTCTTAAATACCTCAACAGTGCTTTCAAAATATCACGTTTATGAAAATCCCTAATTTCGGCTTTCATAAAGCAAACCTGTTTACGACTCATAGTTCATATTAATAAGAAGTTGGTAACAAACCCTTAAAACTGAATTTAATTTTCAAGATGGAAACTCAAAACGGAAAGTTTTCTAAATTGCGATGTTTCTTTAAAATTTTCAAAACTATCTTTCCCTGTGACATACCAGATTCGGTCGTAACGTTTAGACCGGGTTTGGGGTGTTATAATTTTGGTATCAGAGCCAAGGTTGCAAAACTCGGCTATGGAATGGGTTCAAAAATGTTTTCAAGTTGGTTTGGAATATGATTTAGACGAATACATGTTTTCTGGAAGTATGGCACCCGAGTCTTCGGACCAATCCGTACTGTAAGTTTTTTCTGATAACGGCTTGATTTCTTGTGAAAAGATTATATTATGTTGTGATTGATAGTTTTAGGAGATTCAACTTTAGAGATTGAGACCTTTAGAAATATGTTTTGCGAAAAACTACTTCTAATTCTATTTTCATAAGACTATCCGGTAATAAACAGTGGAAGATATACTAATTCATAAAATTTTAATCAGATTAAGTCGATTCCGTAATCATGAGCGCTAGAGGACGTGGACGTGGTATGCGCAGTTGTTGTAGAGGCCGGGATATTGAGGCTGAACCCTCGGAATCAGGGCATGGGCCGGAAGGCGAAGTGCCAAAGATCACTAGTAGCGTACGCAGGTCTCGTGGACCGAACCGAGGGGACGATGTCGTGTGTCCCAAGCTATGTTGCGTGTTCTAGAGCGGGTTGCTGGAGCAAGCACTGGATCAGTAGCACGGAAATATATTCCTGAGCGACTCTGTAACAACCCAAACCCGGCCCAAACACTATGGCCGAATCTAGTTTGCTACAGTGAAAAAAATATTTTGGAAAACACTTTTGGGAAGTAAAAATCCTTAGTTGCCGAAAACCTTTTCAAATAGATTGTTTTGTTAAACCTTACTTAGAATTTATTTAAAATTAATTCAACCAAGTTATTATAAAATATCGAGTGTGCCCGATGGCACGGTGAAAACATTTTCATGTTAATTTGGGAAAACATGTGACTTTAGTTTAATATTAATAATCATAGTTTAAAGCAATTATTCGACATAACAACAATAAAATATCGTGGAGGCCTTATTACATCCAAATAAGCTAAAACCGGAAATGAAATTTATCATAACTAAAATTAAAGTTCATTTAATTTAAATCCACCGCATGGCCACCTCGAGTCAACCCGGCTCCACATCCGCGATCTACGTGTCACCTGAAAAATTGTAAAGGAGAAGGTGAGTCACCAAGACTCGATATGTAACCCTTCCCCGCTTTTAAAAAACATTTTTCATACACAACATATAACAATTAATATGCGTAATATTATGTACCCCAACCTAGCCAACCAAACGCCATCGCTTCTACCCCGCTGTGGTACCAAACCACCGGTGGTGCCAAACCACTGTGACATATAGTCACGATGTGTTACCAAAACACCGGTGTCCGTGAGACACGAATCGATTGATGGGGCCAACCCATCGTGTGATACCAAATCACCGCGCACGATCCCATATCTCAAGTGGGGCCAACCCACGGTGGTGTTAACCACGGGGACGCGAGTCGCTATGAGGTGCCAAACCTCCGGAGGTACCAAACCTCTGGTGACCGTAGTCACGGTGTGTTACCAAAACACCGGTGCCCGCTTACACGATTAATACGCCTCCACTCATCAATCCCACATCACCACATATGTATATGTTTCATGTCATCACATACTTAAATCTCATGTATCAATACATCATGCTTCCCAAAAGCATCCAATAACAAATTCATATTAATGTACTTACCACGAATCACCATCTATACCGATATGGTATATTATCCAATGCTACATAAAATCAAGATAGCATTCACAACAATCAGCACATTTAATAAGTTATACGTGTGTATGTACACACCTGTTACTCTTGAAGGCTCTAAATCCCGAAAAGAAGAGTCGGCCACCCTAGATCTACTTGTCCCTATATTCGGCCATAATAGTGTTAGTGATATGGGCCATTCGGCCAAACCAAATAATTCTTTTAAGCTATTGCTTGAACCCGAATCTTTACCTTTATTCTTTCTACACTAACCACATTACTCAATTTCCCGAATCGCTTAATCAATTACCACCGATTAGTAAATAAGACTAAAAGCCTTCGCTTAATCAAATGTCAAAATAAAGAGATTAATCTTACCATCGCACTTACCCCTTCCCTAATGGAAATCGGCTAAGAACAGGAGGGGAAAACCATGAAGTTTCAAGCACACTTACCTTCTCTCAGGACCGATTGAAGAAGAAGTTGAAGGAGATCTCCCTTGCTTAAGATTCAAGCTAAAGTTTAACAAAGGAGGAAAAAGAGTTCTGGCTAGTGTGGAAAAAGAAGAAAAGATGGTGAAAGTGGGAGAGGGATTCGCAAAGAAGAGAGAAGAGAAGAGTTTTTATTCAAGGAAAAGAAAAGAAAGAAAATAGGTTGAAGGTGGTGTAGGAGATTCGCCAAAAGTGTGAGAGAAAGAAAATAAAAGGTGAAATAGGGATTAATGAGGCTAGCCAAAAATTATGAGAAGAACTAAGGGGAATTCGGCACTAGACTCCCTTTACTTGCCGTCCACTCCACTTGAGGAGTTCCAATTTCTAAAACACCTATCTCTTCTCCTTGCCACTAATTTAAAACTCATTCAAAATAATTTGAATTGTTCCCATAATAATCAATTAATAATCCATTTAATAATATCCCTTATTATCTCCAGATTTAAGCAAATTAAAACCAATTTAAAGTGCTCAAATTATCCCTTAATAATAATTAATAAAAGAGTTTAAACTGAGGAAAAACTCCCCTTGTGCCGTCCCATTAATGAGCAAAATGAGGGATTTCCATGACTTGAACACAAGCTCCCTTGTTCCCCTTGTGGCGTCATCTATAGCCCTTAAGTGGCCTTCTTTTGCCACTTTTCCAAGCTGATTTTTGTGTCAAATTATCCACATTTATTCTTATAACACCCTCCCCGCTAAGGCTCCTCGCCTTTAAAGTTAAAAAAGCTGAAATTTTCTACCAAACCGTACCAACTCAAAGCCTTAATTAAGCTCTATTATTCCATAAATAATATCACAAAGTTCATACATAAGGAAAAATAATTAAATTCCAAATAACCCCATTTCTAGGATGTTACAGTTCTACTTCTTAAAATAATTTCGTCCTCGAAATTACTTACTATCGCCCAATCGTGCATCCTTAACTCATCACACTACGCTCGGCACAAGCACTCGATCTTAAAGAACTATCATACTTCCTAGAAACATTCTCTAAGTTCATTATCCAAGTTCCATACACTTTATCGGCAACCTAAGAACGAACTAACTTAACCACAACCAAGACAATTGAGGGTATTTCGAAAAAAAAAACTTACCCGCTGTCATATCCGCACATCTTCCTCCCCGCGACGCCAACCGCATAAACCAACCTTGGTTGCCTCGCCTCGCACCTTCAAAGACTCCTCGCCACGCGCGTACCATTATCATTACCTCTAGCCGCACCTCGACCCTCCGTGGTGGTCCTTCATTTCTAACCCGAGCACGGTTCGACCCTCCGCTTGATTCTTAGCTAACTTCGAGGACAATCCCTTACGGTGATCGAACGATCCACACTCAAAGCACCCTCGATTACCACTCCAACACTCACCCTTGTGAGGCTTGCCACACCGAGCACATTGTGGCGCCATTGGGTATTGGCGGCAGCAGCCCTAGCAGCCTTGATCTCGACCCATCAAACCTCGTCCTCTTCTGCTTCATTACCCGAGAACCTTGAAGGTTCCGAGCTCCTCTTGGTTAGAGTGAACCGAAGCTACGCACCAGTGCGGATTCGAGTGAAGAGGAGGTGGGTCACGCGACCGCTTAAATACCGTGCTCTCACCGAACCTTTCTAGACATGCGCACGCAGAGGTTACCACACCACCGAGCCCTCCGAGTTAGGGTGAACCGGCTACGCACTGCAGGATACTGCGAAGAGGAGGTGAGTCACGAGGACTGCTAAATACCGTGCTCTTCCTGATCCACTCCTAGACATGCGTCACATGTGGGTTACCACACCCTAGCTCTGACTAAGTCATAGGTTGGTTTAGTTCCTTAAGTCTTATGCTTCGCTTTGTGTGTTTGAGTAGCCTAATCCTAGGGTTCAAGTTCCTATAAGTCTATCTACGCTCCATGCTTCCTACCCTTCTACTGAATATAATTCACCAAGAGGTTTAGATGTACTTACCTCGGCGGATAGTTGCTTGAGACTCGGGCCATGCCGCTCAAAAACCCAAAACATTTCAAATTCTTTAATAAGGCCTACAAATCATAAAACCAAACCTTTTTGGGCCTTGGGCCCCACAAAAAACTTTGAACTGGCTCGATACCAATTTTGTAACAACCCAAACCCGCCCAAACATTATGGTCGAATCTAGTTTGCTACACATGAAAAATATTTTGGAAAACACTTTTGGGAAGTAAAATCCTTAGTTGCCAAAACCTTTTCAAATAGATTGTTTTGTTAAACCTTACTTAGAATTTATTTAAAATTAATTCAACCAAGTTATTATAAAATATCAAGTGTGCTCGATGGCACTATGAAAACATTTTCGTGTTAATTTGGGAAAACATGTGACTTTAGTTTAATATTAATAATCGTAGTTTAAAGCAATTATTCGACATAACAACAATAAAATATCGGAGGCCTTATTACATCCAAATAAGCTAAAAACCGGAAATGAAATTTATCATAACTAAAATTAAAGTTCATTTAATTTAAATCCACCGCATGGCCACCTCGAGTCAACCCGCCCCACATCCGCGATCTACGTGTCACCTGAAAAAATTGTAAAGGAGAAGGTGAGTCACCAAGACTCAAGATGTAACCCTTCCCCGCTTTAAAAACATTTTTCATACACAACATATAACAATTAATATGCGAATATTATGTACCCCAACCTAGCCAACCAAACGCCACTGTCTACCCCGCTGTGGTACCAAACCACCGGTGGTGCCAAACCACACGGTGACATATTGTCACGATGTGTTACCAAAACACCGGTGTCCGTAGACACGAATCGATTGATGGGGCCAACCCATCGTGTGATACCAAATCACCGCGGATTTATCCCATATCTCAAGTGGGGCCAACCCACGGTGGTGTTAACCATAGGGACGAGTCGCTATGAGGTGCCAAACCTCCGAGGTACCAAACCTCTGGTGACCGTAGTCACGGTGTGTTACCAAAACACCGGTGCCCGCGGCACGATTAATCTGCGCCTCCACTAATCAATCCCACATCAGTCACATATGTATATGTTTCATGTCATCACATACTTAAATCTCATGTATCAATACATCATGCTTCCCAAAAGCATCCAATAACAAATTCATATTAACAGTACTTACTCGAATCACCATCTATACCGATATGGTATATTATCCAATGCTACATAAAATCAAGATAGCATTCACAACAATCAGCACATTTAATAAGTTATACGTGTGTATGTACACACCGTTACTCTTGAAGGCTCTAAATCCTAAAAGAAGAGTCGGCCACCCTAGATCTACTTGTCCCTATATTCGCCATAATAGTGTTAGTGATATGGGCCATTCGGCCAAACCAAATAATTCTTTTAAGCTATTGCTTGAACCCGAATCTTTACCTTTATTCTTTCTACACTAACCACGAGACTCAATTTCCCGAATATGCTTAATCAATTACCACCGATTAGTAAATAAGACTAAAAGCCTTCTGGCTTAATCAAATGTCAAAATAAAGAGATTAATCTTACCATCGGCACTTACCCCTTCCCCTAATGGAAATCGGCTAAGAACAGGAGGGAAAAACCATGAAGTTTCTAAGACACTTACCTTCTCTCGGGACCGATTGAAGAAGAAGTTGAAGGAGATCTCCCTGCTTAAGATTCGGCTAAAGTTTAACAAAGGAGGAAAAAGAGTTCGGCTAGTGTGGAAAAAGAAGAAAAGATGGTGAAAGTGGGAGAGGGATTCGGCAAAGAAGAGTGTAGAGAAGAGTTTTGATTCAAGGAAAAGAAAAGAAAGAAAATAGGTTGAAGGTGGTGTAGGAGATTCGGCCAAAAGTGTGAGAGAAAGAAAAATAAAAGGTGAAATAGGGATTAATGAGGCTAGCCGAAAATTATGAGAAGAACTAAGGGAATTCGGCACTAGACTCCCTTTACTTGCCAGTCCACTCCACTTGAGGAGTTCCAATTTAAGGCAAACACCTATCTCTTCTCCTTGCCACTAATTTAAAACTCATTCAAAATAATTTGAATTGTTCCCATAATAATCAATTAATAATCCATTTAATAATATCCCTTATTATCTCCAGATTTAAGCAAATTAAAACCAATTTAAAGTGCTCAAATTATCCCTTAATAATAATTAATAAAAGAGTTTAAACTGAGGAAAAACTCCCCCCTTGTGCCGTCCCATTAATGAGCAAAATGAGGGATTTCCGCGACTCGAACACAAGCTCCCTTGTTCCCCCTTGTGGCGTCATCTATAGCCCTTAAGTGGCCTTCTTTTGCCACTTTTCCAAGCTGATTTTTGTGTCAAATTATCCACATTTATTCTTATAACACCCTCCTGCTAAGGCTCCCTGCCTTTAAAGTTAAAAAACTGAAATTTTCTACCAAACCGTGCCAACTCAAAGCCTTAATTAAGCTCTATTATTCCATAAATAATATCACAGCAGTTCATACATAAGGAAAAATAATTAAATTCCAAATAACCCCATTTCTAGGATGTTACAGACTCCGAGCTAATAGGGCCGAGATATTTAGGGGTATTTCTGGTGTGGCTCCTAACGTAGCTGAGTACTGGCTGGAAGCGGTTGAACGAATCATGAACGATCTTGACTGTATCGTAGAGGAAAAGTTGAAAGGAGTAGTGTCCCTCCTTCGAGATGAGGCATACCAGTGGTGGCTCACGGTAAGGGATGGTACATCAGCAGACCGTATTACCTGGGATTTCTTTAAGACAGCGTTCCAAGGAAGGTATGTTGGGGCGAGTTACGTGGACACTCAGAGAAAGGCATTTTTAAACTTGGTCCAAGGGAATAAGTCAGTGGCTGAGTATGAGGCGGAGTTCCTGCGTTTAAGTTGTTATGCTCGGGGTATCGTCGCAACTGATCACGAGCATTGTGTCTGATTTAAGGATGGTCTGAGGGATGAGTTGCGAGTACTGATAGCTCCGCAACGGGAAAGAGAGTTTACTATTCTGGTTGAGAAGGCAAAGATAGCTGAAGAGGTGAAGCGGTCAGAGAGATAGAATCGGGATAAGGATAGGGGTAGGAATAAGAGGAACTATGGGTCGTCAGGATCTACTGGGGGTTTCCAAAAGAAGCCTAGGTTTGATGGGTCAGGTCGAGTTGCGAAGCCTATTACTGTTGGTCGATCTCAACCATGTGCTAGATGTGGGAATTTTCATTCGGGGGAGTGTTGGGCACGAAATAGAGAATGCTTCAGGTGTGGATCTGTAGATCACCTGGTAAGGGACTGTCCACAAGAGCCAAATAGGGCATGGCCAGTAGGTCAGGGATATGTACAGTCTGGAAGAGGTGGGCAGCAACCACCAAGAGGTCGTGGTCCGGCCAGAGGAGGAAATGGTTTTGGTCGAGGGCGTGGAGCACTGGGTGGAGGTGCTGGGAATACAGATGCGAGACAGCCTGGGTTGGTTTATGCAGCTAGACGTCGAGAGGATGGAGATGCATCGGACGTCATAACCGGTACATTCCTTCTTTTTGGTGTGCCCTTTTCAGCTTTGATAGATATTGGGTCTACACATTCATATGTTGCTAGTACTGTGTCTGGAACTTTGAATATAGAATCGAGAGGTTGCTTCTAGAGAAATGGTCGTGATTAGCCCTTTAGGACAATCTGTAGTGGTGAACAAACTATTTAGGAGTGTGCCTTTAGAAGTGCAAGGGATTGTTTTCCCGGCTGATTTGACGGAATTGTCGTTCGGTGAGTTTGACTTGATTTTAGGCATGGACTGGTTAGTTAAGTATCGAGCAAACTTGGATTGTGCTGCTAAGCGCATTATATTGAAGACTCTTGAGGATAAGGAGGTACTGGTGATAGGTGAGAGAAGGAATTACCTGTCCAATGTGGTGTCTGCTTTAAAGGCTGAAAGGATGGTGCGAAAAGGGTGTGAGGCGTTTCTAGCTTTCGTCAGTGCTTTGGAGGCCAAAGAATTGTCTGTAAGAGATGTGAGAATGGTGAAGGATTTCTCAGACGTTTTTCTAGAAGACCTTCCAAGGTTACCTCCGGATCGCGAGGTGGAGTTCGGCATTGATCTACTTCCAGGAATAGCTCTGGTGTCCGTTGCCCCATATAGGATGGCGCCGAAGGAGTTGGTAAAGCTTAAAGCTCAGATTCAAGAATTGTTGGACCGTGGTTTTATTTGACCAAGTGTGTCTCCGTGGGGAGCACCGGTGTTATTTGTTAAGAAAAAGGACGAGTCGATGCGGATGCGCATTGACTACAGGCAATTGAACAAGTTGACGATTAAGAACAAGTACCCGTTGCCAAGGATTGACGACTTATTCGATCAGCTGCGAGGCGCTTCGGTGTTCTCGATGATAGACTTGAGGTCAGGGTAACATCAGCTTAAGGTCAAGGAGGCGGATATTCATAAGACTGCTTTTCGAACTCGTTATGGTCACTACGAGTTCTTAGTGATGCCATTCGGGTTGACGAATGCACCAGCTGCATTTATGGATATGATGAATTGGGTATTTCAACCCTACCTGGATCGGTTTGTCGTAGTGTTCATAGACGATATTTTGGTATATTCAAGAATAGAAGAGGAGCATGATTCGCATCTTCGGATTGTTTTACCGATTTTGAGAGAGAAGCAACTGTATGCCAAATTTAGCAAGTGTGAATTTTGGCTGAGGGAAGTTACCTTTTTGGGGCATGTTGTTTCTGCCGAGGGGATTAGGGTGGATCCCCGAAAGATTGAAGCTGTTTTGGATTGGAAACCACCGAAGTCGGTAGTAAAAATTCGAAGTTTCCTTGGGTTAGCTGGATACTACAGAAGGTTCATTGAGGGATTCTCGTTGATTGCTGCACCATTAACCAAGCTATTACGGAAAGGGATACCATTTTCTTGGACAGATCAACAGCAGGAAAGCTTTGAGAAGTTGAAGAAGATTTTGACGGAGGCACCAGTGTTGATTCAGCCTGAGGTTGGAAAGGAGTTTATCGTCTATTGTGATGCGTCGCACACAGGGTTAGGATGTGTGTTGATGCAAGAGGGGAAGGTGATAGCGTATGCGTCTCGGTAATTAAGACCGCATGAAGTGAATTATCCCACTCATGATCTGGAATTAGCTGCGGTAGTGTTCGCTTTGAAGATTTGGAGACACTACTTGTATGGGGAGAAGTCAATTATCTTCTCACCGATCATAAGAGCCTGAAATATCTCCTTACACAGAAGGAGTTGAATTTAAGGCAGCGGAGATGGATTGAATGGTTGAAAGACTATGACTGCTCGATTGAGTATCACCCAGGTAAAGCTAACATAGTGGCAGATACGTTGAGCCGTAAGGTGATATCAGATTTGAGGGCAATGTTTGCTCATCTCAGTTTGTATGAAGATGGAAGCTTGTTAGCCAAAATTCAAGTGAAGCCTTCATGGGTAAGTCAGATTAAAGAGAGACAGATGTCAGACGAATTTTTAAGTTCTTGACTTCAGCAAGTGGAAGGTGGTGAGATAGAAGATTTTGGTCTGAACAGTGATGGAGTGTTGTGCTTCCGTGGAAAAGTTTGTATGCCAAAGGATTCCGAATTGAGACAGAGGATTCTTCAGGAAGCGCATAGTAGCCCATACGCTATGCATCCCAGTGGGAGTAAAATGTATCGAGACTTGCGTGAATAGTTTTGGTGGCCAGGTCTGAAGCAAGAAGTTACCGAGTTTGTGAGTAAGTGCTTGTCGTGTCAACAGGTGAAGGTGGAACATCAGTTGCCTTCGGGGTTGCTACAGCCAGTGAAGATTCCACTTTGGAAGTGGGAGAGAATAACGATGGATTTTGTTAGTGGGCTACCTCTTACGCCTACTAGGAAAGATTCAGTGTGGGTAATTGTCGATCGGTTGATGAAGTCCGCTCACTTCATACCGGTTTGTGTTGATTACTCACTACAGAAGTTAGCCAAGCTGTATGTAGCAGAGATTGTGAGGCTACATGGGGTACCAGTGTCTATCATATCAGATAGAGACCCTACGTTTACATCGCAATTCTGGAAGGCGTTACATAAAGCGTTGGGTACAAGACTGGATTTCAGCATGGCGTTTCATCCACAGACTGATGGTCAGTGGAACAGTGGAAATGTGCAAGTGTACACAATCGTAACAAGTAATAAAGTGACAAGTAAATGTCGAGTTATCGTACCCACAGGGACTGTAAAAGAATTATTTATGAAAATGTTTTCAAACAATTTGGTGAAGGAAAAATATTTGGATTTAAGAAATATTTAAAAACTAAAAATAAAACAAAGTTCTAATGCACGATTTCAAAAATTGATTTTAATCAAGATGATATAATTGTGTTGGATTAATAACATTTCTTACCTTAGAATTATTAAACTCGTGTTTATACTTATTAAAACATGGCAACTCGGTAATTTGCTAACTTATGAACATATTTAAAAATAAAAATCCATTCATCTCTTATACATATTCCTATGCAAATTCAAACGACTAAACAGACTTCTAAAAGTAAACATGTTATCGCACATACATACTTATTAAAATAAATTATCTCTCGCATATTCCTATGTCGATTCAAACGATTAATTCAACCTAACAAGCATATAAAAGATCATGTGAAGTAACAAAGTATTCTTACCTTGAAACAATTTAATCACAAAATCCTCGCAAGTTATGCAAGGCATATTTATCGTCAAATACAATGCTAATTTAATCTTCACTTCCTTAGAAGAATTAAACATGCACAGATTAAGTATTGCGTCCATTAATTACAATTTCAATGCGTTTAAATAATTAATTCATTAGCTATCTAAACAATTATAATGCCGATAACTTAACGTAATTTTACTTAATCAAACATTTTACCGAGGCCTTTAACAGCATAAACACAATTTTAATAATTCAAGAGGACGAAATGCGATCAACCCAACACGAATTAAATTCAAGCTAAATTGATTAAATTAAACATTCCAACAGCATAAATATTCATAAACATGTTTGTCAAAACAACAACGAATAACTTAAAGAGATAAGGAACAAGAAACAAATCCGGTGTTTCTCCGTGGCTTGTCTGTTTTCTCCCTTCTTCGTTCTTCGTTGTCCTCGGCTATCAAGGTGGCTTATGAACACTTCAATTGCTGCTTCAAATGGCTGGAAAAACACCTCTTTCCCAAGAGGAGAAATTGGCAAAAGAACACCAAAAAGGGAGAAGGGAAAATGGGAATTGAGAGAAAGTGAGAGAGGAGAATGTTGGATGCTTGAGGTGTGTTTTGAATGAGCAGCTAGGGGGTATATTTATAGCTGATCAAGGCTGCTAAAACTAGCAAATATCAGCAGCAAAAGATGCCTCCCTTGGCCGGCCATCCCATGTGGCAAAGTTGAAGAATTCAACTTTGCTAAATATAGCATGGGGCAATCTACAAAGCCATAATTTTTGGAAGGGTTTGAATGTAGTTTTGAAAGGTCTTCAAGGGATTCTTTGCAAGCTTAATTAATCAGCTAATAAGCTGATTTGAGTCATCATTGTGGATGGTTTGGGCTGCCCAATTGGTGGCTGGTTCTTGTTCAATCGATTCGGTTCAACCAGAGCGGTTTAATCGGACCCTTTTCCATAATTAATTAATAATAATTTATTTAGCCCAAATTAAATTGGGAATAAATTAAAATTAATTATATTATGATTAAATCTTCATAATTCGACCGTCTTGGGCTGGAAATAAATTTTCCTTGAACTTCAAATTGCTTCTGCGGTTTTGTTCTTGAGCGAGTGTCTGTAGAAGTGATTTTTCGCCCTTTGTGCGATTCTCGTTTAAAATAGTCAAAATAAATCAAAATTAATTATAAAATTAATTAAAATTCATCATGTTCATATTTTTAGAACAATTTAATTATTTTATAATATTTAATTATTTTCCGACAAGAATTTACTCGAAACCACATGAATTTGGGTCAAAAAGGGCATGAAAAAGTATATAAATTTTTGTGTTTCCACACCCCAAACTTAATTCATTGCTCGTCCTTAGTAATGCACAAATTTGAAAAGAATTTTCTAAAACACCTTTGAAAAATTCCTTCAGAACAATTTTTTCTCAAAATTATGAATTTGATATACTTAGGCTCAAAAATAAGAAATTTGATAATTATGCTACTTAAGTATACATATCATTCAAATTACCTCTGTAACACCCCCAAACCCGGCCCATTCACTACGATCGAATCTGGTTATGTCACTGGGAAAGATGGTTGGAAATCTTTGACTTTAGAATCAAACTTGAAAATTCGTTATCGCTGAAAATCGTGTCCATTTAAAATTATTACCTAATGTAAGCTTGTTGGAAACTTCCGAATCAAAACATTATTATAATATGGATCTTTTGCAAAACTATCTCTAAGTGTAAACTTCAACATTAATAAGTAGAGTACTTTAAATCAAAAGGCCTTTATTACACCAAATAAAATTTCAAAATACTGATAATATAGAATACTTAAATAAAGTAAAACATCTTCTGTAAGAAGAACCTCTTTCTGCATGGGCCACCTTGTATCCACTCCTACCCGGTCCATTACTCACGACTCCCCTGCGATGATTAAAAAGTTGGGTGAGTCATACAGACTCAGTGTGTAAGTTATCCACTTTGAAATCCACCCATATGCTAGCCACATTTATCGATGCAATAAGTATATGTACATTTATTCATTACTACAACTGGCTTGGCCCACATTCAAAACATACCCAATTACTGGGCTAGGCCCTTTCCCCAATAAACCACATATCAACTGGGCTTGGCCCATTTCCACGTTACTACAAAAATAATGCAACATGATTCCCAACCCAACCTAGGGTCCATCCGCTACACACCCCTTATCCACCTACCACACACCGGGGACTATCGAGCCACCCTCTCCTTTTCCCTCCAAAAAGGCAACCAATGCCATCCACGATGTAGCGCATAGCTAACATCAAACCACGATGGAGCACACAAAGAATCCATCAAGCCACGATATGGCATAAGCCGATATCAATCAAGGTAACCACGCGAACTAAATCGCAAAGATCCACAACGCGACCTCGATCGCCGCCAATCCACGATGTAGCACGGTCGACATCAACCACGTACTCGAAGTACACCCGCACCTTCTTTTCATATCCCACCCATGCACATGCCACATAAATTATAATCATGATAATGCATGCACATGCTTATTAATATCCATAAACATACTCATAAACAAGCAAGTAATCACATTGCAACAGTTCGGTACTAACTCGATCGTCGCTATACCCTTTAGGGGTACATATGGCACACTCATTATCGCACTTGTTAGTAAAACATTTAACACATAAAACCCGGAACAAAGTGGGTTAGTTACACACCTTACTACTAGGAGTTCTAGACTCTCGATCCTCGATGCTATCGCTCTAGCGAAACTACGGCTATTTGCTTAACGCTTTCTGCTCCCACCCACACCACGGTGGCCAATCTCGCATGTGCCAGAAACCGCTCTTTTCTTGAACTTTGGGACAGGGGACCTTCCCTTTCCCTCCTTGGTAGTACTCGCATCCACGCCCATCGAAAGTCACTTAATCGTAACCACACGATTAATCAACGAAGTCATAAACAACTAATTCTAAGTCACTTACTAATATCCTTACCGAAATAATCTGAGACCCCGACGGCTTCCCTTGCTCTTGTCGATATGCCCCTTAGATGATTGAATCCAAGAGACTTCCTCAATGCTTCCTTCTTTCGGCTTCCCTTAAACCGAATGGAGCAGAACTGGGAGAGGTCGCCCTTGCTGATATTCGGCCAACCACCCTAGGCTACTAAGAGGATATTCGACTTAGGCTACAAGGAAAAAGGTTAAGAGGTTTCGGCAATGGTGCTCAAAAGAAGTTTCGGCCTATGCAAAATAAATGGGGAAAGAAGAGGTTCTCTCTTGCTTGCAAATTCGGTCACAGCAACTAGAGAAGAACCAACAAAATTCGGCACAAGAGGGAGATGAGAGAATGCACTTCGGCTACAAGGAAATGATGAGCAGATGATGAATGAAATGAGCATCTCCCCTCCCCCTATTTATACTACACGGCCTAGCTCCAACCCCCCCAAAATAAATCCTAAAATCTCTCCTAAAATGCCTCCCTTCCACCCATTCAAAAAGTTTGAATGAGTCAAACCTAACTAGCCAAAATTTAAAAAAAATTGACCAAGTCTTTCTCCATCTTTTAAGCATCCAAAAGCCACCCAACTCCTTACCCCCTTGACGCAAAAACTAAGGCCAAAGTGCTGCCTTCGCAGCTCGAACACTGGCCCCCCCTTCCCTTGCACCTGAGGCGTCACTTTGCCAAGCTCTTAGTGGCGTCTCCCTTGCCACTTTACCAGCCCAATTCTTATGCTAAAACCCCACCAAAAATTCTCTTAAGCCCTCTCCATCCGAACTCCCCCTACTAGCCCCTAAAGCTAAAAATTTACCAAAGCAATCTACCACCACCTAGGGTTCTCAGGACCCCTAAAACTTACCCAAACACACACTGAAGTGTGCCAACACCCAAGCTAAGCACCAAAAATCTAACCCCTAGAACCAGGGTGTTACAATTCTACCCTCCTTAAAATAATTTCGTCCTCAAAATTACTTTACTAACAAACGTCCCTACAACCTATTTTACCACCTTACGCTTACGCTGCGCACTCGATCTTACTAAGGCTATCGTACCTACACAATCTCCAAATTACGCTCAAAATTCGAGACGCCTCTCTAGCAACACAGAAAGGCTAACTCATAAACAAACAAAGCAATTAACGCAAGTACCAAGCAAAGGAGCTTACCTAGCATCACATCCTTGGTTGACTCACTAGAACCATTCCTTCCATGACTTGAACCACGACCCTCGTCGCTTGAGGGCAATTCTTAACCGGATGTGCCTTAGACCCACACCGAAAACATTCTTTACTATTTCCCGGACTCTCTCATGTGAGGTCTTCCACATCGAGCACAAGAACGATTCCGATCCACCGGTACAAGTGCACTTACGGATTCTCGATCTTTGGTCTTTTCGGACATTACCAAGCGATCTTGATGGTCCAATACTTCTCTTATTCTCGTTCCTACTCTTTCCTCGGTTTTCCCTTACCGTCCTCTTAACTTCTTCGGCTATACGAGTTTTCTCCACTAGCACCGCGAAGTCTCTTTCCCTCTACGGAGCGATCAAGACTCGAAGCTCATCTCGCAATCCGTCTTCAAACCGGACGCACCTCTCATAGTCGGTGGCCACAATTCCCTTAGCATACCGACTTAGCCGTACAAACTCGCTCGTATTCCGCTATCGACTTATTTCCTTGCACCGTTTAAAACGCCTTCCTTTGCGCATCTAAGTAGCTTGCTCCAACGTATTTTCCTTCAAACTTTTCCTTAAAGTAGTCCCAATCCAATCGATCTGCGATGCGCCTTGTTTGACAAAGAGCCACCAACGATAAGCTTCATCCCGAAGAAGCGAAAAAGACCTTTAGCTTTTCCTCCGGGGCACAATCCAAGTCGTCCATAATTCTCTCGACTCCTTCTAGCCAATACTCCGCTCGTTCGGAGCTACTCCGGATACTCCCCTAAAAACTTCACCCCGTTAGACCTAAGCCTCTCGGGCGCGACTTCCGAGCTCCATTTCCCCTACTAGCTCTTGCCACTTGTTGAGCACGCGCGTAACATAGCTGCGACATGCGTTCTCTTCACTTATCGGATCTTGTTCCTCTACATCCACTTCTTGGCGGCGCCGCTTCGACCCATAGCGGACCCTACTGGTTCCGGCCGCATCATTCTTCCTCTACGCGTCCCTAGAACTCATCTCTAGCGCTTGATTTAATCTGTTTAGAAAGTTTTATGAATTAGAAATTATTGTTTCACTGTTTTATCCACGAGCAATCTTATGCAATGAAGGTTTCGAGTAGTTCTTTCGAGCAATCAAGTTTCCTTTTCCTACCTGGGGGTAATTTCGTCATTTTCCTATAGAGGTATTTTTTTGGTAATTTTGTAAATCGAGAAAACATCTTTCAAAATCAGATTTAGAGTTTCACAAACCAAAGGGGTAAGTTTGAAAAAATTTAAAAAGAAAAATTTTAAAGCAAACAGAGCTAATCCCTTTCGGGTTTTAATAATCGGGTTTAGCCTATGAACAAGTCCTCTTGGTTAAGGTGAACCGTAGCTACGCACTGGTAGGATTCTGCGAAGAGGAGGTGAGTCACGAGGATCGCTTAAGTACCAGTGCTCTTCCGATCCACTCCTAGACATGCGCACAATGGTTGCCACACCTTAACTCGTGACCTAATCACGAGTTTGTTTTGATAACCTTAAGTTTTATGCATATGTTTGAGTAGACTAGTCCTAGGGTCCAATAGCCCTAATATTCTAATCTACGAGCCCAAATAAACCCATAACAATTCATACAAACAAATCACTTGAAGTCCGGTACTTACAGTGGACTTGGTCTGAGGTACAGTGCCATGCCGAATAACCCAAGAAAAAAAAAAAATTCTTAAGAGCCCATATTTTAAAGACCCATTTTGAAAATGTTTTGGACCCAAAGCCCTCAAAGCCGAGTTTTGAACTTGGCTCGATATAAATCAGAACACCCCCAAACCCGGCCCATTCACTACGACCGAATCTGGTTATGTCACTGGGAAAGATGGTTGGAAATCTTTGACTTTAGAATCAAACTTGAAAATTCGTTATCGCTGAAAATCGTGTCCATTTAAAATTATTACCTAATGTAAGCTTGTTGGAAACTTCCGAATTAAAACATTATTATAATATGGATCTTTTGCAAAACTATCTCTAAGTGTAAACTTCAACATTAATAAGTAGAGTACTTTAAATCAAAAGGCCTTTATTACACCAAATAAAATTTCAAAATACTGATAATATAGAATACTTAAATAAAGTAAAACATCTTCTGTAAGAAGATCTCCTTCTGCATGGGCCACCTTGTATCCACTCCTACCCGGTCCATTACTCACGACTCCCCTGCGATGATTAAAAAGTTGGGTGAGTCATACAGACTCAGTGTGTAAGTTATCCACTGAAATCCACCCATATGCTAGCCACATTTATCAGATGCAATAAGTATATGTACATTTATTCATTACCACAATCTGGGCTTGGCCCGCATTCAAAACATACCCAATTACTGGGCTAGGCCCTTTCCCCAATAAACCACATATCAACTGGGCTTGGCCCATTTCCACGTTACTACAAAAATAATGCAACATGATTCCCAACCCAACCTAGGGTCCATCCGCTACACACCCCCTTATCCAGCCTACCACACACCAGGGGACTATCGAGCCACCCTCTCCTTTTCCCTCCAAAAAGGCAACCAATGCCATCCACGATGTAGCGCATAGCTAACATCAAACCACGATGGAGCACACAACAATCCATCAAGCCACGATATGGCATAAGCCGATATCAATCAAGGTAACCACGCGAACTAAATCGCAAAGATCCACAACGCGACCTCAGTCAGCACCAATCCACGATGTAGCACGAAGCTGACATCAACCACGTACTCGAAGTACACCCGTACCTTCTTTTCATATCCCACCCATGCACATGCCACATAAATTATAATCATGATAATGCATGCACATGCTTATTAATATCCATAAACATACTCATAAACAAGCAAGTAATCACATTGCAACAGGTTCGGTACTAACCTGATCGTCGCTATACCCTTTAGGGGTACATATGGCACACTCATTACTGCACTTGTTAGTAAAACATTTAACACATAAAACCCGGAAATAGTGGGTTAGTTACACACCTTACTACTAGGAGTTCTAGACTCTCGATCCTCGATGCTATCGTCTAGCGAAACTACGGCTATTTGCTTAACGCTTTCTGCTGCTGGCCCACACCCTGGTGGCCAATCTCGTACAGCAGAAACCGCTCTTTTCTTGAACTTTGGGACAGGGACCTTCCCTTTCCCTCCTTGACTGGTACTCGCATCCACGTCCATCGAAAGTCACTTAATCAGAACCACACGATTAATCAACGAAGTCATAAACAACTAATTCTAAGTCACTTACTAATATCCTTACCGAAATAATCTGAGACCCCGACGGCTTCCCTTGCTCTTGTCGATATGCCCCTTAGATGATTGAATCCAAGAGACTTCCTCAATGCTTCCTTCTTTCGGCTTCCCTTAAACCGAATGGAGCAGAACTGGGAGAGGTCGCCCTTGCTGATATTCGGCCAACCACCCTAGGCTACTAAGAGGATATTCGACTTAGGCTACAAGGAAAAAGGTTAAGAGGTTTCGGCAATGGTGCTCAAAAGAAGTTTCGGCCTATGCAAAATAAATGGGGAAAGAAGAGGTTCTCTCTTGCTTGCAAATTCGGTCACAGCAACTAGAGAAGAACCAACAAAATTCGGCACAAGAGGGAGATGAGAGAATGCACTTCGGCTACAAGGAAATGATGAGCGGATGATGAATGAAATGAGCATCTCCCTCCCCTATTTATACTACACGGCCTAGCTCCAACCCCCAAAATAAATCCTAAAATCTCTCCTAAAATGCCTCCTTCCACCCATTCAAAAGTTTGAATGAGTCAAACCTAACTAGCCAAAATTTAAAAAAATTGACCAAGTCTTTCTCCATCTTTTAAGCATCCAAAAGCCACCCAACTCCTTACCCCTTGACGCAAAAACTAAGGCCAAAGTGCTTTGCCTTCGCAGCTCGAACACTGGCCCCCCCTTCCCTTGCACCTGAGGCGTCACTTTGCCAAGCTCTTAGTGGCGTCTCCCTTGCCACTTTACCAGCCCAATTCTTATGCTAAAACCCCACCAAAAATTCTCTTAAGCCCTCTCCATCCGAACTCCCCCTACTAGCCCCTAAAGCTAAAAATTTACCAAAGCAATCTACCACCACCTAGGGTTCTCAGGACCCCTAAAACTTACCCAAACACACACTGAAGTGTGCCAACACCCAAGCTAAGCACCAAAAATCTAACCCCTAGAACCAGGGTGTTACAACCTCCAACAATTATTATACTAGCAAAATTAGACTAAATTTTTCTTAATAAAGACGTGTTCCTCATTACCAATTTGATTTTAATTCCTTATTCAAAAAGTAAACTGCAATCATTAAGCTTAACTAATGTCTTCATATGTTGAACAGAGCAATTTCTCTCCACTAATGTAGGTAACATTGGAATTTTGAATCAATAGGTCTTTAGTATGGTTGTAACGTGGCTGGGCTTAAGGGTAGGTGAAAAATAGATAAATTTTTGGCTTAAAAACCCTAGACTCAGCTTAACTTTGAACCTTCAGAATTTTCACCCTTGTGACCCAACTTATGCTCTTTCGATCACTTCTTTCATTTTTAGTACATGTTTTTTTTCAAAGCTCAAACTCGAGCACTTGCTTTATGTACTATAATTTCTGAGCATTTGATACATCTTTTCAACTCCCCCAAACTTATTTTTAAACGATCTTTTGAATAGTACTGAGTCTAGTGTTTGGGACAATTTTAGAAGTAATGAAGAGAAAATTGATGGCTAAATATTGCATAGGTCCAAATAAAATTAGGCCATATAGTCTCAAAATTGGGTTTCAAAGGATAATTTTATCAGGGTCGGCTTGAAAGGCTCAAACGGTCCAAACAACAGTTGCCTAAATCATTTTCAACATTCCATGCTTCCTAGGATTTCACCTCAAGAAATTACTAAGTCAATTCTAAAGACTTAAACTTTCATGCATGCCTAATTTTTTCGTCGGGAATTAAAAATTTTATGGTATGAATTTACATGCTTTATTAAAAATACATTCATATTATTATTAAGCTAACATAATAATTTATTGAAATAATAGAACTTTATTAATACTAGAGTTTAGCATACTTAACAAAATTTCAAATTATTGAACAAAATATATCCTAAGCATAACTAAAAGAAAATTTTATTCTGAGTGGAATCAATTCAAATTTTCGGTCCCCCCTACTTAAAGTGAACAATGTCCTCATTGTTTAAAGTGAATAAATACTATACACCAGGTAGGATATTAGAAAAGAGGAGGTGAGTCAAATTGACTGCTTAAGTACCAGGCTCTTTCTAAAATCCAATCCTAGACATGTATATATCTATTGCCACACTTTAGCCTTTGAGACTTGTTTAGTTTTTATTCATGATTCCTATCTCTTGTTTTATTGTGCAAGAATAAAAATTCCTAATTAACCTAATCCTAGAATAACTAAAAATAAAAATAAACTAAAGTTGAAGTCCTCCCCTTTTTTATTTGTTTGCTGATCCTTCCAATTTTGACTCATCTTTTGCTCCATTAGTATTGTCTTTGTAGGAATCACCTTGCTCTCTCTTCGATGATGAAACCCATGGTTCAAATATGAAATCTGGAAACTCAGGCACAAAAATAAATGGGTCATTATAAATTTTCTTGAGGGCACTCCTCATCGAATCATCTCTTATTTTTGAGTATCGCCAATAGGCTTGTTGCTGCCATTGCATGTGTTGCATTAAGTCCATCACTTCAACAACACTCACCGCGACCAGTGCAGGCTAGGCGGTGGAGCTCTAACATTGAGGGTTCGATATCGGGTTCACCCGGTTCCATTGGATCCGCCTCATTTGATTGCTCGGTGGGATTTACGTGGGTTCATCTTCGCTTCTTCAGATCCTCGCTCTCTTCAATTCGGCTCTTTGAAGAATGAATCTCCGGCCACTCGGTAGAGTCCCAATCGGTGATTGTGCCTTGACTATACTCTGTCTTCTTCACGTCCGCAAGGAGTTTTGCTTTTAAGCACGTAATTGTGATCGTAAAGGGAAAATAGGGTGGGCGAGGCGTCTAATGGCACAATTTCGCATTTCTCTCAGGATGATTTTGCCCACATCAATGGTATTTCCGGTTAAAATCGAGTATAGTAGGACCATTCGCTCTAATGAAATTGTTGTACTATGTGAACTAAGCATAAGGCTGAAACGAATGAAGTAGAACCATACCTTCGCGAGTGGTGTCAAATACTCTCTTCGACACGTGTGGATTCCTTGTTTTGACACAATCCACTTAGAACCTGGAACTGTGAGTTCCTCGAGGATTTCTTGCAGATTTTTAGGCTTAATATTGCTCAACAGAGAGGAATATTCATCGTTGTCGAAATCAGGTAATTCAAAGAACTCATTAATAGCATTAGAATTTATTGGTACCTTGATTCAGCGGATTGAAACTTCGGTCAATTTGCTTGAAGTTAAGTTCGCATAGAATTCACGAACTAATTCCTCATCCACACTTGGTCTCTTTTCACAAAACAATTCCCAATTGAGGGCTTTAGCAACTTGTCGAATACATGCCATAAAGTCTCTGTAGTTTCTTTCTTTCAATGTGAAGCCTTTCTCTGGATGCATCTGTTGATTTTTGAAGATACTTTCATATCTTACTTTGGTTTCTTCACAGTGAAATTTGCTTTGTGGTTTGTCAATTTGAGCGGAGGCACAAGTTCTTTTGCGAGTCATAATTAACCTGAACATAAGATGGAAAGAAAAATAAAAAATTAGTTTCTTAAAAATTTAATTAATACAAATTATTAATATTTCAATAAATTGAAAATTAAATAATTGAATAAAAATTAAACGTAAGAAAAAAATTATTCTTACCACCTTCCTCGTAGAATTTAAGAACTCTTAAAATAAATAAAAACTAATGAATCAAAAGGGAGAATTTAAAGGAGGGTTGGCTTAGGTTGGGGAAAGGGAGAATGTGCGCATAGGCGCACAAAGCAGCAAGGTGCGATGGGGCTGAGCAGGTGGAGCGCAAGGTGCAGCGCAAGGCAGGCCACGGGCTGGTTGGTGTGGGGCGTTGGTGTGCAGCTAGCGCATGGGGCGAGGCAAAGAGCGTGAGATCCCGACTGGCAATTCTTTGGTGCCGGCGTGCGGCGTCTTTGGAGCTCTTCTTTGGCGAATGGTGGCTTGGGGAGTTGCGGCACTTGGTATTTTGGTGGATGGGAGTTTGAGTGATGAGTGAATGGTGAGAACAAGGGTGCAATTTATAGATGGAGGAGTATAAATTGGAATAGAACTCTTAGAACAATTAAAGCATTAAAAATAAGAGTCCCCTTCTAATTTTACTCATGATAAACAACAATTAATAATTAAATAAACACATATAAATTATCAATTGTTATTTATTTACTAAGATAAATATAAAATAAAATTAATTCTAATCTTAAGCTAGGTTGATAAAAGTTAATATATAAATTATAATGAATATAATTATATATTAAAGTTTATCAATAATTTGAAAATAAAAATATTTATTTTAGATGCCTTTTAAAAATATTTACAAGAAGAAGCACCTAGTTTTTATTATTTTTATGAAAATAGCAACCAAATTTGAAAAATAAATCAATTAAGTCCATGGACTTAATGAAATTTTGAAATTGAGCTTTGCAATTTAAAACTTGAGTCAAAATTGACCTTTTATTTGAAAAAAAAACAAAAATTTATTTTTCTATTTAGGGGCTAATTTCTTGAAAAATTATGTAAAAATCAATTCCCGTGAAAGATTGGAGGGGTCACAAGCGGTCCCGCTTAAGTTCCAATCTCCTAGATGTAATTTATTTAAACATAATGAACCCAAAATATACCCTAAATAATTTATTGAAAACAAGAAAATTAAAAATCGATAAATCAAACACGATTTTATCCTGCTTCGTGGTTTTCTTAGTAGTAGTGTTTCAAACGCCGAGCATTGACTTGAAAATTACCTCTCTTACCGTGGAGTTTAACAACTCCGTATGGATAAACGCGATGAATTGTAAATGGACCGGACCAACATGACTTTAACTTACCTGGAAAGAACTTCAATCTGGAATTAAATAACAAAACTTGCTGACCTGCTTCAAACTCTCGAACTCGAATATGCTTGTCATGCCATTTCTTTAGTCTTTCTTTGAGTAATTTGGCATTTTCATATGAGAACATTCGAAATTCCTCTAGCTCGTTGAGTTGGAGCATTCGTTTCTCTTTAGCAAGCTTGAGATCCAAATTGAGTTGTCGAAGAGCCCAGTAAGCTTTGTGGTCTAACTCCAGAGGTAGATGACAGGCTTTCCCAAAGACCAACCTATAGGGTGACATTCCTAAGGGTGTCTTGTATGCTATTCTGTAAGCCCATAAAGCATCATCTAGTCTCTTAGACCAATCTCGTCGGTTCAGGCAAACTAGCTTCTCAAGTATGCCTTTAATCTCCTTATTTACTAGCTCAGCTTGCCCATTTGTCTGCGGATGGTAAGCTGTAGCAACCTTGTGTTTCACTCCATGTTTATCTAGCAACCATTTTAACCACTTGTTCACAAAGTGGGTCCTTCATCGCTGATAATAGCTCTAGGGTTCCAAACCTTGTGAACACGTGTTTTTGCAAGAATTTCATCACAACCTTGGCATCGTTAAGTCGGATAAGCTTCACCCTCGACCCACTTGGACACATAATCTCATCACTACCAATATATACTTGTGACCAAAAGACGGAGGAAAAGGACCAAGAAAATCAATACCCCAAACATCGAACAATTCTACCTCAATGATATTTGTTCGAGGCATCTCATTTCTATTAGTTATGTTTCCAACTCTCTGACATTGATCACAATTCTTTACGTAAGCGTATGCATCCTTGAATAGTGTTAGCCAAAAGAATCTGGCTTGCAATACTTTGGCATTGCGAGTTCCTCCGGCGTCCCCACTCGGAGTCAATGACAAAGGTATAAAATCTTCTGATATTTCATCTTCTGTCACACATCTCCTAATCATCTGATCTGTACACTTTTTAAACAAATATGGCTCTTCCCAAAAATAGTACTTCACATCGTGAAGAAACTTTTTTCTTTGTTGATAAGTTTTATCAATCGGCATCAAACCAAAAGCTAAATAGTTAGAAAAATCAGCAAACCATGGAATGTTATGGACATGATTTACCTTCAGTATGTGTTCACTGGAAATGTCTCTTGGATCGGTACGAGTGGACAATTTCCCTCTTGCGGCTCCAATCTGGATAAGTGATCTGCTACTTGGTTTTGTACTCCCCTTCGATCTTGAATTTCTAGATCGAACTCCTGAAGTAGAAGCACCCACCGGATCAATCTCGGCTTAGCATCTTTCTTGGCTAATAAGTACTTAATTGCGGAGTGGTCCGTATAGATAATCACTTTGGTACCTACAAGATAAGATCGAAACTTGCCGAAAGCAAACACAACAGACAAGTAACTCTTTCTCTGCTACCAGTATAATTCGGTTGAGCTCCTGTTAGAGTTACGCTGCGTAGTAGATAGGATGAAAAACTTTGTTTCTTCGCTGGCCCATGATAGCTCCAATGGCGAAGTCACTTGCGTCACACATCAAAATAAATGGCGAATCCCAGTCTGGTGTGACGATTATGGGTGCCGTGACTAATCGACTTTTTAGATAGTCGAAGGCTTTTAAGCATTCCTCATCAAACTTGAATATCGAGTCTTTCTCCAATAGCTTGCATAAGGGTTTAGCCACTTTGGAGAAGTCCTTGATAAACCTTCGATAAAAACCGACGTGGCCCAAAAAGCTCCTAACACCTTTTACAGATGTTGGAGGTGGGAGTTTCTCAATAACGTCTACTTTCGCTTTGTCCACCTTGATCCCATGTCTCGTTATCTGATGCCCTAGAATAATTCCTTCTCGTACCATGAAATGGCATTTTTCCCAATTGAGTACGAGATTCGTTTCTTCGCATCGCCTCAGTACCTTCGCTAGATTGGCTAAGCAATCATCGTAACTATCTCCGAATACTGAGAAATCGTCCATGAAAACTTCCAAGTACTTCTCAACCATGTCAGTAAAGATAGACATCATACATCTTTGAAATGTAGCTGATGCATTCCATAAACCAAATGGCATGCGTGTAAATGCAAATGTACCGTACGGACAGGTGAATGTCATTTTGTGCTGATCTTCGATTACTCACTGTAATCTGATTATACCACGAGTATCCATCGAAAAAATGATAGTAGTCTCGTCTGTGAGTCTATCCAAAGATCTGGTCCAAGAACGGCGGAGGAAAGTGATCTTTCCTAGTCCCCTTGTTTAGCTTCCGTGTCGATGCGCATTCTCCATCCCGTGCTGTCGCTCTCGTTGGTATCAACTCGTTGTTCTCGTTCTCCACGACCGTGATACCTCCTTTCTTCGGCACACACTGGACTGGACTCACCCATGAACTATCTGAGATGGGGTAAATTATACTCACATCCAACCACTTGATAATTTCTTTTTTTACGACATCTTTCATGATGGGGTTCAGTCTCCGTTGTCCATCAATCGTTCCTCTCTCGCCATCTTCTAATATGATCTTGTGCATGCATACAGATGGGCTAATACCGCGAATATCAGCTATAGTCCATCCGATAGCCTTCTTGAATTGTTTCAAAACTATGATAAGTTTATCTTCTTGTTCAGTAGTTAATTTTGCTGAAACAATAACAGGCAGAGTAGAGGCGTTACCTAAATAAACATATTTTAAGTGTGGAGGTAATACCTTGAGTTCCAACTTAGGTGGCTCTTCGATTGATGCTTTTGGCTGCATGTAATCTCTTTTCTCTAATTCCAAAGATTCAAAATGGGATTGCGGATTAAATCCCTTTTGATTAGCTCCTAGCAAAGCTAAGCATTCATCTTCTTCTTCATCATTTGGAGGATCCGATGTCAAAATACTTTCCAATGGGTCCTCAACACGCTTAAGTTCCTTCTCTATTATTAATTCTTCTAAATCGACTCTTCGCAGAACAATCATCCATTGTGTCGAAAATCGCATTGACTTAAAAACATTAAATGTTACCTGATCATCTTGAACACGTATAGTCAGCTCGCCCTTCTGCACATCAATAAGGGTCCTTCCGTTACTAAGAATGGTCTTCCTAGGATAATTGGCACTTCTTTGTGCTGCTTCAAAATCTAGAATTACAAAGTCACAGAAAGATAAATTTTTCTACACGTACTAATACGTCCTCGATTTTTCCTTACGGATGTGCTAAGGATCGATCGCTAGTTTAAGTGTAACCGTAGTTGGTCTAACTTCTCCTATCCCCAACTTTCTAAATATTGACATAGGCATCAAGTTGATACTTGCACCTAAGTCACATAATGCCTTACCACAATATGTTGATCCAATGTTGCACGATGCGGTAAAAACATCCGAGATCCTTCAATTTTTGGGGTAGTTTGTTCGAAGATATGCACTGCATTCCTTCGTCAGAGCTACCGTCTCAAATTCTCCAAGCCTTCATTTTTTAGACAAGATATCTTTCATGAACTTGACGTAGTTCGGCATTTTCTCAAGTGCTTCGACCAACGGGATGTTGATGTGTAATTGCTTGAGTACGTCAAGGAACTTCTTGAATTGAATCTCCTGCTTCGGTTTCTGAAGTCTTTGAGGGTAGGGTGGCGGTGATTTCATCACTGGAACTGATTCTGGTTGATTCGCCTTTGGTGGTAATTCTGCATCTAACAAAGTTGTTGGTTGATCAGAATTGATTGGTCCTGAGGTTACTTTGTCGGGTTTTGCAGGTTTCGGTTCTGGTAAAACTGGGGTTTCAACACTTGGTTGAACTTCTTCTTGAGCATCAGCTTGCTCCTTTTCAACTTCGACAATGTTGGGTTCGACTATCTTTCTACTCCTCAATGTCAACGATTTGCAATGCTCCTTTCTTGGATTTCTCAGATTTTCTGTGTCACTAGGTAAAGCACCTTGTGGTCGGTTCCTGAGTTCAGTCGCAAGCTAGCCCACTTGATTCTCTAAATTCTTCAATGTAGCAGCTTGGCTCTGGATTAAGGCATCATTCTTTCCTATGTATGTCTTTAGCAAACTCTCCAGGCCATTGGATGCTTCAGCTTGAACTGGTTTTTGAACTTGTTACAGAAAATTAGGCGGCTGGGTCGGTCTTGGTTGGGTGTAAGTAGTACTGGTTCCAGCCCCTTGGTTACTCCAGGAAAAATTCGGGTGGTTTCTTTATGATGGGTTATAAAAGTTGGATTGCAGCCCTTGCCTTCCTCGGTTTTGGTTTTGATTACCCATGTAGTACATAGATTCTGGGTTCGATGGACATTATTCAAACAAATGTCCCTCCCCACAATAGGCACAGGCTATATTCTCAAATTGATTAGGCGGTTGTGCTGTAAAACTATTAGTCCCATTAGTAGTAAGATTTTTAAGCATTGAGGATATTGATGATACCTGAGATGCGAGTGAAGTAAGAGCATCTACTTCATGAATTCCGGCGACTCGTCTTCCTGACGCTGCTCGACTGGTTGGCCATTGATAGTTGTTGCTGGCAATCGTCTCGATAATTTTGTAAGCCTCGTTATAAGACTTAGAAAGGAGACCACCATTAGCGGAGGCGTCCACTACTGTAACACCCTAAAATTCGAGTATCGATTATTGCATGTTTTGGTGTTTAGATTATGTAGGAAAAATTTTCTTATTTCTTTTTTGTGCCTACTATAGTTCGGAAGAAGAGTATAGAATTATTCGGGTATGGAATAATTTTTAGTTTGAGAATTTATTGAAGTGAAGCAAGTGGCGTTGACACTTAAGTTGAATTAAGTGTTAAATAGTAGCATAAGATGAGTAAATGGCAAAGTGGTGTTGGCGCATGAGTTAGTGCTTGAGGGAGAAGGTTCGAATCCCTTGTTTAGCATCTAGATGAATTTTATTTTTAATTTTTCTGCACATGTATAGCAAGTGTCGGCCAAGTACATATATGGTAAGTGTTGACCTTGTTATTTTTGGTTAGTATATCAAAGGATTAAGGAAGGTGTTAATTTATGGTATTGAATCAAGAAAGTTTGGAAAGATATGGGGACATAAGGCATATATCAAGGAAAAGTTTTGGAAACAAATTCATGGTCATTTGACCAATGAATATGGACGGCAATGAGGCTAGGGGGGAGGTTGGCCGAATATGCTTGTAGCTTGGTAGGGTTTAGGAGTTGTTTTTGGTCATTCTTAGTTTTTGTGCAAGTTTTGCAACCTTTTCTCAACCCTTTTCCTTTAGCCGAATTTGAGCATTGGTAAGCCTTAATTTTTTTACCATTTGGTCACTTTTGTCTATCACTTTGGTATTCTTTGTATGCCTTTTCTTTTAGTGCCGAAATCACCTATACCAAAAGCCATTCTTTTTCTTTTATTTTTACCATTGCTGAATGTACCTAGCTCCTAAACACATCTTTTTCTTCTCTTCTCTTTGAAAACCGAAACAACATCATCACCATCTTTTCTCTTATTTTTATTTCTTTTCACTCAAATTTTCTCCATTAAACTCTCTCATGGCCGAATGCTAGTGTGCCCATAGCCGAAACATTATCTCTTTTTCTTTGGTTATACATAGCCAAATCCTTCATCAAACATCATTCTCAATCCTTTCTTTACGATCGTGGTCAATAGGTAAGAATTCTTTTTTAGTTACGATTAGTTAATAGTTCATACTATTAACGTTTCCATTCGTTATATTTTAGTGCGATAACGGAAGATAGGGGATCAAGTGTTCGTGAGTAACATAGAAAGTTGGAATCGATTTAAGTGTTAAGGAAACGCGTTTGGGCGACTCGTTTTGTGGGACAAGGATTATTGTGGTAAGGAAATTTCACTCTTAAAAACTTTTGGTCATATTGTTTTGGTATAATATTAGAATGGTTAATGATCTTTTGTCTTCTAAGACATTCAAGATAGGGAAGAAACGGGCCGTACATAGTGTTCGGAAGAAGGGTGGTACCATTAATCCCCCTAAGTATAAACAAAGGATCATCGACAATCCGGGATTTCCACCGGGTTGTGGGCGTTCATCCGAGGAGAATCAATTGTTTGAAGTAGTTCGTACTCAGAACCATTATTTGTTCGTGGATTTGATTCGGTTAACGAACCATCAATCGGGGAGAAACCGCAAGTGGAAGTAGTTCAAAAATCCGAGGGTAAATTTTAGATCGTTATGTTTAAATCAGTTTTATTATTAGATTATAATGATCATAAGTTATCGTGATATGTATAGGTGTTGACGAGCGGGAAAGTTTAGTCCTCACCATAGCAAGGTGTGTAACTTCACACTTATCTTTCGGGTTAGATACTAAACCGTAAGAAATTTGATAAATCGTAAAAATGGCCAAATCGGAAATGTTGTAGTAATTAGTACTTTTGTGTAAATGCATGAAAACGGCTAAACCGAGAAATCTACGAAAAATTGCTAGATCGATAAATTGGGCCGAAAATTTGCTAGATCGATAAATTGGGCCGAAAAATTGCTAGATCGATAAATTGGGCCGAAAAATTGCTAGATTGTTAAATTGGGCCGAAAAACTGCTAGATCGATAAATTGGGTCAAAAGACTGCTAGATCGCTAAATGGGCCAAAAACCTTCTAGTTTGACATTTGGGCCTAAGTTCGCTAGATTGCTAAATGGGTTAAATACTATTTTGTTTAATGGACCCAAATGAAAAGTTTAATTAAAAACTCATTTGTACTATGGATTACTTGATAAATAAATTATGGTTAAAGTTTGTTATTCATACATAATTGCATGGGATGGGATACATGACGAAGAGAAGTAAGGCTGTGGGCCATGAATCTAGTTCGGTGGCTCTGCCACAAATGTTGGCTTAATGCCTCTAGTTCGGTGACTATGTCACAATCTAGTTCGATTATTATTTAAAAAGGCTAAATGCCTACGATTGGTGTGTTTGGCGGGGTGGGTTGACTTGATCCCCACAGGTGTGCTGGTTGGTACGGGGGTGTGTAGCGGATGGAAATTAGGTTTGGTTGGGAAATTCATTTTACATGCATTTTATATATGTTATTTCATTTTATATTGTTAAAATTTGTAATTGGGCTCAAGCCCAAGTTAATGCCTTGATGGTCTGGCCCAACGAAGATGGTAAGTGAGTTACACACTGAGTTCTTTGTAACTCACCCCGTTTTATTATCCATCTCAGGTAATGGAAATTGATGAGGACTTGGGCCGGGGATGACTTGGTGGAGGCCATACTACGAGCTTGGGTTTTATAAACTATGAACTCTATTTAAATTACTTATTTTATTTTGGGTATGTTGTAATAAGGCCTCTAATTATATTTTTATGGATTTTTATGTGTGGATGGATTTAATTTTATTTTAAGACTCTTAATATGGGCGTATGTTAAAATCTATAAAGTTTTCTTAAAAATATTGTGTTTTATAACAAGTTTGGACACCTAAAATATTTTTTTCAATTTCTTTAAATTTTGTTTTAAAACTACGTTAAGGTTAGCATTACTGATTACTTAAATCATTAGAGAAATTTTGGATGTTCGTTCGGTGTGACAAACCAAATCTTGTCTTAACGCATAGACCTGGTTTGGGGTGTTACAACTACCATCCTTGTGTGGGGGTTGAGACCATTGTAGAATGTCTCAAGTTGAATGCAATGAGGGATTCCATGACGAGGGCATTTTCGTAATAACTCTTTAAATCTTTCCCATGCCTCATACAAGGACTCGTCCTCCATTTGGTGGAAAGCAGTGATCTCGTTCCTCAGCTTAACATTTTTGCTTCGCAAAAAATACTTCATGAGGAATCTCTCGGCTAATTCTTGCCATGTAGAAATAGAGTTCGGTGGCAATGAATTCAACCAAGCACGAGCTCTATCCCTTAACGAATATGGGAATAGCTTCAATCGTAAGGCATCTTCGGGTACTCCGGCTAACTTGAAAGAATCGCTCACTTCCATAAATAGTCTTAAGTGAAGATGAGGATCTTCAGTAGGCATTCCACTGAATTGGCCCACTGTCTCAAGCATCTGGAACATGACTAGCTTCAGCTCGAATTGTTGTGCCTCGATTTCGGGACTCCTAATACCCGGATTAAGATCGTTAAACACTGGCACCGCATATTGTCTTAAGGCTCTATCCCTATCATTAGCAATAAGGATACGATTCTGAGCAGGGTTTGCTCCGTTTCCTTGGTTCATATTCTCGAAATTCATTCCTTCGGTCCTTCTTTGGTTTGCTTGTCTTCTTCGCTGTCGAAAGGTTCATTCTTTTTCAGGGTCCATAGGGGGTAAGTCAATAATCTTGTCAATACTCATAAACACCAAAATATTCACGAGAAAAATTAAGTAAGTAAAAATTTAAATATGAAAATAAATAAACCAAAATGTAAGAATAAAAATTCACAAATAATGGCTTTGAAAAACAATCCCAACAATAAATACCAAAAACTTGGAACGGTGGAAATGTGCAAGTGTACACAATCGTAACAAGTAATAAAGTGACAAGTAAATATCGAGTTATCGTACCCACAGGGGACTCAGTAAAAGAATTATTCATGAAAATGTTTTCAAACAATTTGGTGAAGGAAAAATATTTGGATTTAAGAAATATTTAAAAACTAAAAATAAAACAAAGAAAAATAAAATAAAACAAAGTTCTAATGCACGATTTCAAAAAGCGATTTTAATCAAGATGATATAATTGTGTTGGATTAATAACATTTCTTACCTTAGAATTATTAAACTCGTGTTTATACTTATTAAAACATGCCAACTCGGTAATTTGCTAACTTATGAACATATTTACAAATAAAAATCCATTCATCTCTTATACATATTCCTATGCAAATTCAAACGACTAAACAGACTTCTAAAAGTAAACATGTTATCGCACATACATACTTATTAAATTAAATTATCTCTCGCATATTCCTATGTCGATTCAAACGATTAATTCAACCTAACAAGCATATAAAAGATCATGTGAAGTAACAAAGCATTCTTACCTTGAAACAATTTAATCACAAAAATCTTGCAAGTTATGCAAGGCATATGTATCGTCAAATACAATGCTAATTTAATCTTCAGCTTCCTTAGAAGAATTAAACATGCACAGATTAAGTATTGCGTCCATTAATTACAATTGCAATGCGTTTAAATAATTAATTCATTAGCTATCTAAACAATTATAATGCCAGATAACTTAACGTAATTTTACTTAATCAAACATTTTACCGAGGCCTTTAACAGCATAAACACAATTTTAATAATTCAAGAGGACAAAATGCAATCAACCCAACACGAATTAAATTCAAGCTAAATTGATTAAATTAAACATTCCAACAGCATAAATATTCATAAACATGTTTGTCAAAACAACAACGAATAATTTAAAGAGATAAGGAACAAGAAACAAATCCGGTGTTTCTCCGTGGCTTGTCTATTTGCTCCCTTCTTCATTCTTCGTTGTCCTCGGCTATCAAGGTGGCTTATGAACACTTCTATTGCTGCTTCAATTGGCTGTAAAAACACCTCTTTCCCAAGAGGAGAAATCGGCACAAGAACACCTAAAAGGGAGAAGGGAAAATGGGAATTGAGAGAAAGTGAGAGAGGAGAATGTTGGATGCTTGAGGTGTGTTTTGAATGAGCAGCTAGGGGGTGTATTTATAGCTGATCAAGGCTGCTAAAAATAGCAAATATCAGCATCAAAAGAGGCCTCCCTTGGCCGGCCATCCCATGTGGCAAAGTTGAAGAATTCAGCTTTGCTAAATATAGCATGGGGCAATCTACAAAGCCATAATTTTTGGAGGGGTTTGAATGCAGTTTTGAAAGGTCTTCAAGGGCTTCTTTGCAAGATTAATTAATCAGCTAATAAGCTGGTTTGGGCCATCATTGTGGATGGTTTGGGCTACCCAATTGGTGGCTGGTTCGGTTCAACTGATTCAGTTCAACCAGTGCGGTTTAACTGGACCCTTTTCCATAATTAATTAATAATAATTTATTTAGCCCAAATTAAATTGGGAATAAATTAAAATTAATTATATTATGATTAAATCTTCATAATTGGACCGTCTTGGGCTGGAAATAAATTTGCCTTGAACTTCAAATTGCTTCTCGATTTTGTTCTTCAAGCAGTGTCTGCCGAGCTGATTTTCGCCCTTTGTGCGATTCTATTGAAAATAGTCAAAATAAATCAAAATTAATTATAAAATTAATTAAAATTCATCATGTTCATGTTTTTAGCACAATTTAATTATTTTATAATATTTAAATATTATCCGACAAGAATTTACTCGAAACCACATAAATTTGGGTCAAAAAGGGCATGAAAACGTATATAAATTTTTGTGTTTCCAGTCAGTCAGAAAGGGTAATTCAGATTCTGGAAGATATGTTGAGAGGTTGTGTTATCGACTTCAGGGGTAGTTGGGAGGATTTCTTACCATTGGCAGAATTCGCATACAACTATAGCTATCAATCTAGTATTCAGATGGCACCCTATGAAGCATTGTATGGTCGTAAGTGTCATACTCCTACCTGCTGGACAGAGTTGGGTGAGCGAAAGTTGTTGGGTCCAGAATTGGTTTCAGAGATGGAGGAAAAGGTTAAGTTGATTCGGACTCGGTTAAAAGAAGCTTAAACAGCGTAAATCGTATGCGGATCCAAGCGTAAAGAAATAGAATTTTCAGTGGGTGATCGAGTTTTTCTGAAAGTTTCACCTTGGAAGAGGGTTTTAAGGTTTGGACAAAAAGGAAAGTTGAGCCCCAGATTCATCGGGCCATATCGAGTGTTGAAATGTGTGGGACCAGTAGCGTATCAGCTTGAGTTACCGCCGGAGTTGAATCGGATACATGATGTATTTCATGTTTCAATGTTAAGGCGCTATCGTTCGGCTCCATCTCACATAGTGCCGAGAGAAATTGAAGTAAGACTGATTTGTCTTTTGAAGAAGAACCAGTCAAGAGATCTTAGATCGAGATGTTAAAGTGTTGAGAAGGAAGTCGGTTCTGTTTGTTAAAGTTTTATGGCGGAATCACAGTTCAGAGGAAGCCACGTGGGAGCCAGAGGATGTGATGCGACAGTAATACCCTCACCTCTTTTGATCAGGTAAATTTCGAGGCCGAAATTTCTTTAAGGAGGGTAGAACTGTAACATCCTAGAATTAGGGGTTCTATATTTTATGTTTTTCTATGTGCTTGGCTTGTTCTGCTTGTTATTTAGATGTGTTTGGGGGTCCTGGGGAGGCTCCGGTTCAAGCCAGAGCCTTGGTGAAATTTTGGTTTTGGGGCTTAAAGGGGGAGAGCTGGTGGAGGCAGACCTTAAGATTATTTGTGTGTGCTTGTTGACACAAAGGAGCTTGTGTCCAAGTGGAGGTGGCATCACTTGTAGGAGAAAAGGGGAGCAGTTTGAATCCCATATGCCACATTATGGAGCTTTATTTTTTTGCGCCAGGATGGAGAGGAGGTAGCTTTCGGCTGGGACTCTTCTAGGAGGAGTTTGAATGAGTCAACAAGTTCAAAATGAATGGTGGAGAGGTGCTTTAGGAGTTTGAATTGGTCAACCAATTCAAATGGGTGATGGAGAGTGAAACAAGGAGCAAATCATGGGTGTGGGAGTGAGGTGATAGTTGGCTGAAAACGGGAAGTGTTTGGGGGGAAGTAAATTCGGTCAAGAGGGGTCTTTGATGGGAGGAGCTTTCAGTTTTGGGGTATTGTGTGTGTGCCAAATTTTGGAGCATATTTCTGAGCATTAGTACAAGTGTGAGCTTTTCTTTTCTTTTTGTCGATTGGGGTCAATTCTAGTCTCATTTCCTTTTGCCGAAACTAAAGTCTTTGGAGTGGCTTCCCTTCATTACTTCTTTTCTTCTTGACTTTCTAGTATTAGCCGAATCTTGAGAGTAACCAATTGTGCATTTCTTCTTCTCTTCATCCATACCTACCATCTGTCTTCTCTTTTCTTCTCATAGCCGAAACCTTGAAAAAGTTTCATTGTCATCCTTTTATTCTCTTCTTAGCTGAATAATCCCTTTTGACCCAAGTGAATTGGATTCACCTTGTTTATTTGATTGTTGAAGGTAATGTTCTTCTTTTCTCTCTTTTCATAGAAGCCGAATCTCCTTTTCTTTCTATTTCTTTCGTCTTCTTTCTCTTTTCTTCTCTGCTCCTCTATCTCCTTCTTCACTAACGGAATCTTTGTTTCTTTTTCATCTCGAATCGATGCTGCTCGAGTAGCCTAAGGCGTGAAGGGCTATTTTTTTGCCGAATCTATTTTGGCTTTTCACCACCATTATCATCACAAGGTAACTTTGTACACTATCTTTTCCTTCTCTAAGTTTTCCTTTAAGCCGAATACTCAAGGGCAACCTTTGACTGTTAGGTCAAACCTCTGCTTCTCTCACGACTCATCTTTGATTTGGGGACGAATCAGTTGTTGTGCGGTTCATCACTTATCAAGGTAAGGAGTCATTTCTTTTTGGGTTCTCTACTATTTTTCCTTTGCGTTGCAGTCTGCCTTAACGAAATTTCCTTATTAGCCAATCAACGTTTCTCTTTGAGTACTGATCAAGGCTCTCTTCATGGATGCGAGTGCCAGTCAATCTAAGGAGGGGAGTGGACCCGTAGTCTCTGCTCCTAAGTTTAAACGACGTGATGTGTCAGCGGTTCGAGACTTTCCGCCGGGTTGTGGTGGGGAGCCGACATCTGCCTGGGATAGACAAATCGCGATTGTTTCTTCTAGTGAGAGTGTCGACGATCTAGAGTGTTTAGTTTTACGCGTAATCAGGTGTGTAATGCTCACACTTTTCTTTATTACTTTGCGTTAATAACTGTGCTGGAAACAACTGTATAGACAGTTGAGATACCCTTGTGGGAAAGGTTGGAGACACCAGGTAAGTACCGTTATGATTTCCTTTCGTATAACATGATTATGTATGATTTGATTATTTGTTGTATATTGTTAATATGTTTGCATGGGCTTTGGGATATGATTGAAAGGGGAAGTGTGATTCAGTGACTTTTGTCACAGTGGTTCGGAACCACAGTGGTTTGGAACCACATATACATTTATCAGTGACTGTCACAGTGGTTTCGAACCACAGTGGGCTTGCCCCACATACATTTATCAGTGACTGTCGCAGTGGTTTGGAACCACAGTGGTTTGGCACCACATATACATTTATCAGTGACTCTGTCACAGTGGTTTGGAACCACAGTGGCTTGGTGCCACGGGTGTTTGGCTGATTCACGTGATGTAGAGGATGGAAACTAGGTTGGGCTGGGTTGCATTGCATCCAATTTCTGATATGCTATGTTGTGAGGGCTAAAGCCTAATGTGCATCTGTGGGCTTAAGGCCCAGATTGCGTTATAAGGGGAATTACACACTGAGTCTTGGTGACTCACCCCTCTGCTTAATTTTGCAGGTAACCCTTAGTTGCGGATTTGGAGCCGAGGTGGACTCTGAGGTGGCCATGCATTACTACTTCCGTAAATCTTTCATTCCTTTATTTTAAACTTACTTTTATTTTGGGTTTTTGCTATGTAATAAGGCCTCCATAACTTTAATTTGGGTTTTGCTTTAATCTTTGTTTATACATATTTTATGAAATGTCAAATATGGAGTTTTTCTAAAATAAAAATATAACCAACCTTTTTTTTTCAAAGTGTTAACAAAAGATGACAAGCGAATAACTAATTAATTCGGAAAACTTTCTTAAATACCTCAACAGTGCTTTCAAAATATCACGTTTATGAAAATCCCTAATTTCACTTTAAGTAAAGCAAACACATTTCGACTCATAGTTCATATTAATAAGAAGTTGGTAACAAACCCTTAAAACTGAATTTAATTTTCAAGATGGAAACTCAAAACGGAAAGTTTTCTAAATTGCGATGTTTCTTTAAAATTTTCAAAACTATCTTTCCCTGTGACATACCAGATTCGGTCGTAACGTTTAGACCGGGTTTGGGGTGTTACAAAGACACGGCCGTGTGTCTCAGCCGTGTGAAGGACACGGCCTCAGGACATGGGCATGTGCCCAGGCCGTGTGAAGTCTGCACATTAATTGCGAGAATTAAATTCGCCACACGGCCTAGCACACGAGCGTGTGACTTGGCTGTGTGACCTTAAATGTCTGCTGACATCATAAACAGAATGTCAAGGTTTTCACGCACGGGTTAAGACACGGGGGTGTCATGGCCGTGTAAGGGACACGGACCATAGAAACGGGCGTGTGGCCCTATTTTGAGTAAAAAATTTCTAAGTGCTCATAAGCTTTTCGTTCAGTCCCGAACCACTCTATATGAATGTTTCGGGTCTCGTAGGCCCATAACAGGGACATTATGAATACGAATGAAAAGTTTTAAGTTGGAATGGAAATTTATGGCCCGATTTTGCATGATTAAGTATGTTAAGTCCGATAATGCCTCGTATCCAGTTCCAGCGTCGAATACGGGTAAGGGGTGTTACAATAGGGACTCCTAGAAGCCCATATCTTTCATTATTTCACACTTTTAACCACCATATTTTACAATTTCTCAAATTAATCCCTTTTTGACATTTTCATTAAAAATCACTTTACAAAACTAGTTTAACTATCAATATACCTTCTTAATCTATCACCAAACATTCATTTACTCAAACATTCAACAGTGGCAACATGACAGATCTTCAAAAATTAAAAAATTTAGGGTACGGACTAGCTAGAATACGAAGCAACAATCTCAAAAACGTAAAAATCATTAAAAACCGAGTCAAATACACTTACCAAATTAATCTTGCAAGTGCTGAATATAAAACCTAGAATTTCTTCTTTTCCTCTTGCCAAATTCGGCTAAAGAAGATGGTGATAATATAATATGAATTTTCGATTTTGTTTATTATAACATTTATTATCTATTTACCATTTTAGCCTTAATGAAAAATCATTCAAAACATCTAATATAAGGCCACCTATGTCAAATTCCACTATCAATGGTCTAATAACATTATAAGGACCTTTCATGTAATAAGTCATAGCAAGTAAACAATTTTAACAATAGAATGCAACTTTTGCATTTTACGCGATTAAGTCCTTTTTACCGAATTAAGCATTAAAACAGAAAAATTTCCTTACGAAACTTTCACATAATAATACTATCATGCTGTAAACTTCAATAAAATAATAAAATAAATATTTTGGCCTCGAATTTGTGGTCCCAAAACCACTATTTCGATTTGACCCAAAAACGGGCTATTACACATACGGTCCAATAAAGCGTGGACTTAATTTGCCTTTCCGGCCAAACCTCAAAACTTTCTTCCACGGAGATACTATTAAGAATACATTATCACTGACCCGAAACTAGATCTCTTTTCGTTTCAAATCTACGTAGGATTTCTGTCTATCTGAAGCGGCTTTCAAACAATCACGTACTATCTTTACCTTTCCTTCGGTTTCTCTGACTAAATCAACTCCGTGAATCTGATTCTCTCTGAGTTCGATCCAATACAAGGGTGTTCGGCACTTACGCCCATACAATGCCTCATAAGGCGCCATTTTCAAACTCGACTGAAAACTATTGTTGTAGGCAAATTCCACCAACGATAAATACTTTTCCCAACTACCTTGGAACTCAAGAATACAACACCGGAGCATATCTTCAAGAATTTGAATTACTCGTTCCGACTGACCATCAGTTTGCGAATGGAAAGCGGTACTAAAATTCAATTTCCTACCTAAAGCTTCTTGTAACTTTTTCCAAAACCACGAAGTGTGTAACACCCCTAACCCGTATCTGTCGCCGGACTAGGGTTACGAGGCATTACCAAAATAAACACAACTCAAAATAGGCGTATATTTTTTTTTAATTAACATTTCATGTACACATGCATAGAATACAAATAAAAGCTAGCAGATATGTTTTGAATCATTTAAATAGAGTAAATTGCATATTCTGTCAATACAAATTTCATAGCTCAATAACAAAACCAAAATCATTTACTTCACATCTAACACCTATCTCAAATTTATAATAAAATCAATCATTTATAATTATCATCATTAATCTAATCATTTTATTAAAGTGATGTTTATTTATTAAAGTGATGTTCATATATCCACACCTAATCACATTCAACATATCCATGGCTTCATCACTTAGCTTAGCCAAAATATCCACATATACATTCGGTTCAAGTTCATATATCAACTAAATAAATCCATCAAACAAACATAACCAAAATGCAAGTATCAACCACATAACCAAGTTCAATATGTCTAGTTTTAAAACATAAGACAAGCTTATCTATTATGAAACATATAATTAACCAAATATGCGTATGAATAAACCTATTCACAACAACTATCGTAAACCATCATCAAAGATAGCAAATCAATCAAAAGAGGATAAGCCATTTTCGCATGGCTATTATTTACATACATAGGTACTTAATTCATATTCAACATTTTTCTATGCTATACATGCCATATATTCATAATTAACATAGCCAAAATACCAAAGAAAACTGTCGATAGTGTGATAGTCCTGCTGACGATCCCCGAGCTCGTAACGTATCCAAAATCTATAAAACGGAAATAGACAAAGAAGCAGAAGGTAAACTATTTAAGCTTAGTAAGTCAATAGCAAGGTAAAATTAATTAACTTAACAAAATCATATATACAAAGCTATATCAAGTAGTGAATTATACGCAATCACAAGTAATTACTCAAATTTCAATATCAAACTCAAATAATGTACCCTTTGGCCGAATACACATAGTTAAAAACTTATACACGGTTCACATGTTTACACATTAACTTCTGTACAATGAAATAAACATATAACTTACCTTTCATTTCATAACACAGATTATATACGTACTGAGTTCTTTTATTTCAAATATCACATTAGCCTTCACTTACACATGCCCGTTGAACCATTCGAAATTAAAAAGGATACGCGGACAGTCGGAAGCTCGTACAATGCCAACGTCCCAGACGTGGTCTTACATGTAATCACATGTCGATGCCACTGTCCCAGACAGGGTCTTACACGAATCAAATATGATGCCAATGTCCCAGACATGGTCTTACACGATAACACATATCGGATATCCTATGTCATGACATATGTTTCCTATCTATTCCTAAGGTTCATACGGGGCTTACGGACGTCGAATCTCGGTCGAAACAAGCTCGAAAGTTAGCCAAATCACAATACCCACATTCGGCCATAGCATATATAAATTCAAATAATTAATTTTGATACATAACAAGTACATATCCATGGTTATTTCAACATTTAAATGCTCATTGACTTACCTCGGATGTCGTCGACTGTTAAATCGGCTACTCGACCACTTTTGTCTTTCCCCGATCCAAATCTGATTTCTTTAATTCTTGATCTAAACATATTCAAATTAAGCTTATTTAAACACCATTCTATTCAATTTAGCCTAAAAACGCATAAATGGGCACATTACAATTTTGCCCCTAACATTTCACACTTTTTACAATTTAGCCCTTTTTGCTCAAAACACAAAATACACAAAATTTGACTACACTCCTTAAGGGCCGAATATTCCTAGTGTCCATACAAGCCTACACATTTCATTTATTTCACATTTTAGTCCCTCAAAAATGTATTTTTTCAATTTAGTCCAAATTACTCAATTTCATCAAAAATTCAAAGACATAACTTGTTAATCTAACACATATATTTCACATTTCATCATCAAACATTAAAAACCACAAGGTATCATCAATGGAAAAACACAAAATCATCATCAAAATCACAAATTGAGACACGGGTTTTGAAGTACACTTAACAACGATCTCAAAAACGTAAAAATTATCAAAAATCAAACAATTAACATACCTCAATTTGAAGAACACAAGGCCGAACCCTAGTTGCTTCTTATTTCTTTTTATTTTTCTTGGTTTCGGTTAGCTTAAAGAAAAATATGAACATTGGTTTCTTTTATTTAATTATAACTTATATTATATTATTACCAAATTACCTAATTAACCTTTTAACTTAAATAATATTAACATATAAATTAAGGGTATTTATGACCTTAACCGTCCACTATCTCCTTAAATGGGCTAATTTCCCTTTAAGGACCTCATATTAAAAAGCCACTATCAAATAAGCACTTTACACTTTAATTTGTAACTTTTACATTTTACGCGATTAAGTCCTTTTATTTAATCGGGTACCTAAACGACAAAACTAAGTCACGAAAATTTAACACCAACAAATTCACACATAATAAACACGAAAAATAGTTTTAAAATATTTTTCAGACTCAGATTTGTGGTCCCAAAACCACTTTTTCGATTAGGGTCAAAATCGGCTGTTACAACTCTCCCCCCTTAGGGATTTTCGTCCCCGAAAATCTTACCGATGAATAGGATTGGATAACGTTCTTTCATCGTATTCTCTTACTCCCAAGTTTCTTCCTCAACCCCGTGAATAGGGTCAAAATCGGGCTGTTACAAAGTGAACCTCGGATCTCTATCCGATATAATTGACAAAGGCACTCCGTGCAATCTCACAATTTCAGAAATATACAATTCGACTAGCTTACCAAGTGAGTAGTTAGTACGTACCGGAATAAAATGAGCCGATTCTGTAAGCCTATGAACCACAACCCAAACGGCATCTTTCTTTTTCGGTGTCAAGGGCAAATTCGGCACAAAGTCCATAGTAATTCTGTCCCATTTCCACTCAGGAACCATCACAGGCTGAAGTAAACCCGAAGGTACTTGGTGTTCGGCCTTTACTTGTTGACAAACCAAGCATCTCGACACAAACTCTGAAATGTCTCTTTTCATTCCTCACCACCAATACATTTTCTTCAAGTCATTATACATCTTTGTACTATCTGGATGAACAGATAAACATCCACTATGTGCCTCGTGCAAAATTTTCCGAATAAGCTCATCATCTCTCGGTATGCAGACACTATCTCGGAACATCAAACATCCATCAGAACTAATCCGAAAGTCCGACTCCATACCCGATTCACATTGAACTCTTTTAGCTTGCAAATCACTGTCCCCTATCTGAGCTTCACAAATCTCTTGGAGAAACATCGGTCTAGCTCTCAACTCAGCTAGAATAGAACCATCATCTGATAAAGCCAACAGTGTATTCATAGCCCTCAATACAAACAAGGATTTCCTACTCAAGGCATCGGTGACCATGTTTGCCTTTCCCGGGTGATAGTCAACCACTAAGTCATAATCTTTTATCAACTCTAGCCATCTCCGTTTCCTTAGGTTCAAATTCCTTTGAGTCATCAAGTACTTCAGACTTTTATGATCAGTGAATACCCGACATTTCTCGCCATATAAATGGTGTCTCCAGATCTTTAATGCAGACACAATGGCGGCTAGCTCTAAATCATGTGTCGGATAGTTTTTCTCATGTGGTTTCATCTTTCTTGAGGCATAAGCTATTACCTTGCCTTATTGCATAAGTACACAACGCAATCCATTCAAGGATGCATCACTATAAACTACAAATTCTTTTCCCGGTTCAGGTTGTACTAAAATTGGAGCCTCAGTCAACAATGCCTTTAGTTTCTCAAAACTCTATTGGCACTTTTCTGTCCATTCAAACTTGACATCTTTCTGTAACAACCTCTTCATCGGAGTAGCAATCGTGGAAAATCCTTTAACAAACCATCTGTAAAAACCGACTAAGCCTAGAAAGCTTCTAACCTCTGACACACTCCTCGGTGGTTTCCATTAAACAATAGCCGAAATCTTACTCGGGTCAACTCGAATACCATCACCCAAAACAACGTGCCCCAAAAATCTAACTTCTCGAAGCCAAAACTCACTTTTACTAAATTTAGCATACAACTGTTTATCTCTCAAAGTTTGTAAAACTATTCTCAAGTGCTCGGCATGCTCGGTCTTATCACGAGAATAAATCAGTATATCATCAATAAAAACAACAACAAATTTATCCAAGTATAGTCGGAAAATACAGTTCATCAAATCCATAAACACGGCAGGAGCATTTGTTAAACCAAACGGCATAACTAAAAATTCATAGTGACCATACCTCGTTCGAAAAGCAGTTTTCGGCACATCTGAGTCTTTAACTCTCAACTGGTAGTAACCGGACCTCAAGTCAATCTTGGAAAATACTGTGGCTCCCTTCAATTGGTCAAACAAATCATCTATTATCGAAAAAGGATACTTATTCTTTATTGTCACCTTATTGAGCTGTTGGTAGTCAATGCAAAGCCTCATAGATCCATTTTTCTTTTTCACAAATAATACCGGTGCACACCACGGAGAAAAACTAGGTCTCGCAAAACCTTTATCCGCCAATTCTTGCAACTGAGCTTTCAACTCCTTTTATTAGGTCGGAGCCATTCTGTATGAAGCAATCGAAATAGGAGCATTACTAGGGACTAACTCAATATCAAATTCAACTTCTCTAACTGGAGGCAATCCGGGCAACTCCTCTGGAAACACATCCGAATACTCACATACTACCGGCACTGACTCAATCTTTACCTCAGACACTTTGGTATTCAACACAAAGGCAAGACAAGATTGGCACCCTTTTCTCATATACCTCTGAGCTATCATAGAAGAGACCACAACTTGCAATCTATCCGATTCATCTTATTCAACCCGAAGAATATCACCACTTTCACATTTCAATTCAATGATTTTCCTTCCACAGTTTACTACCACATCATGCATGGTCAACCAATCCATACAAATTATTATATCAATTTCATCAAACGACAAAAGCATAAGATTACTCAGAAAACAGTGACCTCTAATTATCAAAGGACAATTCTTACATACTTTGTCAACTAACACATACTTGCCTAAAGGATTTGACACTTTTATCACAAATTCTGTAGACTCAATAGGCATATTCATACTAGATACCAATTTCACACAAACATACTAATGGGTAGATCCCGGATCAATCAAAGCAACAACAGAAGTATCATAAAGAGAAAAAGTACCCGTAATCACATCAGGAGATGAAGCCTCTTCGCGAGCACGAATGGCATAAGTCCTCACAGGTGCTCTGCCTTCGGGCTTCATAGCTGGATCTCTAGGTGCACTCTTGTTATTCACTCCATTTCATTGATTTCTCTGTGGCCTTCCTCTAGGAGCAGCATTACCAGATCTCGCACTCTGAAATTTCTCTTTTTCAGCCATCTCAGGGAAATCTCTAATCAAATGATCTTGGGAACCACACTTGAAACAAGTTCGATCATTCACTCGGCACTCACCGGGGTGACGTCTACCACAATGCGGGCATTCAAGTCTACTAGGTCGAGCATTACCCATGCTCGCCATCGAAGTAGTCTGAGCCTTATAACCCGAATGCTGTTTCCCATGGTTTCGGTTTGAGAACCCAACTGAAGCACGTGATCGAGTATTAAACTCTCTCAGTTTCTTAGATGAGGACTGAAGTGATATACCCATCTGTCTCTTCTTCGAGTCTCTAGACTCAAACTCAGCTTTTCTTTTCTCTTTGGCCAATTCTTCGGCCTTACAAGCTCTCTCTACAAGCACAACGAATTCTTCCAGTTCAAGAATGCCAACCAATAATCGGATGTCTTCGTTTAGCCCATCTTCAAATCTCTTACACATGATGGCTTCAGTCAAAACACATTCTCGAGCGTATTCGCTCAGTCTCACAAATTCACGCTTATATTCTGTTACCGTTATTCGGCCCTATTTTAACTCAAGGAATTCTTTCTGTTTCTGATCGATAAACCTCTGCTAATGTACTACTTGTAACACCCCAAACCCGGCCTAGACGTTATGGATGAATCTGGCGTGTCACATAGAAGTGTCTTTCGAAAATTGGACTTCTTGGTAAAAACTCATTTCTAAGTTTAGAACCCCTTTTATTATTATTTAACAAATCATCTAGTCAAAACGTTTTCCTTATTAGCTGCTATTGTTATAATAGTTTGATTCAAAATCGCGAAAGATTTTGAAAACTCTAATGTTTAAATTTCGTGTCTTCGAAAACAGTAATTATTTTGAAAGTTCGTCTTCTCCTAAACTAGCAGTTTAAAATAAGTAAGCAAAAACCCAATTAAAAATTTAAACAAACATAAATGGACTTATTACATAAACAAAACCCAACACAAACTTTAAATTTAAATGAAAGCAAGTGTAGAACAGCTGCAGTTGTGTGGCCACCTCCGAGCCCCTCACAGCACCAAATCGCCTATGGTTGAGGATTACCTATACAGTAAAAAGGAAAGGGTGGGTTTACGAAAAATTCAGTGTGTAATCCCCTATCAGTCAGTCCGTATACAACATGCGATGCTGATGCAGGCACGAGCCCTATTCGATGCCGATGCAAAGTGTGGGTCTTAGCCCAATATAGTAACAGTGTGGGCCTTAGCCCAATACCATATCAGTACAGTGCAATAATGCAACCCATCCCAATCCAGCCAACACACCACTCCGTACCACTAACACACCATGTGGGGATAAAATCGACCCACCCAACCAACACACCAATATCGCAGCAAAGCTGCCAGTAACAATATCGCAGTAAAGCTGCTAGTAACAGTATATGTGGCAAGGCCACCATCTGATATATACTTCCTCTATAACGATATCCCAACCCCATGCATTAAGTCATGTCATAAATCATACGTATATGCGAATGTCATACTCGATAATGATCATCTACAAATCATGAACACATCACCAACCTACCTTTAGGGGGTATAACGGTCATTTCCATCTATTAGGGGTAAAATAGTCATTTCACCCTTTAGGGGTATTTGGTCATTTTACCTACTTTGGGGTCTCGGTCACGGATATCGACCTCTTGGGAGGTCCGCGATGCGCCTTGGCGACTCGGTAACCTAAATGGTCATAACGGTGTAAATGGGTCCAAGGCCCATTACTCGGCCCAAGTGGGCCCACACGCTCGTGCGGCCCGTTCAGCCCAGATTTTGCCACAACTATGAGACCTACATAGCCCAGTACATTATTTGCCACAAATCGTGGATTTCATTCGTGTGGAAACCACGAGCCCAATGGGCCCACACGGCCCCTTTTTGGCCCAACGTGGCCCATTACGACCTAAGCCCATGAAAATGCTCGTGGAGGCCTCTACAGTCACACGCCCGTGATTCATGGGCTTGGTTTGACCACACGAGCGTTCGCACGCCCATGTGACCTCCAAGCCCAAGCTTTCAGCTTTTCGGCTTTTTGGCTTTTTGGCTTTTGCCGTTCTACAGCCAAAACAGTGTGAATACACACCTATTTACGCGACCGCTCCAAGTTTCTCAAGCACCCAACCTTGACTGAGTAATATGCGATTTACTCCTCTTAGATCGCTGACTAAAATGATCGAACGCGACTTGCCGACTTACTGCAATAACAACAGATCTCATCAGTTAGAATCATTCACAAGTGGCTTAAATCCATGAATATCAAACTTGCAGAACCATAGGGATATTCGGCCTATGCTCAAAAACCCAAGATAATGCTTTTACCTTAACTGAATGATGAACGAAAAAGGTTTTGATTACTTCAGTCACTTGCACCCCTTCACTCCACTGAAATACCTAGTACCCAACAAACCGCCACATCGCAAGGAAAAGACAAGAATCGCAATTAGAACACATAAGAAGAAGCATTTGGCTTTCGAAAAAGATAAAAGAAAATGGATTTGAACACATAAAGAAATAACAGAGAATCAAAGGAGGGAACTTATGAGTACCTACCGATTCGTCAGAACTCTTGCAAGACCGAAACCAGAACACCACAGCAGAGTACGGGAATAGTCGGCCAAACCCAAAAAAAGAAGAACACCAAAATAAAAATAGAGAAAGGAATGAGGGATATACTATTCGGCCAGATTTGAGACAAGAAAATGAAAACAAGGGAGAAGAGAAAATCAGCTAGGATAGAAACCGAAAAGAACCAAAAGCCGATAAATGAAAGAAAAGAAAATGAGAATTCGGCAGATGCTAACACCCAAAATGTTTCTCCAATGCCAAAAATGACAAACATTTTCCCCAAGCGAATTCTCAAAGCTAGAGTTCCCCCAAACGGCACAACACTTCCTCTCAATCAAACTCCTTGATTTTCTCCTAGTATCTCTCCCCTTATCCCTCCTTGAATTACTCTACCGATTTCTCCTCAACTCCCCCAACAACTACTTTCAAATTCTATTCAAACTCCCCTTAGCTGTGTTTCAGTCCAACTCCACTACCTACACAGCTCAAGCAGCAAAATTGTAACACCCCTTACTCGGGTTCTATGCCAGAACCGAGCTCGAGACGTTACTGAACTCAAACCACTTGATCGCCACTTAGGCTCGTCGTAACTACTCTCTGAAGTCATCTCAACAACCTCATTCTTGACTTACGAGGCCTCACTCATACACACGAGGGCTCTCGAGACTAAACTGGAACTTTTTCCAATCTTTATTTTTTTTCTCTTTTATACAGGTCTCACACGCCCGTGCAAGATTAGACACGCCCGTGCATGGACATACACGCCCATGTCCCCAAACCGTGCCTAAAACCCCAGCATTCTGCCAACGCCCCACGGCCAAGGCACACTCTCGTGCTTCCCAATCGTGGTGAATCCTGACTTCACAAACACGGCCTCAAAGCCTAGTCACATGCCCGTGTGACTAGCCCGTGGTCTATCCTAACTTAAAATGTTAACATGCAGGGGACGCACGGCCAAGTTACACGCCCGTGGACTGACCGTGTGTCACACATGGTCTAGACACACGCCCGTGTGTCTATCCACATGGACAAGAACAAAGCTACTTGCTAAGCTCTTCTCACCCTTATAGCATACACAACATGCACTCATACAACACATCCATAATCAACTCAAATTGAAGTGCAATCTGTAACAGTCTGAATTTGACCCTAATCGGAACGGTGGTTTCGGGACCACAAATTCGAGTCTGAAAAATAATTAAATATTATTTTCTGTGTTAATTATATACGAATTATTATGTGTGAAAGTTTCGTATAAAAATTTGATTGTTTGTGTGCTTAATTTAATAAAAGGATTTAATCGCATAAAGTATAAAAGTTACAAACTATAGTGAAAAGTGTCTATTTGCTAGTGGTTTCTTAACATGAAGTCCTTAAGGGCAAATAGCCCATTATCTAAGGTAGTGGACGGTTTAAGACACCATTACCCTTAGTATATATGTTAGTTTTATTGTAAGTAAAAGGTTATTTAAGTAATTGAAAAATAAACATAATATATGTTAAAATAAAACAAAATAAAGCCATTATCATTTTGGCTTCTTCCTTGGCCGAATGTGAACAAAGAAAAGAAAGGTTGGAGCTTTGTATATTCGGCTACTTACAAGCCAAATTAAAGGTTAGTTTTTAATCGATTTTTGATAATTTTTACGTTTTTGTAATCGTTGCTTCGAGAACTTCAAAACCCATGTCTTAATTTAATGAATTGATGATGTTTGTGTAAAATGCCATGGATGTTATGTTGAGTTTCATGATGTTTTATGGTGTTAAATGATAGATATATAATTGATGAACATACTTTGTTCTTGAATTTTTGATGAATTTGGCTAAATAGGGCTAAATTGAGAAAATAAATCTTTGAGGAGTTAAAATGCAAAATTAATGAAATGTAGGGACTTATAAGACCATGGGGAAGATTCGGCCTTCAGGGATTGAATTCAAATTATGTGTATTTTGTGTTTTGTGCAATAGGGACTAAATTGTAAAAGTTGTAAATGTCAGGGGTAAAATGGTAATTTGCCTATTTATGTGTTTTGGGACTAAATTGAAATGAAATGTGCTTGAATGAGCTTAATTTGAATATGTTTAGATCAAGAACAAAGAAAAACGGACTTGGATCGGGGAAAGGCGAAAGTTATCGAATAGCCGGTTCTTGTCGTCTGACGATACCCGATGTAAGTCTATAAGCAATTTAATATCGTTAATATCATTTATAACCTTGATTATATGCTGAATTATGAAATTATGGTTATAGAATTTGTTAAAGCCAAATGTGGATAGTGATTTTGTAATGAAATGTTGCTAAATTTTGATTGAAATGATATGTTTAAGTGATATGAATAATGTGTGATTTATGTAATTTTGGGCAGCATATAATGTGAATGAGATGGTAATAATACCGTTATTCGGGCTTCGAGCCTAGCAGGCCTTGTACCGGTGAATTATATCGGGCTTATTGCCTAGCAGGCTAAATGCCGGTGTTTAAACTTCAGACCTCAGGTCTAGCAGGCTTAATGCCGGTGTGTATTTCAGCCTTTGATGCCTAGCAGGCTTAATGTCGGTGATTTATAATACGAGCATAAGCTTACAAAATGGTGGAGTTATGGTGATAAATGAACAAGCTAAAGCTTATTCAAGGGAATTAAATAATTTGGCCACAAGGTATGTATTGACTTGAGTATATATTTATATGTGATGTTAGCGATTGAGTAAATTATAGATAATGTGTTATGCATTTGGTATCTTGGACATGTGGAAATTTGATATTGATTAGATGTTGTTCATTGACCAACATTTGAATATTGAATGATTATATGAGTATGGATACATAAGTATATTCGGCTATATGGAAATTTTATGGATAGATAATCGGTCATGTGGAATTAACCCTATAATTATGTGTATATTCGAATGCATGGGATTAGGTTGAACCTAGTACCTATTAAATGAGTGATATATGGCTTCGATGATTAATGTGTACTATGTGTTTAAATTAAGATTATATAAAGAGTAGAGTATAATAGTGAATAGTTGATTATATTGTTTTAATTGCTTAAGGCTTACTAAGCTAAGTAGCTTACTTCGTGTGTTTGTTACTTTGTTTTATAGATTTTGATCAAGCTACGAGCTCAGGGGATCATCAGCAAAGTCATCCACACTATCATCCTATTTGGTACTTATAATCTTAGTTTTTGAATCAAAGGCATGTATAGTTTAGACTAAGTTTTTAAACCCATGAATTTTGTCTTGTATATAAGTAAAGCCATGCGAAAATGGCTAAGTTATGATACTCTGATCTTAAATGAATGTGGCTTTGATGCATGTTCTTTATGGCTATATATTCTGTAATATGAGTTTCATGGATGGATGTTTAGTTAACTATCATGACATTCATGTCATCCATTTAATTAGTCATTTACTCATTATGTCAATAAAGTGAGATATATATATTCAAGTTTACATAAAAGAGAAAATGTTATAATGCATATAGCATATTCGGTTATGAATGGCATTGGTGCATGTGTATCAAATTCGATTTAAGTGGTTTGGTAATGAAATGGTGAAATTATGGTAATATGGTCTTGATAGTAATGGGGCTATGGTTGATAAATGTTAAATTCAATTACACAAGATTTAGCATGTCTATATAGATATATATATACACGCATATTTAGCTTTGATGTTAGTTATTTTGTTTAGGTTTATTAATAACGGATATGTGCATATTCAGTCATTGCATATTAGGTGACCAAATAAACAGTGGTAAGGTTATTTAATGAAACATGCTTTTATGTGAATTCAGCTAAATAGTTATAATATGTCTTTGCTTTTCTTTTCTTTAAAATGCTAAGTAGATTATGAAGTTACATTACACTTTATGTATTCGATTATGTCTGTTTGAGTCGTAAACATTTGATATGTTTTGTATTATGTGTAGTAATGCCCTTTAACCCTAATTCGGCGACGGATACGGGTTAGGGGTGTTACACAATCTCACATAGAAAACTACATCTTTCTTTCATATAATGTAATAGCCAACAACCATGGCATTATACAAAATACACTATCCATCTAAAGGCCAACACATCTTAGCCATTTACACCAAAAATTCACTAACTTGTCTAGCCCCTATACATGCCATATACAAAACATTAAGTCTTATGTACCAAAGTGTGCTGATAGTGTGGGCAATCTTCCAATTGATCCTCGTATCTCGATTCAACACTTTCACTCTATAAGACAAGGGAAAAGAAAAGGAGTAAGCTTTGAGCTTAGTAAGTTTACACATAAACAATTAAGCATCATAGTATAAGCTAAACAACAATTAGCATTATACTACCAAAAGTAATGAACAACTATGCTTACTCTTTCTAACCCTTACCACATTTCCAGCACATCATGAGTCACATACTCATAACCATCGAAATGCACCCCTGCATTCAATGTCACATTTACACAATATACAACACATCATTATTTCACAATAATTCATCCACACAGCTAATTAACTTAATAATATATCCATACAGCTATTTTACTCAATAATGCAATTGCATGGCTAATCCACACAGTTAACCCACACAGCAAATGTCTCGGTGGTTTTGCACTTAGCACACCACAATCAATTAATAAGGTGGTATCGCACTTAGTGTAACACCCCAAACTCGGACAAGACACCACGACCGAATCTGGTATGTTACGGGGAAAAACGTCTTTGAGTGATCAGATTTTTTTTTCCCGTTTAAAAGCGGGGTGAAAACGTAGTGAATTTGAGGAAAATTTGAGTAGGCTTGTTTGATTAGATTTTGAAAACTTATCCAAAGTATATAGTTAAAACGAGTTGATTTCACTTAGCATTTCCGATAGTTTCTTAGTGCTATTTTGAAACATTTTAGGCTTAGTAGAAAATCGAGTTTGATTTGGAAACTATTTGAGTTTACTTTATAGCAAAGCATAGCGAGATACCCGATGGTATAGTTTAAAACACACTGCGTTATAATTTTGAAAACATTATCTTACCAAATTTTAGTAAAATTTCATACCAAGTTATTTGTTAAGCAGGTTGCGAATCTAATTAAAGCATAACCATCATAAAACATAATTTAAAGGCCTTTTACAAATCCAAATTAAATCTCAAATCAAAATAAGTAAGCTAAAGTACCCAAAGTGAATAGTCGGAGCAAAACTTTTATTAAAGCATGGCATGTGCACCTCGAGTCCACCCCGCTCCATGTCCACGGCTACGAATCACCTGAAATGTCAAAGGAGAGGGTGAGTCGAATGACTCAGTGCATAAATCCCGCTCCCGATGAGACAACATGCTAACACACATCATACATAGCAACATGATTAATGCAACCCGATCCTAACCATCCGTATCGCCTTTTCTACCCCGTGTGGTACCAAACCACTGGTGGTGCCAAACCACTGGTGACATACAGTCACAATGTGTTACCAAAACACTGGTGTCCCAAAGACACAAATGTGCTACCAAAGCACTGGTGACCGTAGTCACAAATCAATTGACGGGGCCAACCCATCGTGTGATACCCAATCACTAGCAGACGATCCCATATCTCATGTGGGGCCAACCCACGGTGGTGTTAACCACAGGGACAAGTCGCAATGAGGTGCCCAACCTCTGGTGTCCCAAAGACACAAATGTGCTACCAAAGCACTGGTGACCCAAAGTCACAAAGTGTGTTACCAAAACACTGGTGCTCGTCAGCACAAAATATCACTGCTCCCTCCACTCATATCACCCATCAACATACCATACTCATGTAATCATGCATATCATACAAATCATGCATATCATGCCAACATGTCTAGCATTACATCTCATAGCATACATGACATAGATCATAATACCCAAGGTATCCATAATAGAACTTGTAATAAATTAGACTTACCCGGATACGTACACATACCCCGTTTGGGTATCCAATAATCCATCATACTGTCATGATTTTAATAGGCAAACAGGTTTATTAATAACATTACTAGATATCAGTGTGTTAGTTTACACACCTGGTAAATACGAGTCTAAAAATCGACAAAAAGCGATCTAAGGCTCCTTGATTACCGCTCCTATAACAATCGGCCAACAAGAGTTAATCACTTAGACCATTCGGCCATAGCCATTTAACCCAAAAAGGGTTTATCAAATAACCCTTACCTTGCAAATGTTTGGTTTCCTACCAAACTCGAACCCCAATGGTCCTTCTACGATGATCGGCCACCACCTTGAAAAGAATAACAGTTAATCCTTTGCAACTCGATTTAGTGAAACTAACGGAATAGCCTAATAACATCACTCTTACCACCACTTACCAACGATCAACCAACGATGACTGCTTCACTTGATCGCCACTAAAAATCTGGAGACCCTAAAACGAAATAATTAACTCCTTCCCACCAAAACCAAAATAGACTTTAATCAAATCGAAACCACAAGCACTAGAGAGAAAAGAGGAATGGCCATTCGGCCAAGAACTTACCCCAACACCAACCACTAACCGCCAAGCAAACCACTAGGAGAAAAGGGAGATTCGGCCAATATGAACACTACTAGGATCGGTTTAGCGTGAAAAAGAAATAAGAGTAAAGGTGAGAAGAAATAGAGAAATCGGCAATAGAGCTTAGGAGAAGAAAGAAAATAAAAGATAGATGAGGGAGGGTACCTTCGGCTTGAAAGTGAAAGAAAATAAAGGAAGTGTTTTTAGGGAATGAAATTTTGGCTAACAAGGTTTTCAAATCAAAGAAAGAAAAATATGGAGAGGAGAGAGTTCCACATTCGAAACACTCAAATGAGATAGAAGGAAGAAGTGAAAAGAAGCATTCGGCCACAAGCATAAAACCAAAGAAACAAAGCAACTTTTCGGCAACTAAAGGGGTTTGATGTTTTCGGTTTCAAGAAGTGAAGAAGATGAGAGAAATTCTCTTGAAGTTTCGGCTACAAAAGACAAAAGAGAGAGAGCTTTTCTTTTTTTACCAAATGTGACCGAAAATGCACCCCAAACCAAGGTACATTCGGCCTTCCCTTCTCCCACACTAAGCCGTCCACACTCCCCCAAATCCCCTAAAATTCGCCACCACTCCTCAAAGTACTCCAAGCCACTAATTCAAAAGCATTTGAATTAGTCCCCTTCCACAATTCACTCCTTGCCGTCCATCTCACCCATAGACTAGGTCCAGCAGAGTTTGAGCGCCTACAAACTCTCCCTTCCTAGGCGTCAAAAGAAAGCCAAAAGGTGGCCACTCCATAACTTGAACACAAGATCTCTCCCTCCTGCAAATGACGCCACACACACAAGCCTTAGTGGCGCCTATCCCGCCACTCCACCAGCTCCTTTCTTGTTCAACAAAACACCAAATAAAACTCTTATACCCTAGCTCCAACAAACTCCCGACTTAACACCCAAAAATCAAAATTTTCCCATTCACTCGGCATACACTTAGACTTCAATTAAGCCCCAAAACATAGAAATAGCCACGCAAAGACACTAGACACATGCAATATCATGCAACAACAAAGCAGCCCCTAACCCGGATATTACGGTTCTACCCCCTTAAAATAATTTCGACCTCGAAATTACCCGATCGAGAAGAGTTGCGGGTATTCTTTGCCTCATCATATCCTCGGGTTCCCACGTAGCTTCTTCTACGCCATGATTCCGCCAAAGTACCTTAACCAAAGGCACAGACTTCTTACGCAGAACCTTCACATCTCGATCAAGAATCGCACGGTTCCTCCTCCATGGTCAAATCTGGATTTACCTCAATCTCTTCCATCACTACCACATGCGACGGATCGGCGATAACGTCGAAGCATCGAAGCGTGGAATACGTCGTGAATCGACTAAGCTCTGCGGCAACTCAAGCCGATCGCCATCGGTCCAACTCGTCTCGGAACCTTATACGGCCCAATAAACCTCGGACTTAGCTTGCCTTTTCTTCCAACCTCAACACCTTCTTCCAAGGTGAGACCTTCAGAAAACTCGATCCCCACAAATAACTCCATATCTCTTCGCTTAAGATCGGCATAAGACTTCTGCGGTCCGAAGCTTCCTTCAATCTAGATGGATCAACTTAACCTTGTCTCCTGGTCCTCAACCAACCAACTCGGGTCCCAACAACCGGCGTTCACCTAACTCCGTCCAACACGTAGGTGGCGGCATTTCCTACCATACAACGCCTCATACGGTGCCATCTTGATGCTCGCTTAGTAAATAGCTTTGTTGTTGTAGGCAAACTCGACTAATGGTAGAAACTCCTCCCAACTACCTCACGAAATCCAAGACACAACCTCTCGGCATATCCTCTAAGATCTGAATAACCCTTTACGATTGACCGTCGATCGGTGCGGATGAAAAGCCGTCTTTGAAATCCAAACGAGTACCCGTGAGCTTGATGCGGTGCTTTCCAGAACCTTGACGTGAATCTAGGATCCCTATCCGAGATTATCGAAAGCGGCACACCGTGCAACCTCACTATCTCGACACATACGGCTTCGCTGGCTTCGAGTGAGTAGTCAACCCTCACCGGAATAAAGTGAGTGATTTAGTCGATCGATCCACCACTACCCAAACTGAATCTTTCTTGCTTGGCGTGGCGGTAACCCACCGACGAAATCCATGGTTATCCTTTCCACTTCCATCGAGAGGAATCTTCACAGTGAAGCAAACTCGACGACAATGATGTTTAGCCTTGACCTGCCGACAAGTCGGACACTTCCCAACAAACTCTGTCACCTCTTTCTTCAAGCCGAGGCCACCAAAATCGCTCTCTAAGATCCCTATACATCTTGCTACCTCCGGGATGCATAGCATAAGGATCGCTATGTGCGTCTGAAGAATCTTCTGCCTCGACTCAACATCTTTAGGCATACAAGCCTTACCTTGAAAACACAGAACCCCATCACGGACAAAGTCAGTAACCCTCCAAACCACCATCCTGCACTTGCAACCTTCGCGCACTCGGAACCTCATCCAATAAGCTGTTTCCCTCGATCTGCTCAACCCAAGTAGGCTTAACACTGCGGCTCTGCGAGAATACTCCCATCGTCATACAAACTCAAGTGGGCAAACAATGCTCTTAAGTCCGAAACAACCTTGCGGCTCAACGCGCGTCGACCACCACGTTAGCCTTGCCCGATGATACTCAATCGAACAATCGTAATCTTTCGACAACTCAACCCATCTGCGGCGCCTCAAATTCAAATCCTTCGAGTTAGTAGATACTTGGACTCTTGTGATCTGTATAGACTATCGATCTCTCTCCGCAAGTAAGTAGTGCCTCCAAATCTTTAAAGCGAAGACCACACCGCTAGCTCCAAGTCATGCGTCGGATAGTTGACCTCATGTGGCCTCACCGCCGAGAAGCGTAAGCCACAACCTTACCTTCTTGCATCAACACACACACCCAAACTCGTATGTGATGCGTCGCAAAAGACTGTGTACTCCTTACGACCTCGGGTTGAATTAAAGCGGAGCCTCGGTCAAAATCTTCTTTAACTTATCGAAGCTTTCCTGCTTCTTCTCGGTCCATACAAACGGAACTTCTTTCCTCAACAACTTGGTCATCGGCGTTGCTATCAACGAAACCCTCAACAAACCTTCTGGTAGTATCCGGCCAAACCAGAAAACTCGAATCTCGACCATCGACTTAGGCGGCTTCCAATCCAAAATCGCCTCAATCTTACGAGGATCTACTCGAATCCCCTCGGCCGACACTACATGACCCAAGAAAGTCACTTCTCTAAGCCGAACTCACACTTACCCGAACTTAGCATAGAGTCGCTTTTCCTCAAAATCGCAACACCACTCGCAAATGCTTATCATGCTCTTCCTCCGTCGCTTGAGTACACTAAGATGTCGTCTATGAAAACCACCACGAATCTGATCCAGATCTCTGCTGAAACACCACATTCATCATATCCATAAACGCTGCCGGTGCGTTAGTCAACCCGACGGCATTACGAAATTCGTAGTGCCCATACCGAGTCAAACGCTGTTTTATGGATATCGGCCTCCTTAACTCTTAATGGTGATACCTGGACCTCAAGTCGATCTTGAAAATACCGCGACACCCTTCAAATGATCAAACAAATCATCTATCCGTGGCAGCGGATACACATTTAATCGTCGACTTGTTCAATCAAGCGGTAGTCTATACACATCCGCATCGTGCCATCTTTCTTCTTAACAAAAAGTACCAAGGCGCACCGCGGCGAAACACTAGGCCTAATAAAACCTCGATCCAATAACTCCTGGATCGAGCCTTAAGCTCCACCAATTCCTTTGGCGCCATCCTATACGGAGCAATAGACACCGGCGCGATTCAAGATAACAGATCAATCCCGAACTCCACCTCGCGATCTGGCGGCAAACACGGAAGCTCCTCGGAAAAAACATCGACAAACTCCTTAGCAGTGCACGAACCTTCTCCACAGCAGACTCTTTAGCCTCCAACGCATACACATGAACTACATACGCTTCACGGCCTTTCACGACCATCTTCTGCGCCTTCGAGCGGATACCACATTTGATAAGTAATCCCTCCTACTACCTATCATAGCCACCTCATCACCCTCAACCGTCTTAAGAACCATGCGCTTGGCGCGCAATCCAACCTCGCTTGGTACTTGACCAACCAATCCATCCCAAGAATCGGTCGAACTCCCCACACGGCGGTTCCATCGGATCGGCAGACAAACACTACCCCTTGGAGTTCTAAGGGTACCTCTCTAAACAGTTTATCTACTACTACAGAGTGACCTAGAGGGCTAATCACGCGGTCATCCGCCTAGAATATATCTCGAGTCTAAATCCATGGTCTCTACTATACTCGGCAACATAAGAGTGCGTTGAACCCACATCAATCAAAGCGGTATAAGGAGAACCAAAAATCAAAAACGCACGGGTTTATGACGTCCGATCGCGCGCCCTCTCTCGGCGCCTCGCGGCATACACTAATCCGTATGCGCATCGAACTACCACACCTCTGCGCGGTGCTCCACGGTGCTCCGGCCGAGCGAACCATTACCACCTCTGCCATTACCACGGCCCCTCTGCGGTGGCGGTCCACTACCTCTGAACCGATTTGGCCCGACTCTCGGGCCCGAATCCTAGCCAACCTCACGCGGACGGTCCCTCACACGGTGCTCGAGAGAACCACACTCGAAGCAACCTTTTCCTCCAGTCCAAAGAACCACCCCAATGAGACTTCCCACACCGATCACATCTGCGGCGGTCCTCGCTTAGCGACAACAAACCTAGCGGTGGTTCGGCCCACTCGGTCTAGTTCTCTTCTCGGATTACTGACGACCCGGAGGACCCAAAGCTCCTCTTGTGTCTATTTCTCGTCCATGCCCCGCCTCACCGACTCCTTAACACCTCTACCACCTTAGCCTTCTCAACTAAGACAAAGAACTCGCTCCTGGCGAGGAGCAATCAGCAGACCTCAAGTCGTCTCGCGGACCATCCTCGAAACGAACACACCTCTCATGCTCGGTGGCCACAATGCCCCGGCATACCTACTCGACTTCAAGAACTTCACCTCGTGCTCGAAGCAGATTTACTCCCCTGAACAAGCCTCAGAAATGCCTTCCGCTGGGAGTCGATATAACTAGCTCCGATGTATTTCTTTTGATATGCAGCCCTGAAGTAATCCCATGTTAGATCCTCTGCCACACACTGCGTCTCGAACCGTGAGCCACCACCGATATGACTCATCCCGGAGAAGCGTCGATGCCCTTCAGCTTCTCTTCAGCTGTCAAGTCCAGATCATCCATGATCCGCTCAGTGGCCTCTAGCCAGTATTCAGCAGTGCTAGGAGCAACACCAGATACACCTCGAAAGAATTCGGCCCCATTGGCCCGAAGTCGCTCAGGAACAGATTTCCTAACTCCTGCATTACCACCTACACCAGCTACTCTTTCCAACACTCGCAGCATTGCCTGTGACACTGCGTCGTCCCCAGTCTGATCTTGGAACTCACCACCTCCAGCTGGTGGCGGAACCGGTATCTCATTTTCTGAACCCTGACCAGATCCTACGGGCTCAGAAACTGTCATCCTACCACGACCTCGTCCACGACCACGTCCACCTCTAGAGCTCATGACTAATCTTTCTACGTGTCTGATTAAAGAATTTTTATGCATCAGTATTTATTCCACTTGTTTAAAAGCAAGTCTTATGAATATTAAGGAGATTTGTTCTCGCGAGTTCACAAAATCCTATCAGTTTCAATCTCTAAAGTAATATACTATTGCTATTCATCAAATCATATCACATCCAATCAATTCACACGCAATAGTAAGGGTACTTACCTGGGCGAACTGGTGCCGGAGACTCGGTGCCATGCCTTTCAAACCATACTTTAAGAATAAAGACTAACAAAACAATCTTTTGAAAACCTTTTGGGCCTCAGGCCCACAGCCGAGCCTTTGAACTTGGCTCTGATACCACAATTGTAACACCCCAAACTCGGACAAGACACCACGACCGAATCTGGTATGTTACGGGGAAAAACGTCTTTGAGTGATCAGATTTTTTTTTCCAGTTTAAAAGCGGGGTGAAAACGTAGTGAATTTGAGGAAAATTTGAGTAGGCTTGTTTGATTAGATTTTTAAAACTTATCCAAAGTATATAGTTAAAACGAGTTGATTTCACTTAGCATTTCCGATAGTTTCTTAGTGCTATTTTGAAACATTTTAGGCTTAGTAGAAAATCGAGTTTGATTTGGAAACTATTTGAGTTTACTTTATAGCAAAGCATAGCGAGATACCCGATGGTATAGTTTAAAACACACTGCGTTATAATTTTGAAAACATTATCTTACCAAATTTTAGTAAAATTTCATACCAAGTTATTTGTTAAGCAGGTTGCGAATCTAATTAAAGCATAACCATCATAAAACATAATTTAAAGGCCTTTTACAAATCCAAATTAAATCTCAAATCAAAATAAGTAAGCTAAAGTACCCAAAGTGAATAGTCGGAGCAAAACTTTTATTAAAGCATGGCATGTGCACCTCGAGTCCACCCCGGCTCCATGTCCGCGGCTACGAATCACCTGAAATGTCAAAGGAGAGGGTGAGTCGAATGACTCAGTGCATAAATCCCGCTCCCGATGAGACAACATGCTAACACACATCATACATAGCAACATGATTAATGCAACCCGATCCTAACCATCCGTATCGCCTTTTCTACCCCGTGTGGTACCAAACCACTGGTGGTGCCAAACCACTGGTGACATACAGTCACAATGTGTTACCAAAACACTGGTGTCCCAAAGACACAAATGTGCTACCAAAGCACTGGTGACCGTAGTCACAAATCAATTGACGGGGCCAACCCATCGTGTGATACCCAATCACTAGCAGACGATCCCATATCTCATGTGGGGCCAACCCACGGTGGTGTTAACCACAGGGACAAGTCGCAATGAGGTGCCCAACCTCTGGTGTCCCAAAGACACAAATGTGCTACCAAAGCACTGGTGACCCAAAGTCACAAAGTGTGTTACCAAAACACTAGTGCTCAAATCGGCACAAAATATCACTGCTCCTCTCACTCATATCACCCATCAACATACCATACTCATGTAATCATGCATATCATACAAATCATGCATATCATGCCAACATGTCTAGCATTACATCTCATAGCATACATGACATAGATCATAATACCCAAGGTATCCATAATAGAACTTGTAATAAATTAGACTTACCCGATATCGTACACATACCCGTTTGGGTATCCAATAATCCATCATCTTCACATGATTTTAATAGGCAAACAGGTTTATTAATAACATTACTAGATATCGGTGTGTTAGTTTACACACACGGTAAATCTGAGTCTAAAAATCCCGACAAAAGCGATCTAAGGCTCCTTGATTCTGGCTCCTATAACAATCGGCCAACAAGAGTTAATCACTTAGACCATTCGGCCATAGCCATTTAACCCAAAAAGGGTTTATCAAATAACCCTTACCTTGCAAATGTTTGGTTTCCTACCAAACCCAACCCCAATGGTCCTTCTACGATGATCGGCCACCACCTTGAAAAAGAATAACGATTAATCCTTTGCAACTCGATTTAGTGAAACTAACGGAATAGCCTAATAACATCACTCTTACCACCACTTACCAACGATCAACCAACGATGACGCTTCACTTGATCGCCACTAAAAATCTGGAGACCCTAAAACGAAATAATTAACTCCTTCCCACCAAAACCAAAATAGACTTTAATCAAATCGAAACCACAAGCACTAGAGAGAAAAGAGGAATGGCCATTCGGCCAAGAACTTACCCCAACACCAACCACTAACCAGGCCAACAAACCACTAGGAGAAAAGGGAGATTCGGCCAATATGAACACTACTAGGATCGGTTTAGCGTGAAAAAGAAATAAGAGTAAAGGTGAGAAGAAATAGAGAAATCGGCAATAGAGCTTAGGAGAAGAAAGAAAATAAAAGATAGATGAGGAGGGTACCTTCGGCTTGAAAGTGAAAGAAAATAAAGGAAGTGTTTTTAGGGAATGAAATTTGGCTAACAAGGTTTTCAAATCAAAGAAAGAAAAATATGGAGAGGAGAGAGTTCCACATTCGGCTTACTCAAATGAGATAGAAGGAAGAAGTGAAAAGAAGCATTCGACCACAAGCATAAAACCAAAGAAACAAAGCAACTTTTAGCGACTAAAGGGGTTTGATGTTTTGGTTTCAAGAAGTGAAGAAGATGAGAGAAATTCTCTTGAAGTTTCGGCTACAAAAGACAAAAGAGAGAGCTTTTCTTTTTTTTTTTTTACCAAATGTGACCGAAAATGCACCCCAAACCAAGGTACATTCGGCCTTCCCTTCTCCCACACTAAGCCGTCCACACTCCCCCAAATCCCCTAAAATTCGCCACCACTCCTCAAAGTACTCCAAGCCACTAATTCAAAAGCATTTGAATTAGTCCCCTTCCACAATTCACTCCTTGCCGTCCATCTCACCCATAGACTAGGTCCAAGGCAGAGTTTGAACTGCCTACAAACTCTCCCTTCCTAGGCGTCAAAAAGAAAGCCAAAAGGTGGCCACTCCATAACTTGAACACAAGATCTCTCCCTCCTGCAAATGACGCCACACACACAAGCCTTAGTGGCGCCTATCCTCATCCACTCCACCAGCTCCTTTCTTGTTCAACAAAACACCAAATAAAACTCTTATACCCTAGCTCCAACGGCTCCACGACTTAACACCCAAAAATCAAAATTTTCCCATTCACTCGAGGCATACACTTAGACTTCAATTAAGCCCCCAAAACATAGAAATAGCCACGCAGCACACTAGACACATGCAATATCATGCAACAACAAAACAGCCCCTAACCCGGGATATTACACTTAGCCTACCACAAAGGTAATCATAGGGGTTTCTCACTTAGCCCACTAAACGATATACCTAACGATAGCATCGCATATAGCCAGCTCATTGTCAATATGCATTAGGATGGTATCGCACTTAGCCTACCATCTAGCATTATCACTACACATTCACATGTCTACTTACTCAATTAAACATCCATTCACAATTCTACTACATTCATTCTACTTGGACCACATAGGTTCTCAATCAATCTTGAACAAGCTACACACTAGCTATCATCAACAAATTGTAAGTATGAATGCATTGTTTATGCATAGACTTACCTCGATACTCAAAAGTATTGAGACTTGCAATTTAGTCCACCACCTTACTTTTGCCTCGGTTTGATCCGGAAGCCGTCTTTCTTGATCTATAATGAATAAATCAGCTTATTCAATACATACATTGACTAAATTGACCCACATCTCTTACTTTAGCAAAATTACTATTTTGCCCCTAAACTTTCTCAGATTTACACTTTAGCCCCAAGGCTTGTAAAGTGATTTTTATTCAACTTTCTAGCCTTTCATGCTTATCCAAACCACTTATTCAACTAAAGCTATCATCAATTCTCACAAAAACACACATGTATGACCAAACTTAAGATTTTCACAATCAAGTCCCTACATGCATTTTCATGGAAAATCACTTAACAAAAGATGTTTCTACTACATCAAGCTTTCATAATCTTCCATAAAACAACAAAATACATGCATGTCATACATGACCACATTTTTGAACATCCTTTATAGCTCATCAAATAGCTAAAAATAGCTTACTCATGGTACCGGGACTTCAAAAATACAAAGAATATAAAAAACGAGGCTAGATGCACTTACTAGCAAGCTTGAAAATTTGAAGAACCCTAACAATGGCTCTTTGGAATTTTCGGCAGCCTTGGAGAAGAAGATGAGTGAATTTTGTCATCTTTTCTCCTATTTTAATCACTTATTTGTTAAATGACCAAAATGCCCTTTTTGATAAACTTTCTATTTTAACTCATCCATGCCCAATTTTGTCCAAAAATTAGAATTTGGATAAATTGCTATTTAAGGACCTCTAATTAATAATCTAAAGCTATTTCATACATATAGCTTCTAGAAACACACATTTTGCAACTTTTGCAATTTAGTCCTTTTGGACAATTCAACCACAATTTCACAAAATTGCTTCATGAAACTTTCACACTAGCATGCATACAAGGCATAAACCTCAAAAACTCATTTATAACCCTAGGATTTGTGGTCTCGCACCACTATTCTGACTAGGCCCTAAACCGGGATGTTACAAAAATAAATACTCTATTGCGCAACCTAGGACTTGAACCTCAGACCTCACAGTGACACAACATGCCATCTTGCCACTAGACCACAAGCTCTTTTTGTCATAAAACAAGCACTATTATTTATAAGGCCTATATGCTAGTGTCCAGATTCATTTAAGAGAAAAACTAAAAATTCTACAAAAGCCAAGACTTGAACCCAGGCTTCTCAAACACTCCTATACACACCCAAATCACTTAGCCATTAAAGCAAACAAGCAACTTATGTCATATCATGCAAAAATTAAAGACTTAAATTTTTGAGGCGTTACACTTCTTATAGAACTCTTCTTGGAAAAATTCCCAATTAACTCTCTCCCTTGGTACAACCGACACAAGGGTGTTCCACCACTGATAAGCCGAGTCTTTCAAAAGTGATACAACATATTTTATACATTCCTCAGGTGTGCATGATAGCTCATCAAATACCCTGATGGTATTCTCAAGCCAGAACTCTACCCTTTTGGGATCATCATCTATACCAGCTCGGAACTCTTCGGCTCCCTATTTTTGAATCTTATCAACTGGAGGTCTATTCAATCTCATGAAGTCCATACCTTAAGGTGCTACGGGAACTGGCTAAGGAATAGGTGGGGGTGGAGGGGGTTGAGCGTTCGGGTTCGTTCGAACGAACTCAGTATACCAGGCGTTCATCATATGGAGAAAGGCTTTCCTAGCCTCTTCTCCTCCTCCCTGACTCACAGTTACGGGTCTACTTTCAACTGGCGTTGCCCCTTGAGCAGGAGCCGGTGCATTACTTTCTACATCATCAGCTTAGCTCGATTGGGATCCATTACTATATGAAAACACAATTTAAAAGGTCAAGAGTCGTCACACTATCACAATTTATTTATGGCATGTATAGCTAGACTCGTGCACATGCTACGTTAGTCTAAGAATCGACTAAATCGTAGCTTTGATACCACTAAATATAACACCCCTTACCCGTATCTGACACCGGGATAAGGTACGAGGCATTTCTGGACTTCTTCACAAATAAAATTTCAAAATCGAGACATGAATTTCCACTCAAATTTAAAAATTTTTATAAACATTCATATCGTCCCTTAAACGAGCCTACGAGGCCCAAAACATACATTAGGAGTGGTTCGGGACTGAACCAAAAACTTTGAAGACTTTTGGGAAACTTAGAGAATTTTCCATGAAAAAGGTCTATACGCCCCTGTGGGTGAAGGGACACGCCCGTGTGACATATCGCACGCCCGTGCTTTAGGCCGTGTCTAAAATAGGGGCATTCTGTTTATGACATCATCAACCAAATAAGGTCACACAGCCAAGGCACACGCCCGTGTCCTTAGGCCGTGTGGCTAATTAAATTCCAAAAATCAAGTGCAGACTTCACACGATCTGGGCACATGCCCATGTCCTATGGTCGTGTCTCTCACACGGCCGTGTCTCGTGCCCATGTGTTTACTACTGGGCATTCTATTTCTCAAAACTAAGGTGCAGGGGACACACGGCCAAAACACACGCCCATGGGGCAAATCGTATGTCACACATGGCCTAGACACACGCCCATTTGCCTAACTGTGTGGACAAAATAAGGCTATTTTCCAAGCCATTTTTCACCCTCAATAACACATGCACACTTACACATCTCAATGACATCCAACATCGCACACGTAAGCACTTAAACATTCATAAACATGGCTCATACATGGCAACTCATTATCATTCAACCATCAATAACCATAGGCCATATCATAATGACATTGGCACATGCGTCCATATATGAATAGGTCTACAACCCAATAATCAATATGAGCCACATCCCATGGCCTTATACAAAATGAATCAAATATCATCATAAGCCAACACATTTGGCTAAACCAATATGACATATAACAAAAAGACCAAGTCCCTATACATGCCATACTCAAAATGTTGAGACTAACTATACCCAAAAGTTCCAATTGATAGTGTGGTCGAGTCTTCGACGTCCTTCGATCCCCGAGCTAACTTGGCAATACTATAAGAAAATGGAAAAGAAAGGGGAGCAAGCATAAAGCTTAGTAAGTTTGCATATAAATAATTAACAACATTAACCATGCATTATTTTACACATAACATAATATAATCTATCACAATGTCATCAAGTATCATAGATACATTTTAAATCCTGTCATTTACATAATGTACAATAAAACTCGTGATCATGATTTATTCATTCACTTCTTACCAAGGTCTCATCGATTTATAATCTCAATATTTATAAGCTTTGTGTACATACCTGTACCCTTTCAATATGATCATACCTTGTGTAACAGCCCGATTTTAGCCCTAATCGGAACAGTGGTTTTGGGACCACGAATTCAAGTCGGAAAAATTTTTTAAATATTATTTTCTGAGTTATTTATGTGTGAATTTCTATGTGTGAATTTTTCGTGATTTAATTTTATTGTTTGAATGTCGAATTATTAAAATGGGCTTAATCGCGTAAAGTGAAAACTTGATAGTTTAATGTGTTAGGACCAAATTGTGGATGTCTTTTTAATTGGAAGTCTTTAAGATGCAAAAAGTCCATTTAAATAGATAGTGGCCGGTCATGGACTATAATGACCTTATATTATAATGTTTTCTTAAATTATAATAAAGGTTAAAAAAGTAATTAAATATTAAGTTAATATATATGTTAATAAAACATAAAATAAAAGCATTTTTGTTCATCTTGTTTCTCTTGACCGAATACATGCAATAAAAGAAAGAAATAGACAAAGCTTAGGTTCGGCCACTCTTAAGCTTGAATCAAGGTATGTAACTAGCTCGATTTTTGATAATTTTTACGTTTTTGAGATCGTTGCTTCGAATACTATCCGGCCCATGCTAGAATTTCTGATTTTGATGCATGTTTGAAGTTTGGCCATTGATGAGAATTTTTGTTTGTGATGTTTGATGATTATATATTAAAGATATGTTTTAGATTAATATGTTTTATATTGGAAATTTTGATGATTTTGAGTAACTAGGACTAAATTGTGAAATTTGTGAATTGAAAGGTTAAAATGTGAAATAAATGGATTGTATGGATTTATATGGACATGAATAACATTCGGCCCTAAAGGAGTATGTTCAAATTTTGTGTAATTTGTGTTTTGTGCAATAGGGACTAAATTGTAAAAATTGTAAATGTCAGGGGTAAAATGGTAATTTGCATAATTATGTGTTTTTGGATTAAATTGAATGAAAATATATTTGAATGAGCCTAATTTGAAATTATTTAGATCAAGAACAAAAAGAATCGGGATTTGATTGGGGAAAAGCAAAGTTGAACGAATAGCTGGGAAACTTAATCCGTCAATTTCCTAGGTAAGTTTTTAAGCAATTGGGTTGAATTGAATTTTAATCTAAATTAATATGCATGTGTAAATAGAAATAAGTTTGTTTAATCTCATAGTGCCGAATGTGACATTGAATGTATTATGTATTAGCCGAATGTAAGGTTAGTATACCTATATATAAGCTTTGATTATTTGAGTTGAATGAATATGTATATATATGTACTAAGAGTTAGTTAGATGTGAAAATGAAAAGAGAGAGATGGTTGTATTCGAATTGGTGGATATATATATATATATATATATGTATATTGAGTGTTGCCGAATGTGATGGTATTTGGTAGGAGAAATGAGTTGTTTGAACATGTACATATATGTGTATATATGAATGAAAATGAAATCATATGTGTTTTTATGAATGAGGAAAGATGGGTTAATGAGCACTATGTGTGCGAGCTTAAATCTCGAGCACTGTGTGTGTGAAATCGGTCGTCTGGCACTAAGTGTGTGGAAAATAAGTAATGGCACTAAGTGTGCGATACATTACAAGTAAATGGCACTATGTGTGCACTTTATCAAAGTAACGGCACTAAGTGTGCGATACGTTACATGATTTTCACTATGTGTGCGGGTTTACAGATCCTTCAAGGATATCAACTAATGAATGGTGATAAACGAGAGGAAATAAACAGGTAAGTGATGCATGATAGTTGAATAATTTAGTACTAATGAGGTAAGTTATTCTTGTTTATGAAACTAAAGAAACAAAATGTGATTATTAATTTTTGAGTTTGTTTGAGATGGAATAATGATATATGAGTATTTGGTTTTGATATTACTAAATATGGTAGTTATTGAATGGTGATATGAGGTATATTTACGGTTATGAGTTTGTTGATGATCATGTTAGATTGATTTAATTTGTATAATGATTAATTGAATATTTTACCATTGCTTATAACTTACTAAGCTATGTTAGCTTACTGTATGTGTTCATTTGACTATTTTATAGATTTTGAAGTCTACGTTCGAGCTCGGGGATCATCGTCAAAGTCAATCACCCTATCAACTATCTTTGGTACCTTTTATAAGTTGAACTTTTGGAACTATGGCATGTATAGGCTATATTAATCTTTTGAGTTTATTATAACTAAGATGTGTAACAAAGGCCATGCGAAAATGGCTGTATTTTTATATATGGGCGTGATTTGGTTATACATGATAATGATAATATTTGTGTATGTTCGGCCTTGTTATAAGCTTAACTTGGAAACTCATTTCCGATATGTTATATATATGATATATGAATGCATGGATATGGTGTTGAGTGAGACATATATTATATTATGGTTGTTGGATGAATTCATGCATATGTACATGTATGTACCGTATGTTAATTTATGAAATAACTATGTTATGCCTTATATACATAACTATTGGATGTGTTTTGTGAATGATTGAATAAGGGCACCTACGTGTGAATTAGTAAGTATGGTTACATGATATGGAGTAAATGACATCATGAGTTATGTTCTTGAGTGTGTATATTCGAAGATAATATGTGTGAGTTCTTGTTTGGAAAGGGATATTATATGATTTAGGTCATATATATATATGAAATGTATGGTTTTGAGTATTTTAGTTATGTCATTTATAAGAAAATGAGTACTAATGTACTCGGCAATAAATTTTGTAATTGATCTATGTTTAAGCTAGTTTGGTTTGGCTAAGTTTTGGCATGAGTATATTTGGTCTAAAATGCTTAGCACATTGTTGGTAAAATGAATAAGAACCATATGCATATTCGGCCTTTGCTTCTAAAATGACCAAATGAATAGTGTTTTTAATAGGTGATGTAAGTATATACTTTCATGCGTATATTTGATTGATTATGGTTAAGTTGAGAGCACATTTACTTAATCGTTCCATGAAGTTATATTATCTTTAGCTAAATATTCGGTTATGATTAATTATATAGTACTTATTTTGCTATGGTTTTTGTTATGTCTAGTAATATCCTATAACCCTAATCCGGCGACGGATGTGGGTTAAGGGTGTTACATTTTAATTGGTATCATAGCTACGGTTTAGTCGGTTCTCGGACTAACATAGCGCATGTGAGTCTAGCTACACATGCCATAATTTATAACGTGATAGTGTGATGACTTCTGACAATGAAATGTGTTTTCTTCTTTCGTATAGTAAATGGATCCTGATCCCGAGCGAGCTATAGCTGACGATGTCTAGAGTGTGGCACCTGCTCCCGCGCAAGAGACCGTACCGGATGAATCTCGACCAGCTGCGAGTAATCCTGATGAGGGGGCTAAACAAGCCTTCTTTAGCATAATGAATGATTGGTTCAACCAATACATCCGGACCAATCCGGCTGTTCAACAACTCCCGAACCCGAATACTCCACCTGTAGCACCGGTGATACCCCCGACCATTAATCCTGAGTGAATAAATAAGCCTCCGGTCGACAAAATCAGAAAACACGAGGCTCAAGAGTTTAGAGCTGAAGATGATGATGATGCTGAACGAGCTGAATTTTGGCTCGATAATACAATTTGTGTTTTCGATGAACTATCTTGCACACCTGATGAGTGCCTGAAATGTGCTATATCCTTATTACGGGATCCTGCCTACTATTGGTGGAATACTCTCGTATCGGTTGTTCCAAAAGAACGAGTTACTTGGGACTTCTTTCAGACAGAGTTTCGCAAGAAATACATCAGCCAGCGATTTATAGATTTGAAACGCAATGAATTTCTCGAGCTTAAACAGGGTCGTATGACCGTATCTGAGTATGAGCACAAGTTTGTAAGACTTAGCCGATACGCACGTGAGTGTGTTTCATCTGAGGCTGCTATGTGTAGAAGATTTGAAGAAGGGTTAAATGAAGATATAAAACTACTGGTTGGCATACTTGAAATAAATGAGTTCGTGGTACTTGTTGAGCGAGCTTGTAAAGCCGAACAGCTGGGGAAAGAAAAACGAAAAGCTGAGTTTGAAGCTAGAGATTTCCGTAAGAGATCAGCGGGTAAATTTCCTCAAACGTCATTAAAGAAGTTCAAAAATGACAGTAGCCAATCCAAAGCTAATACAGGGATCTCTATACGAGAATGACCACCAGTGAGTTCACGAGCTACCTCGATTGCTAGTGTCAGAAATACTCGACTGAATAAGCCCGAGTGTCAACAGTGTGGTAGGCAACATTTTGGTGAATGTTGGAGCAAGTCCAACAACCGAGCTTGCTACAAGTGTGGTTCGTAGGATCACTTCATTCGGGATTGCCCGGAGATAGCTGAAAAAGACAATGCTCAGAGTGCAAGACCGAGCGATCTTGCGGCTAGAGGTAGACCACCTCGCAATGTGGGAGGTAGGAGCGGCACTCGAGAGGGACTTGGATCAGACTATTCGATCGAGGCTCGTGTGCGGCTAGAGCCTATGCCATTCGTGCGAGAGAGGAAGCTTCATCTCCAGATGTTATCACTGGTATATTTACTCTCCTTAATACTAGTGTAATTGCTCTGATTGATCCCGGTTCAACCCATTCCTATGTGTGTGAAAATTAGTATCTAGCAAGACTCTACCTGTTGAGTCTATTGAGTTTGTGATTTGGGTTTCGAACCCCCTGGGCCGGTGTGTGCTAGTTGATAGAGTGTGCAAGAATTGCCCTTTAATGATTCGAGATTCATGTTTTCCGACTGATTTGATGTTGCTACCATTTGATGAGTTCGATATTATCCTCGGTATGGATTGGCTAACCGTGCACGATGCGGTAGTGAATTACAGACGAAATACTATTGATCTGCGGTGTCAGAATAATGAGATAATTCGAATTGAATCTGCAGATTTGAATGGGTTACCAGCAGTGATATCTTCGATGTTGGCTCGACAATATTTGAGAAAGGGTTGCGAAGTTTACTTTGCTTATGTGATTGATAGTAAAGTGATCGAAAAGAAGATAGAATCTGTACCAGTTGTCTGTGAGTATCCAGATGTGTTCCCGGAGGAATTACCGGGATTGCCACCTGTTCGGGAGGTAGAGTTTGGTATTGAATTAGTTCCAGGAACGACCCCGATCTCGATAGCTCCATATAGAATGGCACCGACCGAATTAAAAGAGTTGAAAGCTCAATTGCAAGAATTGACAGATAGAGGTTTTGCTCGACCGAGTTTCTCTCCCTGGGGTGCGCCAGTTTTATTTGTGAAAAAGAAGGACGGAACTTTGAGAATGTGCATCGACTACCGACAACTCAATAAAGTGACTATAAAGAATAAATATCTGTTTCCACGTATCGATGATTTATTTGATCAGCTAAAGGGGGCTTCAGTATTTTCGAAAATCGATCTGAGATCAGGTTATTATCAGCCGTGAGTTAGAGACTCAGATGTACCTAAGACCGCTTTTCAGACGAGATACGGCCATTATGAGTTTTTGGTGATGTCATTCGGACTCACTAATGCCCCTGCTATTTTCATGGATTTCATGAATTGAGTATTCAGACCATATCTGGATCGGTTTGTGGTTGTATTCATAGATGATATTTTGATATATTCGCGTGACGAAACCGAGCATGCCGAACACTTGAGACTTGTGTTCTGATTTTGCGGGATAAACAAGCGGTTATGCGAAAAATTCAAAGAATGTGAGTTTTGGTTGAATGAAGTCAGTTTCCTGGGGCATGTTGTTTCAGCATCAGGCATTCGGGTTGACCCAAGTAAAATCTCGGCTATACTTGATTGGAAACCCCCGCAAAATGTTTCTGAAGTTCAGAGTTTTCTGGGACTTGTCGGGTACTATAGACGCTTTGTGAAAGGGTTTTCTATGATTGCAACTCCGATGACAAAGCTGTTACAGAAAGACGTTAAGTTCGAGTGGTCAGAGAGGTGTCATAAGAGTTTTGATTAGCTAAAAACCTTGTTAACGGAAGCTTTAGTGCTTGTTCAGCCAGAATCGGGTAAGGAGTTCGTTATCTTCAGCAATGCATCTTTAAATGGTTTGGGCTGTGTTTTGATGCAGGAGGGTAAAGTTGTAGCCTACGCCTCGAGACAGTTGAAGCCGCACGAAAAGAACTATCCGACACACGATCTCGAGTTGGCCGCCATAGTTTTGCGTTAAAAATATGGCGTCACTATCTATTCGGTGAAAAATGTCATGTCTATTCTGATCACAAGAGTCTAAAATATTTAATGACTCAGAAGGATTTGAATTTGAGACAGCGGCGATGGTTGGAACTGTTAAAAGATTACGAGCTCGTGATTGATTATCACCCGGGGAAAGCTAATGTGGTTGCCGATGCACTAAGCCAAAACACTCTTTGCTCTACGTGCAATGAATGCGGATATAGATATGACTGATGATGGTGCGATTATTGCAGAGATGAAAGCGAGATCGTTATTCGTTCAACAGATTTGCGAAGCTCAAAAGGTTGATAATGATTTATTAGCAAAAAGGAATCATTGTGGTTCGAATACTGATTCAGAATTTCAGATTGATGCTGAGGGATACCTACGATTCAGAAACCGAATATGTGTGCCAAAGAATCCTGAGTTGATTCAAATGATTTGTAATGAAGCTCATAATAGTAGATTGTCTATTCACCCGGGCAGTACAAAGATGTATAATGATTTGAGACAACATTACTGGTGGCACGGTATGAAACGAGATATTTCAAACTATGTGTCGAAGTGTTTAATATGTTAACAAGTAAAAGCAGAGCATCAGGTGCCATCTAGGTTACTTCAGCCGATTATGATACCCGAGTGGAAATGGGATCGAGTCACGATGGATTTCGTATCTGGCTTGCCGTTGACACCGAGTAAGAAAGACTCAATCTGGGTTATTGTTGATAGATTGACGAAATCGGCCCATTTTATTCTAGTACGTACGGATTTCTCGCTTGATAAGTTAGCTGAATTGTACATTTCTCAGATTATACAATTGCACGGAGTACCTATTTCTATTGTTTCAGATAGAGATCCGAGGTTTACATCGCGGTTTTGGAAGAAACTGCAAGATGCCCTAGGTACAAAATTGCATTTCAGTACTGCATTTCACCCTCAGACGGATGATCAATCCGAATGTGTTATTCAAACACTCGAGGATATGTTGAGATGTTGTGTTCTTGAGTTCGAGGGTACGTGGGAACGATACTTGCCTTTGATTGAATTTGTGTACAATAATAGCTTTCAATCGAGTATCAAAATGGCACCTTACGAAGCTTTATACGGTCGTAAATGTCGTACACCTTTATACTGGACTGAGTTAAGTGAAAGCAAGATACACGGGGTTGATTTAGTCAAAGAGACCGAACAGAAAGTAAAAGTGATCCAAGAAAGTTTGAAAGCAGCGCCAGATCGTCAGAAGTCATATGAGGACTTGAAACGTAAAGATATAGAGTTTCAGGTGGGTGACCGAGTATTTTTGAAAGTTTCGCCTTGGAAGAAAATACTTAGATTTGGTCGCAAAGGAAAGCTGAGCCAGAGATTTATTGGGCCATACGAGATTATTGAGCGTATCGGACAGGTTGCGTACAGGTTGATGTTGCCACCTGAGTTAGAAAAGATCCACAATGTTTTCCATGTTCGATGCTTCGACGATATAGATCTGATCTTTCTCATGTGATTAGTCCATCAGAAATTGAGATCCAGTCTGATTTGACTTATGAGGAAGAACCGATTAGTATTTTGGCTCGCGAAATGAAAGAGTTGCGCAATAAGAAAATCTCGTTGGTGAAAGTACTATGGCATAAGCACGGGGTCGAAGAAGCAACATGGGAGCTTGAGGTTTCAATGAAAGAACGCTACGCACATTTATTCATTGATAAGATTTTCGGGGACGAAAATCCCTTAATGGGGAGAGTTGTAACAGCTCGATTTTAGCCCTAATCGGAACGGTGGTTTCGAAACCACGAATCCGAGTCAGAAAATTTTTTTAAATATTATTTTTTGAGTTATTTATGTGTGAATTGCTATGTGTGAAATTTTCGTGATTTAATTTTATTGTTTGAATGTCGAATTATTAAAATGGGCTTAATTGCGTAAAGTGAAAACTTGATAGTTTAATGTGTTAGGACCAAATTGTGGATGTCTTTTTAATTGGAAGTCTTTAAGATGCAAAAAGTCCATTTTAATAGATAGTGGCCGGTCATGGACTATAATGACCTTATATTATAATGTTTTATTAAATTATAATAAAGGTTATAAAAGTAGTTAAATATTAAGTTAATATATATGTTAATAAAACATAAAATAATAGCATTTTTGTTCATCTTGTTTCTCTTGACCGAATTCATGCAATAAAAGAAAGAAATATACAAAGCTCAGGTTCGGCCACTCTTAAGCTTGAATCAAGGTATGTAACTAGCTCGATTTTTGATAATTTTTACGTTTTTGAGATCGTTACTTCGAATACTATTCGACCCATACTAGAATTTCTGATTTTGATGCATGTTTGGAGTTCGGCCATTGATGAGAATTTGTGTTTGTGATGTTTGATGATTATATATTAAAGATATGTTTTAGATTAATATGTTTTATATTGGAAATTTTGATGATTTTGAGTAATTAGGACTAAATTATGAAATTTGTAAATTGAAAGGTTAAAATGTGAAATAAATGGATTGTATGGATTTATATGGACATGAATAACATTCGGCCCTAAAGGAGTATGTTCAAATTTTGTGTAATTTGTGTTTTGTGCAATAGGGACTAAATTGTAAAAATTGTAAATGTCAGGGGTAAAATGGTAATTTGCATAATTATGTGTTTTTGGATTAAATTGAATGAAAATATATTTGAATGAGCTTAATTTGAAATTATTTAGATAAAGAACAAAAAGAATCGGGATTGGATCGGGGAAAAGCAAAGTTGAACGAATAGCCGGGAAACTTAATCCGTCAATTTCCTAGGTAAGTTTTTAAGCAATTGGGTTGAATTGAATTTTAATCTAAATTAATATGCATAAGTAAATAGAAATAAGTTTGTTTAATCTCATAGTGCCGAATGTGACATTGAATGTATTATGTATTAGCCGAATGTAAGGTTAGTATACTTATATATAAGCTTTGATTATTTGAGTTGAATGAATATGTATATATATATACTAAGAGTTAGTTAGATGTGAAAATGAAAAGAGAGAGATGGTTGTATTCGAATTGGTGGATATATATATATATGTATGTATATTGAGTGTTGCCAAATGTGATGGTATTTGGTAGGAGAAATGAGTTGTTTGAACATGTACATATATGTGTATATATGAATGAAAATGAAATCATATGTGTTTTTATGAATGAGGAAAGATGGGTTAATGAGCACTATGTGTGCGAGCTTAAATACCGAGCACTGTATGTGCGAAATCGGTCGTCTGGCACTAAGTATGCGGAAAATAAGTAATGGCACTAAGTGTGCGATACATTACAAGTAAATGGCACTATGTGTGCACTTTATCAAACTAACGGCACTAAGTGTGCGATACGTTACATGATTTTCACTATGTGTGCGGGTTTACGGATCCTCCAAGGATATCAACTAATGAGTGGTGATAAACGAGAGGAAATAAACAGGTAAGTGATGCATGATAGTTGAATAATTTAGTACTAATGAGGTAAGTTATTCTTGTTTATGAAACTAAAGAAATGAAATGTGATTATTAATTTTTGAGTTTGTTTGAGATGGAATAATTATATATGAGTATTTGGTTTTGAGATTACTAAATATGGTAGTTATTGAATGGTGATATGAGGTATATTTACGGTTATGAGTTTGTTGATGATCATGTTAGATTGATTTAATTTGTATAATGATTAATTGAATATTTTACCATTGCTTATAACTTACTAAGCTATGTTAGCTTACTGTATGTGTTCATTTGACTATTTTATAGATTTTAAAGTCTACGTTCGAGCTCGGGGATCATCGTCAAAGTCAATCACACTATCAACTATCTTTGGTACCTTTTATAAGTTGAACTTTTGGAACTATGGCATGTATAGGCTATATTAATCTTTTGAGTTTATTATAACTAAGATGTGTAACAAAGGCCATGCAAAAATGGCTATATTTTTATATATGGGCGTGATTTGGTTATACATGATAATGATAATATTTGTGTATGTTCGGCCTTGTTATAAGCTTAACTTGGAAACTCATTTCCGATATGTTATATATATGATATATGAATGCATGGATATGGTGTTGAGTGAGACATATATTATATTATGGTTGTTGGATGAATTCATGCATATGTACATGCATGTACCGTATGTTAATTTATGAAATAACTATGTTATGCCTTATATACATAACTATTGGATGTGTTTTGTGAATGATTGAATAAGGGCACATACGTGTGAATTAGTAAGTATGGTTACATGATAGGGAGTAAATGACATCATGAGTTATGTTCTTGAGTGTGTATATTCGAACATAATATGTGTGAGTTCTTGTTTGGAAACGGATATTATATGATTTAGGTCATATATATATGAAATGTATGGTTTTGAGTATTTTAGTTATGTCATTTATAAGAAAATGAGTACTAATGTACTCGGCAATAAATTTTGTAATTGATCTATGTTTAAGCTAGTTTGGTTTGGCTAAGTTTTGGCATGAGTATATTTGGTCTAAAATGCTTAGCACATTGTTGGTAAAATGAATAAGAACCATATGCATATTCGGCCTTTGCTTCTAAAATGACCAAATGAATAGTGTTTTTAATAGGTGATGTAAGTATATACTTTCATGCGTATATTTGATTGATTATGGTTAAGTTGAGAGCACATTTACTTAATCGTTCCATGAAGTTATATTATCTTTAGCTAAATATTCGGTTATGATTAATTATATAGTACTTATTTTGCTATGGTTTTTGTTATGTCTAGTAATATCCTGTAACCCTAATCTGGCGACGGATGTGGGTTAAGGGTGTTACACCTTGTCATCTCGTTGACATAATCCTTGGATTACCCGTTGAACTACTTGGAATACTAAAGGATACTCAGGAATAACATACACATAGAATCATACCAATGCCATATCCCAGATATGGTCTTACATGGGATCACATATCGATGCCTATAGTCCAGCTATGGTCTTACACGATTCTCATAACGATGCCATATCCCAGACATGGTCTTACACGAAATCTCGTAACGATCCATATCCCATATATGGTCTTACACGTAAACTCATAACCCTAATGTCATGACATTTGTATCCTAACTATTCCTAAGGTTCAACCGGGAGTTTCGCCGTATCGAATCTTTGCCGAACAAATCCATAATGATAATTGTACAAGTCATGCAATAACTTAATATTAAATACATAATATAAGTTGCATTATTTACACACGAACTTACCTCGGTACAAAATATGGTTAACTAATTCGATTTAGTCCACAACTTTGTTCTTTCCCCGGTCTAGGTCCGGACTCTATTTTTCTTTATCTATATAACAAATTTAGCTCATTTAATTATCAAATTATTCAAATCAGTCCAAAAACCATACTTTGGCAAAATTATAGTTTTTCCCTTAGACTTTCACATATTTACAAATTAGTCCCTAGGCTCGTAAAATGAAAAGTATCCATTTTTTGTTACCTAAGCCTAGTCGAACCTAACACATGCTCATAACAGCCCACATTTTCCTTCAAATCAGATTTTTACTACTCATTTTACAACTTTTACAAATAAGCCCTTTTTAGGAGTTTTCATCAAAAATCACTTAGTAAAAGATGTTTATTACACATCAAACTTTCATAATCTACCATGAAACATCAAAACACATGCATGTCACGCATGGGTAAATTTTTAAACATGAACCCTAGCTCAAATAAATGGTAGAAATAGCTAGATCGGTTGATAACAACTTCAAAAACGTAAAGAACATTAAAAACAGGGCTAGGATGCACTTACAATCAAGCTTGGAAGTTGAAGAAACCTTAGCTATGGTGTTCTTGAGAATTTCGGCTAAGGTAGATGAAGATGGAAAAGATTTTTGACTTATTTTCCCTTTTAATTCTTTTATTAACCAAATGACCAAAATGCCCTTTTTACTAAACTTTCAAATTTTACCTACTCATGCCCATTTTTGTCCATAAAAATAGAAATTGGGCAAATTGCTATTCAAGGACCTCTAATTAATAATCCAAAGTTATTTCATACTTAAAGCTTCTATAATCACATATTTTGCAACTTTTGCAATTTAGTCCTAAAAACCAAATTGGACACTTTATCAACAAAATTTCTTAACAAAGCTTTCACACAATCATGCAAACATATCATGGACCTCAAAACAATCATAAAACAAATATTTCTACTTCGAATTTGTGGTCTCAAAACCACTATTCCGACTAAGCTCAAAATCGAGATGTTACAGAACTAGATCAGTTAACCGATCGATTAACCAAATTAGATCAGTTAGGCCAGTTAATTCGATTTTAACCGAAATTTGAACACCCTTAAATCAAATGAGCCCCATTTCATAAGTTGACTTCTATAAGACGTTTTGTATGCAATAATCACAAACTTTAATCCGCAACCCGTGACATATTCACATGCAATAGAACCAAATAGGTGAACATTTGTTCAAAGAGTGTAACTTTTGCCGCTACAATTTCAATTTGGTTTGGATGCCATTTGTCCCTCCCAATGGATGCATTACATTACGCGAGACACCATCAAAATTTGCAGCATTGGCTAGATACAATTGATATTAAAAGCAACCAGGGGCATGGATTCTTCACTTCGGTTGCTGGCCGAAGAAAACAACCCACACCACTTTCATTTTCCTTCCCCTTCTCTTAACTGATTAGTTTTCCTTCATCTTTTCTTTATGGGTTAAATAGAAGTAATATTTTATAATTTCATTTCTCTTAACTTTTTCTTTTCTATCTAGAACACCTAAAATTTATTTTCTTTTCATTTTCAACCACCTTCGCACCCTATCAACCATAATAATTTGTACTGAAACACAAGCAGCATATACACCCATGTTAGCCATGCTTTGCTCAAAACAACAGCAAAAGCTGCAAACACAATGCAAGACATTGAAAGGCTTAAGATTTCAAGGACACATTACGTTACTTAAATTCTTTCCAGAGTCCAATATACAAAAAGAAAAAGAAATTAATGTTAAGGCAAAATATATAAGGATCCAGAGAAAAATAGTTCAACATTATACACATCTCCCCAAATTTGCAACAATGTAAAACAATAAAAAAAATATATACAAACAAGAATCGCTTAGAAAGCCTATGGACCAGCACAAGTATAATACAATCAAATCATATCCACCCCCAAGAACCTTATAAACCTATTTCCCCTGTCATTCCCCTTGCTGCACCACTGCTTCTAACATAACTCACAATGTATAAACAAGAGTAGATATAACACTAAAAGGAATTTTTCGGTCCAAGGCAACGTATTCTTATTTGCAAAGAAAAAACAGACTGACTTCTCAGTAGATTTAATTCTAATCCACCGAGACATTGGCTTATATTTTTGGCACCAAGAAACTATCACCAACTGCAAAAGAACTAAAATGCAACCTTTGCCAGTAGAATTCTATGCAAAAGGATTTCCTCCGATGGAAGCAATGGGCCCTTGGGTTGAGACATTCCTGCCAAAGTAGGAATCCCTTTTTAACTTCCATAAGCATAATATAATCAAACATGTTTACTTGAGAAAATTGTAATTAGCATTAATGTCATGCAACATATTTCTTCTCTAGCAGGAAAACTTAAGATTAAAAAATTCCAGGCAGATTCTTGATTACCTCTTTTCAATAAATATGAGGTTGCTGATTTGGTCTTTTTTCGACACAGAAGTAAAACATCATTCCACAAGCAAAGATTAAGAACTTTAAACTTTAAAACAACAAGCCAAAACATCATAATTCTTTGAAAAGGGAGAATATATAATATATAATGAAGTACATTGGGGAAACACAATAATGAATTATAAAATTGATTATAACATAATAAAATAACTTACGATAATTGAGAACTTGGTGCTTGACCAGACATGAATACTGCTAAGCCACCTGTAGAAATAAACAAAAAAAAATAAAAAATCAAGATTCTACTTTAGGAAAACCTCATGGTCTGTTTCCAGGAAGTTTTTCCAAAGATCAGTTGGCTCTGTTTTTCCTTTTTCTTTTCCTTAGCGCATATCCAATAAGATCAGTTAGCCAACGTGAACTTAATAACTACTGCTAACTAATGGAAAAAACAACGACTACCTTGTGTTCCTGGGATATATGGGGTCACTGGATTCTGAGGAAACCATGGTTGCGACACACCACCGAGAAAGGTAGATGACAACTGAGCATTAGGAAGTGCAGTTTGAAATGAACTCATATCCAAAAACTGGAATATGCCATAAAACAGGAAGAACTTTGTTAGAATAATTTAAATATTGTCTGCCCTTCCCACAAGTAATATTCTCCAAATTAATGGAAAGCATGGACTAGAAAAAGTAAAGGTAAAACATTATTGATCTCCTCCATCACAAGAAGGTGATTGCAAGCACGCTAAAGATTGGCATTTCCATCTACTAAAAACATCATGTCCACTAGAATCCAGAAACTTACAGAATCGGTAGGTGAAATAACTAAAACAACAGCCAGTTTGTTTAGAAAATGCTACAGATGCTCAGAAATGATTAAATTGAAGGAACAGCCTAACGAGATAATTGATATGAAATTTTCAATTGTCACCCTTAAGTTACAACATGGAAACTTAATTCACATTTGGGTTTAAACCTCACACATATTTAGATAATACTAATATTTAGGCAAACCATGAGAAGCAACATTAAAGCAAATTCGTCAAAACAACTATGTTGATGTACATCTTCTCTTTTAACCATGAGAGAAAACACAATGAATTGGTCCATTCTCCTCTCTGTCTCTAATAATCCTTAAAAGGGAGGCACATAGATAGTGTAACCTCCCCTCTCTACAAAACTTAAACCTTAGGCCTCAAAAAAGGGCAAGTTCTCAGCAAGACCAACCAAAATACAAAGTGAACATAAGCATGCTAATAATACAGATCAAATTACAGGAAATATTCCCTTTAAAAGAAATTGTAAGCAAACTGTACAATCCCAGTCAATAGAACTGGGCATTAGTAAGGATAAAACAGAAACATTTTAATCTCATGTGAACATCAATCGATTCTACTGAAACAAATACATATAAAGATATTCAAGGATCAACATGCATGATATACCACATCACTTCGTTCCAGATCAGAATCATAAGGAAGATCAAATGGGTTGGTTGATTTGCGACCAGCAGCATGCAACTGGTTCTCTCCCTGAAAAATTGAGGATGTTAAAAACCTAAAGAGATTAAAGAAGCACTCAGTTTTAATCCACAAAAGAATGATAAGAACTATTAAGTCAAAAGAACAAACCAAAGGTGGATTCACCATTGGCACATATGGTGGTGCTATGCCATCCCCATATAGTAGATTAGCTGTTTGGAAGCCATCATTATCAAGGCTCTGCAGGAGCAGATATTTTAAACATAAATTGAAGAAAAGAAAAAATTTGGCATCATTATAAATAGAAGTAGCAAACCTCTGAAACTCCTACGCCCAAATGTAGATCAGTGGTGGCCGAATGATTGTATGCTACTAGTGGTTCCAGAGAAAGTGATTCAGAAGAACCATTAAAAGCATTCCATGACTGCTAAAGATAATGGATCACTTAACCATACATTTGACTGGAGAAATATAGGACAAGTTGTGTAGGACAGCGTAATTTGTTTCTTGTTCTTCACAAGACTTCAATGGGCTTACCTGAGTGCAGTTTGCAGCAGTGGAGGATCGACCATCATGCAACCCCTCTTGCCATTGACTAGACTTTACTGAAGAAGAAAGAGCACTAGAATTTTCAAGTCGCGGACACTGCATGGTTGTGTTTAGTGATTGCAATTGGTCAAACTTCATGGACAAATCTCCATGACCAGGCATTACAGCAGGTGAAAGATTTTTTGTTACTGGACCAGATGCTGCATGCTGAGGAATATAAAACATTGCCCATTCTTCATTTTTAGGTACAGGTGACTCTGGTGATTTTCCGCCAAAACTAGCAGCTGGGGGCTGCTCAGAAATCCCAGCAAATAGGTCTACAGATTGAATAGATGGTGAAGGTTGATATGAATTCCCATGTTGCATCAAAGAAGCCGCAGGTTGAAATACATTCTCGGATGAAACTGGTGAGGTTGCAGGTAACTGAAACAAATATATAGGTGGAGAGGCAGAAGGGTTGCATGCATTAAAGAGATCCGGGCCACCATAATTCACAGGAACAGATGATTGGGAAAAACTAGATGCTTTATTATGATGGGAACCAACATTTTGTTCTGGCTCAGAGACAACATCCAGTCCAATGTCTGAGTTACATGACTTGACAGACATGGAATTTTTATCAATTGACCCAAAACTTCCCAAGGATTTAGTTCTCTACGTAAAGCAAAAATTCTGGTGTCAGTTACAAATGAGATGATAAACAGAACACACAATTAAGGTTCTAAAGCAAACAAAGAGAAAGGTGCATTTGCTTGACTAATTTGCATCTCACACATTTAGTATCACTATGATCATTCGAACTTGTATTAACATACGTTCAATAAAGGAACACATTAAACACCTTAGCTAGATTTCATTCCAACAGTCATAAAGTTAGCAGAGCAACATTAGCACTCATTAGAAAGCCAATAGGATCTCCCAAATGTGCATATATTTATAGGTCTTTGCGAATTCACTGAGTATGCACATGAAGCAACTGATACCAAAACCATAATATACATGCCTGAACTTTGAATAAATAGATCAAAAGAACAGTAAGTTCTGCTGGAATATTTTTGAAAATGGTATAGGGTACAGGATTTATCATGTAGATTTGATCTTTCTTCTTGATGTTAATAAGAATGCAAAGTAGCCCACATAGTGTTTATGGTAACAAAGCTCCTAAAGAATTGTATATTTCCAGACATGGAAAATGACTTGAAAAGAATCAAAAGTCTGAGATATATGACCTGTGGGTGCGAAATCCCTGCAGCATCTTTCTTAGAATTTGGGTCCACAAATAAATTACTTGTTTGATGTCGTGCATCTTCACTTAAGATATCTGTTTGAGGTTGAGAATTTGGGCTGCCAAATACAACTTCCTTCTGAAAGTTCGGTGACCCTGTACCAGATTTGAAAGTATCACCTCCACTGGATACAGAGTAGTCTGACACTCTAGGAGCAGAACCCTCATTTGCAAATCTGTCCTCAAAAATGTGATCACTTGAGCGGCCAGGACTATATATAAAACTAGAAGCTTTCCTCACATAGAAGCCTCTATCTGAACCAGGCTTCCTAGAAAGCATGGCAGCAACTTGTTTTCCATAACGCCGATCTTCATATTGATAGTCATAAGGTGGACTTTCAGAATAAGAATGATAAGAACTTGGGCGCCTTCTATTATCTTCCTGATTTCCAAGGCTCTGCCAAATTCATTTAAGACGACTATATTTTAAACTACTGTTCTGGGATTTTGTGAATTGAACTCAAATAAAACTGTGAAATAAACATAGAACACCCATATCTAAAAATTGGCCAGTCTGTTTGTTTAGTAAGCACCAATATGAGCAGTGGCTCTTAAACAAAAATTGTATTCCAATTTTCTCTAAGAAAAACAGATAAAGCAAAAGTTCAACTTCAGACCACATCATCCACAACTAAAACCATATTCTCTTCATTTTTTTAATTATGAAACAGGGTTTTAGGAAACATAGCCGAGCAGCAAAAACTTTTAATTTGAAAACTCACAACCACTGGATGATATACTAGCTAGGAAGAAATACCTGCATGTCTCTTGGAGGCTTGTCAGATGTTTTTCCTCCAGCATATTTTCTGTCCACATAGACATTCTTTATGAACTCTCTGATTTTATTAGGATTGCTGCAGTAGGAAAAAAGTTATTAGAAAACCCAAAGTCCTTAAGATCATGCTAGGATGAAAGTGATATACAATATGTTCTGCACCTGCTGTCTGGTAATCTTTGCTTCTGCATATCCCAATCTTTGAGATATATATCTCTTGCATGCTGAAAATTGTAAAATGAAGAACATCTTATAACCATCACAGTAAGCATCCCACTTTTCCATGGATAACAACAAATGAAACACTAGTTCAAACCTGATTACCACCATTCTGAAGAGCTTCAACTTCTTGTGAAATGAACTTTGACATTGATACAGACTTTACACGATGAGTAAACTCACGACTGCAATACAATTTAACATAAACACAAATTACCACAAAGATGGGGCAAAAAAGTATAAAGATTCGAAAGACTTGATTCTGATTCATGTAACTCCAACAGAATCATGCTAAGTAAAGACAAAGATGCAACCATCAACCAAATTTGAACAAATGATGAGATAAATCTTTAAGTTAAGGAGCTTAACATCATAAAAATGAGAAACAACAAAAGTTACAAAAACGTTTAAATTGCAAAAATCATAATGTATTGATGTATACAACTGATAAAGTTACATACTACCAAATATGTAAAGCTTCACAAAAGTGACTATTATTTATATGGGAAAATTGTGGATGCTTGAGAAACTAAAAGAAAATACTCACTGGATCCCACTGCAAGCCATGCAAACGAAAGTCCAAAAGTTTGTGCAAACATACTGAGGACCCTGAAATGATAGAACCAAAAATTAATATCAAATAAATGGAGGACATTAAAATGGAAAAAAAAAAAAAAGTTCAACACTGGAAGCTCGAATAAAGTTAATTTAATCCATTCAAGTAATGCTGAAGAACCGGGTTAGCCTGATTTGAGCAGGAAAAAAATGGTAAAAACTTGGAAGTTGAAATCTGTTAGTCTAAGTTAATTATAAAATGAAACGAAAAAGCAAATTTCAACACCCTTTTTAAAACATCTTATTTACCATCTTGAAATTCATTACTAATAGTTGCATTGTATTCATGATATTCGAGAAACTCATTTTAAGAAACATTTTCTATAACCTCAAATCCACCTTCGTTTTTTTCTTTTTTTTCCCTTTCTTTTTACTTTCCCAGACTCCAAACAGAACTTGACTATCACAACAATCAGCTAAAGTCATTTCTTACAAAATTAAAACCCCAAAAAATAAAACACATTTCTAAAACCATTTACATAACCAGAAATCTCTATCCATTCTGCTTAACCCATCAACTAAAAACTAACTCTTCCAAGAGACTTTAAGTAACAAAAAAGAACAAATTTCAGAACCCATCTCTTTTTTTTCATTTTTCCCACGCTTTGCCAGCATCCCTAGCACACCTTAACTATGAAACCTCCCCCCGACCCCACCTCACCACCTCATAAAATAAAATTTAAAAGAAAAGCTTGAAAAAATTTACCACGCTGTTACAGTTAATGCAACGACGATTAGGAGGCAGCTTCATGAGACCTCTTATTATCTTTTCGTTTCTTTCTTCTTCTTTTCTACTTCCCATTTCTCAATATAAGAAAATAATGATCTTCCAAAATTAACAAAAACCTCAAACAAACCCTAAAAAGCTTAAAAAAAACAATAATAAAAACCCAGCATGAATTTTTTTTGGTCGAAACCAAGGTAACCATCACCGATATCACCGGTAACAGTGACTATTTCCCTTGCTCTTCTAAGAGATATACGGCTGAACATAAAATATGCACCATCCCCGATACTTTATTTTGCAGCATGCATCGGGGGAAACTGGAAATTTTAGAGGTTTGGTTTTTGGGGGAATTTTTATTGTTTTTCCAAAAGAAAAAGGAAATGTTGATTGTTTTATACTTAGTTGCCTGTGATTGGGACTAGAACGCTCTGTGCCTTTCATTTTTTTTTTATCAAAAATATTATTAAAAATATGAAAATTTAAAATTTAAATAATTTTATAACGCATATTGGATGGAATGGATATATTGCTCCTTCCACCAGATAAAGGTGGAAGAAGAAATTTTATATTGGAAATATATTTCAAAAAATTTAGTCAGAGGATGTGGTGAAGATTTATTTATGTATTTAAATATAATTTTGAATAACTTTTTTAATATAGTTATTATCAATCAATTAAGCAACGGTCGCTAAGATCTGCTTAACAAACAATCATCCAACGGCCGAAATCAAACCTCAGCCTTTCTCTTTTATCTGTCTGTCTGTCACCCACCCCATTCTCTCCTCTCCCGACATCTCCCTCTCTCCTTGTACTCACTCTTCGCATTCTCAAGATAGTTTCTTCTCCCATGGCTACTCTCATTAAGACGCTTCCGTTTAAGTCCCCTCCTCCTCTAATTCCACCTGCTACAACCTTTTCCTTAAACTCTTCGAAGCCCTTCCATGTCTGCTTCAAACAAAGACTTCCTCCTTCAAGCCGTCCCCTCCGCTTCAGCTTCACTCCCTCTCTTCGCTTCCTCAACTTGGTTCCTTTTGCTTCCACTGGAGGTGAAACTGACACTATTCATACCCAACAACAAGTTCAAGAACCTCAAATTGAGGTAACTTACAATGGCTCCCATTTTTTTCTGGGTGTGAATTTCTTGGCCTAGTTTATACGTTTATGTTATATTTATTGAAAAATTGATAATATCATGTATGGGTGTTGGAACTTAACGTTGAAGCTTGCTAGAAATGAGCAAAAAGATGGTAACTTGCTAATGTATAGAATTTAGCTGTATCGAGGAATTTTCTTATTGAAAATCTTCTGTTCTTTGTATCTTTATCGATTGGATATGCTTCACCAACTATAGACGGCCACTTTTCCCACATTTAGTAGTTATCATGAGCATTGTTAAGTTGTCCTACGTTTATTGTCCCACACCATGTTCAAATAGATATAAGACATAGTTAATCGAATGTTGGGGCAATCAACTTTTTTTTTTCCTTTTTGTGGCTACTCTACACGGTATTGGATAATGTCGTTCACTTTAGCATTTCCCAATTACCATTTACTAAATAGTTTAATGCACGGAAGATTTTTGATATTTCTTGGCTATCATAGCTTTTCTATGATTAGGAGTGTTTAGAGGGATTTTTAATGGAATCCAATCAAATTATTTTAAAATTCACATGAAGGAGCAAATGAGCAATTTGTGTGGATTGAAAAGAATCAGTGAAACCTAGCAATGAACTAGGAGATTGTTCTCTTTTAGGCCATGGGGATGAGGTAAAGCTGAAACCGATGAAGATTTGGTTGAAGGGAATCAGGACTTGAGTTTTAAGTGCATTGGTCTTTGTAACAATTATTGTGTAGTTTCTAGGCTTCTAGACATGTTATATCCTGAATTTACAGTGGCCAACTTTATACTTGGTTCAATGCTATTCATCTTGAAAGTGAAACATGGTGTGATAGAAATTTATAGCCAAATTTGGTGGTTGGCTCCTTTCTGGAGATGAATGTAACCTATCTTCAGTTATTTGTGCCATAATGTCACAACTGAACTTTGATATATTAATTACCTATTCCTATGTTGCCTATGCATATCTTTAGAAAAGACTTATGACTTTGAATGCTTTGATGATAAGCTGTTTATTCTGTCCCCCTTGTATCCATATTACTTTGCTGTTACAATATCTTTATTTCCTGCAACTATAGGTTGCTATGTTAGTAAGTGTTAATTAATCTTCTATCCTTCGGGTTTTCTTTCTTTTCCTGGACTCTGTATTTACTTGCCTGGTAGAGAGTCTAAATACTTTTACTTTGTCTCATAAAGCTTTAGTCGTTAACTTCTTTTCTTCCACACAAACAGAATATAATTAAGGTGAAGTCAGTTGGAATACTTTTCACTAAATGAGAACCAACGCCACCCCTTTGTAACTTATTGTAACTTATTGCAGTTGTAGGTGATCCATTGGAAGATACAGTAAAAGTGGGATGTAAATGCTAAAACCTTATTAACAGAATATAATTTTCCATCTTCTTGTTTATCAATTACAACACGTCCTTTTATCATTATGTAAGTTTGCAAATTGCAATTCTGCTGAATAAAATTGTTGGCTTTAACCTCTTTTCTTTTATAACTATAGCTGTATATTAAGCCAGTAAACAACTTTACGATCGTATTATATGTATCACCTGGTATGTTTTAGGCTGCCAAAATGTTCAATATGCCAGATAAATAGATGTCCGATCACAAGCTTCTGTAGAATCCTCGAATTATGGAAGAGTGTTACTCAAATAGACGACTACTACAACCTGTTATAGGAGGAGTTTTTGCTGTTACTCCTTTCTAGATATTTCTATTCCATGATCTCTTTTTAGCCTAACTCATTTTACTATATTGATCCTTGAATCGAGTGGCTTGCACCTTCTTTTCTACTCAATGATACATATATATTTCTGGTTTCTAAAAAGTTGAGTCCTTAACACTTTTATTATTCTTCTTTTCTTATTGTTGATAAAATTTTATTTCAGTGTTAAAACATACAGCACATATTAACTTGCTAGACGGTTGATATCCCAACTTTTTCACAAATGCACCTTATTCTGACACAAAAGGAAAGTAATATCAGGTCGAGTATTTGACTTTAATATTTCCTGATCATTGTCATATAACATGATTCTCTAAGGTTGATTGATCGGGTTCTTTTAAGGTCATGGGGTGCCTGGCACAAGGTTCAAAGATTGAGAGATTTTTCCATCTTTTTCTATTCTTTTGCAATATTTTTCTTTACATAGATCTATTTTATTGTATTGTCACAGACATATGTGGCTGCATTTTTCATCCTGATGGATATATATGTAACAGGACTCTTCAGATGTTGGTGTTGCTTCTGAAGACGATACTGCTGCAGATGAGAGCAGTGATGTTGAAGAAACATCTTCTTCAGCCATTTCATCATTGCTCCAATCATACAAAGAAGCTTTGGCAAGTAATGATGAGTCAAAAGTTGCTGATATAGAAGCATTGTTAAAATCCATTGAAGATGAGAAAGTTGATCTTGAAAAGAAAATGGCTTCTTTTTCAGAAGAATTGTCAACAGAGAAGGATCGAGTTCTTAGGATTGGTGCAGACTTTGACAACTTTCGCAAGAGGACAGAGAGAGAGCGCCTTTCTTTGGTAGCAAATGCCCAAGGAGAGGTTTTGGAAAATTTGTTGCCTGTTTTGGATAATTTTGAGCGAGCTAAAGCCCAAATTAAGGTCAAGACAGAGGGAGAAGAGAAGATCAATAACAGCTATCAAAGCATATACAAGCAGTTTATGGAGATTTTGGGTTCTCTGGGCGTTGAACCTGTGGACACAGTGGGAAATCCTTTTGATCCAATGGTGAGTTAGTACTTATTACTCTTTGCTGTACCACCTTTCATGGATTTGATAAATAAGCCTCATTCAAAGTTTCGCTTACCTTGCTCTTGTTCTCGTTATCAATGAGTTGTGGAGGCAGTTCATGAACAAATTGCGCTTCAAAGGCTGAATAGGAAATAATCATTGAAGAGAATACAATTAACATTTTCTAGTTAATTTTCGAATGATGGACAGTACATTTAAATATTAGATGACTGGTTTCATTTTGGTTTGTTATTTGGCATAATGATTATTGGCTTAATGCAGGTGAAGTACCGAGTTGGCTCGTTATTCAGTCAAGTACTTGATGAGCTTTCTCGAATATTTAGACGAGTTTGTTCAGGTTTTGTGAAGACCTGGATACGCTTTTAGTGCAAACCAAGTCTTGATTGATTCGAGCTGACTCGGTGAGTTTATGAGTAATGATATTTTGTTATGAATACTAGATTTTAGTCGAGGCATGAAACCTTACATATAACCTCCTTAGGTCATTTAATAATTTTCTTACAAGTTGCTTTTTGTCTCTCTTGTAAAGCTGCATGAAGCGATCATGCAGGAGGATTCCACTGAATTCGAAGAAGGTATCATTCTACAAGAATTTCAGAAGGGATTCAAGCTGGGAGACAGGCTGTTACGTCCGGCAATGGTTAAAGTATCGGCTGGTCTAGGGCCTTCAAAGCCTGAACAAGGAGAGTCATCAGGAAGTGCAGATGTAGGTGAAAGCAAGGAGACCAGTGAAACTGCCGAAAGCAGTGAAACTACCAAAACCCACCGGGAAGCAGAGTCGTCTTGAAGACTAGATAGATATCCTGGATTCAGTTTTGTATAAGCAACACACGTTTACCTGTATTATTAGGGCTCAAATTTTGTTTGTGATTGTTGTGATGATATATTATTGTTACTTTTTCTTTCATTTCTGGAGAAATTTATATTGAGATGAGGAAATAGCATGCCTTTGGGACAATTTGTGTGTATCTTTTTTTATACTTGCTTGCAAACTTGCCAATGGAGGAATTCCAAGTTTAAGGCAGTGAATTCATATGCACTGAGCCCACTTTTAGCAAATTTATTTATTTGTCAAAACTTGCTTGGTCAACAATTTGGAGAGTTTGCTTTCAGGGAAGAAGGGAGTGAAAACAGGAAGCGGTTGATAGGGAAGTTAGTCAAATTAGTAGATTGTCTTTGGGAAAGAAGCCCGTTTATGTTTATGAAGTAAGAAAAATTGAGATACTTTAGAGTTAGATGATATTTGAATTTTTTTAAAATTTTAAATTTTAAAAATTGAAAATTGTAATATATAAATAATGTTAATTTGTGAGATTTAGATTGTGTTTTTAATCAAACTAGTTTTATGATCTAAATAATCAACACAGCAATAAAGAATTTAAAATATATACATAATTAATATTGACAATATTTAATAAAATAACACAATTTATATAATTTAGAAATTTCTGAATCATTCTATATTAAAATAATTATATATAACACCCCTACAACTTGACCCAATCATTGAATCCGAATACATGATCTCACGTTACCTTGCCAGAACAACTTAATCTAACTTTGTTTATTTTCTTAATAATGAAATCATATAATGTGACATGTAATTTAAAATCAATATATACCAATGAATGCACATTCACAAGATTAAATGGACCCTCTCAAAGTGACTCGAGGTTATACTAGGTCTAACATGGAGTCGGGATACGAATCCTAACTCAAATAATCAAAATTGAATAGTGCGTCTTGACACATTAAAGTCATCTCTCGATATAGACCCTATTTTCAACCTCTAGCTTCGAAGTTGGTTGTCTTGAGACATTAGGGTTCTTGCCTCGAGACAAATCTCAAGACTTAGCTCCCTTGTCTCAAACATTTAGCTTTGATGTTTCCTGTCTTGAGACAATGAACCTCATGTCTCGAGACCAGACAATCTATGTCTTGAGACATTCTCAACATATCTCAAAAAAACAGTCTAAGATGCAAAGTTTAACTTATACAAAAGGGACACCAATTCATACCTATGTTGACTATAATATTAAGTCATTGAGCTTTAATGTTCTAACTACCATATCAACTTAAGAGAAAACATATAATTCATACAACCATCAAAACATATAATTCATACAACCATGCATTTTCATCAAAATTGAACTTCTCATTTCTAACATTAGGACCTTTATAGGTCTATGACATGTAAAACATACTAAATGACCCAAAATGACATTACAACTCATAACTACATCTAAATACAAGTCACCTACTATTCATTATCAAAGAAGTATGAACATTGATTAAGTTAAATTATAAAATTTTGGATACTTCCGAGTTACACGAACAAATCCTAAATTTAGTCAATACCGGCAAACGGAACAAATACTTTCACACACTTGAGTATAGAAAGTTCAATGATGCTAGTATAATTCGATTTCATTACATAATAATATTAAGTAAAGAATATACAAATTAAACATTAGAACATGTCATCAATTTAGTACCACACTATCCACAATAAACATATATTAACAAATCATTATGTCACATCACCTTCGGGGTATTCTGGCTTACAATTTTTTTTACAATGTTTCCACATCATGTACATAGTATCTCATTTTTATTATATCATTTCTTTATACATTTCTCAAATTACTAATGCATCCTCATGTAGGGGTTAGACTTGTCTAGGGGTCGGGACATCGTACCCGACTCGAAGGTCAACCCAAAAAGTGAGAAGGTTTGGGTAAAAATATAAGCCTGGAAAACAAAGTTGGGCAAAAAATAAGGCCCATTTAGAAAACAGGCCGGACTTCGGGTAAGGCTTTTTTGGCCCGAGCCCAGCCCGACCCGAATATGCAAAAAAAATCTGCTTTTATTTTTTACTATTTTCTTGTTGGTGTTTTTATTTTATTTTTTTTACTGTTTTGTTGTTATTTTCTTGTTATTTCACTATTTCACTATTATGTTGCTACAATTTTATTTTTATTGTTTGAATATTATATAACTCTTATTTTATTGTTAATTTTGCTACTATTTTAAAGGCATTTGCTTGTTAAGTTGCATTTAAGTATACATTTTTTAATTTATTTTCAAATTGTTGGGAAATATTTATTTTAATATTTTTAGTATTTTTGATGTATTATATATATTTTAAAAAATTATATAAAAAATAATATAAAAATTTTAATACGGGCGGTTTGGGTTCTAGTATTTTTATCCGAACCGGCTTGGGCAAAATTTTAGGCCCATTTTTTGGGTCAGACCCGAGCCTAACAAACGGGCCTAAAATTTTGGTTGGGCCTAGCCCAGCCCATATACACCTCTAGTAAGGGTATACAAAATATCGGTTAAACTAAACTAATCAAACCAAGTAAATCGAATTTCTTTTGTCAAGTCGGTTTTTGATTAATTGGATTAATTATGTTGATTTAAATGATTATTTAGGTTGAATTTATAGTGGATTGGGTTATATGAGTATAATTATAAAATTATTTATTAATGTTTGAAAAAATTATTTATCACTGGTGAAGTGGAAAGGAAGCAGTGCAACAAATGCTCTGCCAGAAAATCAACTCAACCCAATTAGAGTTGTAACACCCCTAACCCGTATCCGTCGCCGGATTAGGGTTAAAGGCATTACCAGACAGATCGAAAACATTTTCAAAAGTTCATACATTCATCCATCAATCTCAAACATAATGTCCCTTAATACGGTCAACGAGACCTAAAACATGCTTATAAACCGGGTCGGGACTAAACCGGAACACATACGAAATTTCACGGAAATTTAAAACTTTTCTAAGTTTCGTGGGTTACACGCCGTGTAGGCAAGCCGTGTGTGCCTCCCACTTCCGCCGGACACCCCGTGTCCTCCCGTGGTCGAAATCGACCTCACATCCACGGCCACCAAGCACGCCCGTGTGCCTTGGCGTGGTGGTCGAATCTGACTTCACATCCACGGCCACCAAGCACGCTCGTGTGCCTTGGCCGTGGTCGAATCTGACTTTACACCCACGGTCACCCAGCACCCCGTGTGCTAAGGCCGTGTACTCTAAGGCCATATACTGACTTTCTCACACGACTACTAGACACGCCCGTGTGTCTTGGCCGTGTTCTATTAGGCTAGCTACTGACTTAGCCCCACGGTCACTAGGCACGCCCGTGTGGCATAACCGTGTAGGCAAAACAAGCCATTTGCAAGGCCAATTTGCCACCCACACAAGGGTCAAACCTACAAGCACATTTAAGCATACTTCCACACACAAATTGGCAACCAATTTTCATGTCGAATGATCAACATATCATATTATATCATCTCATTTCTAACATGTCAACTTAGGAACTAAATCACACAACTTGAACACATTCAATATCAAACATGATTCATCCCCAAATTCACTAAATCATACTAGCATCATACCATCACTAAGATTACCATTCATAAGACATTTTCTTTACTCACAAGTTATACCAAAATATGAACCATATATCAAAGCCACACATGCATTTTACCAACATTTATCTAGCCACATCACATGGCTATTTACACATCTCAAACATGTCTTACAAAACTAGCCTATACATACCATATTCCAACTATATACATCTTTCCCAAAAGTACCAAAATAGATTGCCGATAGTGTGATAGAGATGCTGACGATTTCCGGATCCGAGCTAGCTTTGCTGACACTGTAAAATAGAGAAACAAATCACACAGTAAGCTTTCAAAGCTTAGTAAGTTCGAGATACAATACAATTAATTCGTTGAATCAAATCGATGTATAAATTGAACCATCACATAGATAATTTACCAATGATACACAAATTCAACTATATCCAATACTCACATAACATTCCATTCATTTACTTCAAAATTCACCAACCACATAGGTATCATACCTACCATCATTCATAGCCAATAATTCTACTCAACCATTCACAAAAACATACACAATCTCATCAACCACAAAGGTTAAATACATACCTTTTTGTCAACACATAGTTACTCACCAACCATGCTTCTCAACCACTCGGTTTTACATTCCGATCAATCATTGCTACTCTTTTGTTTTATTCGCACACTTAGTGCTAATTTCGTAATCAAAGCATAATTGTCAACGTACACTTAGTGCCAATTCAATAAACCAAACTTATAACGGTATCGCACATACAGTGCCAATTTGGTAAGCCAAACTTATATCGGTGTCGTACACACAGTGCCAATTCGGTAAGCCGAACTTATATCGGTATCGCACACACAGTGCCAATTCAGTAAGCCGAAGTTTCAATCTTTTCGCACACACAGTGCTATTCATTTCTGTATCTTTTCTAATTTTGCACACTTAGTGCCTCAATACTCGATCTCATATGTAATATAGTATTAATACAAATCTATACATTTATTCATTTCTCATCACATAGATATAAATTTAATGACTAGTATTATATCCAAACTTACCTCAGACGTCGAAATACCGAAACGGTCGATTAATCGAGCACTTTGTCTTTGCCTTGATCACAATCCGGACCTCTCTTTTCTTGGTCTATACACATTCAAATTCAGTCCATTCAATCACCAATTCATTCAATTTAATCCATACACACTTATTTAGGACATTTTACAAAATAGCCCTCACATTTTCACATTTTGACACTTTAGTCCCTATTTCATAAAATCATCAAATACACACAATTTCATATCACATATACTTAGCCGAATTCTTCCCATGCTAATACAAGCCCACACACTTCATTCATTTCACATTTTAGTCCCTCAATTTACACTTTTCTCAATTTAGCCCAAATTACTTAATTTCACTAAAAATTCAAAGACAAAATATGTTCATCCTTCACATATCTTCCAAATTCCACCATCAAACATCCAAGAACTCACATGTTCATCAATGGCACATTTCAAAAACATCATCAATTTACAAAATTTAAGCATGGGTTTTGTAAAGCACAAAGCAACGATTGCAAAAACGTAGAAATTATCAAAAACTAAACACAAAATGCTTACCAATTGAAGCTTTCAAGTGCCGAACCTAGCTAGCCCTTATTCTCTTCTTTTTCTTTAAATTTTCGGTGAAGGATGAACAACCATCCACTATCTTATGTTTTATTTTAATATATTATAACTTATAATATAAATTTTTAACTTTTATAGTTAATAAATATTTATAAACTATATATATTAATCATAATATCATCCACTATCATTATCTTTGGGCAATTTACAACATAAAACCCCCCAATATATAAAGACAACAACAATTAGGCACTTTAACAATCAGCACACAGCTTTTACATTTTATGCGATTAAAATCTTTTTTTTTTCATAATTGAACACACAATCAATAAAATCTTCACACAGAAATTTCACACAGGCTAAATCACATACGGTTAACTCAGAAAATAATAATATTAAAATATTATTCTGACCTCGAATTTGTAGTCTCGAAACCACTGTTCCGACTAGGGTCTAAACCGGGCTGTTACAAGAGTAACCCCAATTCCTTCTGAGCTTTTGTTTTTATTTTCATTTGCATTTTTTGTCATGTTATAACATATGTTTCATGCATTTACATTTGGTTGTTATTGCATTTTTATAATTGTAAGTTGTTGTTTTTTCATTTTGAAATGTTTCATTGTTCATACATTGATTATAATGCATCCCTTAGGTTTGGGGGTGTGTTGTGTTGTAAATATAGTATGCATTAGATAGATGTTTTAATATTCATGCATTTTGTCATTCTTTTTGTCATTACATACAAAGGCCAAATAACTGCCAGACTATACTGAGTATATTGTTATCGGTGATGTTTGATGAGGATACTAACTCTTCGATTAATTTAGAAAATTGTGATAGTTGATTAAGTATGTTTAGCTTAGGATAGTTGTTTGAAAATTGATTCCTAAAAGTAGAATAACTTAAGTATCATTGCAATTAATCTGTAGTAGGGTTCTTTTAATGCATTTAGAATTTCTTGAACCTAAATTCAATAATTTGGTTATAAATAATAAGGAATACCATGGCAATAGTTTTACACTCCTATGTTTGGAACTGTTGAGTAGGTCAGTAATGCTTTGTTTGCTCCATCGTATTATTGATCAAAAAAATAAGTTCAAATAAAAGTGAGTGAAAAAATATTATTAATAATGATTTAGGGACACTTCGCTCTAGTTCTAGGTTTATTAGCTAAAGAGGTAGTTATTTGCTCCATTCATCTTTTTAGTTGAAAGCCTTAGCTTCATGAGTGAACTACATTCAAATTGGGGCATGATATACTACCTAGGAATCTAGTGTATGCTCCATTGAGACTGTCAAGAAAAGAAACCATGTGACAAGATGGATTCCCTAAAAAAATAATATTTGTAATTAAAAATTTGAAATGACAGAATATATGAAAATAGAGTAACTGACTTTAGAGGATAGATAACCTAAATACATTAAGAGAGGTCTGCTATAGTCAGAATTGTATAATTATTTAGGATTTTTTATTTTTAGGAAACATTTTCTGCACTTCATTTGCTAAACAAGCCCATAAAACTTGAACCAATTTTTTCGTTTTAATAGAAGACTGATGAGAATGGAGGTATAGAATATACGATAGATGGTTTAGCAATATATATGGTAACTGTGTGTTTTGGCAAATTCATGCATTCATGCATACTCATACATATTTTTCTTGAGGATAAGCAATAATTCAGGTTTGGGGGTGTGATAACTCTTGAAAAGAGTTATATTTCAAGCCTCTAGATTGAATTAATTGTTTGTAATTAAGTAAATATGTTTGCATTTTTAGGATATTTTTTGAACATTGCATAACAAAGCTTGGATTGTGCTATAAATGTTATTATTTGTTACTTTTATTATTGGGGAAGAAAGGTGTTGGTTGTGGTTGGCAGTTGGTGTAGGATGAAGAAGAGAAGAAAGAAAAGAGTAGGAAAATGAAGGAAGTGAAATATTGTCATGGCAAATTTTTGGTTAGATTGCCAATAAGAATGCCACGGCAATTCCAAGAAGATGACGTAGCACTCAGTCCATGTCACTCTTAGCCAACTTGTACCAGATAAACCACCCTGAAAAGAGGAAGCAAAAGGTGTGTGCTGAGAGGGGGAGACCTACCCTATAAATGAAGAAAGAGAAAATAGAAAAGAAAACAGAGAGGATTTTAGGGAGAGAGAAAATTGGGGAGCAGTTTTTCTCTCTAAATCAGATTCTCATAAAAAATCTCAGAGAAAAGAGAGGAGAGGGTAGCAGCTTACAGAGTAGAAAAGTCACAGACACAAGGAAGGGGAAGAGAAATGTAACATCCTAAAAATTTGAGTATCGATATGTTGCATGTTTTTGGAGCTTAGCTTGTGAATGATTCAATTTGTGTGTTTAATATAGTCTTAAGAAGGCTCGGGATTTATTCGGAATTAGAATAAATTTTAGTAATGAGTATTTTATTGAAGTGGAACAAGTGACCTTGATGTTTAAGGAAATTAAGTGTCAAAAACTAGCATAAGATGAGCTAGTAGTAAAGTGGAGTTGGCGTCATATGTGTTGCTTGAGGGGAGAGGTTTGAATTCCATGGATTGCATTTTGGTGACTTTAATTTTTGCACCTTTATGGCATGTGTCGGTCAAGCCTTATTTATGGTAAGGTTGGACTATTTCTTTTATGGTAAGGTGGCTAATGGTTAAGGTAAGCTTGAACTTGAGGAAAGAAATCCTAAACTTATGGAATGTAGGGGGAACACAAGGCACGAATCAAGGATGTTGTCTTGGAAACTCTTGGGTGGCTAAAACTTTGACTTTTGGCCATTGTACATGGACGGTTTTGTGGCTAGGGGGGATGGCCGAATGTTGTTAGTAGTTTGGCTAGGATTAGGAGTTAGTTTTGGTTAATTCTTAGCATTTTGTGTGAAATTTTCTTTTCTCTCCAAACTCTTTCTCTTAGCCGAATTTGAGCATTAGGTAAGCTTTGTTTCTTTTGGCCATTTCATTTCATTTTTACCATTTGGTCATATTTTTGTCTTACATCTCAAGACACTCTCTTCCTTGTGCCGAAATACCAAAGCATAAAGGCCATTTTTCTTTTCTTCTCCTCTTCACCATTGTCGAATGCTTCCTTGTCCCAAATCTCACTCTTTGCTCCTTTCTCACATTTGAAAAACCCAAAACACATTGTCTCCCATCTCTTTCTCCCCATGGCCGAATGGTGCTAACACCATTCTCTCCAATTTTCCTTCAAAGCCGAATCTTCTCTTCACTTATATTGTTTTGTTGATTATTCTTTCAACCTTCATTTTAATCAATCGGTAAGAACCCTTTTCGAATCTTTATTCTCTTCCTTTTCTTAGCCGAATATATATTAGTTTGGGAGGGTCTTTTGACCGAAAATAGCATCCTTTATCCTTTTCTCTTAGACGATCCTTTCATTTTTTATAGTGTTATAAAGAAGGCCGAACTCGGAGTATTCATAATCATCGTGACACGCTAGAAATCGAGTCGAAGTGTTAAGGTAAGGGTTCCTATCAAGGATTTCTATATTACTCGTCATATTGTTATAGATGGACTACTAATCGATTTCGTTTTAGGGGACACTATCGCTCGATTATCATTTCTGTGAATGTAAGATTTTGTGGCAAACAAGATAGGTTTGAAAAGAGTAGTGAATAGTGTTCAGAAGAGGGGCGGTTATGCTATTCCTCCTAAATTCAAACGAATGACTGTTTCAGCAATCCGAGATTTTCCACCGGGTTGTGGACCCTCATCCGGCGAAAATCAATTATTTGAAGTCATTCGTACTCCTGAGCTTTTGACTGTTCGTGGTTCTTCATCGGGTTATGAACTATCGACCGAGGAGAAATCACAAATAGCTGTTGTTCGAGATTTCGAGGGTAAAGATCTAGATCGTTCATCATTAGAATAGCTTTATATTAAATATTAGTGTTCTAATTAAGCGTGATAAATATTTAGGTATCAACGAGCGGGAAAGTATAGTACTCACCGTAATCCGGTGTGTAACTTCACACTTATCTCATGGGTTATACTATGCTGTAAGTATTCAATTAAAAATCATAAAGTCGGTAAAATTGGAAAATACGGTTTATTAGCACTTTTGGTGTGAAAGCATGAAAACAGTATTAAAGTTGTGAAAATTACGAATTTGCCCTTAATAAGCTATATTGTTAAAAAGTGATATTTTGGGCCATATGAATTATTTTTGATAAATTGGCCAAGTGAGAAAATTGTGAAAAGGGCCTCATGTGTATATATGGGCCAAAACTGCTAGATCGATATATGGGCCAAAACTGCTAGATCGATATAAGGGCCAAAATTGCTAGATCGATATAAGGGCCAAAATTGCTAGATCGTTAAATGGGTTAAATTGTTATTTTGACTAATGGGCCAAGTTGATAACTTTTAATACGGGTTTTTTGTTGAAACTTACCTTATGAATATATTGTGATGCATTCTATATATACATGACTGCATGGGTTGGGATAATTGACGAAGAGAAGAAAGGCCTGTTGCCAAAATCTAGTTCGGTGACACCGTCACAATCTAGTTCGGTGACTCATCACAATCTAGTTCGGTGGCTCGCCACAAATATTTTAAATGGCTTAATGCCCGTGATTGGTGTGTTGGCGGGGTGGGTTGACTTGATCCCCACAGGTGTGATGGTTGGTATGGGTGGTGTGTAGCGGATGGAAAATTAGGCTTGGTTGGGAATTGCATATCACATGCATTTTTTTTATTTGATTTATATATTGTATTTTTGTGAATGGGCTCAAGCCCAATTTAATGCTTAAATGGATTTGGCCCAGTGGACACAGTAAGTGGGTTATACATTGAGTTCTAAGTAACTCACCCTGTTTTTCTTACCATTCTCAGGTAATAATAATTGATGGAGGCTTGGGCCGGGGATGACTTCGTGTGGAGGCCATACTACGAATGATGGGTTTTTATGAACTTGAACTTCTTTTTAATATTTTTATTTTTATTTAAGTACTATTTTGATTGCGATGTAGTAAGGCCTCTGGTATTATTTTATGGATTTTTATTCGTGGATGGAATTTTAATATGTTTTAGTTACTTAAATGGGGCTATTTAAATTTTATAAATGATTTCTTAAACTTGCGTATAAAGAAGAATAAAAAAAAAGGATTTTCTTAAATATCACTTAATCCAAAATATTTTGTGAAAACTCTTTTATAAGTTTAAGATTTCCACCAATTATTTCTCTGAAAATCAAATTTTAAATTCTTATGTTTTAAAATTATGGTTTTCAAATAAATCCCGGTTTATGATTCCATTTTTTTTCAAAATCGTTTTGAAGAATTGTTTTCATTAAAAGCAGTGATGACTAGATGTAAGTTCGAATTGTGTGGCATGCCAAGTCTGGTCTTAATGCATAGGTCGGGTTTGGGGTGTTACATTTTATGGTATCGAGCCGCCAAAACTCTACTGTGTGGTTTGGTTCAACAATTTTTTTTGTTTAAAACTGTTTTAATTTCTAGACTTTATGTTTTAAAGGTAGTATGGCACTACGAGCATCCGGCACCAAGCCAAGTAAGTATTTGTATATTAAATGTTTATTCTTGTGATATGAACATAGGAACACTCTAGAACTTCTAGTTTTAGGTTTCGAAAACGGTAGAGATTGAGACTATAGGACGTGATTGCGAAAACAACTTTACGTCTTATATCTCATAAAATATCGTTAATAAACACTGAAATGGTATTCTGATTCATAAAACTTGTAATCAGATTAAATCAAATTAGTCATTATGAGCACTAAAGGACGTGGTCGTGGACGCGGTAGACGTGGCCGTGGTAGAGGACGAGGTGCTAGAGATACAACTGAAGCGCCGGGTCATATGCCAGAAATGGATGCACCTGCTTCACCCGGGAGTAAGACTGGATCACATGACCATTCGAGAGAGGACAATGCTTTGACTCAAGCAATGTTGCGAGTTCTTGAAAGGGTTGCTGGGACTAGAACTGGTCTAGTAGTTTGTGGATCAATTTTGGAACGACTTAAATCAAGTGGTGCCGAGGTTTTTAGAGGTGTCTCCGGTGTAGCTCCGAATGTTGCGGAATATTGGCTCGAGGCTGTAGAGCGGATTATGGATGATTTGAAGTGCACCGCCGAGCAGAAACTAAGAGGAGCTGTATCCTTGTTAAGGAACGAGGCGTATCAATGGTGGCTTACTGTTCGAGAAGGCACCGAGGCTGCATTGGTTACTTTGGATTTCTTCAAAGCTACTTTTCAAGGGAAGTACGTCGGGACAAGTTATGTAGATGCCCGGAGGAAGGAATTCCTGAATTTGGTTCAAGGAAATAAGACAATGGCAGCTTACGAGGCAAAATTTCTTCGTTTGAGCCGATATGCTCGCACAATAGTACCGACAGATCATGAGCGTTGTGTACGCTTTGAAGATGGGCTGAATGATGAGTTGCGGGTACTGATAGCCCCACAACAAGTATGCAATTTTTGCCTCGCTTGTGGAGAAAGCCAAGATAGTTGAAGAGGCTAAGAAATCGTAACGCCGTAACCGGAAAGAGTCGAGAGCAAGAGGGATTTAAGTATTCGGGTTCTGCTAAAAGGTTCCAGAAAAGGCCTCGAAATGATGAGCCAGCTCAAGCTAGAGCGCCTGTGGTTACCAATCAAAGTTGGGACTGTGCTGACTGTGGGAAGCGACACCCCGGGGAATGTTGGAGGAAAACTGGTGCTGGCTATAAATGTGGTTCCAAGGATCATCAGTATAAGAATTGCCCTCGACGGTCTGATACGAATCAGGAAGCTCGTAACCCTGATGCTCAGCCAGCTAGAGGTATTCAGCAGCCACCGAGAGGTCGTAGATCGGGTCGCGGTGGTAATGGTAACAGACGTGGTCAAGGTACACCGGGTCGAGGTAATGGCTTCAGAGGTAATGCGGAGGCAAGACAGTGGGGGTTGGTCTATGCGGTTAGGCGTCGGGAAGATGGCGATACACCTGATGTGATAACTGGTACATTCTTCATCTTTGATGTACCTGTTACTGCTTTGATAGATATCGGGTCTACCCACTCGTATGTTGCTAGAGCCATATCTAGAAACCTGAATATTAGATCTGAGATTACCGATAGAGAGATGACGGTAATTAGTCCTTTAGGACAGTCGGTAATCGTGAATAAATTGTTTAGAGACGTGCCCTTGGAAATTCAAAGAGAAATATTTTTGGCGAATTTGATGGAATTGCCTTTCGGCGAGTTTGATCTTATTTTGGGCATGGATTGGTTGGTGAAGCACCGGGCGCAATTGGATTGTGCCGAAAAGCGGATGTCAATAAGGACTGTGAATGATGAGGAGGTAGTAATGATAGGCGAGCGAAGGAACTTTTTGGCAAATATGGTATCTGCTTTGAAGGCAGAGAAGTTGGTGCGGAAAGGGTATGGAGCATTCCTAGCCTTCATTAGTGCTTTGGATGCCAAGGAACTATCGGTGGAAGGTGTGAGAACGGTGAAAGAATTTTTAGATGTCTTTCCCGAAGAACTTTCGGGTCTACCTCCAGATCGGGAAGTAGAATTTGGCATTGAGCTTTTGCCCAGAATGGCTCCAGTGTCTATTACTCCTTATAGAATGGCGCCGAAGGAATTAGCGGAGCTTAAAGCTCAAATTCAAGAATTGTTAGATCGGGGATTTATTCGACCGAGTGTGTCCCCGTGGGGAGCACCGGTTTTGTTCGTCAAGAAGAAGGATGGGTCGATGCATTTGTGCATTGATTATAGGTAGTTGAATAAATTGACGATCAAGAATAGGTATCCATTGCCGAGAATTGACGACCTGTTTGATCAATTGAGAGGAGCTTCAGTTTTCTCCAAGATTGATTTAAGATCGGGTTATCATCAACTCAAGGTTAAAGAGGCAGATATTCATAATACGGCATTACGAACTCGTTATGGACATTATGAGTTTTTGGTTATGCCGTTTGGTTTGACCAATGCACCAGCTGCATTTATGGACATGATGAATCGAGTCTTTCAACCTTATCTAGACCGGTTTGTAGTGGTGTTCATAGATGATATCTTGGTATATTCGAGGAATGAAGAAGAGCATGACTCACATTTGCGCATTGTGTTGCAAATTTTGTGAGATAAGCAACTTTATGCCAAATTCAGTAAATGCGAATTTTGGTTGAAGGAAGTGACTTTCTTAGGTCATGTGGTGTCAGCCGAAGGAATAAGAGTTGATCCTCGGAAGGTTGAGGCAGTGTTGGATTGGAAACTGCCGAAGTCAGTGGCTGAGATCTAGAGTTTCTTGGGTTTGGCTAGTTACTATAGACGCTTTGTTGAGGGGTTTTCGTTGATTGCTGCACCTCTAACCAAGTTGTTGCGAAAGGGGGTACCGTATGTGTGGACCGATAAACAGCAAGAAAGTTTCAAAAAACTGAAGAAGATTTTGACGAAAGTGCCAGTACTGATTCAGCCTGAGGCTGGAAAAGAGGTTATCGTTTACTGTGATGCGTCACACACGGGTTTAGGATGTGTGTTGATGCAAGGTGGAAAAGTGGTGGCTTATGCTTCTCGTCGATTGAGGCCGTCTGAAGTCAACTACCCTACTCATGACTTGGAGTTGGTCGGTGGTGTTTGCTTTAAAGATTTGGAGGCACTATCTCTACGGTGAGAAGTCGATCATTTATACGGACCATAAGAGTCTTAAGTACCTCCTTACCCAAAAGGAGTTGAACTTGAGACAACGGAGATGGGTGGAGTTGTTAAAGGATTATGACTTCTCAATCGAGTACCATCCCGGAAAGGCTAACGTGGTGGCGCACGCGCGTTGAGTCGTAAGGTAGTATCGGAGTTAAGAGCAATGTTTGCTCATCTCGGTTTGTATGAGGATGGCGATCACTAGCGGAACTTCGTGAAGCCATTGTGGTTAGAAACAGATCAAGGAAAAGCGATTATTAGATGAAAAGTTGGGTCCTTTAATGCAACAAGTTGAAAGTGGTATAATAGGGGATTTTGGATTAAAAAGGATGGCGTCTTTGTGTTTTTCGTGGAAGATTTTGTATGCCCATGGATTCGGATTTGAGACAAATGATTCTACGAGAGGCGCATAGTAGCCCTTATGCTATGCACCACGGAGGAAATAAGATGTATCGGGATCTCCGTGAGCAGTATTGGTGGCCAAGGTTAAAGCGGGAGGTTACTGATTTTGTAGGAAAGTGTTTGACGTGTCAACAAGTGAAGGCGGAACATCAATTACCATCGGGTTTATTGCAACCGGTAAAGATTCCTCTATGGAAATGGGAGCGGATAACGATGGATTTTGTTAGTGGGTTATCCTTAACACCTACTAAGAAAGATTTCGTTTGGGTGGTAGTTGATCGATTGATGAAGACTGCTCATTTTCTACCTATTCGTACGGATTACTCGCTGCAGAAGTTGGCTAAGCTGTATGTATCTGAGATTGTGAGGTTGCATGGGATACCAATGTCTATCATATCGGACAGGGATCCTAGGTTTACATCGCGGTTTTGGAAAGCTTTGCATGAGGCTTTGGGAACAAAGTTAAACTTCAGTACGGCTTTTCATCCTCAGTCAGATGGTCAGTCAGAAAGAGTAATTCAGATTTTGGAAGACATGTTAAGAGGTTGCGTGATTGACTTCAGAGGTAGTTGGGAGGATTTTCTACCGTTGGCAGAGTTCGCGTATAATAACAGTTACCAATCCAGTATTCAAATGGTGCCCTATGAAGCGTTATACGGTCGTAAGTGTCGTACCCCTACTTGTTGGACTGAATTGGGGGAACAATAGTTGTTGGGTCCTGAATTGATATCTGAGACGGAAGAAAAGATAAGGGTGATTCGAGCGCGGTTAAAGGAAGCTTCGGATAGAAAAAAGTCGTATGCGGATCTGAAGCGTAAGGATATTGAGTTTGCGGTGGGAGATCAGGTCTTTCTGAAAGTCTCACCTTGGAAGGAAATTTTCAGATTTGGAAGGAAGGGCAAGTTGAGCCCTAGGTTCATTGGACCGTACCGTGTGTTGAAGCGTGTAGGACCAGTGGCCTATCAGCTTGAATTACCTCTGGAGTTGAGTCAGATTCATAGTGTTTTCCATGTTTCTATGTTGAGGCATTATAGATCGGATCCATCTCACATAGTACCGGTAGAAGAAGTGGAGTTAAGACCAGACTTGTCTTTCGAGGAGGAACAAGTGAAAATCTTAGACCGTGATGTTAAGGTGCTAAGAAAGAAGACTGTGCCGTTGGTTAAGGTTCTATGGTGTAATCACGGAGCGGACGAAGCTACGTGGGAGCCTGAGGACGCAATTCGGCAACAATATCCTCATCTCTTTTAATCAGGTAAATTTCGAGGACGAAATTTTTTTTAAGGAGGGTAGAATTGTAACATCCTAAAAATTTGAGTATCGATATGTTGCATGTTTTTGGTGCTTAGCTTGTGAATGATTCAATTTGTGTGTTTAATATAGTCTTGAGAAGGCTCGGGATTTATTCAGAATTAGAATAAATTTTAGTAATGAGTATTTTATTGAAGTGGAACAAGTGACCTTGATGTTTAAGGAAATTAAGTGTCAAAAACTAGCATAAGATGAGCTAGTAGTAAAGTGGAGTTGGCGTCATATGTGTTGCTTGAGGGGAGAGGTTCGAATTCCATGGATTGCATTTTGGTGACTTTAATTTTTGCACCTTTATGGCATGTGTCGGTCAAGCCTTATTTATGGTAAGGTTGGACTATTTCTTTTATGGTAAGGTGGCTAATGGTTAAGGTAAGCTTGAACTTGGGGAAAGAAATCCTAAACTTATGGAATGTAAGGGGAACACAAGGCACGAATCAAGGATGTTGTCTTGGAAACTCTTGGGTGGCTAAAACTTTGACTTTTGGCCATTGTACATGGACGGTTTTGTGGCTAGGGGGGATGGCCGAATGTTGTTAGTAGTTTGGCTAGGATTAGGAGTTAGTTTTGGTTAATTCTTAGCATTTTGTGTGAATTTTTCTTTTCCCTCCAAACTCTTTCTCTTAGCCGAATTTGAGCATTAGGTAAGCTTTGTTTCTTTTGGCCATTTCATTTCATTTTTACCATTTGGTCATATTTTTGTCTTACATCTCAAGACACTCTCTCCCTTGTGCCGAAATACCAAAGCATAAAGGCCATTTTTCTTTTCTTCTCCTCTTCACCATTGCCGAATGCTTCCTTGTCCCAAATCTCACTCTTTGCTCCTTTCTCACATTTGAAAAACCCAAAACACATTGTCTCCCATCTCTTTCTCCCCATGGCCGAATGGTGCTAACACCATTCTCTCCAATTTTCCTTCAAAGCCGAATCTTCTCTTCACTTATATTGTTTTGTTGATTATTCTTTCAACCTTCGTTTTAATCAATCGGTAAGAACCCTTTTCGAATCTTTATTCTTTTCCTTTTCTTAGCCGAATATATATTAGTTTGGGAGGGTCTTTTGACCGAAAATAGCATCCTTTATCCTTTTCTCTTAGACGATCCTTTCATTTTTTGTAGTGTTATAAAGAAGGCCGAACTCGGAGTAATCATAATCATCGTGACACGCTAGAAATCGAGTCGAAGTGTTAAGGTAAGGGTTCCTATCAAGGATTTCTATATTACTCGTCATATTGTTATAGATGGACTACTAATCGATTTCGTTTTAGGGGACACTATCGCTCGATTATCATTTCCGTGAACGTAAGATTTTGTGGCAAACAAGATAGGTTCGAAAAGAGTAGTGAATAGTGTTCGGAAGAGGGGCGGTTCTGCTATTCCCCCTAAATTCAAACAAATGACTGTTTCAGTAATCCGAGATTTTCCACCGGGTTGTGGACCCTCATCCGGCGAAAATCAATTATTTTAAGTCATTCGTACTCCTGAGCTTTTGACTGTTCGTGGTTCTTTATCGGGTTATGAACTATCTATCGAGGAGAAATCACAAATAGCTGTTGTTCGAGATTCCGAGGGTAAAGATCTAGATCGTTCATCATTAGAATAGCTTTATATTAAATATTAGTGTTCTAATTAAGCGTGACAAATATTTAGGTATCGACGAGCGGGAAAGTATAGTACTCACCGTAATCAGGTGTGTAACTTCACACTTATCTCATGGGTTATACTATGCCGTAAGTATTTGATTAAAAATCGTAAAGTCGGTAAAATTGGAAAATACGGTTTATTAGCACTTTTGGTGTGAAAGCATGAAAATGGTATTAAAGTTGTGAAAATTACGAATTTGCCCTTAATAAGCTATATTGTTAAAAAGTGATATTTTGGGTCATATGAATTATTTTTGATAAATTGGCCAAGTGATAAAATTGTGAAAAGGGCCTCATGTGTATATATGGGCCAAAACTGCTAGATCGATATATGGGCCAAAACTGCTAGATCGATATAAGGGCCAAAACTGCTAGATCTATATAAGGGCCAAAATTGCTAGATCGTTAAATGGGTTAAATTGTTATTTTGACTAATGGGCCAAGTTGATAACTTGTAATACGGGTTTTTTTTGTTGAAACTTACCTTATGAATATATTGTGATGCATTCTATATATACATGACTGCATGGGTTGGGATAATTGACGAAGAGAAGAAAGGCATGTTGCCAAAATCTAGTTCGGTGACACTGTCACAATCTAGTTCGGTGACTCTGTCACAATCTAGTTCGGTGGTTCTGCCACAAATATTTTAAATGGCTTAATGCCCGTGATTGGTGTGTTGGTGGGGTGGGTTGACTTGATCCCCACAGGTGTGATGGTTGGTACGGGTGGTGTGTAGCGGATGGAAAATTAGGCTTGGTTGGGAATTGCATATCACATGCATTTTTTTTATTTGATTTATATATTGTATTTTTGTGAATGGGCTCAAGCCCAATTTAATGCTTAAATGGATTTGGCCCAGTGGACACGGTAAGTGGGTTACACATTGAGTTCTAAGTAACTCACCCTGTTTTTCTTACCCTTCTCAGGTAATAATAATTGATGGAGGCTTGGGCCGGGGATGACTTCGTGTGGAGGCCATACTACGAATGATAGGTTTTTATAAACTTGAACTTCTTTTTAATATTTTTATTTTTATTTAAGTACTTATTTAAGTACTATTTTGATTGCAATGTAATAAGGCCTCTGGTATTATTTTATGGATTTTTATTCGTGGATGGAATTTTAATATGTTTTAGTTACTTAAATGGGGCTGTTTAAATTTTATAAATGATTTCTTAAACTTGCGTATAAAGAAGAATAAAAAAAAAGGATTTTCTTAAATATCACTTAATCCAAAATATTTTGTGAAAACTCTTTTATAAGTTTAAGATTTTCACCAATTATTTCTTTGAAAATCAAATTGTAAATTCTTATGTTTTAAAATTATGGTTTTCAAATAAATCCCGGTTTATGATTCAATTTTTTTTCAAAATCGTTTTGAAGAATTGTTTTCATTAAAAGCAGTGATGACTAGATGTAAGTTCGAATTGTGTGGCATGCCAAGTCTGGTCTTAACGCATAGGCCGGGTTTGGGGTGTTACAAGAAATCTGCCCGAGGTTTTACATCAAATCTCATTATTAAAGTGAAAGATGGAGTAGCGAGAGCTTCCTACAATTCTTCCTTTATCTTCTGATTTGAACTTTGTGATTCGTAAACTTAAATGATAAAGTTGAATGGTTTTGTTTTGGATTTGAATGTCCAACCCATGAGCTAAATCTCATTGGGTTGGAATTATCTAGGGGAATTTTTATTATCTTTTAATGTACATGGTGTGATTTTGAGTAGATTACTGTTTCATTCGATTTGTGATTATTTTAAATGCATGCATACAAGCTCTAGACATAGATTATTGTATGGTATGTTATTAGATCTAATATAATTCTGAAAATATTAAATAGATTAGATTATTATTGGTTGATACAGGCGAGTATTCGAATGAATATTTGCAGCACTCTAGACGTAGAAGTCGCGATTTGTACAGGGAAAGGAAGAACAATCTAGATATCATTCTCGAGTTCTATAGACATACAAAAACTCAAGATGATAGCTTAAAGTCTGACTTTCAAAAGAAACAGACTGCAGTAGTGAATCCCTGAGCAGTAGAATGGTCAAGATTTTTCCATGGCATTATTATGATATAAAAATAACACCTGAGTAATTCCAACCTTTATCATTAAACAATACAAATCCCCCCACTTAGCCTTTGAGAATTACCACAACATTTCAATTTCATAATTTATTTTATTAATCCATTCATTAAGTCTCTTTATCAATTTGTTATATGTTTCTTTTGCACAAATTAATTAGTAAATTTCATAAGTAATAACATAACAAATTATTTTAATCAATTCTGATCCCTGTGGAAACGATACTCACTCATCACTTTATTACTTGATTCAACATGTATACTTGCACATTCGCATTACACATTAACACGCGACATCCATAAAGAATTATTACATAGAATTAGTTATCAAATAATCTATCATCATTTTAACTAATACTTACCGATTCTTTTATACTAAAAATTCAAAAAACCACAAACATATTGTATTTGATCAATTACCAATATCACTAATACATATACATGCTTAGTTTTATACTAAGCAAATCAAAGCATTAAACATAATACATTTCATTCCAACAACTAGGATTAATATATTTAAGCTTGCATGTAAGAAGATCAAATTATAATAATAAACTGAATTTGTTAATGTTTGTCTGTTATTTCCTTTATCACTTAACATTTTGGTCTCTTCTTTAGCAAATCTCTGATTTAGCTCACGGCAAGGAAAGGGAATGAGCATGCAAGTATCCTTTTGTTTTTCTTTCTTATGTCGTTTGTAAAAGAAAGAGATGAATGACTTTCATACTTAAATTTGTTTTATTTCTTAATAAGCTTAAATAAACTAAATTAATAAAAACCAAAGGCCATGATTCAAGTATGCTAATGGTAATGGAAATTGATGGATAAGATCATCTTTATCCAGAAATTTTAATTATGGGATAATTATTCTTGAGGCCTTGGTAAAATAGCAAGTTAAGGACTTGATTAACTACTAATCCAACCCTTTTAGTTTAAGTCACTCACAATCTAGTCATTGTATTATAATTATTAACTTATTTAATTAATTACTCAATGATTCTATTTTCTAACTTCATATTCTTCTCATAAACTTCTCAATTTAATATTTCCAGATAGTTTGGTTTAATAAGTTCGACCTCGAAACTAACTTTTTCGATACCAACAAAAATTGAGTTGTTACATTTCTCTTCTCCTTTAAGAAATTTCGTTCTCGAAATTTATTTGGAAATAAGTAAAGATTTTTTCATATCTAGCGCCACCTTTAACCAATCAATCTTCTTTCATCCCTCAGTTTATTTTCTTACATTTCAGCTAATTGATTACCTTTTCACAATTAAGGCAAAAATACAAGTATCCAACTCCTACACTCTTATATGGCCTAAAAAAATATCATCATAAAACCTGTTGAAGATTGCTACCGTATACACACCTACCAATGGTGAATATCTTTCCATCCAAATATTTCTATGATAACTTTCTATTCATTTCTGTGTCTCGAGATACTTTGGTACATTGGTATTCTCCTCCACGATGCCTGTTCACACTGATCTAAACTCAACTCAATAACCTATTCAAGATACTATATTATTCTATATACATATCAAGAATCCTTAACATTACCACATCTATATGTTGTAATTACTTGGGCCTTATTCAAATCTCACTCACAACATCCAAACTTATTTCCAATCTAGCATCAAGTTTTACATCACTAGTCTTACTTTAGCTCTGTATTATGAGGTTCTCCAAAACTAGTCATATTAGCTTCATATTTTCACATTTCTAACACTACCATTGTTGCTAGTGTGCTACCCACCTTGTTACTAGTAGGTGATTACCTCCGGATGTACCAACTTCTAGAATGTGAATACTGTAACTAAAAATATGAATATGAGGTGGTGTCCACAAGTATAAGGGTCAGGTTGTAATATAGTTTTTACAACGAAATAGGTGAGTATTCCGAGGATTGTACCCAAGGGAGGCGAGTACTAAAGTAAATCTAACCTAAACGTAAGTAGATCTAATTAGTACTTTAAATAAATCATACTATGATAAAACATAATTAGAAGATTTTTGGATTTTTATAATAAAGAAAATAAAAATAGCGAAACTAAAGTGAACTTCGGGTGAATGAATTCTAACTTAATCAAATCTAAGCATGGGTGATTAGCTCGCTTTGGTGCTCATAACTAATTCCTATTTTGGATTTCTACTCAATCAACTAGTCATTACCTAGTAAGATCTCTCGATCTTCCACTAAACTAATGAGTCAATAAGAACTACTTATCTCTCCACCTCACAGTCCAGACCGGTTCGAGGCTAAGGTGTTCACGGATAGGCCATACCAATTTTTGGTTAATTCCCACCTAAATGGCTTCCTAGGGTCGTCAAGCCTAGGGTTTAAGTTCTTCCTCTCCCAAACAGTTGTCTCCCAAATAGTTGGTCTGCTAAGAAAACCCTACATAGTAATCAGTTAATCACACCTCCATTCACTAATCCTCCATAAGAGGATTAGTTCCTTATGGATCTCATAAACACGGTAAATTGATAATAAAGATAAACATAAATAACAAATCAAGGGAAAGGTTTAAGACAATCCTGAATTGTATTGACTGAAGCGCAGAATCTATAGTAGTTTGATCACATTTACAACTCACATTCTCTGAAGAACACAAATAAAAAAAATAAAAAAAACCTAAAGCCTAAAAAAAGGAAAAACTGAAAAACTAAAACTATAAAGAAAAAATTAAAATCTCAAATATGTCTTTTAACAATTGTTTTAAGAGCCTATTTATAGAGTTAGGGTTGCCGTTGTCCTTAACCCTAGATCAACTGATGTTCTTCTATTTAATTTTTAATGTACGGGCCAAAACACCCCTGGCTCATAAGTACTTCCCGTACAAGGCTGATGTCGTGACACCATACTGTCTGTGTTGCGACATCAAAGGCAGTATGCTCAGGTTTAGAGGTGGCTTCAGGGGTGTGTCACAACATCCTATTGCTGTGTCGTGACACCCAAGGTAGACTTGGAATTCTTGTATTCTTCTCCCCATGTTACGACATCAAGCTCCCGTGTTGCAACATCGCGACCAACTTTGAGTTCCTACGCCTTTGAATGGTCTCCTGTACACTTACTAAGTACGTTAGCTTGCCTTTAGGCCTCATTCGACCCCTAAGGTCAATAAAAGACTCAAAATACACTTTTTATTAAATTTAAACTAAAATATAAAAACTTAACTAAAACATGATAAAAGTGCTTGTATTCAAGCTCCTCAAGTACAAAACTAGTTTAATCTACTACACTGAATTACGACATATGAAACTCCTCTACACTTAAGTCATTGCTTGTCCTCAAGAAAAGCAAAACAAAAATAGAAAAGTAAATGACTACCCTTGAGCAAGTATAGTAGAAGGATTGAGTTCGACATATGTAATTAGGTATTTTCATATTTACACGTGATCATGACATGATATATGAATGACTTACCACTTTTAATATCAAACACCTAAGTTCATTATATTACAAAGCACACAGGTGTTGAGGTTTTCAAATATATGAATCCATCAATAAATTATATAGGTACTTTGATTATCCTAGCATAATACAAACAGACATTATTGAGATTGCTTAATATAATGCCAATTTATGAATAAAGTCTATCTAAATCACATAGGGCTTTTCAGCTTGTAACGTTTTGAAGCTTAAGACATGTATAAAATTCAAGAACAGGAAGCACCAAAATGGTTTCAAGCATGAAAATAGTTTGGCACATCATATTTTTCCATATTCTTCCCCCTTAGTAACCCTTACCCACTTACCGTCTTATTTCTCCTTCTCTCACCTTCCTTATTTCTCCATATAAGAAGTCACAACATAATACGTAAACTACGACTAGCTCACGAGTTTTTGTGCACTAATGAATGAGTTTTTCTACTTGTGTGACTTTGTCACCTTTTTCTTTTTTGATACATCTCACTCACAAATGCTTTTACTTTTTAGGTACTTTTTCTACTTATTTTGATTTTCTTTTTGAATTTTTCTTTTATCTTGCATATATTGGCTAGCCTATAAGTACTATATCATATTCCTATTTCACTCTATTTTTAAAAAATTTGTCGTAATGTATCTACTTATCCCTCAATACGTATGGTGAGATGTCTATAGTCGTGCAATTCAAGACCAAGGAAAAAGGGTAAATACAAATTAACAGTTTTGGCTCAGGTTTTGTATAAAGGTTCGTCAAAAAGAGTTTTCTGCTCAATTATAAGTACTAAGGATGAATAAATATGGTTAGCTTTTTGGCTCTAAGTGTATACCAAACAATGCCTTAGGTCATCCTTGGGTATCTCAATATTCACAAGTTTAATCAATCAAACAATCACAAATTCAATAATTTATCGTGCATACTAGCATGCTCATTTTTCTGTATTCTCTATATCATTTGGTATATTCAATTGCTCAATGCCTATTTATAGTGTAATGTATAGAACTTAGTAGTCTAATAGTAAAAAAAAATTAAAATCATTCACTATCATACCAAATTTATAGTAAACACAATCAACATATTTACATGCTCCTAACTAATCACTTGTATTTCTACAAGCTCAAGCACATATCTAACAGTAAAATTTTAAAAGCAAAAACATGAAAATAAGAAAAAAAAACAAATTTCCTACGTTACCCCCACACTTTAGACAACACATTGTCCCTAATGTGCAACCCTGAAGAGATAAAGAAAGAAGTAACCCGATTGATCGTGACATTGCTGTAATCTACTACAGGGTTCTCCCTTCCTTTTTTTTTCGTTGAAAATTCGTAATTATTGTGCTTCTTTCACGTGAGGTTTTAACATAGAGAAAAAAAACAAAGTATATAATTCTAATATTTCTATAAATTAAATTAATTACAAGGCCCTAAAAATAATCAACTATACTTTAAATAAATTTTCCTAGCTAGTATATGTATGATCCTAAGGTATATTCATATGATCATATATATAAATGTAAGGTTTTTTTGTGGTGTAAAGAATGATGATGATGAGAATGAGAGTTAAGGTTGAGTTAGGGATGCTTTTTATAAAGGGCTAATAATTACTTAGTCCTAAGTCTACTAAAACTCTACTACAAACACGTCTTAAGTTAGTAAATTCGGACTACAGGTTACGTCGGGGTGTCGCGACATCCTTATTTGTTTTTGTAACATCGAAAGCAGTTTACCCGGGTCAAATTTCGTTCATTGTTGTGACATGTTGTGCTTATGTCGTGGAATGGAGAGCAGTTTATATTTTGTTTGATTGTTGCTACTAGACCCCCGTTTTCACTTTCTTCATCTGTTTCCCATTCCTTTTCCATAATTTCTTCTCTTTTAGTTAGACTCCATATAACCTTGCATTGAAATGTTTGTGTTTTGGTTACTTCGTTAGTCGTCCTACCAAAATAATATTTTATTCTCTATCCGTTGACGAGAAAATTTTGCCCTCTGTTTTCGATCAGTTCTATTGCCCTGTGAGGTGTCACTTGGTTTATAGTATATGGTTCGTTCCATCTTGATTTTAGTTTTCTAGGGAATAGTTTCAATCTTGAATTGAACAAGGGTTCCTTTTGTCCTGGTGAGAACTATCGTTTTCTTATTCTAGCATCATGTTGGCGTTTGCTTCTCTCTTTATATAGTTTAGTATTTTCGTAGACCATAAAGCGAAATTCTTCTAGTTCTTGCAGCTGAAATAATCTTTCTTTCTTGGCCAATTCGAGCCCAGTATGCTTTCTTTTCCAGCTCAATTGATAGATGACAATTTTTTTAGTAAACAAATTTGTAAGGGGACATGCCTAAAGGGCTTTTGTATGTTATTCTATAAGCCCAAAGTGTATCATCTAATCTTGCTGCCCAATCTTTCCTATTTGGGTTGACCGTCTTTCAAGAATGTGCTTAACCTCTCGGTTAGACACCTCAGCTTGCCCATTAGCCTGTGGATGGTACACTGTGGTCATTCGATGTCTCACACTGTATTTGGCTAAAGTTGCTTCAAACTGCTTACTGTAGAAGTGAGATCCTTCATCACTTACCAAAGCACACGGTGTTCCAAATCTAGCGAAGATGTTTTTCCTTAAGAATTTGACTATTGATTTCATGTCATTTGTAGGTAATGCTATCGCTTCAACCCATTTAAAAACGTAGTCAACAACTAACAAAATGTACTGATTTCAAAAAGAACTGGGGAAGGGTCCCATAAAATCAATCCCCCAAACATCAAATACCTCCACTTCAAGGATCCCTATTTGCAGCATTTTGTCTTTCTTTGGTATACTACCTATCCTTTGACATCTATCGCATCCTTGCAAAAATACGTAAGCATCTCTATTCATAGTTGGCTAATAAAATCATGATTGCAGTATCTTTTGAGAAGTTATTTTTCCTCCGAAATGTCCACCACATGGTGAAATATGGCACCCTTGTAAGATATCATTTATTTCTTCTTCAGCCACACACCTTTGTACTAATTAATCTATGCTTTGTCAGAATACATACGGGTCTTCCGAAATATAATTTATTGACTCATGCATGATTCACTTTTTTTGCTGCCATGATGCTTTGATCGAAAAAAATCCTTTGATAATGTAATTCACATAATCTACGTACCAGAGTGTCTTATTACTCCTATACTCTACCTGATGTATGTCTACCCAGAATAACTACCCATCGATAACAGTTTCTTTAATTTCTTCAGAATTTTTCTCCTCCATTTCATTTCCTATTCTGGACAAGTGATCTGTAATTTGATTTTCTGTTCCTTTCCTATCTATTATCTACAAACCAAATTCTTGAAGCAATAAATCCCACCTCATTAGTCTAGCTTTTGTCTCTCTTTTTTTCATAACATATTTCAATGCAGAGTGATCAGCGTTGACATAAACTTTGTTTGCCATTAAATAAGGGCGGAAATTTTCACAAGAAAATACAATAGCAATCATTTCTTTTTCAGTAGTAGTGTAATTACATTTTGCTGAGTTGAGAGTCTTAGTTGTATAGTGAATAGTGTAGAAGATGTTATTTCTTTTCTGTCCCAGCATTGCTCCTATAACATAATCACTGACATTGCACATTATAATAAAGGGTTCCAATTAGTTAGGAGTAATGATAATAGGGGTAGAGATGAGTTTTTCTTTTATTACCTCGAAAGCTTTATTGAAATCCTGGTCAAATTTAAAAGGTGTTTCCTTTTGAAGGAGTTGATTCAACGATTTAAATATATGAGCAAAGTCTTTTATGAATCGTCTGTAAAACCAAGCATGCCCCAAGAATTTTCTTACTCCTCGGACTGTTGTAGGATTGGGGAAGTTCTTGATAACTTCAATTTTCACTTTGTCCACTTCCAAACCTTTTCTTGATATTTGATGTCTTAACACCAACCCTTCATTCACCATAAAATGACATTTTTCCCAGTTAAGCACCAGATTGGTTTCTTCGTATCTTTTCAAAACTTTCTTAAGGTTAATTAAATTTCCCGAAAGGAATCCCCATATACTGAAAAATCATCCATAAATACGTCAAGACCTTCCTCTAGCATATCAGCAAAAATAGCAGCCATGCATCTCATAAATGTTGCTGGGGCGTTGCATAACCTGAATGGCATTTGTTTAAAAGCATATGTGCTGAAAGGGCATGTGAATGTAGTTTTTCTTGATCGTTTGGATGTATAGTAATCTGATGATAACCAGAGTATCCATCAAAGAAACAATAATTTTCTTTACTAGCCAATCTATCCAACATCTGATCGATAAAAAGAAGAGGAAAATGATTTTTTTGTTGCATCATTTAATTTTCGATAATCAATACATACCCTCCAACCAGTGACTGTCCTTGTTGGGATTAACTCATTTTTATCATTTTCTAAAACTGTTAGCCCACCTTTCTTTGGAACACATTGTGTAGGGCTAGCCCATTCAGTATAGAAAATTGCGTAAACAATACCAACGTCCAACCATTTGAGTAATTCCTTTTTAACCACTTCTTTCATAGCTGGATTTAATTGAAACTGTGCATCAACCATTGGTTTCTTCCCATATTCTAATTTGATCTTATGTTGACATAATGCAAGGTTAATTCCCTTAATATCAATAATAGTCCATCCAATTGTTTTTTTGTATGTCTTCAATACATTTAATAGTGCTCCTTCTTGCTTAGACGTTAGTCATTCAGTTATTATTACAGTTAAGGTGTTCTGCTCTTCCAAATACCCATATTTCAAATGTTCAGGTAATAGTTTCAATTCCAGTTCTGGTGGTTTAACAATAGAAGGAACCATTTTTGTTTTAGTGGGAATTACCTGCTCTGGTTGTTCTTTACTTTTACGCCACCAATCAAGCTACAGGGCTATCTTCCTATTTTCTTGTTCAGCGCCATCCAACATTTCTTCTTCTGATTTGTCTTCATTATTTTCAACAAACTCCACCAGTTTTAACTCCAGGTTATTGTAAGTCTGTTCTTTTGACTTAGACTCTACTAGATTTGGAACTTCTAATTCCTAGTGTATGTCCCATATGAATTCATTTTCAATGACTTTCTTTAAGATATCCATGATTTCTTTACCAAAATTTTTTCTAGATACTTCCCCGAGTTATAATATCAAATTTTCATTTGTTCTGACCATCTAACCCATCATAGAAATGTTGGATTTGAATTGCAAAATGTAAGCCTTTTAACAGCCCATTTTTGGTCAATCAAAACAGTGCTTTTGGAACCATGAATCTGAGGTCAAAATATTTATTTTATTATTATTTTAATGTTTACAGTATGATAGCATGTATGTGTGAAAATTTCGTGAAGAAACTTTATCGTTTGATTGGTCAATTTGATAAAAAGGACTAAATCGCGTAAAGCATAAAACATGAGTTCTAATAGCTAAAGGTGTCTAATAGCTATAGAACCTTAAAGGTAAGGTCCTTATGTTGTAATTAAACCATTAATTGTGTGAGTGGACTTTTATGGACAATATATATGTTTTTTTAATGGTTTATTAACAAGGTTAAAATGTTAATTTTTATAATAAAGGTTAATTAAATTAAACAAAACATTACTATCATCTTTTATACTCATCACCAACCGAAATTTAGGGCAAAGAAGAAGCCATTTCTTTTCTCTTCATTCGACTATGTTATGTTTGTCAATTAAGGTACGGTTTTTGTCCCGTTTTTAATGATTTCTATGTTTTTGAGATCGTTGCAGCTAGTACTAGCTAGCCTAGGGACTAATTTGCAAAACTGTTAAAGATTTTGAATGTTTCCATTGATGAATATGTATGAGTTTTGCTGATTGATGATAGATTTTTAATGTTTGTTGTTATATAAACAAGTTTTGTAAAGTGATTTTGAGTAAAAATGCAAAATAGAGATTAATTTGTGAAAATATGAAAAAGTGTGGTTAAATGTGTGAATAAATGAAAAATATGGGCTGCTAGAGGCCTTAAGGTAATTCGGTTAAGCATGGGTTTGTACTAAATGTAAGAGTATGCCCAAAGATCAATCATGAGATGGTTGTAATAACATACTTGATTTACCATGTTTATTAATATAAAGCATTGTCATTATTATTTCAGTTTTTTTTTCTGTGTGTACAAATAAACTGTTTTATAATAATGTCCTGAGAATAATATGATTATTCTTAAAAGATCCTTAGTCAAGTATTATTATTGACAAGGACAAGAATAATGCATTAAGACTAACATGTAGTTGATTGATGATAAAGAGTTGTCATTGATATGGAGTGTCAAAATCAATGCATGAATATGTGTGTTAGAGAACAACATATTGGACTGACCCGCTATGAGTATGTTTCCTGGATTATTATGTAATTGTCACAACATTACTCATAGTGATTAATATGTATATGATCCTCAGACTTGAGATAATCATTATCCGAACATCGTGAGTTGTAAATTTTGATACAGTCAAACGTACACCGTAACTGGTTGTTCTATAAAGGCTGATGTTGGATATACCACAATTTATGTAGAGGGATATGGTTGATCAATATAGGATAAGTCCCTCCTATATAATAAGAGCAATATCTTAGGCCACTTGATTGAGTGAGACTAGAAATGCATGGCCATGCTCAAATAAGTTGATATGAGATGTCATACTAATTTGTATATCATAGTCTACTCAAGATATCAAGAAACATGGGATGGACTATGCAAGTGTGACTATTCCATGACTTGTGTCCATTCCAGAGATAAAGGACTTAAGGATTAATGCATGAAAGGTTAATCAGAAAAGGTTATGTCGAATCATGACTTCTTGCAACTTAGGTAGCAATGATGCATTGCTAGATGCCACTCATTATTTGTAACATTAGAAACGTTCTAGTATTACTGCTAACGTTACAAGAACCTACAGGGTCACACCCTATGGTTGAAATGAACGGAATATAACATAGTTGGTATTGTGTTTGGTTGTCACATGAATTAAATTAATTATAGAATTAATTTAATTGGGCAATCAAATATTGAACATATTATATGTACAAGGATGTTGTACACATGATGAGAACATAATTCTATTAATATATGAATTTGGTTCGTATATAAATTTAAATAAATATAGTTTACCGAAATCCTTGTTATAATTAATGTAATTATAAATTTCGGTTAAAACATTATTATATTTATTTATTTTTAATTATGATTCATTATACCAATTATAAAAGGTAATAGGTTAATACAGAGCTTTTAAGAAACCCTAAAAATTGCTTGTGAGGTCTAGCAGCTGTCAAGCAAAGAAACCTCCAAAACAGTTTTGGAGATTTCTCCCGTTCATCATCAAACTGGGTGGATTACGTAGAGGCCAAAATCGAAAAAGGTTGCGGCTTGGTTCGATAGTAGATCAGAATTCTTGTTGCCGAGGCGTCGCTGTCTACTCAGATTGAAGTTTCGGTAATTTCGAAACCATTATTTCACCCCGATTCGTTCCTCATACATGGATTCATGGTTTGGATCGCCGAAATTATTTTTATTTTGCTGTGCCATGGGGGTACCGGCGTTCCAACACTAAATTGCATGAATTTGAAATTTTATGTGATAAGGACTAAATTGTAAAAATGTGAAACTTTAGGGGGTAAAAGTGTAAACGTGCTCAAATTTGTGTTTTGGATTAAATTGAATAAATTAGTGATTGAATAAGCTGAATTTGTTATTATATAGATCAAGAAAAACGGAATTTGGATCTAGATCGGGGGAAAACTAAAGTTATCGACTAAATGACTCGATTCGCCGTTTTAGCATCCGAGGTAAGTTCGTATGCAATAAGCATTGTTATAATTATGCTTTTTAATGCTTTGATATTGCATAAATTGTATATACGGGACTACATTTATGTTCGACGATAAATCGGCTAATTGTGGCACTTAGTGTGCAAGACATTGAGATTGGCACTTAGTGTGCGAGACATTGAGATTGGCACTTAGTGTGCGAGACATTGAGATGGCACTTAGTGTGCGAAACATCGAGTAAGGCACTTGGTGTGCGGAATTATAATAGCTTCGGCTATGCGATGGCACTTAGTGTGCGAAACATCGAGAATTCGACAGTGTTACGGAAAGGTATGAGTTCGTTATGAATTTGTACAGGTATGTACATGTAAGTATGAAGATCAAATAGAAAAGGTTATGACTTTGCATATAAGTATATGAATAAGCTTATGGAAGGTTTGATATTATCATGAAGTATACATTAACTTGTTCAAATTGATGATTTGTATTTTATGAATTGTTGAGTAGATTTAGTACGAACTTACTAAGCTTTGTAGCTTACTTTGTTTGTTTTTCCCGTGTTTTATAGTGGATTCAAAGCTAGCTCGGATTCGGGGATCGTCAGAGTCTACGTCACGCTATCCAACCATCTACTTGGTACTTTTGAATTGTGTATATATGGTATATGGCATGTATAGGCTTGAGCCATTTTGGTTATGTTTTGAAACTGAATATTGCCATTTGAGATGACTTATGAATGGTTATGTTTTGTTTGTATTTATAGCCATGAGATTTGGCTTAATTTGGCTAGTTTGATTATGTATATATAAGTGTGCTTATGGCTTATGTTATGAGGTTTGTGGAATTGGTATTATGCTTGTGAATTGGAACAAAATGATGTATGTTTGGTAAATGTTTTTAGATATGAGCTAATGTCATTTTGTAAAGTGTTTAATGTTACTTGGAAATGGTTGATAAATTGATAATGATTGTGATTAAAGTTTAGGCTAAGAAATGTTAGATGAAATGGTAAGAATTATGGTTGATTTGGTTGTTATGGATTGCCTACTTTGCTTTGTTTTTGTGCCATATGTGTAGGTGAAGGTTTGTACCAAATGGGGTGGCAAAATGGCTTGGTAAATAGCCTATTTTTGTCCACACGGGCAGAGACACGGGCGTGTGTCTCAGCCGTGTGTGACACATGGTCAAATTACACGGCCGTGTGTCCTCTGGTGTTGAAATTAAATTGAAGTCAATATGCTCCACACGGTCTCACACACAGGTGTGTGACTGGCCGTATGGTATGAGTCAGTATACCCCTTAAATGGAACACGGCCTAGCACACGGGCGTGTGACTTGGCCGTCTTGAATAAGTCAGTATACCCTATAGTTTTGGCACAACCTAACACACGGCCTGGTACACGGGCGTGTGTAGCCACTTCGAAGGGTACACGGGCTAGACACACGGGCGTGTGGTTGGCCGTGTGACCCAAGTTAGTATGTATGCCCTGTTTTCACATGGCCTGAGACACGGGCGTGTCTACTAGCCGTGTGAGGCACACGGCCTGTTCACACGGGCGTGTGACCCTTGTTTACATGAAAAATTTCTAAGTGTCCAGAATTTTCGTATGATATCGGTTTAGTCTCGAACCACTTCTAAAGATGTTTAAGGCCTCCTAGGCCCTTATAAGGGACAATGTTATTGTGTGGAATGATTTATGAGAATGAATACTTATTGTTGTATAAACGTATGCTTTATGTGTTGTGAATGGACCGATAATACCTCGTAACCCTATTTCGGTGTTGAATACGGGTGAGGGGTGTTACACGCCTCCTCCAAATATTGATCTAAGGATGGTTTTAAATCTAGCCCATGTTTGTCCTAATGTTTCAGTAACATTTTTTTAAAATTTAAATAATTTTTCATATGTACTAGTTACCTGAGCCATTGGCAAAACTCGGCGAAGGAATACTTACAAAAAAATCACTCCATGTGGTAATTGTGTCTGGTGGAAGTGCATCTAACCAAACTTTTGCTTGTCGTCTAGAGCAAATGGGATTAATAAGAGTTTGACAGCCTCTGCTGGGACACCAGTGTGTGTGATGGTACTGCATATATGTTCAAACTACCAAAGAAAAGCTATGGGATCCTCTTTTCTATAATAGGCAAACCTGATATTCAAAGAAATCCATTGTAACACCCCTAACCCGTCTCCATCACCGAATTAAGGTTACGGAGCATTATCGTACAATTGGGAAACATTCATCAATAAATCATTAATTAAATAAATCACATTCAAAACTTATCAAACATAAGCATTTTGTCCCTAAATCGAGCAATTGAGGCCCAAAAAATAACTTTGAGGCAATTCAGGACTAATTTGAAACAAATAAGAAAATTTGGGAAAAAGTTACAAAACTTGAAAACAGAGGTCACACGGCCGTGTTACATCACTCCAGACCGTGCAACATTTGAACAAGCGACACACGGCTGTGTCCCAGCCCGTTTCCTCAGCCGTGTAACCCACTGAGTTGCCCTACACGCCCGTGTGCCATGCCGTGTGCTAGGCCATGTAACTCTCTGAGTTGACACACACGCTCGTGTTTTAGGCTGCGTGCTTGGCTGTGTAACTCACTAACTTGAAACACTAAGAATCTCACAAAAGACACACGACCGTGTCGCCAGGCCATGTGAACCTAAAAATTTACCTAAAACCAAGCCATTTCAAGTCCATGTATGCCTAAACATTCAAACCATTTAGGCACACATTCAAGTGATTCAAATACCATCCAAACACTCAAAAACATACCATTCCAAACATCCTAAATCACCTAATCAAAATGCCATTTAAAGACACCACAATTGCGTCTAAACATCATTTACCAAATCAAGATAACATTGTCTCATTTCATGCATAAAGACCTAGTTCATATATGTGCCAAACATGCCAAAAATAACCATTTTCAAATTTTCATCAACATGCCAAGAGAACTTTATGTACAAGCATTTGTAAGTGACCAAGATAATATAATTTGGTAATGCATCAAGAGCACCAAACCAACACAACTTCAATAGCATAAACATACCAAAACATATCACAAATGACCATTTTTAAGCCATCACAAACATACTAAAAGACCATGTATTTCAATTACCTAAAAGTGGTCAACATGACCTAACTTAACAAGCATTACAAGTCCATCAACCAAATATAAACTTCAATGGCATAAACATAATAAATCAACCATTACATAACCATAAACTACCATTGCAAAAGGTCCTATACATGCCATTATTAACCTTGGCCAAAACATTCAAAAACTACCGATATGGTTATGGATAGTGTGATAGGTCTCCGAAGAGCTTCCAACCGATTGAGCTTTTGACTATCTATAAAACAAAGGAAAGTAACTACGTAAGCAACGAGTGCTTAGTAAGCTCGTATACACTTAAACATAACTTACCATTTATTTATACAAATCATAGATTAAGCACAAATCATTACTAATCCCATAAGCTTAGTATAAGCCTAAAAAACAACATCAATTTACAAGTTAGTGCACTTGTCCATGATATAAATGAGCTCAACCATAACATATGTAATTTACCATATATAAACATAACATTTAATCCATCGATATTACCATAAGATCATGATTCATTCCATTTGCATTCTTACCATTTTTTTCCTTTCCTTACTTGTTAAACCATCTAGAATTACATCAGATACTCGGGAAAGCTCACACATAGTGTGCCTTTACATATAATCGTAACCTTTCTTTTACATCAATGCTCACACGAGCTGTGAAATGAGCCTGCTCATACAAGCTGTGGGTTGGAATGTAAGCTACACGATGCTACTCACATGAGCTGTGGAGAATCCGCAACAAATGTATGACCTCAGCCATCAGTAGGACATTCAAGACCAACACCCGAAACATGAAACCCCTAATGACATGTCATTTGTATCCTAAGAATTCTTAAGGTTCAACAGGGACTTATTATCCGTCAATTCATCATAGCATTGATACATTTGTATACCTTGATTCATTTACATTAAAACAACATAGTAATATTCAATTTAAACAACATTTAAAATGATTACAGTTCATACAAACTTACCTATACCAAAACGATGCCTTAACGTGATCCAACGACTAATCCGCTATTTTGGTTTTCCAGCGATTAGTGTTCGTTTGATTGATCTAGATAAATGTTTTTATTCAATTAATCCCATTCCAGCATTCAAAATAATTAATTTAGCTTATAACCCATAATAATGAAAATTTACAAAATTACCTTCAAAGTTTACCCTTTTTGCAATTTAGTTCCTAATCCCGAAACTTGCAATTTCATCATTTTTAATTAAAATTCATGCAAACCAATTTTTACCTAGTTTTATAACAGCCCATATTTATCATCAATTTGCAATATTTTCCTTTAATTTTACCATTTTCATAAATAAGTCCTTAAACTTGAAAATCATCAAAAAGTACTTAACAAAATATTTATATTTAACAACAAAGCTTAATAATCTATCATAAAATTTCAAGAACATATCAAATCCATTCATGATAAAATTCTAAACATTTAAAAATTTAACAAATTGACCCCCCGATCAGCTATATTAAGCTAAAACGATAACAAAAACATAAAAATTATTAAAAACGAGTACAACATGGTGTAACAGCCCGATTTAGGGGCTAGTCGCAACAGTGATCTCGGAATCACTAATTCGAGGTTAGAGAAAATTATTTGCATGATATGTTATGTGTTATAACATGTTTATAAGGATGTATGGAAATTTTGGTGCTTTAATTTTAGCGGTTGAGGGCTTAATTTCGAAAAAGGACAAAATCGCATAAAGTGAAAAAGTTCCATTTTATAGGCTAAAGGTACCAAATAGCCATGAAATATCAATTAAAGGTCTTTAAAGGACAACTAGACCATCTAAGATGTGTTGACCGGCCATGTAGACAAGGGGGACAAGAGCTTTTAATTTTGGTCAAAGTTGGTGGGTTAAATTGATGTTTTATAATAAAATAAAGAAAGGAAAAAGATATCATCTTTCCTCTCTTCTTCTCCACCAAAAGTTTTAGCAAACAAGGGGTGTTTGAAAGCTCAAAAATTTCAGCAAGCTTTACTCCACTCAAGTAAGTGATTTTGATGGTATTTCTTGAAGAAAATTTCACTTTTGAGATCCCTAAAGCTTAAGCTTTCTAAAGAGGGGACTATTTTGCATTATGGTAAAAAGTTTAGAGATTTTCCATGTGAGATTTTAAGTTGTTAGCTGAGTTTTTATGGAAGAAGATGAATGATAGGATGATGAGAAACAACTTTTGTGAAAGGTGTTTCCATGAAAACACCTAATTGGGACTAAAATGCAAAAGTTGTAATTTATTCATTAAGGAAGGAAATAGAAGGAATTGTGGATAGTTGTAAGAGGATTAAATTTTCAGCTAGGCTTGCTTAATAAGAAATTGAGATGAAATTTATTTACGAGCCTAGGGGCAAAATCATAATTTTGCCAAAGTGTAGGGGTAAAATAGTCATTTTTGCCTAAAGTGTAGATTATGGTGTATTATGATTTATAAGTGATTAAATCAGTAAATTCCATTGTTCTAGATCAAAGAAAACGAGTTTTGGACCTAGAACGGATGAAAAGAGAAATGTGGGCAAAAAGTCCCTTTTGGCCCTTTCGACATCGAGGTAAGTTCATGTGCAAATGTTGTAATCACGTATGAGTTAATTTAATGTTCCAATGTTGTATGGAATGTACATTTACTCTATGGATGTATGAAATATCTTTTGATGAGATGTCAAGAGAATTGAATCTAAGAGTAATGAGAAATGTATACAGAATGATATGATGATAGTTAAGACCTAGTGTAAGACCATATGAGAATGTGGCCTCGATGTAAGAATTTGTATAAGACCATGTCAGGGACATGGCATCGACATGTTAATATAAGTAAGACCCTATTGGGGTATGAATTCTATGTGACATTATGTGTATGAGACTCGAGAGAGAGTTATTTAATAACTTGAGTGATTCAACGTATATGTTGAAAGAAAGAAAGTACGTGGTTGTACCACGGAAAAAGCACAAGTGTGTGTGCTAGAATTGAATTGATATGAATTCAGTGTATGATGAACCCTTAGTGGGTTATGTGTATTCAATACACCTTAGTTGTATGAGATAGATTCATTAATGCATTGTGTGAATGCAAACGAGTATCGTAGAAAGTTAAGTAAGAATAGAAGTATGTAAGGATGTTCTCGAAGGAACATTTGAAATAGAGATATACATGAGGATTATTATCCATGAATGTAAAATAACGGTGAGCTATGTGCGATATTACCTTATTGATGGTAATGATGGGTCAAATGCGATATCATCAATTATATTATTATCGGTGGGCTATGTGCGATACCACCCTATTAGAGATTCAATGGTAAGCTAAGTACGAAACCACCGCGATATTAGTAGCATGAGCGGCTTATTGAAAATGCTTGATGTGTTGTTTTATATGATCATGTGGTGATCAGTGCAGGAAGGTATGCTAATTGAACGAGCAATTGGCTTGTGACATGGTAAGAATGTGGTAAGAGATTGAATGAGTAAGTTTCAAGAATAGTTGAGCAAGTAACCATGAGTTTATGAGAGACACTCTTCATGATACTTTGTAATTATGTATATTCAATGAATATCAATATTTGACACATTATGCAGATGAGCTTACTAAGAATTATTGCTTACTCCTTTACTTTTCTCATCTCTTATAGGTTATATTAACTAGCTCGGGTTGGAGACTGCCGGAGATGTTTTCACACTATCCTAGCAGACTCTTGGTATGAGGTATCAAGTCCTTAGAAGTCATGGCATGTATAGGGCTAGTACTTGAGGTTGATTAAGTCATTGTTAATGTGCCAAATTGTATTGGCCTAAGAGAATCTAAGTTGGTTGTATTTGTATTGGGAGTAGCTCTCCCTAGTGTATGGGATAAAGACTTTATCTCTTTAATGATTAAATGTGTTAATTCATGTGTTTTAATTGATGATTTGAGAATGTTTTGAAGTAGTATATGAATGTGTGCAAACGGGAGTGGTAAAAGGCTTGGTAAGATAGCCTCTAAGTGCCCACATGGATAGACACACGGGCGTGTGTCTAGGCTGTGTGTCTCCTGCACCTTAGTATCTTAAGTCAGATTAGACCACGGGCTGGTCACACGGCCGTTTGTTCAGGCCGTGTGATACACACGGTTGGCACATGGGCGTGTGCAAAGGCCGTGTGAAGTCTGCACTTGACACTTAGAAATTCAATTGTCACACGGCTGACGCACACGGGCGTGTGTACAGACCGTGTGGATAAGTCAGAATGCCAAGGTCTGGCACACGGGCCAGGGCCACGGGCATGTCCAGGCCGTGTGGATTTAGTTAGTGTCGACCACGGGTGGAAGGCACAAGCATGTATTAAGGGCAAACGGGCGTGTCCCTATACCAACATGGGCGTGTGGCCCCTGTTTTAAAGAAAGGTTTCTTTTAGCTGTGAAAGTTTTCGGATGTAAGACTGAGGCCTTGTAGGCCCATGAAATGTCTGATCTGACTAAGAAAGAGAAGTTTTTAATTCGGAACGAAACTTTATAGCCCGTAAGTATATGTTTAAGAAAGTTCAAGCATAGTAATGTCTCGTATCCGGTCTTAGCCTCGAACTCGAGTATGGGGTGTTACACATGGACTTACATGTATACATTGAAACTTGACCGAACTTTAACTCAATAATGGCTTCCTTCATGTTTATTTGTTTCGGTTGGGAAGACGAGAAGAAAAAGATGGCTTTTGGTTTATATATTTTATTTATCAAATTGCCTTTTTACCCTTAAGATTTTTATTTTAAAAATTAACAAAGCATGTCCATAATTGTCCACTATCAATATGCATGGTATATTTACTATTTAAGTCCGTTAATTCACCTTTTCATAGCCATTTGACCCATTTAATTAATAGAAATCAACTTTTGTAGCTTTTACAATTTAGTACTGTAACGCCCCAAAAATGTGGGGTTTGTAATTTTGCTGAATTGGCTTAAATTCCATGATGTGCTTGAATGGCTAGGTATTTGAGTGTAGTTGGGGGTTTTTAGGAAGCCCGGGTTCGAGTCTGGGCCTTGGAAAAATTTTAGTTTTTGCTCTTTAGAGGAATGGGCTGTTAGCAGTAGGACTTATGTGTAAATGTGTGTGTTTATGTGTCACAAAAAGAGTTTGTGGCTTGGTGGCTGTGGCGTCACTGAGATGGCAAGGGGATTGGGGTTCGAATCCCATGACATGCAAATGGGGGGCTTTTATTTTGTGTTTTGGTGGTGCAAGAGGTAGAGTTTGGATCAAACTCTGCAGAGGAGGTTGAAGACTTGGTCCAAAAATACGAATGGGAGGCTGGGAGTAATTCAAGGAGGATTCAGTGGAAAGGTGGAAGGAGTTGGGAAGTGTAGGAGTCTTACCCGAATTTGGGAAGAGATGAGTAAGGGAATTTCGGCTAGAGGGCTTTCAATTGTGCAATTTCGGCAATTAGGGTGAGTGAAGAAACCGAATCTTCTCTTTGACATTTTAAGTTTTTCTTTTGTTGCATTTCGGGATTCTTTCCTTTTGTGGCATCTCGTGCAACCTTTTACCATTCGGGTCTTATCTTTCCTTCTTCTTTTCATCATTATTTCTCTGTTGCTGCCTACTTTCTGCCGAATCACCTTTTCTCCTTTCGGTTTCTTCTTTGGCCGAACACAACTTTTTCTTTTCCCTCTTTTTATTCTTTTCGTTTCTTTGCAAGATAGCCGAACATTTTCTCTTTTAAAACCTTGGTTCTTCTTGTGTCGGCCAAATCTATTAAAGCCTAAGTATCTTCTTCTCTTCGTTCTTAACCGTTTCCGAACCTCTTCGATTGGTTGGTAAGTGGTGACTTTAGCCGAGTCTAGGTTGGCTTTATTCTCCTTACTCGATTTTGTTTCTCTTGGGCCGAAAGGTTTTTTCCCTTAGTTGCCGTGGAGATATGTATTGCTAACACTTTCTTTCTCGTCGAATGTTGCTAGGGACTCGTTTTCCTTAACCAAGGGGTAGGCCGATTACTTTTCCACTACAAAATATTTTTCGTTTCGTGGTAAGTAAAGTTAGTTTCATTAAAGCGTTTCAATATTATGGATTAACAAGGGTTTTGACTAATTAATGGGGCGGTTGTTATCATAGGTGTCTTGGAAGCGCGTCAAACTACAACCCATAACAGGTGTGTAATCGTACACCAAATACCGTACTGGTTAAACGCTGGATAAAAGTGTTCTCATACTCTTGTGCTATTGTGAATCGACAAAATCCGAAAAGCCGAACTTTCGGCACCTGAGGGCCCTCGAGTGTGCAAACACTCGTAGGGATAAATCGAGCCACAATCGTTAGCGTTAGACCGTAGAGGTCGTCACGGACATTTTCGTGGGCTTAGGTCGTAAAAGTACCGAAATATTCTCAATGGGTAAAACTACCGAAATACCCTCAATGGGTAAAATTACCGAAATACCCTCAATGGGTAAAATTACCAAAATACCCTCGATGGGTAAAATTACCGAAATACCCTCAATGGGTAAAATTACCGAAATACCCTCGATGGGTAAAACTACCGAAATACCCTCAATGGGTAAAATTACCGAAATACCCTCAATGGGTAAAATTACCGAAATACCCTCGATGGGTAAAATTATCGAAATACCCTCAATGGGTAAAATTACCGAAATACCCTCGATGGGTAAAACTACTAAAATACCCTCGATGGGTAAAATTACCAAAATACCCTCAATGGGTAAAATTACCGAAATACCTTCAATGGATGGGTAAAATTATCGAAATACCCTTGGTGGGTAAAATTACCAAAATACCCTCGAAGGGTAAAATTACCGAAATACCCCCGAGGGGTGAAATTATCGTTTTACCCCTAACCGACAAAATGACCGTTATACCCCTAGTGGTAGTTAAAGTGATGTGTGTGTGATATTTATATGATTGATTATGATTGTGACATACTGCATACATGAATTATTTATGACACGACATTCTGCATTGGGGTTGGGATTCAGACTTGGAGGAAGTACTGTACCAGTGGCTCTGCCACGTTTTACTGTTCTAGTGGCTTCGCCACATATTCTAATTTTAGTGGCTTGGCCACGTTTACTGTCATTAGTAGATTTGCTGCGTTATTACTAGCAGCTATGCTGCGATATTGGTGTGTTGGCTGGGTGGGTCGACTTGGTCCCAACATGGTGTATTGGCTGGTACGGATGGTGTGTTGGCTGGATTGGGTTGGGTTGCATTATTGTTCTGTTCGGTAATCATTTGGGCTTAGGCCCACACTGCTACTGTATAGGGCTAAAGCCCAGACTGAACTATTATTGAATAGGGCTCAGGCCCAGACTTTTATTGCATGATAGGGGATTACACACTGAGTTCTCGTAACTCACCCTTTCTTTAACTGTGCAGGTAATCCCTAGCCTTAGATGATTTAGAGCTACGAGGGACTCGGAGGTGGCCACACGCTCGATATGATTTAATCTTATTCTTACTTATATATATACATATTGGGTTAATAATTATGTAATAAGGCCATTTGGGGTTTTAACTTTTATTTGGTGTTTCTCTTTATTCCAACCTGCTAGTCTAGGAAACACGAGTTTTTGAAACAATAATCGTTTTTGAAAATCACATTTTCAAATCTTAAAGTTACAACTTAAAAAGGCTTCTGCGGTTTTATTTTAGATTGATAAGCTTATAACAATTGATACGACCTATAATTAGACAACAAGGTTTTACAACACTAACATTTTCAAACAATTGTGAAATGGGATTTTAAATTTAGTAACGAACTTTTATCGACAAACTCAGTTTTCAAACAACACTTTGATGTGACATGTCAAATCTGGTCGTAACGTCTAGGCCAGGTTTGGGGTGTTACATTTAGTGGTATCAGAGCCAGGTTGTAAAACTCGGCTGTGGAATGGGTTTTTAAAAATTTTTCTGAAATTTCCTAAATTTTGATTTTGGAAAGAAAAGTAAAAGGTTGTTACTGAAAGTATGGCACACCGAGTCTCCGGTGCCAAATCTGTAAGTTCTATGACATTGTTTTCTGTTATATACTGAAATGTTATAGATAGTAGTATTGTATTGAAACTCTTTAGTTAGAGTAAACTGAGACTATAGAAGACTGAAAACTGTAGTGAGGTCTTGATCTGCAAAAACAACCCTAATTACTGTTTATCATAAAATATTCGTTATTAATTATTGGAATTATAAGCTGATACATAAAAATCTTAAAACAGATAATACGCTATATCGATATGAGCACAAGAGGTACTCACGGAAGGGGTACTCGAGGCTACGGTAGAGGCCGGGATGCTAGGGCTGGGTCTTCAGCATCGGCTCACATACTGGCTAGAGAGGCACCAGCCTCACTAGTAACTAAGACGGGGTTTTATGACCGAGCTGTTGGAGATGATGCTTTATTTCAAGCAATGCTGTGGGTCTTGGAAAGGGTTGCTGGAGCAAGTACTGGATCAGTGGGCCGAGGGTCAATTTCTGAACGACTCCGGTCTAATGGAGCAGAAATTTTCAAGGGCATTTCTGGTGTAGCCCTAAATGTGGCAGAATATTGGTTAGAGGCTACCGAGCGGATAATGGATGAACTCGACTGTACTGTGGAATAGAAATTAAAGGGAGCAGTGTCCTTACTGCGGGACGAGGCATACCAATGGTGGCTCACTATGAGGGAAGGCACGCAGGTCGACCGTTTGACATGGGACTTCTTTAAGGCGGCCTTCCAAGGAAAATATGTTGGTGCGAGTTATGTGGATGCTTGGAAGAAGGAATTTCTGAGCCTAATCCAGGGGAATAGGTCGGTGGCAGAGTATGAGGCAGATTTTCTGCGGTTAAGTCGTTATACTCGTGGCATAGTCACAACTGAGTATGAACGATGCGTGCATTTCGAGGATGGTCTCCGAGATGAGTTACGGGTGCTGATAGCTCCCCAGAGGGAACGAGACTTTGCTGCCCTTGTTGAGAAGGAAAAAAATTCTGAGGATGTGAAACGCTCAGAGCGCCAGAACAGTGAGAAAGATAGGGGTAGAAATAAGAGGGATTTTGTGACCTCAAGTTCTTTTGGTTGGCCTAAGAAGAAGTCTAGATTTGATGGGCCAGTCCGAGCTGGGGTTCCTGTTGTTGTTGTTAGACCAAAGCCTTGCGCTGATTGTGGGAGATCTCACCAGGGTAAATGCTGGAAAAGAACTGGGGCGTGCTTCAGATGTGGGTCCATGGAGCATCAGGTTAAAAACTATACTCAGAGGCCTGTCCAGATGCAAGCCGCAGCTCAGGGCTATGTTCAGCCAGAGAGAGGTGGTCAGCAGCCACCGAGAGGTCGTGGTCAGGCCAGAGGAGGAAATGGTTTGGGAAGAGGTTGGGGAGCACTGGGCAGAGGTAATGGTAATACTGAGGCGAGACAGCCACCTTTGGTCTATACTGCTCGGTGCCGAGAGGATGGTGACGCTCTTGACATCATAACTGGTACATTCCTAATTTATGATGTACCATACACAACTTTAATTGATATTGGGTCTACACACTCGTATGTTGCATGCACTATGTTTGGGACGCTGGGTTCTCAGTTTGAAATAATTGATAGTGAGATGACTGTGTTAAGTCCACTGGGATAGTCGGTTAGGGTAAATAAGTTGTTTAGGGACGTGCCCCTAGAGGTCCAATGGGTTGTCTTTCCGGCAGATTTGATGGAACTGCCGTTTGGCGAATTTGATTTGATATTGGGCATGGACTGGCTAGTGAAACACCGTGCGAATTTGGATTGCGCTACTAAGCGAATGGTGTTGAAGTGTAACATCCCGATTTAGGGCCTAGTCGAAATAGTGGTGCGAGACCACAAATCCGAGGCATAAGTATGAGTTTTTGAGGTCTATGCCATGTTTGCATGCTAGTGTGAAAGTTTCATGAAGCAATTTTGTTAAATTGCGGTTGAACTGTCCAAAAGGACTAAATTGCAAAAGTTGCAAAATGTGAGATTCTAGAAGCTATTTGTGTGAAATTGCTTTAGAATGTCAATTAGAAGCCCTTAATGAGTAATTTTCACAATTTCTAATTTTTGGACAAATTTGGGCATGGGTGAGTTAAATTAGGAAGTTTGTCAAAAAGGGTATTTTGGTCATTTGACAATTAAATGATTAAAATAGGAGAAAAGATAACAAAATTCATTCTTCTTCTCCAAGGCTGCCGAAAATTTGAGAGAAGCCATTGTTAGGGCTCTTCAACTTTTCAAGCTATCTAGTAAGTGTATTCTAGCCTGTTTTTGATATTCTTCGTATTTTTAAAGTCCTAGTAGCATGAGTAAGCTATTTTTAGCTATCTGATGAGCTAAAATGGATGTTCCAAAATGTACCCATGTATGACATGCATGTATTTTGATGTTTTATGGAAGAATATGAAAGTTTGATGTTGTAGAAACATCTTTTACTAAGTGAATTCCATAAAAAATGCATGTAGGGACTAGTTTGTGAAAGTCTTGAGTTTGGTCATACATGTAAGAATTAGTGAGAATTAATGATAGCTTTAATTGAGTAAGTGATTTGGCTAAGCATGAAAGGCTAGAAAGTTGAATAAAAAACACTTTACGGGCCTTGGGGTAAAAGTGTAAATATGAGAAAGATTAGGGGCAAAATGGGGATTTTGCTAAAGTATGACATAAAGGTCAATTTAGTCAATGTGTGTATTGAATGTGTTGATTTGTCATTATAGATCAAGAAAGACGAAGCCCGGATCGAAACAGAGGCAAGGGCAAGGTCGTGGACTAAATTGCACATCTCTATACTTTTTGAGTACCGAGGTAAGTTTACGTATAAACGATGCATTATGCGTATACTTTGTAAATGCTAGCTAGAGTATAGCATGGTTGAGAACCTATATAGTTCATGTGGAATGACTGAGTTAGTTATAGTGAACGAATGAATGAATGAACTACAAAGTAGATATGTGAATGTGTAGTGATAATGCTTGATGGTAAGCTAAGTGCGATGCTACCCCAATACTTAGCAACGATGAGATGGGCTATGTGCAATGCTATCACTAAGTATATTGTTTAGTGGTCTAAGTGCGAGACCATTATGATTACCTTATTGGTAGGCTAAGGGCGATACTACCTTATTGTATCGATTGTGATAGGCTAAGTGCGAAACCACCGAGAGAGTAGTTGTGTGGATGTATTAGTGAGTAGTGTAGATGTGTGGATGTGTTATTGTGAAATAATGATGTGTTGTATATTGTGTAAATGTGATATTGAATGCAGGGGTGCATGTCAATGGTTATGAGTATGTGACTCATGATGTGTTAGAAATGTGGTAAGGGATAGAAAGAGTAAACATAGTTGTGAATTACTTATTTTAGTATAATGCTAATTGTTTTTTAGCTTATATTATGATGCTTAATTGTTTATGTGTAAACTCACTAAGCTCAAAGCTTACTCCCTTTCTTTTCACTCGTCTTATAGAGAAATAGAGTTGAGTCGAGATACGTGGATCAATTGGAAGATCGCCCACACTATCAGCACACTCTGGTACATTGGATTAAACGTTTTGTGTATTGCATGTATAGGGGCTAGACAAGTTAGTGATTTTTGGTTGTAAATGGCTAAGTTATGTTGGCCTTTAGATGGATAATCTATTTTGTATAATGCCATAGTTGTTGGCTATTTTATTATATGAAAAGATGTAGTTATCCATGTAAGATTGTGTTTCAAATTGATTTGATTATGGATGTGTTGAATGAGTACATGTTGTGTATTCTAGGGGGGTGAGAAGGGGCATGGAAAATAGTTTTGTTCTTGTCCATGTGAGTAGACACACGGGCGTGCGTCTAGACCATGTGTGACACACGGTCAGCCCATGGGCATGTGACTTGGCCGTGTGTCCCCTGCATGTTAGTGTTTTAAGTCAGATTAGACCACAGACTAGTCACACAGGGTGTGTGCCTAGGACGTGTGAGTTATTCAGTGTTGGCCATGGGCTAGCCACACGGGCGTATGTCTAGACTTTAAGGCCGTGTGAAGTAGTCAGTGTGCACCACGGGTGGTGAACACGGGCGTGTGACCTAGCCGTGGGACTTTGGCAGAATGGTTGAGTTTTGTGCATGGGTTGTGGACATGGGCGTGTGTGACTACACACGGGCGTGTATCATCTGGCACGGGCGTGTAGTCCCTGTCTAGATAGAGAAAATTTTTAAGATAGTAAGAGTTTTCGATATGGTCTCGAGAGCCCTCGTGTGTTTGAGTAAGGCCTCGTAACTCAAAAATGAGGTCGTCGTGGTGACTTAGGGAGAGTAGTCACGTTGAGCCTAAGTGGCGATCAAGTAGTTTTAATTTGGTAATGCCTCAAACCCGGTCCGGCGGGGATTACGGGTGAGGGGTGTTACATGAAGTCTTCTGAGGATGAGGAGGTGGTAGTGATAAGGGAGTGAATGGATTATCTGTCTAATGTAATCTCAGCATTAAGGGCCGAGAAACTGGTTTGCAAGGGTTGTGAGACGTTCTTGGCTTATGTCAGCATTCCTGATTCAAAAGTTCCTTCTATTGGAGATGTCAGAACTGTGAAGGAGTTTCCGGACGTATTTCCCGAAGAGCTTCCTGGGTTGCCTCCAAACCGTGAGGTCGAATTTGGTATTGAGCTCCTACCTGGAACAGCTCCGGTGTCGATCGCCCCTTATAGGATGGCACCGAAGGAGCTGGTAGAGTTAAAGGCTCAAATTCAAGAGCTACTAGACCGAGGATTTATTCGGCCGAGTGTGTCTCCATGGGGAGCACCAGTGTTATTCGTGAAGAAGAAGGATGGGTCCATGTGCATGTGCATTGATTATCGTTAACTGAACAAACTGACGATTAAAAACAAGTACCCATTACCGAGGATAGATGATCTGTTTGACCAGCTGCGAGGAGCCTCAGTTTTCTCCAAGATAGATCTTCGATCGGGGTACCATCAGCTAAGGGTTAAGGAGGCGGATGTGTACAAGACTTCGTTCAGGACTCGTTATGGGCATTACGAGTTTCTAGTCATGCCATTTGGGTTGACGAATGCACCAGCTGCTTTCATGGATATGATGAATCGGGTATTCCAGCCCTATTTGGACCGGTTCGTAGTGGTGTTTATAGATGACATCCTGGTGTATTTAAGAATCGAGGAGGATCATGATTCGCATCTTTGGACTGTATTGCAAACACTGAGGGAAAAGCAGCTTTATGCAAAGTTCAGCAAGTGTGAGTTCTGGTTGCGGGAAGTGACATTTCTGGGTCACATGGTGTCTGCCGAGGGGATTCGGGTTGATCTTCGAAGTTTTCTGGGTCTGGATTACAGACATTTTGTGGAGGGGTTCTCATTGGTTGCTGCACCTCTAACTAAATTACTGCGTAAAGGGGTACCGTTTAATTGGACTGATAAGCAGCAAGAGAGTTTTGAGAAACTGAAGGAAGTTCTGACTGAAGCCCCGGTGTTAATACAGCCAGAGTTTGGGAAGGAATTCATTGTCTATTGTGATGCGTCACACACTGGGTTAGGTTGTGTGTTGATGCAAGAGGGTAAGGTGGTTGCTTACGCATCTCGTCAGCTTAAGCCTCACGAGGCGAATTACCCCACTCACGACTTGGAGTTAGCTGCGGTGGTATTCGCTCTGAAGATTTGGAGGCATTACTTATACGGTGAGAAGTCTATTATTTACACCGACCATAAAAGCCTCAAGTACCTCCTTACTCAGAAGGAGTTGAATCTTAGGCAACGAAGATGGATATAGTTGCTTAAGGATTATGATTGCTCGATTGAGTACCATCCGGGTAAAGCTAACATAGTAGCGGATGCACTGAGCCGTAAGGTTGTATCCGATCTGAGAGCAATGTTTGCTTATCTCAGCCTGTTTGAGGATGGTAGTCTTTAGGCTGAACTCCAAGTGAGACCAACCTGGATTGATCAAATTAAGGAGAAGCAGTTGCTGGATGAATCGTTGGTTCCTCATTTTCAATTGGTTGAGAAATGGGAGACTGCAGATTTTGGGCTGAATAGTGAGGGAGTGCTATGCTTTCATGGGAGAGTCTGTGTACCGAGGGATTCTGAGTTAAGGCAGTCTATACTGTGAGAGGCGCATAGTAGTCCATACGCTATGCATCCTGGCGGAAGCAAGTTATATCGAGATCTGCGTGAACTGTACTGGTGGCCAGGGCTCAAGCGTGAGGTTACAGATTTCGTGAGTAAGTGTCTGACATGCCAGCAAGTTAAGGCTGAGCATCAACTGCCTTCTGGATTACTGCAACCCGTTAAGATTCCACTTTGGAAGTGGGAGAGGGTAACCATGAACTTTGTTAGTGGGCTACCCTTGACGCGTACTAAGAAGGATTCGGTATGGGTTATTGTTGACCGACTGACTAAATCTGCCCACTTCATACCGGTCCACACTAATTATTCGCTGCAGAAGTTGCCTAAGTTATACGTGGTAGAGATTGTGAGACTGCATGGGGTACCAGTGTCTATCATTTCGGACAAAGATCCTAGATTCACATCTCGATTCTGGAAGAAGTTAAACGAGGCATTGGGTACAAGACTGGATTTTAGTACTGCGTTTCACCCTCAGACAGATGGTCAGTCGGAGAGGGTGATTCAGATATTGGAAGACATGCTAAGAAGCTGTGTAATTGCTTTCAAAGGAAGTTGGGAAGACTACTTGCCGTTAGCAGAGTTTGCATATAACAAGAGCTACCAAGCCAGTATCCAGATGGCACCGTATGAGGCGTTACATAGTCGTAGGTGTCGCACCCCTACTTGTTGGACAGAACTTGGTGAGCGGCGAGTTTTGGGGCCAGAGTTAGTTTTTGAAACCGAGGAAAAAGTAAAGTTGATTCGGGACCGGTTAAAGGAAGCATCAGATAGGCAGAAGTCGTATACAGATGTAAAGCGTAAAGAGATAGAGTACTCTGTGGGGGATTATGTCTTCTTGAAGGTCTCACTATGGAAGAAGATTCTGAGATTTGGACGGAAAGGCAAACTGAGCCCTAGATTGATCGGACCTTACCGGATATTAAAGCGTGTGGGACCGGATACATGATCTATTCCATGTCTCTATGCTGAGGCGATACTGCTCAGATCCCTCACATATAGTGCCGGTGGAGGAGATCGAGGTTAGACCTGATCTGACTTTTGAGGAAGAACCGGTGCGGATACTGGATCGTGACGTTAAGGTATTAAGGAGGAAATCTATTCCCTTGGTCAAGGTGCTTTGGCGTAATCACGGTTCAGAGGAAGCCACGTGGGAGCCTGAGAAGGCGATGCGACAACAATACCCTCACCTATTCTGACCAGGTAAATTTCGAGGCCGAAATTTCTTTAAGGGGGTAGAGTTGTAACGTCCTAAAAATGTGGGGTTTGTAATTTTGCTGAATTGTCTTAAATTCCATGATGTGCTTGAATGGCTAGGTATTTGAGTGTAGTTGGGGGTTTTTAGGAAGCCTGGGTTCGAGTCTGGGCCTTGGAAAAAAATTAGTTTTTCCTCCTTAGAAGAATGGGCTATTAGCAGTAGGACTTATGTATAAATGTGTGTTTATGTGTCATAAAAAGAGTTTGTGACTTGGTGGCTGTGGCGTCACTGAGATGGCAAGGGGATTGGGGTTCGAATCCCATGACATGCAAATGGGGGGCTTTTATTTTGTGTTTTGGTGGTGCAAGAGGTAGAGTTTGGATAAAACTCTGCAGAGGAGGTTGAAGACTTGGTCCACAAATTCGAATGGGAGGCTGGGAGTAATTCAAGGAGGATTCAGTGGAGAGGTGGAAGGAGTTGGGGAGTGTAGGAGTCTTAGCCGAATTTGGGAAGAGATGAGTAAGGGAATTTCGGCTAGAGGGTTTTCAATTGTGCAATTTCGGCAATTAGGGTGAGTGAAGAAGCCGAATCTTCTTTTTGGCATTTTAAGTTTTTCTTTTGTTGCATTTCGGGATTCTTTCCTTTTTTGGCATCTCGTGCAACCTTTTACCATTCGGGTCTTATCTTTCCTTCTTCTTTTCATCATTATTTCTCTGTTGCTGCCTACTTTCTACCGAATCACCTTTTCTCCTTTTGGTTTCTTCTTTGGCCGAACACAACTTTTTCTTTTCCCTCTTTTTATTCTTTTCGTTTCTTTGCAAGATAGCCGAGCATTTTCTCTCTTAAAACCTTGGTTCTTCTTGTGTCGGCTGAATCTATTAAAGCCTAAGTATCTTATTCTCTTCATTCTTAACCATTTCCGAACCTCTTCGATTGGTTGGTAAGTGGTGACTTTAGCCGAGTCTAGGTTGGCTTTCTTCTCCATACTCGATTTTGTTTCTCTTGGGCCGAAAGGTTTTTTCCCCTAGTTGCCGTGGAGATATGTATTGCTAACACTTTCTTTCTCGTCGAATGTTGCTAGGGACTCGTTTTCCTTAACCAAGGGGTAGGTTGATTACTTTTCCATTGCAAGAGATCTTTCTTTTCGTGGTAAGTAAAGTTAGTTTGATTAAAGCGTTTCAATATTATGGATTAACAAGGGTTGTGACTAATTAATGGGGTGGTTGTTATCATAGGTGTCTTGGAAGCGCGTCAAACTACAACCCATAACAGGTGTGTAATCGTACACCAAATACCGTACAGGTTAAAGCTGGATAAAAGTGTTCTCATACTCTTGTGCTATTGTGAATTGGCAAAAGCCGAAAAGCCGAACTTTCGGCACCTGAGGGCCCTCGAATGTGCTAACGCTCGTAGGGATAAATCGAGCCCCAATCGTTGGCGTTAGACCGTAGATGCCGTCACGGACGTTTTCGTGGGCTTAGGTCATAAAAGTACCGAAATACCCTCGATGGGTAAAACTACCGAAATACCCTCAATGGGTAAAATTACTGAAATACCCTCGATGGGTAAAATTACTGAAATACCCTCGATGGGTAAAACTACCGAAATACCCTCAATGGGTAAAATTACTGAAATACCCTCGATGGGTAAAACTACCGAAATACCCTCGATGGGTAAAATTACCGAAATACCCTCGATGGGTAAAATTATCGAAATACCCTCGATGGGTAAAATTATCGAAATACCCTCGATGGGTAAAATTACCAAAATACCCTTAATGGGTAAAACTACCGAAATACCCTCAATGGGTAAAATTACCGAAATACCCTCGATGGGTAAAACTATCGAAATACCCTCAATGGGTAAAATTATCGAAATATTCTCAATGGGTAAAATTACTGAAATACCCTCAATGGGTAAAATTACCAAAATACCATCGATGGGTGAATTTAGTTTTCCTTAAGTTCATTCCAATATAAAGGCGTTCGACACTTACGCCCATATAAAGCCTCATAAGGCGCCATTTTCAAACTCGACTGAAAACTGTTATTGTAGGCAAATTCCACCAAAGGTAAATATTTCTCCCAGCTGCCCTGAAACTCAAGAATACAACACCGTAGCATATCTTCAAGTACTTGTATTACTCTCTCCGACTGTCCGTCGATTTGGGGGTGAAAAGCTGTACTAAATCTCAACTTTGTGCCCAAAGCCTCTTGCAACTTTTTCCAAAAGCTGGACGTGAATCTCGGATCTCTATCCGAAATGATTGATAACGGCACTCCATGAAGCCTTACTATCTCTGAAACATACAAGTTTGCCAACTTGTTAAGTGAGTAGTCAACTCGAACATGTATGAAATGGGCTGACTTCATAAGTCTATCGACTACAATCCATACAACATCTTTCTTACTCGGTGTCAACGGTAAACTCGTTACAAAATCCATGGTAACTTGGTCCCATTTCCACTCAGGTACCATTATAGGTTGAAGCAAACCTGAGGGTACTTGGTGCTCAGCCTTTACTTGCTGACAAATCAAGCATTTTGAAACAAATTCAGAAATGTCTTTCTTCATACTCGGCCACCAGTACCGTTTCTTCAAATCATTATACATCTTGGTACTGCCCAGATGTACAGATAAGGATCCGCTATGTGCCTCATGCAAAACTTTATGAATGATCTCATCGTTCCTCGGTACACATACTCAGTCCCTGAACATTAAACATCTGTCTGAATTGATCCAAAATTCAGACTCAACACCTAACTCGCATTGAACTCTTTTGGCTTGCAAGTCACCGTCATCCTTTTGAGCCTCATGAATCTCTTGAAGGAACATCGGTTTAGCTCTCAACTCAGCTAGAATAGAACCATCCTCTGACAGTGTCACCCGTGTATTCATAGCCCTCAATGCAAATAGGGATTTTCTACTCAAAGCATTGGCGACTACATTTGCCTTTCTCGGGTGGTAATCAATAACCAACTCATAATTCTTTATCAACTCTAGCCATCTTCGATGCCTTAGGTTCAATTCTTTTTGAGTCATCAAATACTTTAAACTTTTGTGATCGGTGAAAATCTGACATTTTTCACCATACAAATGGTGTCTCCAAATCTTCAATGCAAAGACAATAGCAGCCAACTTTAAATCATGCGTCGGGTAATTCTTCTCGTGTGGCTTTAATTGACTGGAGGCATATGCTATCACTTTACCTTCTTGCATAAGTATACAGCCCAATCCATTCAAGGACGCATCGCTGTAGACCACAAATTCTTTTCCCAATTCCGGTTGTACTAGAACTGGAGCCTCTGTCAACATTGCCTTTAGTTTCTCGAATCTCTGACACACTCTCTGTCCATTCAAACTTTACATTTTTCTCAGAATTTTGTCATTGGAGTCGCTATCATAGAAAACCCCTTAACGAATCGCCTATAATAGCCGGCTACGCCCAAAAAACTCCTAACCTCGGATAAATTTTTCGGTGATTTCCAATCAATAATGGCTGAAATCTTACTTGGGTCAACTCGGACTCCATCTCCCAAGATAATGTGTCCTAGAAATCCAACTTCCTTGACCCAAAATTCACTTTTGCTGAACTTAGCATACAACTAATTATCTCGTAAAATCTATAAAATGATCCTCAAGTTCTCAGCATGCTCATGCTCATCGTGAGAATATATCAGTATGTCATCAATAAAAACCACAACAAACTTGTCCAAGTGTGGCCGAAAAATATGATTCATTAAATCCATAAACACAGCAGGGGCATTAGTTAAACCAAAAGGCATGACTTAGAATTCATAATGCCCATACCTCGTCCGAAATGCAGATTTAGGCACGTCTGAGTCTTTTACTTTCAACTGGTAGTATCCTGACCTCAAGTCTATCTTGGAGAGCACAGTGGCTCCCTTCAATTAATCAAACAAATCGTCGATCCTTGGCAACGAGTACTTGTTTTTCACCGTTACCTTATTAAGTTGTCAGTAATCTATGCACAATCTCATAGAGCCATCTTTCTTTTTCACAAATAGCACTGGAGCACCCCACGAAGAATAACTCGGTCTAGCAAAACCTTTGTACGTCAACTCTTGCAACTGTATCTTTAATTCCTTCAACTCTGTTGGAGCCATTCTGTATGGAACAATTGATATGGGTGCCGTACCAGGAACTAACTTAATATCGAATTCTACATTTCTAACCGGAGGTAATCCTAGCAATTCCTCGGGAAAAACATCTGGGTAATCACATACTATCGGTACTGATTCAATCTTTAACTCAGTTTCCTTGGCATTCATCACAAAAGCAAGATGCGCCTCATACCCTTTTCTTACATATCTCTGAGCCGACATGTGAGAGATCACTACCGGCGACCTATCTTGTTCATCTGATTCAACACGAAGAGTGTCCCCATTTTCACATCTCAACTCAATATATTTCTTTCCACAATTTACTGTCACATCATGAGTGGTTAACCAGTCCATACCAAGAATAATGTCAAATTCATCAAATTGTAATAGCATGACATATGCCTTAAAACAATGACCTCTAATCATCAATGGGCAATCTTTACATACCTTATCAACTAGCACACTTTTGCCTAAAGGATCAGACACATTTATCACAAATTCTGTAGACTCTACGGGCATACTCATTCTAGATACTAATTTCATGCAAATGTATGAATGGGTAGATCCCGGATCTATTAAAGCAATAACTTTAGTATCATGAAGAGAAAATGTACTCGTAATTACATCAGGAGATGATGCCTCTTCGCGGGCACGAATGGCATAGGTCCTCATAGGCGCTCTACCCTCAGATCTCGTAGCCTGCTCTCTGGGCGCATTCTTACTACTTGTTCCACTTCCCGTGTTTCTCTATGGTCTCCCTCTAGTAGTGCCTCCCGGTCTTGCATCTTGAGGCTTCTCTTTCTCATCCATTTCGGGCCAATTTCTAATAAAATGATCTAGAGACCCACACCTGAAACAAGCCTTTTCATTTGCTTGACATTCACCGGAATGATGTTTGCCACACTGGGGGCACTCCGGTCTACTCGGTCGGGCGTTGCCAACACTAGCAATGTGGTCCGGGCTTGGACCACGAGTATTGCTTGCTCTTACTTTTGTTTGAAAACACAGGTCAAGTAGCTGATCGGTAGGAAAATCTCTCGACTTCTTGGACGAGGACTAAAATGACTTACTCAATTGTCTCTTTCTTGAGTCACGAGACTCCATCTCAGCTTTTCTTTTCTCTTTCACTAATTCTTCGTCCTTATAAGCCCGGTCCACTAACACAACAAATTCCTTCAACTCGAGGACACCAACGAACAATTTGATATCTTCATTTAGTCCTTCCTCAAACCTCTTACACATGATGGCTTCGGAGCATACACATTCCCGAGCGTACTTGCTGAGCCTTACAAACTCGCGCTCATACTCAGTCACCGTCATCTTACCTTGTTTTAGTTCAAGGAATTCCTTTCTCTTCTGGTCAATAAACCTTTGACTTATGTAGTTTTTCCGGAATTCTTCTTGGAAAAACACCCATGTAATTCTTTCCATTGGTACAACCGACACAAAGGTATTCCACCACTGATAAGTGGAATCTCTCAGAAGAGAAATCACACACTTCATGCACTCTTCAGGTGTGTAAGATAATTCATCAAATAACCTGATGGTATTTTCAAGCCAAAATTTGGCTCTTTCCGGATCATCATCTTTACTAGCCCAAAATTCCTCGGCTCCTTGTTTCCAGATTCTATCAACCGGAGGCTTTTCTCTTCTTACAACTTCTACCACTTGGGGAGCTACAGGGGTAGGTTGAGGGATAGGCGGGGGTAGAGGAGGTGGAGCATTAGAATTTGCTCGAATGTACTCTGTGTACCAATTGCTCATCATACGGAGAAAGGCTTCCCGGGCCTCTTCTCCCTGACCCAAAGTCTCGGATCTACTCTCTACTGGGGTGGTCCTTTGCGCGGGAGCCGGCGCATTACTTGCAACATCATCAGCTGCATCTCGGTCAGGATCAAGATCCATTAACTATATAAAAATACTATTCAAATCGTTAGGAGTCGTCACACTATCATTACACAAGTACTCTTACGTATGGCATGTATAGGTAGACTCATACTCACGCTACGTTAGTACGAGAATCGACTAAACCGTAGCTCTGATGCCACTAAATGTAACACCGCTTACTCATGTTCAACATCGGAACCGGATACGAGGCATTACCATGCTTGATTTTGCTTGAACATGTAATTGCAGGCTATAAAATTTCATTCCAACTTAAAACTTTTCTTTCTTAACCATAACACACATATCATGGGCCTACGAGGCCTTAAACATACCTCCGGAAGGTTTCGGAGTACAACAAAAAACTTTTACACTCTTTGAAAAATTTTGCCTAAACAGAGGTCACGCACCCGTGTGACATGGGACACGCCCGTGTGGGCAGGCCGTCTGGTCACACATGCCCATGTCCCTAGCCCATTTAGAATTTATTTTTATTTCGAACCTACAGCAGTTTTCACACGGCCGGACACATGCCCGTGTCAATGGCCTGTGTCATTCACACGGCCTAGACATGCCCGTGTCCTCACCCGTATGTGAAAACTAGGGGTATTTTGTTTATGACATCAGAAACCCCTTAAGGAGCACACGGCCTAAGCACACGCCCGTGTGCTGGCCCGTGTGACGAATCAAATTCTCGCAATTAAATGCAGGGGATACACGGCCTACTAACACACCCATGGGGCTGGCCGTGTGTCACATACGGCCTAGACACACGCCCGTGTGTCTACCCGTGTGGACAATTTAAGGCTATTTTCCAAGCCTTCTTGCCACCCTGAAACATAAACTCATTAATTTCATCACAAGAGGCACATAACATAGCAATACCAAACTCTTAAGAATCCTTAAATTATCATTCATTCCACCCGTATTTTACTCAATTACTTGCATGAACATTCATTTCATTTAACTTATCACTTTATAACATAAACTTAACAATATTGGCCAATTCACCATGGCCCTTTTACAAAATGATTGTGAAATACTAATAGCCAACCCTTTGGCCTTCATACATGACATGACACAAAATGATCAAGTTCCTATACATGCCATACTCAAAATGAATTAACTTTACTATACCAAAAGAACGGTTGATAGTGTGATCCGAGCTCCAACGTTCTATGATCCCCGAGCTAAATTGGTGAAACTACAAGGAAAAGGGGAAAGAGAGGGGTAAGCATATAGCTTAGTAAGTTTGCATGAAATTTATATAGCAACATAAATACTCAAAATAAACTCATCCATCTCGTGATACATGAACAACATAAGCATCAAGTGCTCAAGCATACTTACTCATACTTACTCTTACCCTTCTCATTTCACAATATGATTTCATACTTTGTATTTTACTCATGGTACCTGTATCACTTAGTCACATGACTTAGCACATTTGCTATCATGAACATAAACTCATATATTCATCATTCTTATCATAGGTGATACCCAAGGTCATCCATAAACGAATTTAACTCTATACCATTTTACATACTTAGCTCTTTTGCCCACGAATTAACCAAATTATCGTAGGATACTCGAACTCATCATTCATAAAATTTGATGCCAACGCCATATCCCATATATGGTCTTACATGGGATCACCCCTTGATGCCGATGCCACATCCTAGATATGGTCTTACACGGGACCTTATAACTCGATGTCGATGCCATGTCCCAGACATGGTCTTATATGAAATCTTCCTTTGGTGCCGAGCCCATATCCCAGATATGGTCTTACACGGGACCTTTTTTATTCAATGCTAATACATGGGTAACCTCATTATTCTGAGTTTTTATCCGGAACTTCACATAACTTATTTTCACCATTTCCTCATTGAGGCTTCATCACTCGATTTTCATAGCAATAACATATATTGTCATAATATTAAGTAATTTCAAATATCGAACATTATGAAACTCTAACTTCATACAAACTTACCTCGATTCTCAAAATGTGGATAGATGCTCGATTTAGTCCTCGATTTTATTTTTACCTTGCTTTCGATTCGGGCTTCGTGTTTCTTGATCTATAATGAAAATTTCACTTGCTAAATACACACATTGACTAAATCGACTCATAATTCATATTTTAGCAAAATTATGATTTTTCCCCTAAACTTTTACATAATTGCATTTTTACCTCTAGGCTCGTAAAATGATTTTCATTCAAATTTCTTGTATTTCAAGCCTAGCCAAATCATATTCTAAAATATAGCAACCTTAAATTTCCACTATTTCACTCATGTATGACCATTTTTATAACTTTTACAATTTGGTCCTTTTATGCATTTTTCATGAAAATCACTTAGAAAAAGATGTTTATCATACATCAAACTTTCATATTCTTCCATAAAACATCAAAATACATGCATGTCACACATGGGTAAATTTTTGAACATGAACCCTAGATCAAAATATAGCTAGAAATAGCTAAACCGAGCTACGAGGGTCTCAAAAATACGAAGAAAATTAAAAACGGGGCTAGGATGCACTTACTATCAAGCTTAGAAGTTGAAGAAACCCTAGCTATGGCTCATTGCAAATTTTGGCTAAGGGAGAAGAAGATGGACACCATTTTTGACTTCTTTTTCCCTTTTTAATCTTTTATTTACCAAATGACAAAAATGCCCTTAATGCCATTTATTGAGATTTTTCCTTCCCATGTCCATTTTTGTCCGTCTTAACATATAATAGTCTAATTGCTAAATAAGGACCTCTAGTAATCTTTATAATTCTATTTCATACTTAAATATTCTAGAATCTCATATTTTCTAATCCTTGCAATTTAGTCCTAATGGACAATTTATTCACTAATTAATAAAATTCCTTCATGAAATTTTCACACAATCATGCAAATACCTCATAAGCCTTATGAAATCATTTAAACACATATTTCTACTTCAGATTTGTGGTCTCGCACCACTATTCTGACTAGGCCCTAAATCGGGCTGTTACAGTACTGTATTGGCAACTCTGCTGCAAATACTGTTTAGTGTCGCAATCGGTGCTAATTTTTGGAGTGTAGGGATGGGTGGGTTGATTTTATCCCCACATGGAGTGTAAGGCTGGACAGAGTGGAGTGTAGAGGCTGGTTGGGTAGGATTTCTGATTGCATGCTTGAACTGTTACTGTTATTGAAATGGGCTAAGGCCCACACTGATATTGATACTGTAATGGGCTAAGGTCCTAACTGAACTGAACTATTATTGACTTGGGCTTAGGCCCAGACTGTGTTTGCCTACGGCATGATTGGCTAATTGCTTATATGGGGTTACACACTGAGTTTTCGTAAACTCACCCCTCTATTATTCTGTACAGGTAATCCCAAGTCTTAGGCGGATCGTGCTGTGAGGGATTCGGAGGTGGCCACACAACCGCACCTGCTTCTATATTTGAAATTTTATTTTACAAGAATTTTAATTTGGGTATTTATTTTTGTAATAAGGCCTCTTTAAATTTTTAACTTTTAATTTGGGATTTTACGTAGCTTAATTCATTTCTGAGAGTAGTAGGACGTGGATTTCCAAAAAAGTAAATGCTTTTCAAAGCACCACATTTTCATAACATACTATAAAAGCTTCTGCATCAAACATTGTTTTAAAGTATAGTAACAAACTAATATGATCAACATTCTGCTAAAAACAACTTGAGTTTTCAAATGAACAGGATACCCTAAAATTTTCGTTAAGATCGTAAACGAGAATTAATATAGAACGGGTTTTCCAATGAAACTATATTTTCAAAAAACACTTCAATGTGATATTGCCAGATTCGGCCATAACGTCTAGGCCGGGTTTGGAGTGTTACATTTAGTGGTATTAGAGCTAAGTTCCAAAACTCGGCTGTGGTTTTTGGGTTTCTTCTAAAAACTCAAAATTTTCAAAAAGAACTGTTCCAAATAATTTGGAAGTATTTTGAAATATTTTTACTGAATGTGTGGTTCACCGAATCTCCGGCGCCGATGTGGTAAGTCCTCTGAAACTTTTGTTTTGTTTAAAAAGAAATATTGAGACTACGTTTTCTGCACTGGAATAATAAACTGATACATAAAATTGTTAAAAACAAATAATATGTAAATTTATAATGAGCACCAGATGTACTCATGGAAGGGGTACAAGAGGCCGTGGCAGAGGCCGTAGAGGTGCTCGGGCTGGGTCTTCGCCATCGGGCCACCTGCCTAACGCTGAGGCTAGAGAGGCACTGGCTTCACCTGTGACTGAGACTGGGTCTCACGAACAAGTGGCTGGGGACGGCGCATTGTCCCAAGCTATGTTGCAAATTCTGGAGAGGGTTGCTGGGCCCAATACTGGTACTGTGGGCCGTGGGTCGGTCAAAAAATGACTCTGGTCTAATCGGGCTGAGATTTTTAGGGGTATTGCTGGAGTTGCCCCTAACGTGGCTGAATATTGGATTGAGGCCACAGGGAGGATCATGGATGACCTCTACTGCACCCCCGAACAGAAACTAAAAGGTGCAGTGTCATTATTACGAGATGAAGCCTATCAGTGGTGGCTTACAGTTAAAGAGGGTACTCAGGCTGACCGATTGACATGAGAACTTCAAGACTACTTTCCAAGGGAAGTATGTGGGTGCTAGTTATGTGGATGCCCGGAGGAGGGAGTTTCTAAATATGACTCAGGGGGATAAATCAGTGGCTAAATATGAAGCTGAATTTTTGTGATTAAGCCGCTATGCGCGTGGGATGGTGGCAACTGAATATGAGCGGTGTGTTCGTTTCAAGGACGACCTCAGGGATAGTCTGAGAGTTTTGATAGCTCCACAGAGGGAGCGAGATTTTTCCATACTGGTAGATAAGGCGAAGATCACCGAGGAGGTGAAGCGTACAGAGCGTCAGAACCGAGAAAAGGGTAGGAATAAGAGGGAGCCTCGGAGCCCTCGTGTTCTCGCTCGTAGGCCAAGAAAAGGCCAGAGTGGATGGGCCGGTCAGAGTTGGGGCCCATAATGCTGCTACTGGACCGCAGCCATGTGTTGACTGTGGTAGACGCCATCAGAGCGAGTGCTGGAAAAGGATTGGGGCATGTTTGAGATGCGGATCATTAGAGCACCGTATCAGAGATTATCCATGGAGGCCCCAAAAGATGCAAGTTACAGGTCGGGGTACTGTTCAGCCACCGAGAGGTGTTCAGCAGCCACCGAGAGGCTGTGGTCAGGCCAGAGATGGAAATAGTATGGGCCGTGGTCGTGGAGCACCGGGCAGAGGTGCTGGTCATACTGAGGCGAGGCAGCCAGCTCTGGTTTATGTTGCACATCGCCGAGAGGACGGAGATGCCCTAAATGTTATTACTGGTACGTTCTTTATCCATAATGTACCTTATACTGCACTGATTGATGTTGGGTCTACGCATTCGTATATAGCATGCTCCGTGTCTGAGACTTTGGGTTTAATAGTTGAAACCACTGTGAGTGAGGTTACTGTGTTGAGTCCTTTAGGGCAGTCAGTTAAGGTAAACAAATTGTTTAGAGATGTACCTTTAGAGGTTCAAGGAACCATCTTTTTGGCGGATTTAATAGAACTTATTTTTGGAGAATTTGACTTAATACTGGGCATGGATTGGCTGGTTAAGCATCAAGTGAATTTGGATTGTGCTACTAAATGAGTGGTACTGAAAACTGTGGAGGGTGATGAGGTGGTGGTAATAGGGGAGCGTCGGAATTATTTGTCAAATGTGATTTCTACCCTGAAGGCTGAGAAGTTGGTTCTTAAGGGTTGTGAGGCGTATATAGCCTACATCAGTGATTTTGATTCTGAGGTTTCGTTTGTTAAAAAAGACATCAGAATAGTCAAAGATTTTCCGGATGTTTTTCCCGATGAACTACCTGGGCTACCTCCAAACTGTGAAGTTGAATTTGGGATTGAGCTCCTACCGGGTACAGCTCTGGTGTCCATCGGTCCTTATAGAATGGCACCGAAGGAGCTAGTAGAGCTTAAGGCTCAGATTCAAGAGTTACTGGATCGAGGGTTCATCCGCCCTAGTGTGTCTCCATGGGGAGCACCGGTGTTATTTGTGAAAAAGAAGGATGGATCCATGCGTATGTGCGTCGACTACCAGTAACTGAATAAACTGACTATTAAGAATAAGTACCCCCTGCTGAGGATTGATGATCTATTCGACCAGTTTCGAGGAGCTTCGGTCTTCTCTAAGATTGATCTCTGATCGGGGTACCATCAACTGAGAGTCAAAGAGGCTGATGTTCACAAGACAGCATTTAGGACTCATTATGGTCATTATGAGTTCCTGGTGATGCCGTTTGGACTGACGAATGCACCAGCTACTTTTATGAATCAGATGAACCGAGTGTTCCAGCCTTATTTAGACCAGTTCGTAGTGGTTTTTATAGATGACATCTTGGTGTATTCGAGAACGGAGGATGAACATGACACACATCTCTGAGTTATTCTGCAGATTCTGAGGGAGAAATAATTATACGCTAAGTTCAGCAAGTGTGAATTCTGGCTACGAGAGGTAACATTTCTGGGCCATGTAGTATCTACTGAAGAGATTAGAGGTGATCCTCAGAAAATTGAAGTTATTTTGGATTGGAAGCCACCTAAGACGGTATCTGAGATTCGAAGTTTTTTAGGTCTGGCAGGGTATTATAGACATTTTGTTGAGGGGTTTTCGTTTATTGCTGCACCTCTGACTAAATTATTGCGTAAAGGGGTGCTGTTTGTCTGGACTGATAAGTAGTAAGAGAGTTTTGAGAAACTTAAGAAGGTTTTGACAGAGGCCCCTGTCTTAATACAGCTAGAGTCTAGGAAAGAATTCACTGTCTACAGCGATGCATCACATATTGGTTTGGGATGTGTGTTGATGCAAGAGGGTAAGGTAGTGGCATATGCGTCTCGCCAGCTTAAGTCTCATGAGGCAAATTATCCGACGCACGACTTGGAGTTGGCCGCGGTGGTATTCGCACTGAAAATCTAGAGGCATTACCTGTACGGTGAAAAGTGTATCATTTACACAGATCACAAGAGCCTTAAATATCTCATCACTCAGAAGGAGCTAAATTTTAGGCAGCGTAGATGGATTGAGCTGCTTAAAGATTATGACTGTTCGATTGAATACCATCCTGGTAAGGCCAATGTGGTGGTTGACGCACTGAGCCGTAGGGCTATGGCGCATCTGAGGGCGATGTTTACTCGTCTCAGCTTATTTGATGATGGTATTTTGTTGGCCGAACTTCAAGTTAAACTGTTGTGGATTGAGCAGATTAAGGGTAAACAGTTGGAGGATGGGTCTTTGGGTCCTCGATTCCTACAGATTGAGAGTGGGGAAATTTTAGATTTTGGACTGAATAGTGAAGGGGTACTGTGTTTTCGTGGGAGAGTCTGTGTACCAAGGGATGCTGATTTGAGGCAGTTTATACTGCGGGAGGCGCATAGTAGTCCTTATGCTATGCATCCCGGTGGGAATAAAATGTACCGAGACCTTCGTGAGTTATATTGGTGGCCAAGTCTTAAGCGTGAAGTTACTGATTTTGTGGGTAAGTGTCTGACTTTCCAGCAGGTTAAGGCTGAACATAAGTTACCTTCAGAGTTGCTTCAGCCAGTTAAAATTCCACTTTGGAAGTGGGAGAGAGTAACTATGGACTTCGTTAGTGAGCTGCCCCTAACGCCTACTAAGAAGGATGCAGTATGGGTCATCGTGGATCGGTTGACCAAGTCAGCCCATTTCATACCGATTAAGATGACGATTACTCTTTGCGGTGGCTAAACTATATGTGGCTGATATAGTGAGACTGCATAGGGTACCGATTTCCATCATAACATATAGAGATCCTCGCTTCACGCCTCAGTTCTGGAAGAAGTTACACGAGGCTTTGGGTACAAGACTGGACTCCAGTATTGCGTTTCATCCTCAAACAGATGGTCAATTAGAGAGGGTGATTCAAATACTGGAGGATATGTTAAGGAGTTGTGTAATAGATTTCTGAGGCTGTTGGGAAGACTATTTGCCATTGGCAGAGTTTGGGTATAACAATAGCTACCAGTCTAGCATACAGATGGCACCTTACGAGGCATTATATGGCCGTAGGTGTCGTACTCCTTCGTGTTGGACTGAGTTGGGAGAGCGGCGTGTTCTGGGCCCTGAATTGGTTTCTGATACCGAGGAAAAAGTTAGATTAATTCGGGATCGATTGAAGGCGGCATCTGACAGACAGAAGTCTTATGCTGATTTGAAGCGCAAGGAGATTGAGTATTCTGTGGGGGACTTCGTTTTGCTTAAAGTCTCGCCATAGAAGAAGGTACTGAGATTTGGACGGAAGGGCAAGTTGAGCCCTAGGTTTATTGGGCCTTATAGCATACTGAAACGTGTGGGATCGGTTGCCTATCAACTTGAGTTACCTCAAGAGTTGAATCAGATTCATGATGTGTTCCACGTCTCTATACTGAGGCATTATCAATCTGATCCCACACATGTGATTTCGACTGAGGAGATTGTGGTTAGACCGGACCTAACTTTTGAGGAGGAATCGGTTCAGATTCTAGATCATGATGTGAAAGTTTTGAGGAAGAAGTCTATCTCACTGGTTAAGGTGCTTTGGCGCAATCACAACTAAGAGGAGGCCACGTGGGAACCCGAAGAGGCGATTCGTCAACAATACCCTCATCTTCTTTGATCAGGTAAATTTTGAGGCCGAAATTTTCTTTTAGGGGGGTAGAGTTGTAACGTCCCAAAAATCTAAGTATTTATTTTTATACATTTGTAACACAAATATCTGCCTGTCTTAGGGGTTAAGTGATTTGGGTGTGTTTGGGAGTGCCTAAGAAGTCTTGGGTTCAAGCCTGGGTATGTGCAAAAATTTTGTTTTTAAGGAATAAACCCTTGCCTATAGTTAGTAGGCTTTTAAATTATTGTGGGTAAAGCAAGACATAAAAAGTCTACTGATCTAGGGGGTAAGTGGCGTGTTACCTATGCTAGTGGACTGAGGTTCGAATCTTGATGGGAGCAGTGGAGTATTTATTTTGCTGCTGTGCCGTAGCGGGTGTTGTGGCTTGACTGAAACACTGAAGTGGTTGAGTAGAATTCAAATTAGGTTGTTGAGGGAAGGTGTGATCGGGTGGAGAGATTTGAGGAGGGATTTTTGGAGAAAATCAAGGGAAAAAAGGGGAGAGGGAGTGTTGTGCCAAAATGGGACTCTGGGGCACTCAAGAATTCGGCCAGATGGGGTATGCTCCTCATTTTCAGGTTTTTCTTTTTGCTTGAAGGCCGAATGTGGTAGGGGTTTTTGTGTATTATTCTCCTTGTTTCACTTCTTTCATATTTGGCAACCTTTTCTTTGGCCGAACATTTTCTCTTCCAATTGTCCCTTCTTTTTCTGTTGTTGGCCGAATATACCATTTTCCCCTTATTCGTTTCTCTTCTCTTTTTTTCCCTAAACCGTTTCTCTTCTTTCTCTCCCTCAAGTCTTGTGCTGCCGATTTCCCAATTTTGGTCACTGCCGAAAGTTGCCGAAATTTCCTTTTCTCTTCTCCTTTGTTTCCAAAAATCCATTCCTCTTCCTCTGTCGATTGACTGTGCTCCTTTCTTCTCTCAAACGTTCTGAGCCTCTATCTTGTTTAGCGATTTACCGCACTTTTTCGGTAAGAGATTATGGTACTTGAAGTGTCAGCTTTTGAGTTGCTAAATTGGGGTTTTGTTTAACTATTTTTGACAGCTATAAATCGAGGGTGAGGGGCTGTGCTAGTGCCAAATCCTTCCACTATTCGGTTCTCTTGCTCTCTTTCGGTAAGTTCTATAGACGAAATCATTATTCCCTTTCTTCTTTTGTCCTTAAGTTGGTAACTGATGGCAATTGTATGGCAGTTAAGGAAGGATTTAGGAAACTCCTAATCAATCGCCAGAGACTAAGATTCGTGGGAATCACAGTGGTTCGATTGGAGGTAACTCTACACTGTTCTATGAATGGATTGTTGGTTCCGGGTTTCTTTTTAACCGTAAAGTAAGACTGATGCTGATGTTTGATTGGCCAAATGTAGGTTGGTGAGGGTTTGAGCGACTATTCATGACGAATCGAAACAAGGTGTGTGTAAACACTGCCCAAATCGTAAATCGATAAAAAGCCAAAAAATATGACAATTGACGCTACACGAGCGTGCGCTCGCTCGTGTGGTAATCCGAACGCATAAAACGTGGGCATTAGACTGTTGAGGCCACCATGAGCGATTTCGTGGTCTTAGGCCGTTTTGGGCCACGTTAGGCCGAAATGGATCGTATGGGCCCAGCGAGCTTGTGGGCCCCACACGAGTAAACTACACGATCGTGTGTAGAATATTGGGCCAAGCTGTGTAATTTACATAGCCGAGACCAATTCTGGGCTATGTGGGCCACACGGGCGTATGGGCCCACATGGGCCCGCATTATGGGTTTTGGGCCCATTTTCACTGTTTGACTGTTAAGGTTGCATGGGTCGCCCGAGACGGTGTGGACCTACTGATGGGTCGGTAAGTATACCTAGACCCCAAACTGATGAACTGACTGTTATGCCCCTATGATATAAAATGACTGTTATGCCCCTGTGATATTAAATAACTGTATGCCTTATGTTATGTATGACTGTATATGAGCATGCCACAATATATATATATGTTGCATACATGTATGATATGTTGCATGGGGATGGGATTATTATGATTGGAGGAAGTGTACTGTACTGTCAGCTCTGCTACAAATATTGTTTAGTGCCGCATCCGGTGCTAATTTTTGGAGTGTAGGGATGGGTTGGTTGATTTTATCCCCACATGGAGTGTAGGGCTGGACGGAGTGGAGTGTAGAGGCGGGTTGGGTAGGATTTCTGATTGCATGCTTGAACTGTTACTGTCACTGAAATGGGCTAAGGCCCACACTGATATTGATACTGTAATGGGCTAAGGCCCCAACTGAACTGAACTGTTATTGATTTGGGCTTAGGCCCAGACTGTGCTTGCCTACGGCATGATTGGCTAATTGCTTATATGGGGTTACACACTGAGTTTTCGTAAACTCACCCCTCTATTTATCTGTATAGGTAATCCCCAGTCTTAGGAAGATCGGTGCCGTGAGGGATTCGGTGGTGGCCACAAAACCGCACCTGCTTCTATATTTGACTTTTTATTTTACAAGAAATTTAATTTGGGTATTTTTTTATAATAAGGCCTATTTAAATTTTTAACTTTTAATTTTGGATTTTACTTAGCTTAATTCACTTTTGAGAGAAGTAGGACGCGAATTTCCAAAAAAGTAAATGCTTTTCAAAACACCACATTTTCGTAACATACTATAAAAGCTTCCGCATCAAACATTGTTTTAAAGTAAAGTAACAAACTAATATGATCAACATTCTGCTAAAAACAACTTGAGTTTTCAAATGAACAGGATACCCTAAAATTTTCGTTAAGATCGTAAACGCGAATTAATATAGAACGGGTTTTCCAATGAAACTATGTTTTTGAAAAACACTTCAATGTGATACTGCCAGATTCGGCCATAACGTCTAGGCTGGATTTGGGGTGTTACATAGTATAAATTAAATGATTGTATATGATGATGTGATTGATTGTAGACAGATACAGATTATACTTAAGTGTCAGAGAAAGAAATCAATAAATGTTGAGATTGACAGAATTGACTGTGTGAACGATAGCATGTTAGTGTTAACGATCCATGAAATAATTAGAAAGAGGTTGTGAATTGTATTTTTTTTATCCTAGATATCGAAATGTCAGAATCAAAGATTAGTTAGGTACAGATAAATAAAGAATTTATTGATATATTTCTAGAACAATTATCTGGGTTGTCACTCGTATAAGAAGCTTAGTGTGTAATCTAGGAAAAACGATATTGTGTCTTTGAAAAAGAAAGACATGATTATAAGAGCAGTATAATGATTATATATTACATATCAAAGACAACATGAAGAACCGAGTTTTTTATTTTATACAGTTGAGTTATTTATTTAGTTAAGGGAACTACCGTATTTTTTAGTATTGACTTTCAATCAGGTTGTTGTTAGATCTGAGTAATGAGTCAGATGTACTGAAGATTTCTTTCTAGACTTGATTTTAACAATGTGAGATTCTGATAACACCTCTTGAATTTTCAACTGCTCAATCGCTTTATATATTTAATAGACAGAAGTTTCTAGCCATCTCTAATCAGAGTTCTTGCTATGTGATTGATGATACTCAAGTTATGCGAGAAATGAAATTAAACATGATTAGTATTGGACAAATAGTGTTAACGATGATTTGTTCAGTTTTTTCGATGATAGCTCTACCATTGACAAAGTTGCTACAAAAAATGTCAGTTTTGTTCGGTTGAATAATGACAATAGAGTTTGGAACAATTGAAAGCTATATTAACAGAAGTTACAATATTGAATCTGAGATAGTGTAGATGTCTAGTGTAATTGAAAGATTATGATCAGTTGATTGACTATCACTCAGGTAAAGCTACTGTTGTAGTCGATACCTTGAGTCAAAAATCTTTATATGCATTGAGAATTTTGAACACTTAGTTGAACTTCAGTCGAATTAATCTATTACTGTAGAACTGAGAGTTAAACCCCTATTTCTTCAGAGAATTCGTAAGATACAAAGAGATAGTCTACAGGAAGCCTACATCAGCATTTATTTGATACATCTAGGTGGTAACAAAATGTATAATAACTTGAAATAAAATTACTGGCCCTCGAAAATGAAATGAAAAATAATTGAGTTTGTATCAAGATGTTTGCTAAGTCAGCAAGCGAAAGTCGAGTATCAGGTTCCATTAGATTTATTACAACCTATTATGATTCCAAAGTAAGAATGTGAATGTATTATGATAGATTTCATATCGAGACTACCAGTAATTGTTGGCAGATTAACGAAACTAGCTCACTTTATTTTGGTCCAAACAAATTATTCACTTGAAAAGCTAGTTGAGTTTTACATTTCTGAGGTTGTTAGATTGCACGACGTGTCATTATATATTATTTTTTACTATGATCCGAGGTTTACTTCTAGGCTTTTGATTCTAGAAGGAACTGCAGTATGGTGTAAAAGAATTTTTAACATCAACAGAGTTTGCATTTGATGATAGTTATTAGTGGAGTTTTAAAATGGCACTACGAGGTTTTAGGTGCTGATCAGAATTTTATAAGAAGAATTTGGAAGGAACTGATTTGTTATGTGAAACAAAAAGAAAAGGCTCAGTTATAGATATTGTTTGGAAGCTGTCTCTAATAATTAGACATTGTATACTGATCTGAAATAAAAAGGTATCAAGTTTTAGACTAGTAACATAGTATTTCTAAAAGTATTTCCGTGAAAGAATATACTTTTATTCATCAAAAAAGGAAGAAGGAAAGATTAGTCCGAGAATTGTTTAGTCGTATAAAATTATCGAGAGAATTAATCCTATGGTTTACAAAATAACATTACATTCAGAGCTCGAAAAGATTCATAATGTTTTCCAAGTTTCAATGCTATGACAGAATAGATCAGATTCCTCTTATGTGATTAATTCTGATGAGATGGAAATACAAACTCAATTGTATATTCAGAAAAACTGTTAGTGGGAGTTCTGTGACACTGATTTTGTACTGAAGAAGTTATGTGGAAACCGAAAATTTTTATGAGATTACAGTACCCGAATCTATCTCGTAGATAAAAATTTCGAAGACGAAATCTCCTAAGGGAGGAAAATTTGTAACAACTTGTTTTTTGGTGGTATCAAAAATAATGGTTTCGGGACCACAATTTCGATGAGTGAGTCTGTAAATATTATTTTTTAATATTTACGAGTCATGTATTATGATATAGGGAATTTTTATCTAATAATTTTATTTAATTGGATAATTAGTTAAGTTCAAGTGGTTCGATCCTAAAGTCAACTGGTTTTGGAAAATGAGGTGTCGGGACTTCATTTCCATTAATCGAGCCCGTAAATCTTTGACACTACATAGGTGTCTTGAAGTTTGGTTCGAAAATTTTAGTGATTTGATAGTTAATTAAGGAAAAATGACTAAATTGTAAAATTCGTAAAAGATAATTGTTATTGAAGTTTATTAATTAAAATGTTTAAATAGTAATTGTTTGAACATTAGAATGGCAATTATTCCATAATATTTTATAGTGGATGGGTATAATTTAAAGTTATATTAAAATATAATAATATAGAAAAACAAACTTATCATCTCTTTCGTTCGGTCATCTTCACCATCTGGAATAAGAAATAGAAGAGGAAGTCATTTTTGAATGCTTAAGCAATCGTCTCTCTTTCATAGTAAGCAAATCAATCATGTTTCTTATAATTTTTATATTTTTGAGATCGTTGCAACTAGGTCCAGCTAACTTATACCTCTGTTTTTAAAACTGTTAAATATTTCAAAACTTGTCATTGATGAATCTAAGATGTTTTTGATAGAAAAGGGTAGATTTCGAAGCTATCTTATTTTTAAGGACTATTTTATAATGTGATTTTTGTTAATTTTGAACTTAAGGACTAAATTTTGAATATCTTTAAATTGATATGTAATTAAATTTTTTGTATAATAGGTGGCTATAATTGAATGTATTCGAAGTTGGTTTAAAGTTTGAAGTCCAAATTAGGAAGTTATGATAAGTTTGATTTTAGGGACTAAATTGAATAAAATGTAAAAGTTTAGGGATATTATGTAAAATGAAATTAAAATATTATAAGCTTGAATTTGAGTGTTATTATGAGATAGGTATTGATATTTTGAATCTTAAATATTCTTTTGATCAAGTTGTTGACTTAGGTGGAAAAGGAAAAACTGCCGAATGGTGTCTGGTATCTAGAGCGTTACCATTTTGTCAGGTAAGTTCATATAATAAAAATAAGTTTAATTTTTTGTTGAATTATGTTTTAAATGTGTAATTTTATTTATTGAAAGCTTGAATTTGGTTATGAGCTAGTATACAAATTGAGAATTTAATCTAATTGAAATAAATTGTGCAAAATGGTATGAATTGAGATTAATCCTGATGAAATTAGTAAAAGTCTCGTATACGAGGTTATGAGGTCTTCCCAGGTTCCTAGCTTCTACATATGTTGTAGACTGGAGAATACAGCAATAATAAGCTCTGGCTAGGCAAATGATTCATGTAGGTTCAACCCTAATGAGTGAACAAGCACTATTACTTTCACCTGTATATGAAGGTCTTTTACGAAATTTCATCAGGTAATATTGTGAATAAAAGGGTGATATTATGCCATTGATTCTTGGTTAAGTTATACATATGAGTTAAATATAAGGTATTTTTTGGTTGGAAATGAAAATGTGAACAATTATGGTTGTATATGTGATTGAGCTCAAAACCTTATATGTTTAACGATTTTGTTTGAATCTTGTTAGGGGTATATGATGTGAATTGAAGGGTTAATGTGAGCAAGGTGATAAATTAGATTATGAATTCATGTTATATTTTAAGTTGAATGTGGTGTTTCACCATTTGAGTTTATATATGTGGTTTTGGTTTAAACCTCACTTGATTGATGCTGTTTTTTGATGCCATGATAGGTGAAATTTTTTCATATTAATTTATGTATTTGTTAAATTATTAAGGTAAGCTATTTGTTTATATTGTATGAGCTTACTAAGTATTTTATATACTTACTCGCGTTACTACTTTTACGTAGATTTTGGATGTCTGAAACGTGTCAATCGTATAAGGGAGAAGCTCACACCCATCAACTTTAGTTTGGTAGATTTTTTATGTTTGAAGTTGGTTACTTGTGGCATGTACATAGGTTGAATGAACTTAAGCTAGTTAAAGTCTATTTAGTATAATAACCTTGTGTATGTAAATCTATAGTTGTGGTTTAATATTGGATATATGGTATTTGCTAAGTATGTTTGAATGTTAAAAAAATGGGAAAGTTTAATTGGTAATATGCATGTGAACTGGATTGTGGTCTGAAATGGTGTAAGACTTGGTTTGAATGGTATTTGATTTGAATTATTGGTTTGTTGGTGCTAATGAGGGCATATTGGTTGTTTGATAAAATGATTAGGTAAATTGGTATTTTGGGCTTTGAAATATGCATGTTTTGGTATTGATTTGAATAACATGAAATTCCATTATAGGTCACTTGAGAAAATGGTATGAAAGGTTTCTCAAATAGGTCATTTATGCTGCACACAGGCTACCACACGGCCACTTGTCACACACGAGTGGTTGACACGGCCGTGTGTGCTACATGTTCAGATAGACTTTTAGTTTACACGACTTGGCGACAAGCTGTGTGACCCTATATTACATAGCATTATGTTATTACACGGTTTAAGGACACAGGCGTGTGGCCTTGCACCACACGGCCTGACCACATGGTCGTGTGACTCCTGTTTTGTTTTTATGCCTGCTAATTTGTAAATGTTTCAAACTGGTCCTAATTTAGTACCAAACTTGCTCAAAGGCTTTCGTAAACCCGATTAAGACTTGGTTTTTATTGTAATGCATGTTTAACATGGAATTAACTTGTATGTATTTATTATTGAGTATTATTGAATAAATTGCTTGTGAATGTTTCAGTTTACTGTTGTAGCTTCCTATAGCTCAGGTCTGGCAACTAGACCGGGTATAGGGTGTTACATGGAAACAAATAAATCCACATGTTGAGCAAAGAAGCTTAATGGTACTATCATAATCTGATAACGAAGCATATAGAAATTAAGTAAGTAGACATGTTATTAGTTAATTTATAATCAAATATATAATGAAGATTACTATCTAATAACCTCATTTCTTTTAGTGTTTTCCCATGAAATCAATGTTTAGTTTACATTTGTATGTTAACATATTGATACGCCCTTAGGGATTTGCATTTCAATCTCAAAGTATAAAAAATTAATCCATTTCATAACATCATACATATTTCAATCTTTTTTTCATGCATTTGACATTTTCATATCAAAATCATACATCACTTGTACTTCAGTCACATTACATTGATTTTTTATCCCTTTTTAACCAAAAGCGGACTCAAGGATGAGCACACGGATTACTATAAAATAAGCACTCATGGAAACCTAGTGCTCAGGAGCTAACAATACATTTTCATGGACATCCAAATGCTATGGAGAACTATCTAATGAAATGCACCTAGTGCTAAGCAATACATGCCCATGGACACCTAGTGCTTTGGATAACTACCGAAATGATACGTGCCAATCGCTAAAGATAACATTGATATAACAGATCTTTTGGGATGCCAGCTATACCCGTAACTCTATCTGAGACATTTTAATAGGGCATTCATAGTAAAAATATACATTAATTCACATATCATTTATTCATTGCATCACATTTTCATATAACTTTCATTTCGTTTATCATTCTCTCATAATCTTACACCATTTCACAAACACGCACATACATGTGCCCAATGATTCAATAAGTCATCAAGTCACAAGTTAACTTACCTTTCATGAGAGAAAACATTAAGATTATCTTATTTAATTTACTACTTAATAAGCTATGAATTAAAAGCAAATTATGAAAGCAAAAACTAAAATCGTTAATCATTTGTCACCTTCTCTTTTCCTTTCGCGTTCAAATTTCCAATGTCATCTTTTGGTATGTATGATAATTTGATTACATAAGTAGTATTAGTATCACATTTAACAAGAACATCGTTTAATTCAAACATGAAAGCAGATTTACAATTAGGTCATTTAGAACCTTAATATCTGTAATGCATGTATTACACAATCTACCCGATCAAATTTAAATCTGACTTCATATTTGTTCATTAGGAACCTCAATCTATCAATATTCTTCATTTTCATCCATATTTTTCTCTATATATATGTGTGTGTCTCTCTCTTCAATATTAAAAAATGGCTATGCCAACCAAACCAAATCAAGTTTGATTCAACAATTTTCACTACATTTATAACATGATTTTACCATGGTTCAACCTTGCACCAAACCTGCATGAGTTTAAACACTCAAACCTAAGTTCTTCCAAAGCTTCAACGATGGTATACTACATTAAATCAAAAATAATTGCTAATTCTAAGGCTTGGGTCAAGATAATCAACTACCATTAACCAAGATTTCCAAAAAAAATTCAAGTGAAAAGCTTACCTATCTTTGCAATTTGATGTACGAAAAATGGCAAAGAAAACTTAGCAAACTTTTCTTTTCTTTTCTTTTTTCCTTTTTATAGACGACAATGGTAGATGAAGAAGATAATGTTCTTTAGTTTCTTTCTCCCACTAATATGCTATATATACACTTGATTAACAAGTTTAATTAACCTTTAATTAAGTTAATCAATGGTTATTAATCATTAGTGCAATTGGATGGTTGAGATCAACACATACCATTATCTATGTCTTAACCATTGTCTAATTACATTTGGGTCCTTGGTTTAATTTCCAATCAAAGGCTTTCTTGAATCCTTGATTAATTCCCTATATTTTACTCACTTTTTAATTTGATCCCTATATTTGTAACAGCCCGATTTAGGGGCTAGTCAGAATAGTGATCTTAGAATCACTAATCTGAGGTTAGAGAAAATTATTTTCATGTTATTTTATGTGTTATAACATGTTTATAAGGGTTCATGAAAATTTTGGTGCTTTAATTTTAGCGATTTCAGGCTTAATCGCTAAAAAGGACTAAATCGCATAAAGTGCGAAAGTTCTATTTTATTTGCTAGAGGTGCCAAATAGCTATGGATTATTAATTGGAGGTCCCAAATGTGAAATTTGGCCTTGTTTAAGTGAGTTGGCCGGCCATAGTATGCATAGGGGACAAGAGCATTTATTTTGGTCAATAGTTGGTGAGATTAGTAGATAAAATGAATAAAATAAGATGATATAAGCAAAAGTTATCATCTTTTCATTTAGTCTTCTTCTCCAACCAAAAATATCAACAAAGGGAGGGCTTTGAAAGCTTGAAAATTTCAGCAACTCATTTTCTCTTCAAGTAAGTGATTTTGATGGTTTTAGTTGATAATTTTTGTACTTTTGGAGTCCCCAAAGCCTAAGCTAGCTAATGAGGGGACTAATTTGCATTATGGTTGAAAGTCTAGGGACTTGCCATGAGATATTTTATGTTGGTTTCTGAGTTTTTATGGAAGAAAATGAATGTTGGGAAGATGAGAAATAACTTTTGTGAAAGGTGTTGTCATGAAAACACCTAATTAGGATTAAGATGCAAATGCTATAGTTTGTTCATTAATGCATGAAATAGTTGGAATTGTGGATAGTTTTAAGAGGATTAAATGTTCAGCTAGGCTTTTTTAATAAGAAAATGTGATGAAAAGTGATTTACGAGCCTATAGACAAAATCATAATTTTGCCAAAGTATAAGGGCAAAATAGCCATTTTTGCCTAAGTGTAGATTATGATGTATTATGATTTATAAGTGATTAAATGAGTAAATTCTATTGTTCTAGATCAAAGAAAACGAGATTCGGACCTAGAACGGGAGAAAAGAGACATATGGACAAATAGGTCCCTTTCTACCCTTTCGATATTGAGGTAAGTTCGTGTGCAAATGTTGCAATTACGTACGGGTTATTTAATATTCCAAGGCTGTCTGGAATGTATATTTACGCTATGAATGTATTAAATATGTTTTGACGAGATGTCTAGAGAATTAAATCTAAGAATAGTGGGAAACGCAAATAGCATGATATGATGATAGTTAAGGTCCCGTGTAAGACCATATTGGAATATGGCCTCGATGTGAGATATTGAATAAGACCATGTCAAGGACATGGCATCGATACGATATTTCGTGTAAGACCCTATCGAGGGCATGATGTCGATGTGATGTTATGTGTATGCGACTCAAAAATGTCATTTAACAATTTGAGTGATTCAACAGGTATGTTGAAAATGAGAAAGTATGTGGTTGTACCACGAGAGGTACAGGTATGTGTTAGAATTAAATTGTAGATTGAATTCAATAGTTATTTATAGTTTCGTATGAATGACGAAATAGTTATGTGAATGTATAATAATCACACTTGATGGTGGGCTAAGTGCGATACCACCTTATTACATAACTACGATGGGCTGTTTGTGATACCATCGTTTATATTGATATTTGGTGGGCTATGTGTGATACCACCGTAACTATTCTTTTGGTGGGCTAAGTGCGATACCACCCTATTAAAGATCGATTGTGGGCTAAGTGCGAAACCACCGAGTAATTTAGCATTGTAATTGGTTTAGTGATAAATTATGATGTGTTGTATCATGAGAATTTTCGGTGATAAGTGCAGGAAATGTATGTGAGCATTAAGCTTGAGATATGGTTAGAACGTGGTAAGAGACGGAATGAGTAAGCATTATGAAGGGTTGAATAGGTAACCATGAGTTTAGGAGTAAAACTCATTATAATACCTTGTGATTGAGTATAATCAATGAATATCAATAACTGATTATTATTTGTATATGAACTTACTAAGCATTATTGCTTACTCATTTCCTTTCCCATCTCTTATAGGTTAGCTTAACTAGCTCGGGTTGGAGATCGCCGGAGATGTTTCACACTATCGAGCAAACACTTGGTATGAGGTTTCAAGTCCTTATGAATTATGGCATGTATAGGGATAGTATTTAAAGTTGATTAAGTCATAGTTGATATAGCCAAATGTGTTGGCCTAAGAGAGTTTATGGTTCAGTTGTGTATAGCCATAGATGATGGCTTAAGTCGCTTGTAATTATACCGGAAATAGTTCTCCCTCGTGTATGGGATGAAGACTTCATTTTATAGTTTAAATGTGATAATTCAAGATTTATAATTGATAATATGTGAAGTTTTTGTAATGGAGTTTGTAAGTGTGAAATGTGGGGTGGCAAAGGGCTTGGTAGATAGCCTGCTAACTGTCCACATGGGTAGACACACGGGCATGTGTCTAGACTGTGTGGGAGGCACGGCTAGCACATGGACGTATGCCCAGGCCGTGTGAAGTTTGCACCTTGCACTTGGAATTTAAATCGCCATACGACTGAAGCACACGGACATGTGTATAGGCCGTGTGGATAAGTCAGAATGCCAAGGTTTGGCACAAGGGACAAGGCCACGGGCGTGTCAAGGCCGTGTGAAATTAGTCAGTGTTGACCACGGGTGAAAGACACGGGCATGTCTTAGGGGCACACGGGCATGTCCCATTTCACACGGGCGTGTGGCCCCTGTTAGGTGAAAATTTTCCAAGTGTTTGAAAAGTTCCAGTTTGGTTCCTCGATACCCCGAGCGGGTGTATTGGGTCTCGTTGACCCATTATAGAGAACGTTACACTGGTGAATGAAAAGTTTTAAATTGGAGAGAATTTTATAACCTAAAGTGGATCGATCAAGTAAGTCAAGTCCAGTAATGCCTCGTGCCCAGTTCTGGCATAGAATTTGGGTAAGGGGTGTTACATTTAGTGGTATCAGAGCTATGGTTTAGTTGGTTCTCGGACTAACCTAGTGTGAGTAAGAGTCTAGTTGTACATGCCATAGGTGGATCGTGATAGTGTGATATCTCCTGGCTCTAACGAAATTGTTTTGTTAAGACAGAGATGATTTCCAACCGAGCTAAATCCAATAGGGTTGGAAGTGATAATGAGGTAATTGAAATGCGCTTATGCATTGTCGAAATTCAGAGATGTATGAATAGAAGGTTATGACGTGTAGGTGTTAAGGTATGAAATGAGATAATTCTAAGTTGAGGATTGAAATAAGAGTTGTAAAGTGATAAGCTTATTTTTATTGGTTTGATATGCATACGGTGTTATATACTCAACCTACTGGGTTAAGTGCATATAGTGAGTAAATTTACCCAGAGAAAGGGATATGTGTGTATGTACAACTGTTTGAATGGTGTATGATCAATATGTCCACATAGTTGAATCTCATGTGCGACTGTTAAAATAGAGGATGTATAATGTTTTGTTTTATGACTCTATTATGAAGCCACACATATTAGAGTGTGGGAGTTAAACTGAGAAGTTTGACTAAGTAGAATGCAGGAGATGAGTACGGTCGTTCAATGATAAATTGATGAATAAGACCATGGTTGGACCATTGCAATACATGTGATTCCATATAAGACCATGGCCGGGGCATGGCATTGGCAATGGTACATGATCCCGTGTAAGACCATATCCGGGATATGGTGTCGGCATCGGATAGTGATCCCGTGTGAGACCACGTCTGGGACCTGGCTTCAGTAATGAATAGTGATTTTGTGTAAGACCATATCTGGGATATGGCGTCGACATCGATATAAGATCCCGTGCAAGACCATATCTAGGATATGGCATCGGCATCGACATGAGTATCCATGTAAGACCGTATCGGGGATATGGCATTGGTATCGATATGAGAAATCGTGTAAGACCATAGCGAGGCTATGGCATTGTGACGGCATGTAAGATTATAGCCGGGCTATAATGTTGTGATACGAGTAAGACCGTGATTGGACTATGGCAATAAAGTAAACGACATACTCAAACCCGTAAGACATTCTCTAAATTGATAAGTGATGGTAAGAGAAATTGGAGTTAAATGTTGAATACTCGAGTAGACATTAATGTGAAACTTGAGTAAGTAAAGTCACTGTTCAAAATTATGGGTGATAGAAACAATTGTAGTATGTGTAAGAGTGAAAACTCGCTTGGAGCGAGTTGTATAATTACGATGATATTTTATTAATGATGAATGTTAAATCATATGGATGTAGTCACGAGAGTCAAGTTAGGGGCTCTACGACTTCACCCCCTTACCACTGTTGAATCATGATGAGATGTTTATAAGAGTCAAGTTGAGTAAGTTTGTATGTTATAGATTCAACCTTCATGTTAGCACAATTGGGAATGCTTGGTATTATATTGATGCATGATACTCTTCTAAATTGAGTAATTGAGGTTGAATGAAAGGTTGAAGTCCAAGTGGACTATAATACATGTAGAAATGCTATCATTAAAACATGAGATACGGATAAGGTCCCGTATAAGACCATGTCTGGGACATGGCATCGGCACCGAATTGAGATTCCGTATAAGACCATATCCGGGATATGGCATCGGTATCCAAAGGTAACTCCGTGTAAGACCACCTCTGGGACGTGGCATTGGCTTTGTACCTACAATAATGGCGATGAATATGCGTCTTTGATTATCCCTAGTGATTAATGGGATAAGTAGATGAGTTTAGAAGTAGAAATGAGATCATACTAAAGTCATGTGAATGAGTGAATACAGGTACTTGTGAATGAGTCACGAAGAAATGATTACGATATGTGGCACGGTATGTGCTAAATAAAGGCAAGTGTGAGTAAGTATGGCAAGAAACCTATGACTTGTGTATGGTTAATTAATGCCATGAATGGATTATAATGATCTTCTTGAGTATTATGTATTAATATCTGTTTCCCTTCAGGGGTGATGTGGTTGTTCTTTTCATGAAATTGTGATTGTGTGATAATGTTAGCTGACTGTAAAAATCAGACTAAATGGTTATCGATTTAGTTAATTGAAATTGACATTCCTTTATCTCTTCATAACCTTATTCGGGTGCTTTGAGGAGGAAGTTGGTGATGAGACTTTATGTGAGATTTCTCTTATATTTCCGCTGGACATGGTTATTTTAAAGTGTGTGTTCTTTGAGTTGTGATAGCTATATTTACTATGATTGTATTTTTTATTTGATCATAGAAATGTGATAATTCTAGTATAAGAAGTAAAACCACAAGTTTCACGTTGTGCAATGGGTTTTCGGGTAAGCCAAATAGAGTTAATGCACTCAATTGAGATGTCCCTGCTATCTTGAGATAAGACGATAGTAAAGGTTTCAGATTAGCATATCGAGAGAAACCCAACGAGAGTGTGATCGAAATATATATTCTTAGTGTGGAGAAAAGAGTAGATTGATGTATTGAGATATGATTCGAGTTATGTGTATATTTACGCATGAATCAATAAGGAGAATGAAATTCTATGTGTACATGAGTAGGGAGCATGATACAGATGTATGCTCATTGAAATATTTTAATCGTGATGGTTAAGTCGAAAGCCATTAAAGGTACTATTAACTGAAAATTTTAGTACCGAGTTCAGTTGAATCAGAGAAAAAGAGTTTATGAATTTTATGCAACGCGCTAATGAATAAATTGAAAAGTGTTTTAATATCAGGGTGTAAAGGAATAGTTTACATTTTTGGGTGATTGGAGTTACATTGAAAGGAATTGTTGGAATGGTGATCCTAAGACGATCACTTTGGTACCTGAGTTGTGAAATTTAGGTTATAATATGAATTGTGGGAGAACATCAAGTGTTTTCTGAATTCTGATGAGATAGAGTTTCTAATGCTGTAGAAAAAAATTTGAATGTGAAATAGTGAAAACGGCTTTAACTATTACAATGGTGTGCATAGTTATTGAAATACTTCTCAGATAGTAGACATAGTACAGATGTCTGGATGGAATATCCTTGTTTAAGCAATGCGAGTTAGTTACTCGATGGACCTTAGTTGATAATATCCTAGTTCAGCGAGGTTAATGACTAGAGTGAATTTTCATTTCGAAACAAAGGAGTTCAGAAGTGAGATAGAAAATGGTATTTTAAATAAGCTCTGAATGAATTTGACTAAGATGTTAAAATTTAGGTCGGATAAAGTTTCCGTTGTTGATGTTACCTTGAGATAGAAATTGTATGTTGATGAATTCAGAATTTATGTAGAGGTTTTGGTATAAGACTTAGTAGTAACATGTCTATTCATGCAAGAATAAGAAAAAGTGCTTTTATATGCATAAATGTTTTGACAATTGAGTACATTTCATGATATGATTGAGTCTATGATCAGAAGTAGTCGACCACCAAAAGATGAATTTTCAAAGTGTTCAAGTCAGGACTATTGCAGTCGATGAATATCCTAGTGAGGAAGTGATAAACCGTAATAGTAACATATTTTAATCCCACATTTAGCATGCTTTTGGATGATTTATCCCTTGAATTATGGAATTTGGTGCTCTTAATCCTTTAATTTCATGTTTTATACTCAGGAGAGCATAGGAGGATGAAAAGAATAAGAAACAGGCTTAAAACGGGCCAAATGGGTCAAAGTGAGAAATCGACACGGCCTGGGGTTTCACCACACGGCCGTGCCCCTTTAGCAGGCTCGAACACGGCCTACAACTCGACTTACACGGGCGTGTACCATAGGCGTGTCCCTGCCGTGACCAAGAAGAATTTTATTCGGATTAGGGTGCTTAGAGGCAAAGAAAGCCATTCCAAAAGCCTATATAAACACCCTAAAGGCCAACCTTTAGGGGGGCGTCCAGCTAGGCCAAGGAGCCAAGCCAGAGAGGTCAGAATCGTGGGATTTACTCGAAGAAAGCCAGTTGATTCATCTCAAGAAGCCGAAATTATACTCAAGACGGCGTATCTCTCCTTCAATTCCTTCAAGGGGTTTTAGGGTTTTCTTATGTTTTGTTTTATCTTTTCTTTTGAGATATATATTTTTATGATTATGAACTAAACCCTCAGATACCTGAGGGGGATGACACCTAAGACGAATCTTGTTATTGTTTTCTGAGCTATATGATAAATACTTGATTTGTTCTTAATTATGTGTTCTTAATTCTTGTTTTGATATTTCAGGATATTGATTCAAGTATTGATGTGCTTAGGCAGAGGAGGAATAGACCCTGCCTAAGAGTATATCTAGCATAGTTAAGCGAAGTTGCTCGCGCGCCTAGAGATAGGGTGACGAAAATTTGCTGGATTAGGGTCAAACCTAATATGGGAGTCTATAGATCGAGTTAATGCAATTCTAGGGGTTTTAATTAGAAAGAGATTTCAATTAATCAACCTAGGGTTAGACGTTAGTAGCCTCGAGAGAGGTATTAATATAAATTAGGGAATCCTACGGATCAAGTCAAGTGAATAAATCGTATGGTTCAGAGTTAGATAACAAGTGAAGTCTAGGTGGATTCTTCCTTGGGTATTGTCTTAATCAATTGGTTTTTCCCACAAGTATTTTCCCAATTCATTCTCTTTGTCTTAGCATCTTTAGCTTAGTAGTTAGTTAATTTTAAATTAAACAATAATTCACTTCAATTCTTAGGCTAAATAATAGAAAAAAAGTTAGTATTAGTACTTTTGGTTCCTTTGGGTTCGACATTCCGGTCTTGCCACTAAACTATACTACTGTTTGATAGGTGCGCTTGCCTCAATCGTTGTCACAGTTAGTTTCTAGGCTAGATCATTCATTATATAAATTTTAAGACTCTGACATAACGATCAAGTTTTTGGCGCCGTTGCTGGGGAACCAAAATATTAAGAACGCTCAATTTTTATTACTTTAGCCAGTTTTTTTGTTATTATTTTTGCAATTTACTTTTATTTTATTTTTATTTTAACTTTGCTATTTTTTCTCTTTTTTTGTTCCTTGCAGGTACCTCTAGTTTATGACTAGAAGGAACCCGACAGGACCCTTAATTTACGACAGTGATATTGAAGGAGCCGTTCGCAGAAATCGTAGAGAAATAAGGCGAAGATTAACTTACATAGAAGAAGAGCAAGAAGACGAGAACAATACTACTGAAGAGATGGCTGAGAATAATCCGCTACCTCCAGAGGAGGCCGAAAATCATGCTCCTCGTACTATGTATGATTATGCTAAGCCTAGTTTAGTTGGTACTGAATCAAGTATTGTTAGACCTACTATTGCTGCAAATAATTTCGAATTGAAACCTAACACTATATAGATGATACAGCAGTTTGTTTAGTTTGATGGTTTGCAGGATGACGATCCTAACACACACTTAGCGAATTTTCTTGAATTCTATGATACCTTCAAAATAAATGGCGTTTTTGATGATGCCATTCGTCTTCGGTTATTTCCCTTTTCTTTGAGGAAAAAAGCCAAACAGTGGTTGAATTCTCTTCCACGAGGATCAATCACTACATGGGAGCAAATGACCGAAAAATTTTTATTAAAATATTTTCCGCCGGCTAAAATGGCTAAGTTAAGGAATGATATCTCTTCTTTTGTGCAGATGGATTTAGAGACACTTTATGATGCATGGGAGAGATACAAAGATCTATTGAGAAGGTGCCCACACCATGGATTACCATTGTGGCTACAAGTCCAAACCTTTTATAACAGTGTAAATCCTTCAACTAGGCAGTTGATTGATTCAGCCGCTGGTGGAACCTTGAATAACAAAACACCTGAGCCTGCCTACGAGTTTATTAAAGAGATGTCACCGAATAATTATTAGTGGCAAGTCACGAGGACAAGGCCAACAAAAGCCGCTAGTGTTTTTAACCTCGACGCAGTGACCATGCTATCAAATCAGGTAGAGATGTTAAATAAAAAAATTGATGGTTTTTGTGGTTCTTCACAGGTACATCCAATTATGCAGTGCGATACAAGTGGAGGAGGAATGAGCAACACAGAATATCCACTTTACAACCTGAGCACTGAAAATGAGCAAGCTCACTATATGGGTAACAATTTTAGACCTCAAAATAACCCTTATAGTATTACTTATAATCCAAGTTGGAAGAACCACCCCAATTTCTCATGGGGTGGCCAAGGAAATCAGAAACAACAACCCCTCCCAGGCTTCCAATAGCAGCCCTACCCACAAGAGAAAAAACTGAACCTTGAGGAGATGCTAACAAAATTCATCGCGGTGTTAGAAACCCATTTCCAAAACACCGAAACAGCACTCAAAAAGCAAGAAGCATCGATTCAAGAGATCCAAAATCAGGTAGGTCAACTTACCAAGATCATGTTAGAACGACAATAAGGTAGATTGCCAAGCAACACTGAAACTAACCCAAAGGAGCAACTTCAAGCCATAACCGCTCATGATAGTAAAGGGTTAGATGAACCCAAATTAAGGCAAGAGGATGTGGTAGAGGAAGGTAAGGTTGAGGTAAGTCATGATAAAACAAAACCGGTAATCAAAGAGTACCAACCTCGCATACCATATCCCGAAGCAATGAAGAAAGATAACATAGAGGAACAGTTCGGTAAGTTTCTTAATCTTTTAAAGAAATTACATGTTAACTTACCGTTTCTCGAAGCTCTTTCACAGATGCCAGATTCAAGGAAGTTTTTAAAAGAACTTCTGACAAACAAACGGAGGTTAGACGAGGCATCGCATGTGGAGCTAAACGCAATGTGCTCAGCAATTCTACAAAACAAACTACCACAGAAATTAAAAGATCCAGGGAGTTTTACGATTCCATGTGTAATTGGTAGTTTATCTATTAATAACGCTTTAGCTGATTTAGGGGCAAGCATAAATGTTATGCCTTATAAAATGTTTAAATAATTAGGTCTAGGGAAACCCAAACAAACTAGGATGAGCATTCAATTAGCTGATAAGACTATTCGAGTTCCTAGGGGTATAATCGAAGATGTTCTTGTAAAGATTGATAAATTCGTATTCCCAGTAGACTTTATAGTTTTAGACATGGATGAGGACAATAGTATCCCCTTAATTTTAGGAAGACCCTTTTTAGCAACTGCCAGAACTAAAATTGATGTTGGTACAGAGAACTCATACTCCGTGTAAGTGATGAATCAATCGCCTTCGTGCTCTCGACTCAACCAGACATCAAGTGATAGAGGTGAGAAAGTAAATTCAATTGATAACCAATTACTTAAACCTTCTTTTCGGACGCACTACTGGAACAACACAATCGAGCAGATCCTATATCTCATGCCAACAAAGAAATAACCCATGAGAAACGAAGGCTTCAAATCAATGAACTAGATGAGTGGAAGACGCATTTCAAGGAAAAACTAGGGATACACGAAGCAGAACCAAAGCCACTCTATGGGACAGACAAATTCAAAATCAGAGATTAGGTATTGTTAGATAAAGCGGACCCTCGAATATCTCCTCCTGACCCGAATACAAACAAAGAAATCCCTTTTAGGGTAATCAATGTCTTCCCATACGGAACAGTCGAGGTAAGTAATCCTACATTTGGCACTTTTAAAATAAACGCTACTCGACTTGAACTACATACTGATAATAGGACAGATAACATGAGGAAGGATGTTCAACTCTTCAAACCACCCTGATTATGCGAATGAGAGGTAAGTCTAGCTTAAGACTTTAAACGAGCGCTTCTCGGGAGGTACCCCAAGCACTAACCCTAATAATTAAGTTTTGTTTTGTTTCTTTTCTTTTATTTATATTTAGGCGCAAATTTCCATACCACACGGCCTTGCACACGGCCGTGGCCGTGGCCGTGTGGATACTACGGACTTCCGTACTGACATAGCAGAGGTAGTACGAGCCAATGACGAAAGATTCCCAGATCACGGACGACTATAAATTGCCATGGCCGTGCGGTATGGCCGTGGCTGACACTAAGGGAAGTCACACGGGCTCCGACTAAACACCACGGCCGTGCGATACAGTCGTGGTCACACTGTTTTATCAAACATGGGCGTGGTGACCACGAAACGGGCGTAGGAGAAACAAACGAAGCACAACACAGCCGTGCGATACGGCCGTGTGACCCAACACGCCCATGGTACACGGGTGTGGGGATGTACCAGACATCAAAACTCTATTTAAACCACCCCCTCTTCTCAACTACTCCCCATTCCCCTTCTTCCATACATTCTCAAACCCCCCTTCCATATTATCCTTCTTTGGCCCTTTTCCAAACTCTATATGTACACCATATCCATGTCGAAGAAGCAAAAGGATCCTAGCACAGTCTTCCTCTATGAGACCGATCTACATAAGTTCATGCCGGCCGCTTCATCCACTCGACAAGCCAAGGATATTTGAGGCCACTTAGTTTTTAATTTTAATTTTTTCCTTCTCTTTATCTTCCTTGTCCTTAAATAAATAATTAGTTTATTTTGAATTTTTCTTAGTATTTCCTGGTTATTTCTTCACGGGCTACCCAATTTCTTCATCTAGCGCAGTAATAGTGGGCAGCCACCATACCACCACCAGAGACGCTTCCTCCAACTTATCTTTCACCCCCGAATCAAGTTTCCACACCTCCAACTCAAGGAATCCATCCAAAATTTAGGAAGTTTCATCTCTCCCTATCTTTTATGAATTCCTATCTATCTTTGTACATTGAGGGCAATGTACATCTTAAGTGTGGGGGGTGAATCTTAAAAGTGCCTAACTTTTTGCCTTATTCTCAAATTCCTGAATTATGTCTTGTTCTTAAGTAAAATTCCTCATATTACTGTTAAAATGAAATTTCCTTTGATTTATGATTTTTATTGATATGTTTTGGATTAAGTCATTGATAATTGTGCAGTGATGATTTAAGCTGTAGGAAACTAGAGAATCAAGCAGATAAGTCTATTTTTCAGAAGTAAAAATTTTGTTAGGTTGTCTACCTGAATCTAATTATTACTTTGAAGTTTGAAATTTACAAGGTTGATATAAAAAACCCATAATTTTTGTGAGATTTTGAGCCTTTTAAGGCATACATTCTTTTTCGTGCTCACTTTATTGATTATGAGTGTGTCAACATTGATTTGTTATTCTAGAACTTGCATCGATTATACATGTCGAGACCACACCTTTGATTTGATATACAGAGATGATAAAGGCACTTAGGTTTTAACCCACTTACTCCACTAAAATCCTACCCTCACAATTAACCCCTAGTGAACCCCTTTTGATCCTAACAACCCTTTTATTGACTCACCCTCAACATTAACCAAAAACCATTATTGTTGAAATCCCTTTAATTAATTTGACCCACATTAAGTCGAGGTCTGATTTGAACAGATTACTTAGCTAAACTATGCTTTCCGTTTCAGTTGTTAATTTCTTTATTATTGTATGATTTGTTCTTAAAAAAAATCGAACTATATTTATTATTAGTTCTGTGAATAAGTGAGCTCATACAATTAAATTCACATCTTTAGAAGAAGCTCATGTTATTAGTATTAGTATTACAAGTTTTCAATTGATGTAATTATTCTTTATTCAGTTCGTCGTCTATAGTTAGGTAATTTGTCAATTCAACCTCGATTCTAACCCTCTAATTCAGCCTTTATCAACACCTTTAACCCAAGCCCCGTTACAACCCATAAAAGACCTTTTTATTTGTGTATCATATCATTTTACAGTGGTGGAGATTTGATTTTCATGCAAGCCTATGGGATTAACTTTTCATGTTCGACTTTTGAGTACTTATTTTTGAACCTTTAACACTTCAAGTGATTTGAGTGAATCTTTAGTGAGGATGTCAATTTTTGTCGATTTTGAATTAAAGGTAATTATTTAGGTAAGGGGAAACACCTATTTTTCGTACTATAAAAACTATGACTTTGATTGTTTGAATCTTTAGGAACCTTCCGGTTAAATTATCCATGTAAGAATTATTTATGAATTATAATGAGACATTATTGATGAATATTATGAATTGAGGAATTTCGTTTTAATTCTGAGTTGAGAATTTTGCTTGAGGACAAGCAAAAGCTTAAGTGTGGGGGTATTTGATAAACCGTAATAGTAACATATTTTAATCCCACATTTAGCATGCTTTTGGATGATTTATCCCTTGAATTATGGAATTTGGTGCTCTTAATCCTTTAATTTCATGTTTTATACTCAGGAGAGCATAGGAGGATGAAAAGAACAAGAAACGGGCTTAAAACGGGCCAAATGGGCCAAAGTGAGAAATTGACACGGCCTGGGGTTTCACCACACAGTCGTGCCCCTTTAGCAGGCTCGAACACGGCCTACAACTCGACTTACATGGGCGTGTGCCATGGGCATGTCCCTACCGTGACCAAGAAGAATTTTATTCGGATTAGGGTGCTTAGAGGCAAAGAAAGCCATTCCAAAAGCCTATATAAACACCCTAAAGGCCAACCTTTAGGGGGGCGTCCAGCTAGGCCAAGGAGCCAAGCCGGAGAGGTCAGAATCGTGGGATTTACTCGAAGAAAGCCAGTTGATTCATCTTAAGAAGCCGAAATCATACTCAAGACGGTAGATCTCTCCTTCAATTCCTTCAGGGGGTTTTAGGGTTTTCTTATGTTTTGTTTTATCTTTTCTTCTGAGATGTATATTTTTATGATTATGAACTAAACCCTCAGATACCTGAGGGGGATGAAACCTAAGACGGATCTTGTTATTGTTTTCTGAAGCTATATGAAAATTACTGATTTGTTCTTAATTATGTGTTCTTAATTCTTGTTTTGATATTTCAGGATATTGATTCAAGTATTGATGTGCTTAGGCAGAGGAGAAATAGACCCTGCCTAAGAGTAGATCTAGCATAGTTAAGCGGAGTTGCTCGCGCGCCTAGAGATAGGGTGACGAAAATCTGCCGGATTAGGTATGAAAGTCCATAGATCGAGTTAATGCAATTCTAGGGGTTTTAATTAGAAAGAGATTTCAATTAATCAACCTAGGGTTAGACGTTAGTAGCCTCGAGAGAGGTATTAATATAAATTAGGGAATCCTACGGATCAAGTCAAGTGAATAAATCGTCTGGTTCAGAGTTAGATAACAAGTGAAGTCTAGGTGGATTCTTCCTTGGGTATTGTCTTAATCAATTGGTTTTTCCCACAAGTATTTCCCCAATTCATTCTCTTTGTCTTAGCGTCTTTAGCTTAGTAGTTAGTTAACTTTAAATTAAACAATAATTCACTTCAATTCTTAGGCTAAATAATAGAAAGAAAGTTAGTATTAGTACTTTTAGTTCCTTTGGGTTCGACATTCCGGTCTTGCCACTAAACTATACTACTGTTTGATAGGTGCGCTTGCCTCAATCGTTTTCATAGTTAGTTTCTAGGCTAGATCATTCATTATATAAATTTTAAGACTCTGACATAACGATCAAGAAGTCAGATAAATACAATAGATTTCAAATTCGTAGTGACCTGATTCCCGAGGAGGGGGATGTCATCCGAATTGTAGTGAATTATGCTATAGGGATCCGAATGATCGTTTTGGCATGTGCAGAGTTCAGAATTGTCGGAGTACTAAGTATATGCCCTGGAGAAAGAGTAATCTAAGTTCCAAAGTTGTGCTTCGATCTTGTGTACTACAGCTTAAAGGTTGTTGGCGAGAGAAACTTAAGGATAAGTCGATTTGTAAGGGGTGTTACAATATTACGATTAGCAACTTGCACGATTTAATCACTTAATAAATCAATACTATAATTTCATACTTGACATGTATATCTCCCGATTAATATTTCAACTAACTCATGTTACGAAATCTTGCTTTGAAATTGCACTTTTCGACACCAACTAAAATCAAATCGTTACATTACCTTCAACATTAGTATAATTCAAAATATTTACCAAAGGATTGCATTGCAATTCCAACGATGCTAACATAATTCCAAATACTTGCGAATTACCACAAATTTTGTAGGAAGAAATACAAGCAGAATTTCATAAATTAATTTGACCTTACTCACAACATAAAGGCCTTATAGTTGCTTTTTGTTGCAACAAGATTGCAATGTAAGCCTCACAAAAAAAAAAAAAAAAACTTTTCATATACCTTTCTTGAGATTAGAGCAAGAAAGGGGTTCTTTCTCTCTTTCACTATTCAATCTATCCAGCCTCCAGACACATCTTTGAGCTCCTCCTTCTTATGGGGGCTCTACATTACTACTCCCTCTCATCTCAATCATTAATGCTCTCTGCATGGATGAATTGTTCCAAATCTCCCATCACTTTCTCCATTTTGTTGAAACTTTGTTTTAATAAGCTGCAATTAAAAAAAAAAAAAGAAACTTTAAAAAGAAAAAAGTAAAAATGAAAATGAAAAATCAATTGGCTTTTCAATCTTTTCATCCCGTACATAACACCATTCTCAATAAATGCCATCCTCACCACGCTTCTATTTCCACTTTGGTTCTTTTGGGGTTACACTGCAAAAAAATAAGCGTGCTGTGTGGGAAGATAAAATGTCATATTTTGTAATTTAATTTATTTTTAAAAGGAGACAAAAATTATGGGGTAAACTATAAAACTGGTCATCAAATTTTAGTGAAATTTATTTTTTTGCAACTAAACTATAAAAAGTTATATTCTGATCATTAAATTTATCAATTTATAATGTTTCGTCACTGGTTCGTTAATGGTCGTTACAACCTTAACGAAAACGTGAGGTGCACATTAATTCAGAGGTTGATATCCAATTTGATCCTTAGATTATAGCTAAAACATTCAATTGGTACTTTTACAATATTTTAACAATAATTTTGAAAAAAAATTATTAAAAAAATTATTTAAAAAATTCAAAGAATATCTTTAAAAAATCTGAAAATTTATTATTTATTTTTTGAAATTATAAAAATAATTTTAAAAATTATAGTTATATAAAAAATTCAAAAATTCAAAAAAAATATATATATAATAAACGAAACATGTATATACAAAATAAAAATACATGTTTTCTATATAAGATGCATGCATAGCAAGCCATTGATGGTCCATTAGTTTGAATGCAATGCAATCCAGAAGGTCAAACGCAGACTCGTTTTCGATTCGAAGGCAAAAAGCAGAGCTAATTTACTTTAAAGGAGTACAACTAGATTGAAGACTAAATGAATTAGGAAAGAAATAAACTTCCACAAAAACATTATAAACAATGAAAGTGCAAAAACTTGGAATAAAGTGGCATAAGCATTACCTGCGAGCAACTTTAAGAAAATTGCTCCAACCATTGTCCTCATTTTGACTATAGATTAAAAAATGTGAAATACCAAGCTTAGTGTGGATGGCCTAAATTGATGCATATCCACATATGAATAAGACTCAAATTCACAGCCTCACTGGAAAACTTGTGCCAGTAAAAAAAATAAATTAAAACACCATCGAATAGGAAGAATTCGAGAACATCACTTTTATTTTCCAGGATACATTACCTGCTTCGGGATCAAGCATGAATGTTATGTTCACACCAGCCACAGCAAAGGATATTCTCATGCTGACCGGTCACCCTAAAAAAATATTAATTTGTAAAAATATATAATTTTAAAAAAGTAATTTGTTTATTATATAATTTTTAGAATCTTTATGAAATCTTTTACATAATTATAATTTTAAAGTATTTTTATAATTTCAAAAAAAATGAATTTTAAAATTTTTTAAATATATTTTTAGAATTTTTTATTAATTTTTTTTATAATTATTGTTAAAAATATTGTAAAAGTACCAAATTGAATGTTATAACTATAATTTAGGGATCAAACTGGATATTAACTCTTAAATTAAAGAGTCACCTCACTTTTCTATTTAAGATTGTAAGAGTCATTAACAGACGAGTGACCAAAACATTATAAGATAATAACTTTAGTAACCAAAATGTAACTTTTTATAGTTCAATGATAAAAAAAAATCACAAAAGTTTAGTGACCATTTTTATAGTTTACCTAAAATTATACCCATCTCTCAACTGAGGTAATATTTAACACATGAGTTTTGTACGTGCTGAGCTCATATTGAGTAAGGCCTTAATTTTCTTTGGCATAAACATAAATTTAACCCCTAACATTTACTTATTTTATTATTTTAACCTCTATTATCTTTTTCGGGTGATTTTAACCCTCAACCTCTAAAATTTAGTCAAAATGCTTTCTTTTTTACGGAAAAATTGGTTGAACTGTTAAATTTTAATGGTATTGGCATGGTAGCTCACGTGTCCTTTTGCATATACTTCATTGCAAATATGGATAAGTTTTCTAAAAGTTTTTTATGAAATTTTTTGAGTTTTTAATAATTTTTTTTGAATTTTTCTGAATTATACGTGGACTACCACGCTAATGGCCACATTAATGCCATCAAATTTTTAACACTTCAGTAAATTTTTATGTCAAAAAATAAGCAATTTGAATAAATTTTAAAGTTTAAGGGCCAAAATAACCCCAAAAAAATAAGTGCCAAAACAATCCAAAAAAATAAAGATCAAAATGACAAAATGAATAAATATTACAACCTAAGTTTATCTTTATACCATTTTATTTTATAACCAAGCAATTGATTATTTTAAACTCATGTTTTAAAATCTATGTTAAATATTATAATACTTCAACCAAAGCATAACTATTTTATTTTATTTTTAGCGTAAACTAAAATCATTAATAAGTTCATGTTTTGGTCATTCAAATTTAAAAAGATGCAAGATGGTCATTAAACTATTCGAAAGTTTTATTTAAGTCATTAGCTGTTAAAATCGTTGTTGTATGACCTTCTTTATTTGCATTGCCCGCACTAATAGAAAGCTTTCATTCCTCTTCACTTCTACATTTTAGATTTTTCATGAAAAAACTTTGAACACCATGAATCTGTGAACCAAAATTTAAATAGCTTTTTTCTTCGATCTCCAACACTGACCATCAAATCGACTTGGATCTAAGGTATGTTTCTCTACTCATTGATGGGTACTGAACCACCTGGTAGGCTGTCAAGACCTCCAAAAATAAATCCTACTCAAAAAGAAAGAAAAACAAACTATTTTAGAGTAGTGAGCAAGGTTAAATCCACACAAAGTGGGATTCGACTAATTCCTAAAAAATAAATGAGAAAATAAAGTTGAGGGGGGTTTTAAAGTTCAAACTGGAATAAAAACTAATAGCAAATAATGTAGTCAAAACAGTAAGATTTAAGGAATTTCAAAGTATGATAAATATCTAGCCAAGGGAAATCGCGGTTATTAATTCACGGATTGATCATTGATTTTGCAAATGATTTTCTAAACTTTTTCAATAAATTGCTTATAGCTACTCGAGATGTTTTAATAGCCTAATCTCTTATTTTTTTCTCAGTAATCAAAGAGACACTTGAATGATTACTTCTCTTGTTTGATAAATAGTCCCATGAAGACGCATCTAGGATTTAACTTACCAACAACCTTATGATTTAAAGGACTCAATTCTAGCCAACTCAATTCTAGCCAAACATATCATACCAGCACAAATAATTTAAACTAGATTCTACACCTTCATAACCTGAGTTACTCACCACAGGGATTAAAACCTTCCCACAATTACAGATGAGAAGATCTGTAACACCCCAAACCTGGCCTAGGCGTCAAAACTAAGTCTGAAGAGTTACATTGATGATACTAGAAAAACCAAATTTTATAAACACAAATAAAAGCAAACCATTCGAAAAATTATAACAATTATCAAAGCCAGTGGATCATTCAACAGTCTAAAAAAAGTCATATTACTAAGGAATATTGAAACGACTAATAATATAAATAAAGTGCTGATAAAGCAGATTGACCGAGCTTCCACTACGCTGACCCGATCAAGACTGTGAGTTACCTGAAATTCAGTTAACAACAAAATGAGTTGAGAACCCAGTGTATAATCGAAATAGATTCAACTAGAAGCACAATTACAATAATGAATTCTTGAATCTCAAGTTCCAATCAGAATTAGAGAATAACCAGTACAGATTTAACGTATCAGTTAAATGGTAGAAAAATTCCAGTTCAGATATAGAACAGATTAGAAACAAATACAGTTATTGCTACCCACATCCGCTACACACCATCTCTGACCATCCCAATACACCGTTAAGGGAATTTAATACCCATCCAGCCCTACACACCGTATAGTGTCGGTCCGACACATTCAATGAGAAGTAGACTAGCTACCAGATCAAATTGCAATAAAACGTCAGATTCACATATAAATCGTGGCTTAGCCCCTGAATTAGAACAAATCACTTCCTCCTTTACATAATGCTCATCCAATGAAAATACAGATTACAGATGTCAAGAATATACACACATTCATTCAGATTCAATTCATAGTTAAGTGATACAGATCAATATCATCGACAACCATCACAATCAGTATACATTTATATAATCAACACATCAGTCTCAGATCATCAAATAGCACTCAGACGGTCTAATTCAAATAATAAATACACTATAGAAGGCCTATGTTCAAGTTAGATGACGCTTACGACCTTAGAGATTGTAACACCCCTTACCCGGGTTCTACGCCGGGAACCGGGCCCGAGGCGTTACCGAACTCAAACCGCTTAATCGTCACTTAGGCTCAACGTCATTACTCGCTATAACCTCATTCTCGACTTACGAGGCCTCACTCATACACATGAGGACTCTCGAGACTAATCCGGAACTTGTACGATCCTTAAAATTTTTCTCTTTTATACAGGTCTCACACGCCCATGTCCCCAGACCATGCCTAAAAACCCAAGCATTCTGCCAAATGCCCCACGGCCATGGCACACCCGTGCTCCCCAACCGTGGTGAACACCGACTTCCCTCGCGCGGCCTAGAGTCTAGACACACGCCAGTGTGGCTAGCCCGTGGCCAACACTTATGAATCCCACACGCTCTAGGCACACGCCTGTGTGACTAGTCCGTGGTCTATTCTATTATCAAATATTAACATGCAGAAGACGCACGGCCACAGCACACGTCCGTGGGCTGACCGTGTGTCACACATGGTCTAGACACACGCCCGTGTGTCTACCCACATGGTCAAGAACAAGACTAAGTGTCAAGTTCTTTTCACCCTTCTAACATACACAACATATACTCATCTAACACCATCATAATCAACTCAAATTGAAGTGCATTCTCACATAGAAAACTACATCTTTCTTTCATATAATGTAATAGCCAACAACCATGGCATTATACAAAATAAGCTATCCATATATAGGCCAACACATCTTAGCCATTTACAACAAAATTTACTAACTTATCTAGCCCTATACATGCCATATACAAAACATTAAGTTTCATGTACCAAAGTGTGCTGATATGTGGGCTATCTTCTGATGATCCTCGTATCTCGGTTCAACGCTTTTAATCTATAAGACAAGGGAAAAGAAAGAGAGTAAGCTTTGAGCTTAGTAAGTTTACACATAAACAAATAAGCAACATAGTATAAGCTAAGAAACTATTAGCATTATACCAACAAGTAATTCACAACTATGCTTACTCTTTCTATCCCTTACCACATTTCCAACACATCATGAGTCACATACTCATAACCATTGAAATGCACCCCTGCATTCAATATCACATTTACGTAATATACAACACATCGTTATTTATCGTAATACATCCACACAGTCAATCCACATAACTTATCCACACAGCTCATCCACACAGCTAGTTTACATAACTAATCTACACTACTCATCCACACAGTTAATACACACAGTCAATCCACACAGCCAATATCTCGGTGGTTTCGCACTTAGCACACCACATTTGATTAATAAAGTGGTATCGCACTTAGCCTACCACAATGGTATTTGTAGTGATTCAGCACATAGCTCACTAGATGATATACCTCACGATAGTATCGCACATAGCTAGCTCATCGTCAATATGCATTAGAATGGTATCGCACTTAGCCTACCATCTAGCATTATCACAACACATGCACAAGTCTACTTAAACCACATAGATTCCCAATCATTCTCGATCATACATTCATTCGCCATTTCTACTACATTCATTCTACTTGAACCACATAGGTTCTAAATCAATCTCGAATTAGCTACACACTAGATATCATCAAAAAATTGTAAGTATGAATGCATTGTTTATGCATAGACTTACCTCGATACTCAAAAGTATTGAAATGTGCACTTTAGTCCACCACACTGCTTTTGCCTCAGTTTCGATCCGGGCTTCGTCTTTCTTGATCTATAATGAATAAATCAGCTTATTCAATACACACATTGACTAAATTGACCCACATCTCATACTTTAGCAAAATTACTATTTTGCCCCTAAACTTTCTCATATTTACACTTTAGTCCCAAAGGCTCGTAAAGTGATTTTTATTCAACTTTCTACTCTTTCATGCTTAGCCGAACCACTTACTCAACTAAAGCATTCATCAAATCTCACTAAATCACCCATGTATGACCAAACTTAAGATTTTCACAACTAAGTCCCTACATGCATTTTCATGGAAAATCACTTAGCAAAAGATGTTTCTACTACATCAAGCCTTCATATTCTTCCATAAAACATCAAAATACATGCATTTCATACATATGTACATTTTTGAACATCCATGATAGCTCACCAAATAGCTATAAATAGCTTACTCATGCTACCGAGACTTCAAAAATACGAAGAATATCAAAAATCGGGCTTAAGAGCACTTACTAGCAAGCTTGAAAACTTGAAAGAACCCTAACAATGGCTTCTCAAATTTTCGACAGCTATGGGAAGAAGATGAATGAATTTCTATCATCTTTTCACCTATTTTAATCACTTAATTAATAAATGACCAAAATGTCCTTTTTGATAAACTTTCAATTTTAACTCATCCATGCCCATTTTTGTCCAAAAATTAGAATTTGGATAAATTGCTATTTAAGGACCTCTAATTAATAATTTAAAGCTATTTCACACATATAGCTTCTAGAAACACACATTTTGCAACTTTTGCAATTTAGTCATTTTGGACAATTCAACCATAATTTCACAAAATTGCTTCATGAAACTTTTACACTAGCATGCATACATATTATAAGCCTCAAAAACTCATTCATGACCCTCGGATTTGTGGTCTCGAACCACTATTCCGACTAGGCCCTAAACCGGGATGTTACAACTCTCCCCCCTTTAGAGATTTTCATCCTCGAAAATCTTACCAGTAAAGAGGTTTGGATGTTGCTCTCTCATAGCTTCTTCCGTTTCCCACGTAGCCTCTTCCATGCCATGTTTCTGCCATAACACTTTCACTAGTGCTATGCTCTTATTTCTCAACTGTTTCTTCTCGAGCCAAGATCTTAATCGGCTCCTCTTCATAAGACATATCCGGTCTTATCTCAATTTTCGTTAAAGGAATCACATGTGAAGGATCGGAGTGATACCGTCGCAACATCGACACATGGAACACGTTATGAATCTTTTCTAACTCTACCGCAAAGCCAACCAGCCAGTGTAAGCTACAGCCCAATTGCATCTATAATCTCATACGGCCCTATGAACCTTGGACTCAATTTCCCTTTTCGTCCAAATCTCATAATCTTCTTCCACAACGATACTTTCAAAAATACTTTGTCGCCTATCTCAAACTCAATTTCTTTTCTTTTTAAATCCGCATACGACTTACATCGGTCGAGCGACTTTTCGGACTATTACGGATTACTTTCACTTTCTTTTCGGTCTCTTTTACTAGATCGACCCCATGGATCCGTTTCTCGCTAAGCTCGATCCAATACAAAGGAGTCCGACACTTACGACCATACAAAGCCTCATACGGTGCCATCTGTATACTCGACTGATAACTATTATTATAGGCGAATTCGACCAAAGGTAGATATCTCCCCCAACTACCTTCGAATTCTAGCACACAGCATCGAAGCATATCTTCAAGAACTTGAATCACTCTTTCAGACTGACCATCGGATTGCGGATGGAACGCAGTACTGGAATTCAATCTCGAACCCATGGCCTCTTGCAACTTCTTGCAAAATCTCGAAGTAAACCTCGAATCTCCATCTGATATAATAGACACAGGTACACCATGCAATCTCACTATCTCTGCTACGTACAACTCAGCTAACTTATCCAGTGAATAATCAACACGTACTGGAATAAAGTGAGCCGACTTCGTCAATCTATCCACAACAACCCACACAAAATCTCTCTTTCTCGAGTCGCTCGGCAACCCCGTCACAAAATCCATGGTAACCCGATCCCACTTCCATTCGTGAACCATCACTGGCTGAAGAAATCCCAAGGCACTTGATGCTCGGCTTTCACTTGTTGGCAAATCGGACACTTAGTCACAAACTCAAATATCTCTTTTCATACCCGACCACCAATACAACTTTCTCAAATCGTTGTACATTTTCGTCTTCGCCGGATGTCTCGACAAGCATCCACTTTGGGGCCTCATACAAAACCTTTCGAATCAACTCCTCATTTTTAGGAACACAAATTCTATCACGATACATCGACAACCATTCAAATTCATTCAAAATCGAATCACTTTACGATCCGCACTTAGCTATCTTAGCTTTGCATCTCATTGTCATTTCTCCGAGCTTCACATATTTGTTGAACAAATAGTGGCTTAGCTCTCAACTCTGCCAAAATAGCACCATCATCAGACAATCCTAAACTCGCTCTCATAACTCTTAGAGCGTACAGGGATTTCCTACTCAAGGCATCCACAACCACATTCACTTTTCTCGGGTGGTAATCAATGACTAACTCATAGTCTTTCCACAACTCAAGCCACCATCTCTGTCTCAGATTTAGATCCTTCTGATCCATCAAATACTTTAAACTCTTGTGATCCGTAAAGATTTGGCACTTTTCGCCATACAAATAATGTCGCCAAATCTTTAACGTAAACACAATCGCAGCCAACTCCAAATCATGAGTCGGATAATTCTTCTCGTGCGGTTTTAACTGCCTCGAGGCGTAAGCGACTACCTTACCCTCTTGCATCAACAAGCAACCGAGACCATTAAACGACGCATCACTATATACCACGAACTCCTTCCCTGATTCTGGTTGAACCAAAACCGGTGCCTCAGTCAACATTGTTTTCAGCCTCTCGAAGCTCTGTTGACATGTCTCAGTCCATTCAAACTTGACATCTTTATGCAATAGCTTCGTCATTGGGGTAGTAATCACAAAGAACCCCTTTACGAAACGTCTGTAATATCCCGCTAATCCCAAGAAAATTCTAATTTTTGACACGTTCCTCGACAGTTTCCAATCCATAACAGCCGATATCTTACTCGGGTCAACTCTGACACCATCACCTGACACCATGTATCCTAGGAATCCGACCTCTCGGAGCCAAAACTCACTCTTGCTAAACTTAGCATACAACTGCTTGTCTCTCAAAGTTTACAAGACAATTCTCAAGTGCTCTTCATGATCGTTTTCATCCCGAGAATAGATCAATATGTCGTCAATAAAGACAACCACAAACTTGTCCACATATGGTCTGAAAATACAGTTCATCAGATCTATAAAAATCGCAGGTGCATTCGTCAAACCAAACGGCATAACCAAAAACTCATAATGGCCATACCTTGTCCGAAATGCAGTTTTCAACACATCTTGCTCTTCCACTATGAGCTGATAATAACCAGACCTCAAGTCTATCTTGGAGAACACTGTAGCTCCCTTCTGTTGATCGAAAAGATCATCAATCCTTGGTAAAGGATACTTATTCTTAACTGTAACCTTGTTCAGTTGTCTATAGTCTATACACAACCTCATAGACCCATCTTTCTTCTTCACAAACAATACCGGAGCACCCACGGCGAGTAGCTCGGTCTTGCAAAACCCTTATTTGTCAACTCTTGTAACTGAACCTTCAGTTCTTTCAACTCTACAGGTGTCATTCTGTACGGGGCAATTGAAATAGGTGCCGTTCCCGGGACCAACTCAATTCCAAACTCAACCTCTCTCACTGGAGGTAATCCGGGTAACTCTTCCGGAAACACATCTGGGTACTCACATACCACTGGCACTGTTTCAAACCCTACTCCAACCTCTTGAGTATTCAACACAAACGCAAGATAGGACTCACCCCTTTTCTTAAACATTTCTCACCCACTAAGGAAGAAATCATCACGGTAGATCGTATGCGATCCACCTGATTCAATTCGAACTACATCTCCACTCTCACATTTCAGTTCAATAAACTTACTACCACAGTTCACTAAGACACTATGGGTAGTTAACCAATCCATGCCTAGGATTAAATCGAACTCATCAAACGACAACAACATCAGGTTTGCCGAAAAATAATGATTCTCAATCAACAAAGGACAATTCTTACACACTTTGTCCACTAACGCATGTTTTCCTAATTGGTTTGACACCTTAATCACAATGTTCGTAGACTCAACGGTCATACTCAAACTAGTCTTATGCGAATATAAGAGTGAGTAGACCCTGGATCTATTAAAGCAATAACAGAGGTGTCAAAGAGAGAAAAAGTACCCGTTATCACATTAGGGGAGGATGCCTCTTCGCGAGTGCGAATGGCGTGCGTCCCTCGCAGTGCCCGACCCTCTGGTCTCACAAAGAGAGTCCCCGGATGCACCTCTACCACTAGCCCCACCTCTTGGGTTCCTTGGTGGTCTACCCCTCGTAGACACATCACTAGGTCTCACTTCTTGCCTCTCTTCCTTATCATCCCTCTCGGGACGATTCACGGATAAAGTGGTCAGGGGAACCACATTTGTAACATTTCCGACTATTTCCCCATCACTCTCCGGTGTGATACCTACCACAACTAGGACACTCCAGTTTACTCTTTGTATTGCCCATACTTTCCATCGAGGGAGCTCAGACTCTCGAACCCGGACAAGTATTGTCCAAGTCTCGATGCGAATACCCCACTGAGGCTGACATCCGAGGATTCACTTCCTTGGATCTTTTCGACTGGGCTTGATACGACTTGCCCATCGGTCTCTTTTTCGCATTTCGGGCTTCACTCACAGCCCTTCTCTTTTCTGAACTCAATTCCTCAGCCTTACTTGCCCTCTCAACTAGCACCACAAATTCTTTCAACTCCAAAATGCCAACTAGGAGTTTGATATCCTCATTCAACCCATCTTCGAATCTCTTGCACAAGATGGTCTCTGTCGACACACATTCTTGAGCGTATTTGCTAAGCCTAACAAACTCACGCTCGTACTCAGCTACTGTCATCCTTCCTTGCTTCAGCTCAAGGAATTCTTTCCTTTTGGTCAAGAAACCTCTGGCTTATATACTTCTTCCTAACTCTACCGAGAAAGAAGTCACACGTCACCCGCTCTTTTGGGACCACTAACGTCAGCATCTTCCACCAGTGGTACGCCGAATCTCTCAGCAACGGTACGGCACACTTCAAACTCTCCTCAGGTGTACATGAGAGCTCATTGAACACCCTCATCGAGTTCTCCAACCAGAACTCCGCCCTCTGCAGGTCATCATCTACCTTAGCTCTAAACTCCTCACTCCGTGTTTCTTAATCTTATCCACCGGGGTTTCGATATCTCACTACATCCATACCTTGATGAGCCACGAGGATTTGGCCGAGGTATGGGAGGAGGTGGAGGAGGTTGAGCGTTAGGGTTCGCTCGAACGTAGTCTGAGTACCAATCACTCATCATATGGAGAAAGGCTTCTCGTGCCTCTTCCCCTTAACCCCTCACCTCGGGTCCACTTTGTACCAAGACGCAGTTCCTTGCGCAGAGCCAGTAGATTACTAGTCAGCTTCATCGATCAATGGATCGGAATCCATATTCTATATAAAACAAGATTTAAAATCATTAGAACACACCACACTATCATCGTACACTTATGGCATGTATAGCTAGATTCTTACACCCGTTACGGTAGTCCTAGAACTGACTAAACCATAGCTCTGATACCACTAAATGTAACACCCTTTACCCGGGTTCTACGCTGAGAACTGGGCCCGAGGCATTACCGAACTCAAACAACTTAATCGCCACTTAGGCTCAACATCATTACTCGCTATAACCTCATTCTCGACTTACGAGGCCTCACTCATACACATGAGGACTCTCGAGACTAATCCAGAACTTGTACGATCCTTAAAATTTTTCTCTTTTATACAGGTCTTACACGCCCGTGCAAGATTAGACACGCCCGTGCATGAGCACACACGCCCATGTCTCCAGACCATGCCTAAAAACCCAAGCATTCTGCCAAATGCCCCACGGCCATGGCACGCCCGTGCTCCCCAACCGTTGTGAACACTGACTTCCCACGCACGGCCTAGAGTCTAGACACACGCCCATGTGGCTAGCCCATTGCCAACACTGATGAATCCCACACGCTCTAGGCACACACCCGTGTGACTAGTCCGTGGTCTATTATATTATCAAATATTAACATGCAGGAGGGCGACGCCACAAACACACGCCCATGGGGTCGACCAGTGTCATACATGGTCTAGACACACGCTGCAGTGTCTACCCACATGGTCAAGAACAAGACTAAGTGTCAAGTTATTTTCACCCTTCTAACATACACAACATATACTCATCTAACACCATCATAATCAACTCAAATTGAAGTGCATTCTCACATAGAAAACTACATCTTTCTTTCATATAATGTAATAGCCAACAACCATGGCATTATACAAAATAAGCTATCCATCTATAGGCCAACACATCTTAGCCATTTACAACAAAATTTACTAACTTATCTAGCCCCTATACATGCCATATACAAAACATTAAGTTTCATGTACCAAAGTGTGCTGATATGTGGGCTATCTTCTGATGATCCTCGTATCTCGGTTCAACACTTTTAATCTATAAGACAAGGGAAAAGAAAGAGAGTAAGCTTTGAGCTTAGTAAGTTTACACATAAACAAATAAGCAACATAGTATAAGCTAAGAAACTATTAGCATTATACCAACAAGTAATTCACAACTATGCTTACTCTTTCTATCCCTTACCACATTTCCAACAAATCATGAGTCACATACTCATAACCATTGAAATGCACCCCTGCATTCAATATCACATTTACGTAATATACAACACATCGTTATTTATCGTAATACATCCACACAGTCAATCCACATAACTTATCCACACAGCTCATCCACACAGCTAGTTTACATAACTAATCGACACTACTCATCCACACAGTTAATACACACAGTCAATCCATACAGCCAATATCTCAGTGGTTTCGCACTTAGCACACCACATTTGATTAATAAAGTGGTATCGCACTTAGCCTACCACAATGGTATTTGTAGTGATTCAGCATATAGCTCACTAGATGATATACCTCACGATAGCATCGCACATAGCTAGCTCATCGTCAATATGCATTAGGATGGTATCGCACTTAGTGTAACATCCTGAATTAAGGCCTTTGCATTTTATGTGTTTGTGTTTGAATGCTATGTTTGTCATGTTAGTTTAGGGTGCTTTAGGGTCCAGGAATGATCTAGGGGTAAGCTGGAGCCTTAGAGAAAATTTGCTTTTTGGGCACTTTCAGGGGAGAGCTAGCTGGGATAGGATTTAAGGGATATTGTTTGTACTTGGATGACACAAGGGAAAGAGTGGCAGAGTGGCAAGGAGGCGCCACTTAAGATGCTAGTAAGTGACACCACATGGAGTAGGAGAGGGAGCAGGTTCAAGTCACAAGGAGCTCATTTTGGAATTCTTTTTGGCGTCAAGGAGTGCAGAGGCAGAGTTCGGCTGGGACACTTCAGGAAAGGGGAGTGGAGTGAGTCAAATAATTTGATTGAATGGCAAAGAGCAAAAAGTGGAGTTTGAAGTGTTCAAAACATTTCAAATGGGTGATCAGGAGAAATTTGAGGAGGAAAATAGGGGATGGGTATGTGAGCTTGGTAGTGGCCGAAATTCAAATGCTTGGTATAGGGAAGGGATCGATTTAGTTTTGGTTTTGGGTGTGCCAAAATTCTCAGGAGTGTTATTCATTCTTCTTCAGATCAACCAAATTTCTTTTCTCTCTTCCTCTCTCTGAACTTTCGGCAACTTGGGTTCTTTGCCTTCATTTCATTCCAACTTTGTAGCCGAACCTCCCCTATTATTTTACCATTTCCCTTTTTTCTTTTCTTCCATTGGCATCAGCAAGAACTGAAACTTTATTCCCCATTTCTTCTTCTCATCTCTTCTATTTCTAATTTAGCCGAACCTCCATAGCCGAATCTCCTAGCCTTTCTCTCTCGCATTTTCTCTCAATCTCCCTAAGAGCCGAAACTTGTTTTCATCTTTTTCCTTCTCTATTTGTTATTCTCAAAACCGAAACCTCAAACTTCCATTCCCTATTCCATTTTTCCCTAAAAGCTGAAACTTCTAAGCCTTCATTTGAAGATCTTTATTTCTATTTTCGGTTTTTCTATCTGATTCTCTTTTACTCTAGCCTTTACCAAATCTTCTCTAGGGTGGTGTGGTGCCGATTCTTCCTAGGTGTTGATCGAATCTGTGGGTTAAGGTAAGAGGCGATTTCTCCTATTTCGTTATCACTCTTTCGGGTTTTCATGCCAAAGCCGAAATGGCTAATTGGCCTAATGGTTGGATGCTTGGCCGAATATAGGTGGAAGTGGTGTCGCATTCTTTTTGGAGACTTTCGGGATTCGTTTGACTTGTGAATCAAGCCTAAAGCCTCAGCTTTTATCGATCTAGGTAAGAAGATCTATTCAGTTAAGCGTGTAAATCTATCCATATCTTACTCTACGTGTTAACTCGGTCTTCTGACCAAAGATCTGTTCCATGGACTCAAATGCCAGCGATTCTAGGAAGGGGGTTGGACCTGGAAACCCAGCCCCTAAGTTTAAGAAGCGAGCAGTGTCAGCGGTTCGAGATTGGCCACCGGGCTATGGGCCGACTTCTGAGCAGAATAGTAGGTAGATAGACGTAGTGCCTGTCAGCGATAGTGTCGACGTAGAAACTATTGTGTTACGCGTTATCAGGTGTGTAACTCTCACACACTTCATATGTTAGTTTGTAGTTGCTAGTATGTCTGAAAGCCGAAGTGACATTTTTGGTCACTAAAATAACCTTGTGGGTAAAAGCAAGCACTCCGGGTAAGTCTATTATGGTTGCTATCGATAAATGCATATAATGGAACATGAATGTGCCATGTTATTTAAATCATTAAGCATGATCATACCATATTGTAAAGCATGTACATGAAAATGGGATATGATGAGAAGAGGGAGGAAATATGATCTTTCAGACTGTCCCCAGTGGTTAGGTACCACAAGTGGGTTGGCCCCACATATTCTCATTTTGTGACTAAGTCTCAGTGGTTTGGAACCACCAGTGGTTAGGTACCACATATACTTATTTCTATGACTCGTCCCAGTGGTTTGGTACCACAGTGGGTTGGCCCCACATATCGATATAAGTGATTGTCACCAGTGGTTAGGTACCACAAGTGGGTTGGCCCCACATATGATTATTTGTGACTTTTGTCACCAGTGGTTTGGAACCACCAGTGGTTAGGTACCACCAGTGGCTAGGTGCCACAAATGTTGGGTAGACACAGGAGATACGGAGGGATGTCTAGGTTGGTTGGGTTGCATGGCATATATTCTTGCATATGATTCTGTGTGAGGGCCTAAAATCTTTTGGACGGGGATTTTCACACTGAGTCTCGGTGACTCACCCCTTCCGTTAACTTTTGCAGGTAATCCTTAGACCGCGGATATGGAGCCGAGGTGGACTCGAGGTGGCCATGCATGATATTCTGATTTTTACTTTAAATAGCTATTTCGAATTTATTTTACTTTAAGTTAGATTGTGGTAATGTAATAAGCCCATCTAAACTTTAACTTGGATTTATTTATTTTGGTTAATTTTCTTTCCTTTTTATTTTGATCACTAAGGCATGCCTAATAAACTACTTCAAACGGACGATTTCCAAGGCTTAAAGAAATTCGAGATTTTCAAGATTTTACAATTGGGTAATAACATTCGGGTGTTTAATAACGAAGCAACTCAACTTTTCAAACTAAGTCTCAAAATGGTTTCAACTGATCACTCAATGTCAAAGATTTTTCCCAACTCCAGACGTTAACTCGGTTTTCAAAAATGTTTTCTTCCCCGTGACATGCCAGATTCGGTCGTAGCGTTTGACCGGGTTTGGGGTATTACACTTAGCCTACCATCTAGCATTATCACAACACTTGAACAAGTCTACTTAAACCACATAGATTCCCAATCATTCTCGATCATACATTCATTCACCATTTCTACTACATTCATTCTACTTGAACCACATAGGTTCTAAATCAATCTCGAATTAGCTACACACTAGCTATCATCAACAAATTGTAAGTATGAATGCATTGTTTATGCATAGACTTACCTCGATACTCAAAAGTATTGAAATGTGCAATTTAGTCCACCACCTTGCTTTTGCCTCGGTTTCGATCCGAGCTTCGTCTTTCTTGATCTATAATGAATAAATCAGCTTATTCAATACACACATTGACTAAATTGACCCACATCTCATACTTTAGCAAAATTACTATTTTGCCCCTAAACTTTCTCATATTTACACTTTAGTCCCAAAGGCTCGTAAAGTGATTTTTATTCAACTTTCTACTCTTTCATGCTTAGCCGAACCACTTACTCAACTAAAGCATTCATCAAATCTCACTAAATAACCCATGTATGACCAAACTTAAGATTTTCACAACTAAGTCCCTACATGCATTTTCATGGAAAATCACTTAGCAAAAGATGTTTCTACTACATCAAGCCTTCATATTCTTCCATAAAACATCAAAATACATGCATTTCATACATATGTACATTTTTTAACATCCATGATAGCTCACCAAATAGCTATAAATAGCTTACTCATGCTACCGGGACTTTAAAAATACGAAGAATATCAAAAATCGGGCTTAGGAGCACTTACTAGCAAGCTTGAAAAATTGAAAGAACCCTAACAATGGCTTCTCAAATTTTCGGCAGCTATGGGAAGAAGATGAATGAATTTCTATCATCTTTTCACCTATTTTAATCACTTAATTGATAAATGACCAAAATGCCCTTTTTGATAAACTTTCAATTTTAACTCATCCATGCCCATTTTTGTCCAAAAATTAGAATTTGGATAAATTTCTATTTAAGGACCTCTAATTAATAATCTAAAGCTATTTCACACATATAGCTTCTAGAAACACACATTTTGCAACTTTTGCAATTTAGTCCTTTTGGACAATTCAACCACAATTTCACAAAATTGCTTCATGAAACTTTCACACTAGCATGCATACATATTATAAGCCTCAAAAACTCATTCATGACCCTCGGATTTGTGGTCTCGAGCCACTATTCCGACTAGGCCCTAAACCGGGATGTTACAGAGATAAATTCCAGATCTGACCCACACACCCGTATGGTTCCACACGACCTGGCACACGCCCGTGTGCCCACTTGTGTGTCTCACACGGCCTGACACACGCCCGTGTCGTCTGCCTGTGTAGTCCTAAATCGCAAATAGTGAGTCACACGGCTTGGACACATGCCCGTATCCCTAACCTGTGTGATTCTTATCTTATAATCATTGAGTTACACGGCTTGGACACACGCTCGTGTCCTTGGCCCGTGTGAACCCTGCACTAACATAACCATATACGACCTGGACACACAACCGTGTCCCTAGCCCGTGTGGCTCATATTTGGTAGACAGTGTGTTACAAGGCCTGTCACACGACCGTGTGGCTCACATGGCCTGGCACACAACCGTGTGGTATTGGCAGACATATTTTCCGGCGTCTGAAATTTGTAAAAACTTGAGTTTACGATATGCACCTGAAGTGATTTCGAAGAAACAACGACGTAGAGGATTCTTGAAGCCTAAAATGACTATCCAATCACTCAATCAACCAATTTTATCGACAATAATGCACACTTATACGCAAAATACTTATGTCGAAAGTTTCAACATGAAACCTTCAATGAAATCAACACTTATAGAAAGATCAACAACGATTACTCGAATCGACGTGTGGAGGTTCGCTACTTCTAATATCCCCGCCTAATAGGGAAACCAAATGATTAACTATCAGACAATTACACAATACACTCGAAACACCTAATTCAAAACATGCTACGAAGAACAAAAGGAAAAACTGCAGAAATAAATGAATTGACAGTGAAACTTACTTAATAACCTTTCGATTGGCGAACTAACAGTGTAAAACTTTGACTAGTCTCGTATTCACTTATGACATTAAACAAAATAAAGAAGAAAGAAAAAGGACTGAAAAAGAAAAAAAGTAAAGAAGAAAAAGAGAAAAAAATAGAAGAAGAAGAACTAATGTTAAATCCTAATTAACTACCAATTAGATTCCTAGCATTTAGCAAAAATGTTCCCTATCGCATACTTCGAAACTCGAACATAGGACCAAACAGAATATAGAAGCTTAATCGGTGAACCAGTAGGCTCATTCTTGACACAGGTTTACACTGAATTAAACTTAAATATGTAATTCAAGGATAGAGGTTATTTTAGAATAAGATAGCAAAACTTTTAAAGGTGTGACTCGAACGCCTGACCTTGATCACCTAAACAAAGCACATAACCACAGATATAAAGACTCAAATACGACAAAATCCAACAGTCAAACATTCAAAATTTTGGGGTGTTACAAGATCTTAATTTGTTGTATATTAACTTGACAAATTGAAGAGTGTCCAGTTCATGCAATTCAAAAATAAATAATAATATGAAGAACAGAAGATGTAAAAATATTCAAGAATCTAAAAGCATGAAGAACAGTAATCTCACAATTCAATGAGTCAAAAACATTGATAAAACCTTTGACTAAAATCAAGGATTTAACAATCCATGAAGAGAAAAAAGCATAGCAGAAGAAAATGTGAAAGTCTTGGTCTTTCCTTTCTCATGCCCTAAAGCCACTTTATATACCATCCAAGATCTCCTAGATAAGAGTTCAAAATAAAGTTTTAATTTTAAAATATCTCATAAAATCTTAATCAATCCTTGAAAATAGGGTTTTGAAGAATTCTTCCAAAAAGATAGAGGTTTGTTGAAAATTGTAAAAAAATTATACAGCTTTGTTTCTCCGAGCATAAGTCGTGGGCACCCTTATTCTATGACTTTTTCTACCCATCTTTTTAGTCCAAAAAATACCCAAACTTCATTTTGTCCAAAAAAATCTCCATATGGCTTCCAAACGATTCCAACTCTCTTTTTATCCTACAAAATACAAAATTCAACCAAAAGATGAGTTTATAAGCATATTAGGTCATCAAAACACATGGGAAACTTTTCAAAATATAAGTAAATTACATTCTAACAAATTCCTCCACACTTGAACAATGCTTGTCCTCAAGAATGTAATGATTCAAAGTCTCAAATCCTAATAGTCAACTCAAAAAAATGAAAACAAGAAACAAGTTGTTCATAGAAGATTTCTTTACAAACCAACAAAAATGAACAATCATCTCAACAATTTTTCGAAATCAAAACGAAGTAAGATTTGACACACTCACCATGAATTCCCTCATTACGCTTGTCGAAACCATTTTAAAATTTTGGTTTCAAAAACGGGGATCGACTTTTGAAAACGAAAATAGGAGTCGCCACCAATCTCTTTTTTACTTAGGTGTGATTGGATCACCTTGTAAAACGTTTTATTTTAAAACATTTGATTTTGGTCTACGAAAAACGAGAAAATGGGTTCGGAAATCGATTACATATGAGGAAGGGTTAGCACCCTCATAACGCCCAAAAATTGGTACCTAATCGATAGAATCATGTCCAAATGTTTGAAATTTAAAAAGTTTTAAAATAAAATCTGTTTATTAAGAGAAAAACCAAGACTTACCTATCTCAAAGAAATAAAATACTATACCCAGTAAGTTAGGATATAGCATCTTATAACTTCGAAGCTAGGTACATCTTTATTTTAGAAAATTCCTACCTCTAGACACAAAACATCATACCCAGTAAGTTAGGATACAACGTTACGAATTCCCAAGAATAAGTTTTTGATTTGAAATTGGTAAACTTCAATTTTAAAAGTGAAGGGATATATAATATCTTAAGTTCTACGAGAAGAATCGAAACCTAATAAGTTAGGCCACAATTCTTTATCGAAGTTCCCAAATGTCACATATCACCATTTAAAATATTAAAAAATCTTTAATTTACAAGGTATTTTTATAAAAATAAAAAAATGGTTTGAGTAAGACATTATAATATACACGTCAATTCAACCTAATTACAAATGATATTAACAATAAATAATCAATGATATAACATGAATAAATAAATAATAAGGAAAAATGCTAAAGCAATAATAAACAAATATAAAGATAATTAATAAAAATCATAATATATAATAAATAATATAAAATAACTAATAATAATATATAAGGATTATACATAATAAAAATAATTAGGAAATAATATTTATAATAATAATAAAACATATATATACATAATATATTAATCATAAAAATTATATATGTAATAAATAATATAAATAAAATAGGTTATATATTATAACAAAATTTTAAAACCAATATATAATATAATACTTAAAAATATAATAAATAATATTAAAATATTAAAATAATATATAAATTATTAAACTAAGTGAAATACTATACGATGATAATTAAATACATATAAAGATAATACATAAAAATATATATAATAATTTTGAATAAAGATATTTTAAAAATATAATATAAATAATATAAGTGAAACATGTTATAAAATATAAATAAATTTTATTCAAAAATAAAATTTTAAAAATAATATATGATATAATATAATACTAAAATTTTAAAAACATATAATATAGTAATTAATATATAAAATAATATATAATGAAAATAATTTTGAGCTAAATAAAAATAATATATAATAATTATTCAATATATAAAAATATATATATTTATACTATTAATATATTAATATATAAATAATAAAGAAAATAATATGGATAATTTAATAAAATAATTTAATACAATATTAAAATAATAAAATAAAAGGATAAAAAAATAAAACAAAGAATACGGGGGTTAAAAAAGCAATTAGAACAGATACAAAAGAACCGAATTAAAATGCGCATTAAATCCTAGGGACTAATATGGCAATTAAGCCTTTTTTTCAAAACGGCGTCGTTCCGATTTTTTACCTTTTAAAATGCTTGAGGATTCAATTGAAACAAAATACCAATTTCAAGGCTAATTTAATAAATAATAAAAGTCTGAATTAAACTAAATTGAAAATAATGAAATTACGGAAGGACTAAAGGGATAAATTTCCCATTTTCTGAAAACACACGGATCCTATAGCTTCGAGCGACGTCGTTTTGCACTTATCAGGTTAAGTGAAAACGGCGCCGTTTCTTCTATGTTATAAAATAAAGATTTGGCTTAAAAAGAACATTTTTAAAACAGTTTTTAAAAAAAAAACTTAAAAAGGCTTTGAAAGGCCCTTAGCTCCTTTGATGGAGCCTAGTCATCGGGCTTAGGGGGGGCCTTCATCTCTACGCGCCCCCACGCCGTCGCCTACGGCGGCTCTCAGGTATGAAACTCGTCCCTTTTTTTTTACTATTATTTATGAAATATGCAGGAACTCGAAAGCAAAGATAAAAAGAAGTGTAGATCACCTCTGAGAAGGCTTTTTATTTCTCTGTATTCAAATGTTTTTTTTTTGTATTCTGTTTGTTTTCTCTGTGTGTTTTTTCTTCTCCCATTTTTACAGGTTTATGATAGGCTTTTATAGCATTTCGAAATGTAAAATAAAAAAAAAAGAAATTAAAAGTTGCCATGCTTGCTGTGATCTGCTTCCTTTTTCGTGCAGGTGAAGAGCGGCAGAGAATCTGGCGACGAGGCGTGTTGATGGCGGTGCGATTCACGGCTGGACGAGTGCTGGTGGCGCCTAGGGTTTCTTAAGAACCCTAGGTCCTCTGATGATTGTTAAACATTGGGCCCTTTTGGGCCATGAGTGTTTTGGGTCCTGTCTGGGTAGTCTGTTAGGATTAGGGTTAATGGGTCACGGGTTTAATCTGGGTTTGATGGCATCTGTTTGGGCATTGGGTTAATGGGTAGGCAGTTTTAGGATTGGTTTTGGGCCATTAAATCTGGGCTTGTAATTAGTCTTGTACTGGGCTGTAAAAATGGACATTATTTATTTTTTTGATTTTGGTTTGCTTAAGCCCGGGCAAATTGGGCCTATAACAGCTGCCCCTCTTTGCTTATTGTCGTGAAACGAGAATAGAGCAAAGACTATAAAAGGACCAGTTTTGCCCGGTCTTGGCCAAGCCTCGACTTCTTGGTCTTCTTCAAATGGCTTCCAACTCCACTGCAACTTCAACGGTATTGGAACTTCATCTTGATTTCAATAAGTCTGATAGCTTCAATCTGCTTCTTGCAACTTCAAGAAGGCGATATCCACTATCTTTTAATCTGCTCCACTGACAAACTCAGGGAGGTCAGACTAATATCTTTGATCCGCTTCGCTGCAAACTCAGGAAGACAAGATCTGTTATCTTTTAGATTGCTCCACCGCAAACTCAGAGAGCCAAGGCTAACGTCTACTTCCTGCAACTTCAGGAATGCCAGATTAGTATCTTCGATCTGCTTCTTGCAACTTCAAGAATGCCAAATCTGTTATTTTCAATCTGCCCATGCAACTTCAGGGACGCCAGACTGATGTATTCGATCTGCTCCTGCAACTTCAGGAATGCCAGATCTGCTATCTTCAATCTGCCCCTGCAACTTCAGGGATGCCAGATTGGTATCTTCAATCTGCTCCCTGCAAACTCAGGGATGCCAGATTGGTATCTTTGATCTGCTTCCTGCAACTTCAAGAATGCCAGATCTACTATCTTCAATCTGTTTCCTGCAAACTCAGGAATGCCAGATTGGTATCTTCAATCTGCTCCCTGCAAACTCAGGGATGCCAGATTGGTATCTTCGATCTGCTTCTTGCAACTTCAGGAATGCTAGATCTACTATATTCAATCTGCTTCCTGCAAACTCAGGAATGCCAGATTGGTATCTTCAATCTGCTCCCTGCAAACTCAGGGATGCCAGATCGGTACCTTCGATCTGCTTCCTGCAACTTCAGGAATGCCAGATCTACTATCTTCAATCTGCTTCCTGCAAACTCAGGAATGCTAGATTGGTATCTTCAATCTGCTCCCTGCCAACTCAGGGATGCCAGATTGGTATCTTTAATCTGCTCCCTACAAACTCAAGGATGCCAGATTGGTATCTTCGATATGCTTCCTGCAACTTCAGGAATACCGGATCTACTATCTTCAATATGCTCCTTGCAAACTCAGGGATGCCAGATTGGTATCTTCGATATGCTTCCTGCAACTTCAGGAATGCCAGATCTACTATTTTCAATCTGCCCATGCAACTTCAGGGACGCCAGATTGGTATCTTCGACCTGTTTCCTGCAAACTCAGGAACGCCAGATCTGCTATATTCAATCTGCTTCCTGCAAACTCAGGAATGCCAGATTGATGTCTTCGATCTACCCTACTACATTGTCCTCTGAGGGACATAACCTGTAGAATGGGCATATGCTTATGCAAGATGATTAGGATGTTATGATCAGAATAAATCAAATGCTCCTAATTGAATGTGTTATGAGATACATGAATGCAACATGTCATGAAAATGATTCCTTTTAAAGGATTAGGATGCAATGATTGCAATGAATCAAATGCTCCTAATGAGATTTGCTATGATGCAAAAAAATGTTATGAGTATGATTCCTACTTTAGGTGTTATCACTCATTTGTTCTTCCTTTTTGTTCATCAATCATGTTCTATTCAGCAAGCTTGCCCCAATGTAATTTCTGAGTCAACTCCGCTTGAATCTTGAGAACACAAGGCTTGTACCATCTTATTATTATGGGAATTGAAACTTTTTCCATTTGACGCATCTGCACTTTTCAAGGTATAGGGTTTATTTTGAATTTAACCCATTCCACCACAATTCAGGGTTTCTTAGTTCATCACCATTCCCTGAATGTATGAGTCTGAAATTTACATGAATGCAGGGTCCCCCGACAATGATCCCCTTTTACACTTGGATTGACCTTGTTTGTCATTTTCCAATATGGTATCACCAACGAAATTGTCTTATCCAATAAGAATCCGAAGAGATAATCATTTTTCAATGTTTCCAATCCCTTAGGCTTGGTGGGTTCTAAACAATAATCCTGTTTCAGATTCTCATATTATTTAGAAGCTTCCAGAGTAATATGCGAAACTCATTTTATGAAAGTGTTATTAGTCCATTAATCGTTATTTCAATATAAAATGCTTGAAAAAGATCACAACAATGGACATGAAAGAAATTAACCAGGAGCATAGCTCGAAGCAAATAAGCTAATCAAAGATAACCAAGGCAATAAATAAAAATTGATTGGTATATCTTGAAAAGAATAAAGTAAACAAAGATAGCAAATGCTATAAAAGAAAATTGATTGGGGTGTTTCTCTGAAAATAATAAAGTAATCAAAGATAGAAAATTTAAAATGGGTAAGATGGGAAACTAGGTACCCCAGATATCGCAGTCTAAGCTTCTCTGTTCCGATTTCTTGAGGACCATTTTAAACTCAATATGTGTTTAGGGGATCCAAAGTACTTTGTCGATGACCCAAGACGTAACATATTTCTTCATTGTTAATTCAAATGTAGCAAGACTACTGTATGCCCCACTTTGATCAAAATTTGAGCCGCCCTTTTCGGGTTTTCAACTTAAATCCCCTTTGGTCTCAAAGCGCCCTTTGCGGGTTTTCGCCTTGGCCTCTCCTTTTTTTTTTTTGAAAATATTCTCAAGGTGCCCTTTGCGGGTTTTCACCTTAGTCTTTCCTTTTTCAGGTAAAATACCTCGTGGCTGAACCTGAGGTCACCGGATTAGGTAAGTCTTCACTATCCGTCTCGGTCAATATCAATGCTCCTCTAGAACAGGCACTGCATAAGTCCTTCCCAGTTTGGCATATGCTTTCTTCTAAAATCGTTTTATAGAAGAAAGGTCTTTTTCAATATCAGGTTCCCTCGTGGAATTCCCTAAGATGAACTTCTTTAGCGTAAGCTCGCATCATCTGGCCGTGACGAATAGCTTTTAACCTTTTCTTTAATTAGCAAAACGCTTCAATTCCATAAACCAATGGGTAAGATGTTGCCCACAGCGAAGGTTCTGGCCGATGTTCAATAAGACAGAAGGTAACGGTAGCTTCTTATGCCAATCCTTACAAGTCTAAGTCACCTTTCATAGTTTTTTTTTGCTGTACCATGATATGCTGCCTGATCTTTGGACAAACTGTAGACTTTGACTTTGTACAGTTATGCGTGATCCTTTATGACATTCTTTGCTGGCATCTGATCCTTTCCTTTATTTTTTTTTTGGAATTTGATGACTGTCGACTTTGCAATGTTGGCATATGAAGCTACTTCCACCCTCTTAGTGAAGTAGACGACGACCATGACGGTAAATTGATGTCAACTAGAAGCATTTGGCGAGATTGGCCCCATAATATCCATGCCCCCACATATGGAAAATTTGTGAAGAAATAGAGAAGGCACATGAATCTTGTCATTTCCAATTCAATATTTGCGGTATGATTGATGCAATCCCCTTCCATGGTAGACCAACAGTGCCCAATGCTCATGTTTAGCCCGTGTCTTACTAGCCCAAGCATGTCCTAATATGATCGTGTGAAAACATCTTTGAATTATTGAAAATAACTCAATGATGTCTCGCCTTAGTTCTGTGATGAGCTGGGCTACAATCTTTACCTCTTTTCTAGGCTCATAATATTGACTGACCCTTTGTAGAGTAAGGTCTGTTTTTCATCATTCTTTGCAAATCAGAAGATGGGTTACAATTTCTGTCATCTTCAAAGTCCTTAGATCCCCTAAACCCATATCTTATTCAAAAAGGGAATCAGTAATAGCGTTGCTCACATCGTTGATATCTGAAAACCTAAGTATGAAGGCAAGAAATCCAAAGAATAAACGATTCTAAGGATGATTATTGGTATGGTCATGTATAAAGAATAAAAGAATATTCTAAAAAATAAAAGAATGTACAGTATGAAATAGAAAGAATAAAAGAATATGTACTCAAAAAGATGCATTTTATTGAAATAAAATTTCAGAACACAAGCCTATTTCACAAAAGGGTTCTTATTGCCTCTAGGCTTAAGGAAACAAGCGTGTTTCAAATATTACTCTAAATCCACTCTAAAAATACAATGATCCTTTCCATAGTTCCATTATTTAAAATCTTCCCAAGTATGTAAGGGCTTGGAAACTTTTATTCCCCGATTCAAACATGTCGTTAATGCTTAGATTCCCCAACATTCCCATCGGGTCCTTAATCTCCTCAATCAAACCATGCACTAGGGTCCTGAGCTCGATGCATTCTTGGATATCCTGCCCCTATCTATCATGGAGCTCACAATGTTTACCCCATTAATAGGAAGGTTGTGTAACGAATTTTCTACACCAGAGGGATCATCGAATTTTATGACACCCAATTTGATGAGTCTTTCGATCATCTTTTTAAAAGTGACACAATTCTCGATCGAATGTCCTGTGATTCCCCCATGATATTCGCATTGACCATTTACGTCGTACCATTTAGGGTACGGGGGCTGTATTGGTTCTATATAAAAAGGGGATATGACATGTGCGTCAAACAGAACTCGGTACAATTCCCTGTATGTGACTGGAATAGGTGCAAACTGAGGTTTCTCTAAGTTCGGTCTTGAATTGGGTTCTTGCCTTGGGGAGACCCAATGTCTGGTAATTACTATCCTTGACTGGCTTACTGTAATCGGCTCTAAATAGCCCTCCGCTTTATTTTCCTTTCCCTTTAGGGCTTTTAAAGTACCCTCTCCTTTTCCTTTTGTTTCTGCCAGTACCACCAGTTTGGCTCGATCATCATCCGGGTTAACACCTGAACCCCTCGGGAAGTTCAATAGGGCCGAAGTATCAGTATTACATTGGGGTCCAACAATGAAAGGTAATCCATGCAAATGCACGCCTGGTTGAGTCGGAACACCTATTGGGGAATAAACAATGTCCTCATCATCCACACTGTTGACCACTGGGCCACTCCTTTTTCCAAGTCCTTCGGCTAGTAACTGGGTTAGCTGGCCAATCACATTCTCTTGGAACTCTCGCATTTCTTGTTGAATCTCGGTCAATTGCCCTTGCATCTGCATTTGCATTTGCTCTATTCTCTCCAACCTTTTTTCCATGTTTTCCAGGTTAACTGAAATATTTTTACCTAATTAGGGCCTTTTTGTAAAAGTCTAATGCAAATGATGCGATGTAATGCGAATGTATGAATGCAAAGAGAGAGAGGCGTTGATTCTGAATTCAATTCCATTAGAAATTTTTTTCTATAAAGTAGATTTCTTTACATAAAATGGATCACATATACGACCATGCCCTCATATTCCAAGAAAAAACATCAATCCCCTTCTTCGCATAGGTCAAATCTTGCAAACTTCTAATAGATACATCCTATTAGCTCTTTTTTGCTTGATCTGGGCCGCGACTCACTGCTCACTTATCCTTGCAATGCTTATTAGCCTCTTCAAGAAAGCCTTGCCTATGATTCTCGAATAATCTTTGTCAGCTTGAATCCTTGGGCAATAAACTTCTTGTACTCCTTCACGGACTATCAGTCTTCTCTTGTTGTGTTTGCTTGAAACATATTCGGACAACCGTATTATAATCCACTTTATCAAAAAATCCATTTCCTTATGACAAACTTTTCTGTTTAGCAATCGAATTTGAATCAACACCTCTTTTCTATGATGTGAATGCAATGCAATCAAAACAAAATAAAAAAACGTTAGCACAAGAAAAAATAAATAAATAAATAAATAAAAATAGAACACCTATCTGGATGACCACTAAGGTTTGACATAATTCTACCTAAGGTAAGCATTTAGGTTTTCTATATGTGGTTTTAGCTCTAAAGTTTAGGTACCTAAACTAGCAGATTCCTCGATCCTCACCCATTATAGGCTCATATGGACCGAGTTCAGTTCAGGGGAATACATTTCCCTATGGCTGCACGGAGATGAAAATCTCACAAAGACATAGGTACGGATGTATTCTGAAAGCGATTCACTATCCTGCACGGAGGTGAAAACCTCACGAAGGAGTAGCTTCTCGCTCCCACTTAAGGGTGCGACCACAACGGTCATGCGAATGCAATGCAAAGATATTTTATAAAAAAACACATGCAATAAAAAGGATGATTTTTCAAATCAGAATTTCAAATTTGCAACAATAGGACATGAATTATCGACTTTACGGCCTGACTCTCTTATTGGTCCCCAGTGGAGTCGCCAAGCTGTCGAAACCATTTTAAAATTTTTGTTTTAAAAACGGGGATCGACTTTTGAAAACGAAAATAGGAGTTGCCACCAATCTCTTTTTTACTTAGGTGTGATTGGATCACCTTGTAAAACGTTTTATTTTAAAACGTTCGGGAATCGGTTACGTATGAGGAAGGGTTAGCACCCTCATAACACCCAAAAATTGGTACCTAATCGATAGAATCATGTCCAAATGTTTGAAATTTAAAAAGTTTTAAAATAAAATCCGTTTATTAAGTGAAAAACCAAGACTTACCTATCTCAAAGAAATAAAATACTATACCCAGTAAGTTAGGATATAGCATCTTATAACTTCGAAGCTAGGTACATCTTTATTTTAGAAAATTCCTACCTTGAGACACAAAACATCATACCCAGTAAGTTAGGATACAACGTTACGTATTCCCAAGAATAAGTTTTTGATTTGAAATTGGTAAACTTCAATTTTAAAAGTGAAGGGATATATAATATCTTAAGTTCTACGAGAAGAATTGAAACCCAATAAGTTAGGGCACAATTCTTTATCGAAGTTCCCAAATGTCACATATCACCATTTAAAATATTAAAAAATCTTTAATTTACAAGGTATTTTTATAAAAATAAAAAAAATGGTTTGAGTAAGACATTATAATATACACGTCAATTCAACCTATTTACAAATGATATTAACAATAAATAATCAATGATATAACATGAATAAATAAATAATAAGGAAAAATGCTAAAGCAATAATAAACAAATATAAAGATAATTAATAAAAATCATAATATATAATAAATAATATAAAATAACTAATAATAATATATAAGGATTATACATAATAAAAATAATTAGTAAATAATATGTATAATAATAAAACATATATATACATAATATATTAATCATAAAAATTATATATGTAATAAATAATATAAATAAAATAGGTTATATATTATAACAAAATTTTAAAACCAATATATAATATAATACTTAAAAATATAATATATAATATAATACTTGAAAATATAATAAATAATATATAAATATTAAAATAATATATAAATTATTAAACTAAGTGAAATAATATATGATGATAATTAAATACATATAAAGATAATACATAAAAATATATAAATAATTTTGAATAAAGATATTTTAAAAAATATAATATAAATAATATAAGTGAAACATGTTATAAAATATAAATAAATTTTATACAAAAATAAAATTTTAAAAATAATATACGATATAATATAATACTAAAATTTTAAAAACATATAATATAGTAATTAATATATAAAATAATATATAATGAAAATAATTTTGAGCTAAATAAAAATAATAAATAATAATTATTTAATATATAAAAATATATATTTATACTATTAATATATTAATATATAAATAATAAAGAAAATAATATGGACAATTTAATAAAATAATTTAATACAATATTAAAATAATAAAATAAAAGGATAAAAAAATAAAACAAAGAAGACAGGGGTTAAAAAAGCAATTAGAACAGATACAAAAGAACCGAATTAAAACGTGCATTAAATCCCAGGGACTAATATGGCAATTAAGCCTTTTTTCAAAACGGCGTCGTTCCGATTTTTTACCTTTTAAAATGCTTGAGGATTCAATTGAAACAAAATACCAATTTCAAGGCTAATTTAATAAATAATAAAAGTCTGAATTAAACTAAATTGAAAATAATGAAATTACGGAAGGACTAAAGGGATAAATTTCCCATTTTCTGAAAACACGCGGATCCTGTTTGGGTCTCCGGGTCAACGCGCGGATCCTATAGCTTCGAACGACGTCGTTTTGCACTTATCAGGTTAAGTGAAAACGGCGCCGTTTCTTCTATATTATAAAAATAAATATTTGGCTTAAAAAAAACATTTTTAAAACAGTTTTAAAAAAAAAAAAACTTAAAAAGGCTCTGAAAGGCCCTTAGCTCCTTTGACGGAGCCTAGTCATCTGGCTTGGGGGGGCCTTCATCTCTACGCGCCCCCGCGCCGTCGCCTACGGCGGCTCTCAGGTACGAAACTTGTCCCCTTTTTTTACTATTATTTATGAAATATGCAGGAACTCGGAAGCAAAGATAAAAAGAAGTGTAAATCACCTCTAAGAAGGCTTTTTATTTCTCTATATTCAATTTTTTTTTTTGTATTCTGTTTGTTTTCTCTGTGTGTTTTTTCTTCTCCCATTTTTATAGGTTTATGATAGGCTTTTATAGCATTTCGAAATGTAAAATAAAAAAAGAAATAAAAAGTTGCCATGCTTGCTGTGATCTGCTTCCTTTTTCGTGCAGGTGAAGAGCGGCAGAGAATTTGGCGACGAGGTGCGTTGATGGCGGCGCGATTCGCGGCTGGACGAGGGCTGGTGGCGCCTAGGGTTTCTTAGGAACCCTAGGTCCTCTGATGATTGTTAAACATTGGGCCCTTTTGGGCCATGAGTGTTTTGGGTCTTGTCTGGGTAGTCTGTTAGGATTAGGGTTAATGGGTCACGGGTTTAATCTGGGTTTGATGGCATCTGTTTGGGCATTGGGTTAATGGGTAGGCAGTTTTAGGATTGGTTTTGGGCCATTAAATCTGGGCTTGTAATTAGTCTTGTATTGGGCTGTAAAAATGGACATTATTTATTTTTTTGATTTTGGTTTGCTTAAGCCCGGGAAAATTGGGCCTATAACAACGCTCAAATTGTTTATGGTACAAACATAGGAAATCAACAAAAAAGGTCAAATTGGCTTATTATGCGGCTAATTTCCAAATAAAGGCTAAAGCTCAAGTTATCTTCTATTGGTCAATACCAAGGTTGGCTTTTTAGGCTCAAAATGGTTATTCTTAAATCCCTTTTCATTTAAATACATTCCAAATTCCAAGATGTGGTCTCACTATGAATAACAATACAAGTTCAAGAAACATATAATTATGTTTGACAATCGTTCAATGAAAAAAAATGAAGAATATAATGATGCATGCTTATTGGCTCAAATAACTCACAGAAAGGGTTAAAATTTTTGTCAAATCTTACGTCACTTCTCATTCAATTAATCAACAAAGAAAATTATTCATCGGTTAGTAGCAAAAACTTCACCATTCCCAAACTCAAATCTTATCACTCTCTCAACTTGACTCAAAGGATAGATATTATCAATTAAGTAAGAACCAAAGTAAACTTTTTTTTTTGTCAAAACTTAAGGTCAACAGAGAAAGTAACATGAAGCATATTAGAAGCAAATAAAAAGAAAACCAAACTATTCCTAAATGCACAATCAAAGACTCCCCCATACTTAGACCATACATTTTTCGCAATGTAAAAAAAATGGATGCACATGGATCAAGTAGTTATGAAATATAAGGAAAAGAAGCTCCCATAAAGTACATGAGCATGGATTCACGACAAATCTAGTTCACTAAGGTGGGAGGAGAGTGAGCTGCTAGAAAATCTCAAACCGTTGTACAATGCAAGATTTCGCATAAGAGTGGCCTTGGCACGAGGTTGAGTTTGTTAGTCTTTCTTGTTAGGTTTTGAAAGGCTTGGCAGATTGGCGGTGAGAAGGTTGTGCTTCATAATTGTTTGAAGAATTTCTGGTGTGAATTTGGTGAGGGATTTTGGGAAAAGTTGCAGGATGTTTGTGTAGGAGGATTTTGGGCAAAGTTGAAGGTTGTGCTTCATGAATGTTTTGTACTATGTTATGTTCATATTATTGAATGGTGAGCTTTGTTAATTATTTCATACGAGCTTACTAATCTTTATAGCTTACATTGTTTATTTTTCGTGTTTTATAGTGAAATCAAAGCTAGCTCGGATTTGGGAATCGTCGGAGACCTCATCACACTATCAAGCTATCACTTTGGTATTTTTGAATCTATGATTTTGGGATATATGGCATGTATAGGAGCTTTGATCATTTTGGTATATGTTAGTAATGAATTTTGGCCATTTGAATTTGCTTGTAATTGTTAAGTGTTTGGTTTGTATATAGCTATGAGAGTTGGCTTATTTTGGTATGTTGGTGATGAATGTATATATATATGTGCATTTTGCTTTAGTTATGTGTTTGATGAGGGATATGTAATGCTTGTTGATAATTGGAAATTAGGGATACTAAATGGTTGAGATTTGAATTTGATATGTTTGTGAATTTAGGCCAATTAGTGCATAATTTAAAATGATCATTTAGATGATTTGAGAATGTGAAATTAGCATGAAATTGAATGGTATATTGTGGTATTTTTTGTGACTTGTATTGTTGGTATTGAAATAGCATGAAATGTACTTAGTTTAGAAGAGTTTGAATGCCATTTGAAGATGTGAATATGTGCCATTTGGGTTTGGTGTAGGTGTATGTAAATTTGGGTGGCAAGATGGCTTGTTAAATAGCCTATTTTTGTCCATACAGGCAGAGACACAAGCATGTGTCTTAGCCGTGTGTGACACACAGTCAGGTTACACGGCCGTGTATCCCTTGGTGTGTAATTAGAAAACAAGTCAGTATGTTCCACACGGCCCAGCACACGGGCGTGTGACTTGGCAGTGTGGCATAAGTCAGTATACCCTACAGGATTGGCACGGCCTAGCACATGGCCTGGCACACGGGCGTGTGAGGCCATTCTGAAAGGGCACACTACTGGTCGCAAGGGCGTGTGGTTGGCCGTGTGACCCAAGTTAGAGAGTTACACGGGGTCGGACACGGGATGGGACACGACCATGTGATCCCATTTCGAATGTCCACCCGGCTTGCGACACGGACGTGTCTTTGGCCGTGTGAGACACACGGCCGGGCCACACAGGCGTGTGTCTCCTGTATTTTGTAAAATTTTCTAAGTTTTCCAAAAATTTTAAAGTTATCAGTTTAGTCCCGAACCACCCCAAATGCATGTTTTGGGCATCGTAGGCTCGTATTAGGGACAATGTGAATCATTTTGAATGATTCTTATTTGAAATTCAAAAATGTATGTGAAATGTATGGTTATTTGCGAAATAAGTTCGGTAATGCTCCGTAACCCTATTCCGGCGTTGAATACGGGTGAGAGGTGTTACATTTATTGGTATCGGAGCTACGGTTTAATCGATTTTAAGACTAACGTAGTGTATGTGAGAGTCTAGCTATACATGCCATATATAACCTGTGATAGTGTGATATCTCCTGAAAGTTTTAAATTGTGTTTTCATATAGTAAATTGATCCCAATCGAGCTGTAGCTGATGATGTAGAAAGTAATGCGCCAGCCTCCGTTCATGGAGTAGCACAATCGGAGTCAAGACCCGTATCGGGTAGTCAGGGAGGAGAGGACAAAGAAGCCTTCTTCCAGATGATGAACGAGTGGTTCACTGAGTATGTCCAAACTAATCCGACTGCTCAGCAACTTCCACCCCCACCTAATCCCCAACTGGTTCCCGTAGCTCCTCAAGGTTTGGAACCTCTACGATTGAATAAGCCGCCTGTTGATAAAATCTAAAAATACGGGACTGAAGAATTCAAAGCTACTGTTGATGACAACCCCGAGAGAGCCAAGTTTTGGCTTGAGAATACTATTAGAGTATTTGATGAACTATCATGCACACCAGCTGAATGTGTAAAATGTGTCGTTTCACTTCTGAGAGACACAACGTATCAGTGGTGGAATACTTTAGTATCTGTAGTACCGATAGAACGGGTCACCTGGGAATTCTTTCAAGCCGAATTTAGAAAGAAATACATTAGCCAACAGTTTATTGATCAAAAGCGAAAAGAGTTTCTAGAGATGAAACAGGGTCGAATGTTTGTAACCGAGTACGAGAGAGAGTTTGTGAGACTCAGTAAATATGCTCGGGAATGTTTTTCAACTGAGGCAATTATGTGTAAACGATTTGAAGATAGATTGAGCGAAGATATCAGATTGCTAGTTGGGATTATAGAGTTGAAAGAATTTGTGATGCTAGTTGATCGAGCTTGCAAAGCCGAGGAACTTGGCAAAGAAAATAGAAAAGCTGATTTTGAGGCTAGAGATTCGAGAAAGAGATCGATGAGTAAACCATATCCGTCTTCATCAAAGAAATCACATGATTCGTATACTCGTTCGAATGCTTCAGTGGGGTATCCAAATAGAGATCGTGAAAAACAATACTCGAGTCCTAAAACTCAAGCTACTTCGGTATCAAGTGTTGGTAGTGTGAGAAATAATAAACCCGAGTGTCAACAATGTGGATGACGACATTTTGGAGATTGCTGGATGAATAATAAAACTTGTTTCAAATGTAGTTCGTTAGATCACTTTATTCGAGATTGCCCTGAATTAGCTGAGAAAGATAAATTTCAGAATGTATGACTGAGCAACACAGCTACTAGAGAGAGGCCACCTAGAAATGCGGGAAATGTGACTAGTAGCAAAGGAATGACAAAAGACTCCACTGTGAGATCCGAGGCTAGAGCACTTGCCAGAGCTTATGCTATTCGCGCTCGCGAAGATGCGTCATCACCAGATGTTATCACCGATACATTTTCTCTTTATGACACTAATGTAATTGCCTTGATTGATCCTGGATCGACTCATTCATATATCTGTATAAATTTAGTGTCTAGTAAGAGTTTGCCTGTTGAATCTACCGAATTTGTGATTAAAGTTTCGAACCCCTTAGGCAAGTGTGTCCTAGTTGATAAAGTTTGCAAGAACTATCCTTTAATGACTCGGGGTTATTATTTTTCAGCAAATTTGATGTTATTACCATTTGATGAATTCGATGTAATTCTGGGTATGGATTGGTTGACACTACATGATGCTGTTGTGAATTGTAGATGAAAGACTATTGAATTGAAATGTTAGAATAGTGATGTAACACCCCTTACCCGTATTCAACGCCGGAACAGGGTACGAGGCATTACTAGGCTTACACACAATCAATCATACAACTCCGAGACCTGACTTTCTACTCCCAATTTAAAAATTTTCATAATACCTCTTAAACAAGCCTATATGGCCTAAATCCTCCCTTTAGGAATGGGTCGGGATCAAATAGAACCCTTCTAAAGCCTTCTAGAAACCCTTAGAAGATTCTCACTAAACAGTCCACACGCCCGTGTGGCATATCACATGCCCGTGTTCCACACCCGTGTGGAATTATTTTTTAATTCGAACCTACAGGGGTTTTCACACAGCCGGACACACGCCCGTGTCCCTGGCCCGTGTCCCTCACACGGCCTCGACACGCCCGTGTCTTAGCCCGTGTGCCAAAACATTGGCATTCTATTTCTGACATCATCAACTCAAAAATGTCACACGGCCTAGGCACACGCCTGTGTCCTTCGACCGTGTGGCGAATTAAATTCCAATTTCAGCTGCTGACTTCACACGGCCTGGGCACACGCCCATGTCCACGACCGTGCCTTCTACACGGCTGAGACACACGGTCGTGTCTCTGCCCGTGTGTTTACTACGTAGCATACTGACTTGTAAACCTAGCATTCAAGGGGACACACGGCCTAACCACACACCTATGAGGCCGATTGTGTGTCACACACGGCCTAGACACACGCCCGTGTGTCTACCCATGTGGACAAGAACAAGGCTATTTGCCAAGCTCTTCTTATCACCCTAACTCATACAAACCTAAATCACATTCAACCATCAATCCATTCATGCATACTTTAACCAAGCAACCCCATTATGCATCATACACATTCATGAATAACCTCATCTTTTCATAGATTAATAATAATGAGCCATCAACTATGGCCTTATACAAAAGAGTTCATCTTTAGAAGAGCCAATACACTTGGCCAAAACAACATGACATTTCACTAAGTCTAGTCCCTATACATGCCATACTCAAAATGCTAAGTCTAAATATACCAAGATGTGCTGATAGTGTGGATGATCTTCTGATTATCTTCGTAACCCGAGCTGGCTCTTTGACACTATAAAACAAGGGAAAAGAAAGGGAGTAAGCTTTAAGCTTAGTAAGTCTACATGTAAACAATAAGCATCATACCAAATGCTAATCAACCAAAAGCTTTATATACTATGTAAGAACAATTCACACTTTCATAATCATGCTTACTCATCTCATCTCTTACCACATCCTAAACACATACCACAAACATTACTCACAATTACTTACACATATATCCTGCACTTATCACCACAAAGCCACATGAAACATTTTACTTAAACAAGTTTTTCGATGAACTCTTCAGAATGATACAAAGCACCCGGTGGTTTCGCACACAGCCCACCATTAATCGATAATAGGGTGGTATCGCACATATCCCATCGTAAATAAATTACAAGGCGGTATTGCACACAACCCACCAGATGATAATATAAACGATGGTTTCGCACACAGCCTATCGACAATTACACAATTACGGATATTTATCCGTGCCCACATTTCTATTCCGAGGTCCATTCGAGAATTACTCATTTTCTATCATTTTCAATCAATCTCATCAATAAGTATTTACATCCATAAAATGCATCAATAGGTAACAACATATGTATTAAGGATGTATCATTTACATATAAACTTACCTCGGTGCAAAATGTGTTAATTGGCGATTTAGTCCGTAACCTTGCCTTTTCCCCGGTCAAGGTTGTTTCCGTGCTCTTCTTGATCTATAATAATAAAATTTACTCATTTAATCACTACACAACTCATGGTACATCAAAATTTCTACTTAGGCAAAAATGACCATTTTGCCCTTATACTTTGGCAAAATTACAATTTTTCCCCTAGGCTCGTAAATCATTTTTCATCATATTTTATCATTAAACAAGCTTAGCTGAACATTTATTTCCCTTGTAACAATTCACAAAACCAATCATTTCATGCATTTTTTTACTCAATTACAACCTTTACAAATAAGTCCCATATAGGTGTTTTCATGGAAGAGCCTTTCACAAAAGTTATTCCTTAACCTACCAACATTCATTTTCTTCCATAAAAACTCAGCAAACAACATGAACGCTCTCATGGAAAATCCCTAAACTTTCAACCATTTGGCAACATAGTCCCCTCATTAGCTTAGCTTAAGCTTTACGGGTTCCAGAAGTACAAAAATTATCAAGAAAGACCTCTAAAATCACTTACTTGCTAAGGAATGGCTTGGCTAAAAGTTTGAACTCCAAAAACCTCTATTTTCTCTTCAATTTTCGGTGGAAGAAGAAATGGGAATAGTAAAAGATGATATCTTCTTTCTTTATCTTATTTTATTCATTTTTAGTAACCTAATATAACCAAAATTTTGACAAAATTTAATGCTCTTGTCTCCCTTGTCCCTATGGCCGGCCAACACCCTCTCATTGGCCTAATTTCACATTAAGGACCTCCAATTTAATATCTCATAGCTATTAGACACCTCTAGCTTGTAAAATAGAACTTTCGCACTTTATGTGATTTAGTCCTTTTTCACAATTAAGCATACAATCGCTAAAATTGAAGCACCAAAATTTTCATGCATCCTTGTAATCATGCTATAACACATAAAATAATATTAAAATAATTTTCTTCAACCTCGGATTAGTGGTCCTGAAACCACTGTTCCGACTAGCCCCAAAATCGGGTTGTTACAGGTGAAATCCTTCGAATTGAATCTGATGAGTCGAGTGGATTACCTATTGTGATATCGTCAATGTTAGCTCAGAGATATGTGAGAAAAGGTTGTGATGCTTACCTTGCATATGTACTGGATACGAAAGTATTTAAATCAAAGATTGAATCAGTACCAGTAGTATGTGAATATCCGGATGTGTTTCCAGAAGAGTTGCCTGGGTTGCCACCAATTAGAGAGGTCGAGTTTGCTATTGAATTAGTACCGAGAACATCACCGATATCAATAGCTTCGTACAGAATGGCTCTGACAGAATTGAAAGAATTGAAAGCTCAGTTGCAAGAATTAACATATAGAGGTTTTGCACGACCTAGTTTTTCGCCCTGGGGTGCACTAATGTTGTTTGTAAAGAAGAAAGATGGGTCGATGAGATTGTGTATCGATTATCGTTAGCTCAACAAGGTTACAATTAAAAATAAGTACTCGTTGCCGAAAATTGATGATTTGTTTGAACATTTGAAAGGAGCAACAGTGTTTTCGAAGATTGATTTAAGATCTGGCTATTACTAGTTACGAGTTAAAGATTCAGATGTGCCGAAGACTGCGTGTAACACCCCATACCCGAGTCCAGGGCTAAGACTGGATACGAGACATTACCATGCTTGAACTCACTTAAACATGTACTTACGGGCTATAAAATTTCATTCTGAATTAAAAACTTCTCTTTCTTAGTCAAATATGACATTTCATGGGCCTACGAGGCCTCAGACTTATGTCCCAAAACTTTCGGAACTCATCTGGAAACTTTCTCTCGAAACAGGGGTCACACGTCCGTGTGACTTGGGACACGCCCGTGCACCCCTAAAACATGCCCGTGTCTTTCACCCGTGGTGGATACTGGCAAATTACACATGGCCTGGACACGCCCATGGCCCTGGCCCGTGTGCCAAACCTTGGCATTCTGACTTATTCACACGGTCTATACACACGCCCGTGTGCATTAGCCGTGTGACAATCCAATTACTAAGTGTAAAGTGCAGACTTAACACGGCCTTGGCACACGCCCATGTGCTAGCCGTGTGTATCACACGGTCTAAACAAATGGCCCTGTGATTAGCCCGTGGTCTATACTTACTTAAGACACTAAGGTGCAGGGTGCACACGGCCTAGACACACGCCCGTGTGTCCATCCGTGTGGGCAATTAAAGGCTATTTACCAAGCCAATTGCCACCCTGAAATCAAGACCAAACTCATGCTCAATTCAGCAACTCAAGTATTACATCTAACATGAACAAGGATGCATACTTCATTGATAGATTAAAACATACATACTTAATCATTCATGACTCATCTCTTTGGCCATATACAAAAAGAATACTAAGCTTGATAGCCAACACTTTGACTAGTTTTAAAACATAACTCAAAATGAAATGTTTCCTATACATGCCATAATTAATATAAACACTTGGCTATACCAAAATATCGATTGATAGTGTGCTCCGAGCTCCGATGACGATGATCTACGAGATTAGCTAGGCGGGACTACATGGAAAGAAAGAATAAAGGACGTAAGCATTTAGCTTAGTAAGTTTGCAAGTAATGCACACAGCAACATACTTGCTCAATATAACCCATTTAACATAAACAATGGTATCATAAATTTTAGCTATTTAAGCTTACTTACTCATACTGATTCTTACATATCTCATGATACTTACTAGTCTCATACTCGTGAGGTAAACAAGGTACCTGTATCACTTGATCACATAGATCAACATACTCTACAATAATAATTATAATCTCTAGTTCATCATTCATAATATGAGTAATACTCATTTCTAACTTGATAATAGCTTTTCTTACTTGTCTTTCTTGTTATCATTTTAACTTTACTCATTTGCCCGATGAATTTCTGCGAATAACCAAGGATACTGAATCTCATCCCACATAACTCGATGCCAAAGCCATATCCTCGATATGGTCTTACATGGGATCTCTCATCTTGGTATTGATGCCATGTCTTGACATGGACTTACTCAAAGTCTTCCTTGTGTGTTCCCTTGGGAACTTACCATTGCCATGTCTTGACATGGTCTTACTTGGTATCTTTACTCATGAACTGGTTAATGCCGAGCCTTGGCTTGGACTTACATGAAATCTTTCTTGTAACTCACCAATGCCATGCCTTGGCTTGGACTTATATGGAATCTTTACCTCATGATAGCTTTTCAATGCCAAGACTTGTCTTGGACTTACATGACATCTTTGCTTAGAGACTCACCAATGCCATGCCTTGGCTTGGGCTTACATGGGTATTCATCTCATAATAACTCTTCAATGAAAAGACTTGTCTTGGACTTACATGATAACTTGTTTGATTGTCGATGCCATGCCTTGGCTTGGTCTTATACGAACTTTCTTATCTCGTGTGGTAGATCGAGTATCCTAAGTAATTCAACTTCAATCGGGACTTTCTCATGCTTAATCTCATTAATTTCTTTATTTAACATAGCAATAAGCATTTCTATGGTAATAATGTACATTATAATAAGCAATTCAATGATAATAATCATAAAGCTTAGAAATAATACAAACTTACCTCAATATACAAAATGTATGTAGATATGCAATTTAGTCCTCGACTTTGTTCTTGCCTCGGTTTCGATCCGGGCTTCGTTTTTCTTGATTTACAAGCTTCAAAAATTTGAAGAACCCTAGCTATGGAGTCTCCCAATTTTCAGCACAAGGAAAAAGATGAATGAAATTTTTATCATCTTTTTCCTATTTTAATCATTTAATTGGTAAATGACCAAAATGCCCTTCTCTTTAAAAATTTACAATTTACTAACTCATGTCCATTTTTGTCCAAAACTTATAATTTGGGCAAATTGCTATTTAAGGACTTCTAATTAATATTCTAAAGCTATTTCATACAAAAAGCTTCTAGAAACTCATATTTTGCAACTTTTGCAATTTAGTCCTATTTGATCATTCCATGTCAATTTCACAAAATTTCTACATGGAACTTTAATACTATCATGCAAACATGTCATAAACCTTAAGAACTCAATTTACTAACTCAGATTTGTGGTCTCACACCACTATTCCGACTAGGCCCTGGATCGGGCTGTTACAATTCTCCCCCCTCTTAGGAATTTTAGTCCTCGAAAATCTTACCAAAGAAACGAGTTTGATATCTTTGGTTTCTCATGATTTCTTCTGGTTCCCACGTAGCTTCTTCTATTCCATGTCTTTGCCACAATACTTTTACTAGGGCAATACTTTTATTTCTTAGCTGCTTGACTTCCCGAGCTAAAATCTTAACTGGTTCTTCACCATAATTCATGTCGGGATGAATCTCTATCTCTGACGGGGTAATTACATGTGAAGGATCTGATCGGTAGCGTCGCAACATGGACACGTGAAATACACCGTGAATCCTTTCTAACTCTGATGGCAAAGCCAATCGATAAGCTACCGACCCAACTTTCTCGATAATCTCATACGGTCCAATAAAATGTGGACTCAACTTGCCTTTCCGGCCAAATCTGAGAACTTTTCTCCATAAACTTTATCTCCGACTTGATACTCTATCTCTTTTCTCTTTAAGCCCGAATAGGACTTCTGTCGATCTGATGCAGCTTTTAAACATTCTCGTATCACTTTCACTTTCTTTTCAGCTTCTCTAACCAAATCAACCTCGTGAATTTGGTTTTCTTTTAGTTCAGTCCAATATAGAGGCATTCGGCACTTACGCCCATATAAAGCCTCATAAGGCGCTATCTTTAAACTCGAATGAAAACTATTATTGTAGGCAAATTCTACCAATGGGAGAAACTTTTCCCAACTGCCTCGGAATTCGAGAATACAACATCTGAGCATATCCTCGAGTACTTGAATTAACCTCTCCGACTGACTGTCGGTTTGAGGATGAAAAGCGGTACTAAAGTTCAACTTTGTACCCAAGGCCTCTTGTAACTTCTTCCAAAATCTGGATGTAAACCTCGGATTTCTATCCGAGATGATTGACAACGGAACACCGTGAAGCCTTACTATTTCTGAAACGTACAAGTTTGCCAACTTGTCTAGTGAGTAATCAACTCGTACAGGTATAAAATGGGCTGACTTCGTAAGTCTATCAACCACGACCCATACAACATCTTTCTTGCTCGGAGACAATGGTAAACCCGTTACAAAATCCATAGTAATACGGTTCCATTTCCACTCCGGAACCAAAATGGGTTGAAGAAAACCCGAAGGTACTTGGTGTTCAGCCTTTACTTGCTGACAAATCAAGCATTTGGAAACAAACTCTGAAATATCTTTCTTCATTCTCGGCCACCAATATTGTTGCTTCAAGTCATTATACATCTTGGTGCCACCCGGATGTACAGATAAACATCCGTTATGGGCCTCACGCAAAATTCCCTGAATAAGCTCTTCCTTTCTCGGTACACAAACTCTATCTTTGAACATCAGACTTCCATTGGGACTAATCTAGAAATCAGACTCAACATCTGTCTCGCACTGAGCTCTCTTGACTTGCAATCCACTATCTTCTTTTTGAGCTTTAATGATCTCTTGGAGGAAAATTGGTCTAGCTCTCAACTCAGCTAGAATAGAACCATCTTCGGATAAAGTCATCCGTGAATTCATTGCCCTTAATGCAAATAGGGACTTTCTACTCAAAGCGTCGGTGACCACATTCGCCTTTCCGGGATGGTAGTCAATGACCAATTCATAGTCTTTTATCAACTCTAACCATCTTCGCTGCTTAATTTCAACTCTTTCTGTGTCATCAAGTACTTCAAACTTTTGTGATCGGTGAAGATCCGACATCTCTCACCATATAGGTGGTGTCTCCATATCTTCAATGCGAAGACTATGGCAGCCAACTCTAGATCATGGGTCGGATAATTCTTCTCATGTGGCTTCAACTGTCTTGAGGCGTAAGCAATCACTTTGCCTTATTGCATAAGTACACAGCCTAATCCATTTAAGGATGCATCACTGTAAATCAAATTTTTTTTCCCTGTCTCAGGTTGTACTAAACCGAGCTTCATCAACATCGCTTTGGCCAAACTTTGTTGGCATCTTTCTGTCCACTCAAACTTCACATTTTTCTATAACAATTTAGTCATCGGGGTTGCAATCATAGAAAACCCCTTGACGAATCGTCTATAATAGCCAGCTAGGCCTAGGAAACTTCTAACCTCGAGACATTTCTGCGGATTCCAAGTCCATTATGGCCAAATCTTACTTGGATCTACTCGGACTCCATCTCCCGAGACAATATGTCCCAGAAATCCTACTTCCTTGAGCCAAAATTCACTTTTACTGATCTTGGCATATAATTGATTTTCTCGAAGAGTCTGTAAAACTGTCCGTAGGTTCTCAGCATGCTCATTCTCATCTCGGGAATAAATCAGTATGTCGTCAATGAAAACGACTAAAAACTTGTCGAGGTATGGTCTAAAAATGCGGTTCATTAAGTCCATGAATACCGCAGGAGCATTGGTCAAACCAAAGGGCATGACTAAAAATTCATAATGCCCATATCTTGTTCGAAAAGCTGTCTTGGACACATCTGATTCCTTTACTCTCAGCTGGTAGTACCAAGTCTATCTTAGAGAACACAGTGGCTCCCTTCAATTGATCGAACAAATCATCGATCCTTGGCAATGGGTACTTGTTCTTTACTGCCACTTTATTAAGTTGACGGTAATCTATACACAATCTCATGGTACCATCTTCTTTTTCACAAATAAAACTGGAGCGCCCCATGGAGAACAACTTGATCTCGCAAAACCTTTATCTGTCAACTCTTGCAACTATGACTTCAACTCTCTCAACTCCGTTGCAGCCATTCTGTAAGGAGTAATAGATATTGGTACAGTACCGGGAGCTAGCTCAATGCTGAACTCAACCTCTCTAACTGGTGGTAGTCCTGGTAATTCTTCAGGAAAAACATCCACGTACTCACATACTATCGGTACTGACTCAATCTTTAACTCTGTTTCTCTATCATTCATCACAAAGGCCAAATATGCCTCATACCCTTTTCTTATGTATCTCTGTGTCGTCATGTGAAAAATCATTGCCGGTGATTTACTTTGCTCATCTGATTCTATATGGAGAGTATCCCCATTCTCACATCTCATCTCAATATATTTCTTCCCACAATTAACTATTACATCATAAGTGGTCAACCAGTCCATACCAAGAATGATGTCAAACTCATTAAATGGTAGCAACATAAGATTTGCTTTAACGTAATGACCTCTAATCATTAATGGACAATCTTTACATACTTCATCAACTAACACACTCTTGCCTAAAGGATTAGACACCTTAATCGTAAAGTCTATAGAATCTATAGGCATATTCATACTGGATACTAGTTTCATACAAATGTAAGAGTGTGTGGATCCGGGATCTATTAAAGCAATAACTTTGATATCATAAAGAGAAAAGGTACCCGTAATAGCACCAGGAGAAGATGCCTCTTCGTGAGTGCGAATGGCATAAGTCCTCGCAGGTGCCCTACCCTCGAGTCTCGCAGCCTGCTCTCTAGGGTTACCTCTTCCACTTGCCCCACTTCCTGGGTTCCTCTGCGGTCTTCCTCTGACCACACTCCCAGATCTCGGGTTCTGAGCTCTATCTTCTTTCATTGTCTCTGGACAATCTTTTATGTAGTGGTCCTGGGAACCACATCTGAAACATGTATTTTCATGTGCTCGACATTCTCCAAGATGACGTCTGCCACACTATGGGCATTCGGGTCTATCCGATCGGATGTTCCCTACACTAGCAACTGAGGTCATCTGTGCCTTACTTCTCGAATACTACTTACTCTTGTCCTTACTTGAAAACCTAGTGGAAGTAGCCGATCGGGTGGAGAAATCTCTTGACTTCTTGGATGAGGATTGGAATGACTTATTCCACTGTCTCTTTTTAGAGTCACGAGACTATACTTCAGATTTTCTCTTCTCCTTTACTAGTTCTTCGGCTTTACAAGCCCTCTCTACTAGCATAACGAATTCCTTTAGTTCTAGGACAGCAACAAACAATTTGATGTCCTCATTTAGCCCATCTTCAAATCTCTTACTCATGATGGCCTCGGTGGACACGCATTCTCGAGCGTATTTGCTGAGTCGTACAAACTCACGCTCATAATCAATCACAGACATCTTGCCTTGCTTTAACTCTAAAAATTCCTTTCTTTTCTGGTCCACGAACCTTTGACTGATATACTTTTTCTTGAACTCTTCTTGGAAAAATTCCCATGTGATCTTTTCCCTCGGTACCACCGACACAAGGGTGTTCCACCATTGGTAAGCAGAATGTCTTAAAAGAGAGACTACACACTTCATGCATTCCTCGGTGTGCATGACAACTCATTAAATACCCTTGAGATAGTATTTTCTATCCGAACTTGCCTTTTTCGGATCATCATCTTTTCTAGCCCAGAATTCTTCTGCCCCATGTTTCCTAATCCTATCAACCGGAGGCTTCTCCTCCTCTAACCACCTCTACTACTTGAGGGTTCTTTGGATAGGTTGAGGAATAGGTGGGGTGGAGGGGTTGTGCATTCGGGTTAAATGAACGAACTCCGTGTACCATGTTTTCATCATGTGGAGGAAGGCTTCTCTAGCCTCTTCTCCTCCTTCTTGACTCACTGTAGTGGGTCTATTCTCATTCTCTTTCAGCACCGTCCCTTCAGTGGGAGCCGGTGCGTTACTTTCTACGTCATCTGCCACAGCTCTATCGGGATCCATTTACTAAATGTATAAACATAATTTAAGTCGTCAGGAGTCGTCACACTATCATTATAAAAACATTCTTACGTATGGCATGTGTAGCTAGACTCGTGCTCGTGCTACGTTAGTCCTAGAATCGACTAAACCGTAGCTCTGATACCACTAAATGTAACACCCTATACCCGAGTCCAGGGCTAAGACTGGATACGAGACATTACCATGCTTGAACTCACTTAAACATGTACTTACGGGCTATAAAATTTTGTTCCGAATTAAAAACTTCTCTTTCTTAGTCAAATCAGACATTTCATGGGCCTACGAGGCCTCAGACTTACGTCTCGAAACTTTCGAAACTCATCTAGAAACTTTCTCTTGAAACAGGGGTCACACGTTCGTGTGACTTGGGACATGCCCGTGCACCCCTAAAACATGCCCGTGTCTTTCACCCGTGGTGGATACTGGCAAATTACACACGGTCTGGACACGCCCGTGGCCCTGGCCCGTGTGCCAAACCTTGGCATTCTGACTTATTCACCGTGTGCATTAGCCGTGTGAAAATCCAATTACTAAGTGTAAAGTGCAGACTTCACACGGCCTTGGCACACGCCCATGTGCTAGCCGTGTGTATCACACGGTCTGAACAAACGGCCGTGTGATTAGCCCATGGTCTATACTGAATTAAGACACTAAGGTGCAGGGTGCACGCGGCCTAGACACATGCCCGTGTGTCCATCCGTGTGGGCACTTAAAGGCTATTTACCAAGCCAATTGCCACCCTGAAATCAAGACCAAACTCATGCTCAATTCAGCAAATCAAGTATTACATCTAACATGAACAAGGATGCATACTTCATTGATAGATTAAAACATACATACTTAATCATTCATGACTCATCTCTTTGGCCATATACAAAAAGAATACTAAGCTTGATAGCCAACACTTTGGCTAGTGTTAAAACATAACTCAAAATGAAATGTTTCCTATACATGCCATACTTAATATAAACACTTGGCTATACCAAAATATCGATTGATAGTGTGCTCCGAGCTCCGATGATGATGATCCACGAGATTAGCTAGGCGGGACTACATGGAAAGAAAGAATAAAGGACGTAAGCATTTAGCTTAGTAAGTTTGCATGTAATGCACACAGCAACATACTTGCTCAATATAGCCCATTTAACATAAACAATGGTATCATAAATTTTAGCTATTTAAGCTTACTTACTCATACTGATTCTTACATATCTCATGATACTTACTAGTCTCATACTCGTGAGGTAAACAAGGTACCTGTATCACTTGATCACATAGATCAACATACTCTACAATAATAATTATAATCTCTAGTTCATCATTCATAATATGAGTAATACTCATTTCTAACTTGATAATAGCTTTTCTTACTTGTCTTTCTTGTTATCATTTTAACTTTACTCATTTGCTCGATGAATTTCTGCGAATAACCAAGGATACTGAATCTCATCCCACATAACTCGATGCCAAAGCCATATCCTCGATATGGTCTTACATGGGATCTCTCATCTTGGTATTGATGCCATGTCTTGACATGGACTTACTCAAAGTCTTCCTTGTGTGTTCCCTTGGGAACTTACCATTACCATGTCTTGACATGGTCTTACTTGGTATCTTTACTCATGAACTGGTCAATGCCGAGCCTTGGCTTGGACTTACATGAAATCTTTCTTGTAACTCACCAATGCCATGCCTTGGCTCGGATTTATATGGAATCTTTACCTCATGATAGCTTTTCAATGCCAAGACTTGTCTTGGACTTACATGACATCTTTGCTTGGAGACTCACCAATGCCATGCCTTGGCTTGGGCTTACATGGGTCTTCATCTCATAATAACTCTTCAATGAAAAGACTTGTCTTGGACTTACATGATAACTTGCTTGATTGTCGATGCCATGCCTTGGCTTGGTCTTATACGGACTTTCTTATCTCATGTGGTAGATCGAGTATCCTAAGTAATTCAACTTCAATCGGGACTTTCTCATGCTTAATCTCATTAATTTCTTTATTTAACATAGCAATAAGCATTTCTATGGTAATAATGTACATTATACTAAGCAATTCAATGATAATAATCATAAAGCTTAGAAATCATACAAACTTACCTCAATATACAAAATGTATGTAGATATGCAATTTAGTCCTCGACTTTTTTCTTGCCTCGATTTCGATCCAAGCTTCGTTTTTCTTGATTTGCAAGCTTCAAAAATTTGAAGAACCCTAGCTATGGAGTCTCCCAATTTTTGGCACAAGGAAGAAGATGAATGAAATTTTTATCATCTTTTTCCTATTTTAATCATTTAATTGGTAAATGACCAAAATGCCCTTCTCTTTAAAAATTTACAATTTACTAACTCATGTTCATTTTTGTCAAAAACTTATAATTTGGGAAAATTGCTATTTAAGGACTTCTAATTAATATTCTAAAGCTATTTCATACAAAAAGCTTCTAGAAACTCATATTTTGCAACTTTTGCAATTTAGTCCTATTTGATCATTCCATGTCAATTTTACAAAATTTCTACATGGAACTTTAATACTATCATGCAAACATGTCATAAACCTTAAGAACTCAATTTACTAACTCAGATTTGTGGTCTCGCACCACTATTCTGACTAGGCCCTGAATCGGGCTGTTAAACTGCGTTCAGAACAAGGTACGGGCATTATGAATTTCTTGTTCTGCCTTTCGGATTAACTAATGCTCCTGCAGTTTTTATTGATTTGATGAATCAAATTTTTAGACCGTATTTAGACATATTTGTTGTTGTATTCATTGATGACATTCTGATCTATTCCCGATATGAGTCTGAGCATGTTGAACATTTGAGGATTGTATTACAAACTTTGAGAGATAAGCAGATGTTTGCTAGATTCAGTAAATATGAGTTTTGGCTTCGAGAAGTCAGATTTTTAGGGCATATTGTTTCAACGGAAGGAATACAAATTGATCCGAGCAAGATTTTAGCAGTTGTTGACTTGAAACCACCAAGAAATGTGTCCGAAGTCAAAAACTTTCTGGGATTAGCTGGTTACTATCGGCGTTTTGTAAATGGATTCTCGATGATTGCTACACCGATGACTAGATTGCTATAAAAATATGTGAAATTCAAGTGGTCTGAGAAATGTCAACAGAGTTTTGAACAGTTGAAAGCATTATTAACTAAAGAACCAGTTTTGGTTCAACCTGAGTCGGGTAAAGAGTTTGTGATTTTCAGCGACGCGTCATTGAATGGTTTGGGTTGTGTTTTGATGCAAGAGGGTAAAGTGATAGCTTATGCCTCCAGACAATTAAAACCACATGAAAAGAATTATCCGACGCACGATTTAAAGTTGGCTGCTATTGTTTTTGCATTGAAAATTTGGCGACATCATTTATACGGTGAAAAGTGTCATATTTTTACCAATCATAAGAGCTTGAAGTATATATTGACTCAGAAATATTTGAATTTGCGTCAACAAAAATGGATCGAACTGTTGAAAGATTATGAGTTAGTGATTGATTATCATCCGGGGAAAGCGAACGTAGTCGCAGATGCTCTGAGTAGAAAATCTTTATTTGCTTTGCGAGCGATGAATACACATTTAATTTTGTCTGATGATGGTTCGATTTTGGCTAAATTAAAAGCTAAACCGTTATTTCTTCAGCAATTTTGTGAAGTTAAGAAGTGTGATAATGAATTGCAAGCTAAAAGAGTGCAATGTGAGTCGACTACTGATTCAGACTATCAGATCAGATCCGATGATTGTTTAATGTTTTGAGGTAGAATACGTGTACCGAGAAACTCTGAGCTTATTCAGAAAATTCTATACGAGCACACAATGGTTGTTTATCTGTTCACCCGGGAGTACTAAAATGTATAATGATTTGAAACAGTTGTACTGGTGGTCGGGCATGAAACGAGACATATCAGAATTTGTGTCAAGATGCTTAGTTTGTCAACAAGTTAAACTTGAACATCAAGTGCCTTCGGGATTATTACAGCCTGTAATGATACCAGAGTGGAAATAGGATAGAGTTACTATGGATTTCGTATCGGGTTTGCCCCTATCTTCGAAAAATAAAGTTGCTATTTTGGTTGTCGTTGATAGACTGATGAAATCAGCACATTTCATTTCAGTACATACAGACTTATCGCTTGATAAATTAGCTGAGTTCTATATCTCAAAGATCATTAGATTGCAAGGGGTGCTGGTTTCTATTATTTCGGATAGAGATCCGAGGTTTACGTCCCGATTTTGGAACAAATTGCAAGAAGCTTTGGGTACACGGTTGCACTTTAGTACTACTTTTTATCCGTAAAACGACGGTCAGTCTTAGAGAATAATTCAGATTCTCGAAGATATGCTTCGTTGCTGTGTTTTAGAGTTTGAAGGCAACTGGGAGAAATATTTACCATTGGTTGAATTCGCGTATAACAACAATTTTCAATCAAGAATAAAAATGGCATCGTATGAAACTTTATATGGTCATAAATGTCGAACTCCTCTGTACTGGATCGAGCTTAGTGAAAAAAGATTCACGGGGTTGATTTGATCAGAGACACTGAAGAGAAAGTGAAAGTAATTCGTGACAGTTTGAAAGCAGCTTCAGATCGACAGAAATCTTACGCTGATTTGAAATGTAAAGACATTGAATTTCAAGTCAGCGACAAAGTATTTTTGAAAGTGTCTCCGTGGAAAAAGATTCTTAGATTTGGTCATAAAGGAAAATTAAGTCCGCGTTTCATCAGGTCGTATGAGATCATCGAAAGAATAGGGCCAGTGGCATATCGGCTAGCTTTACCGTCAGAATTAGAAAAGATCCACAATGTATTTCATGTGTCGATGTTACGACGGTATCGATCAGATCCATCGCATGTAATTTCTCCGCCAGAGATTGAAATTCAACCTGATATGTCGTATAAAAAAAATCGATCAGAATTTTTACTCGAGAGGTTAAAGAATTGAGAAATAAGAGCATAAATTTGGTGAAAGTTTTATGGTGATGGCACGGTGTCGAAGAAGCCATATGGGAACTCGAGGAAGCTATGAGGAAACAGTACCCTAACCTCTTTTCTGGTAAGATTTTTGAGGACGAAAATTCTTAAGAGGGGAGAGTTGTAATAGCCCATTTTTAGTCAAATCAAAATAGTGGTTTCGGGACCACAAATCTGAAGTCAAAATATTTATTTTATTATTATTTTAATGTTTACAGCATGATAGAATGATTGAGTGAAAATTTCGTTAAGAAATTTTATTGTTTGAGTGCTTAATTTGATAAAAAGGACTAAATCGCATAAAGTGTAAAACTTGAGTTCTAATAGTTAAATGTGTTTAATGGCTATGAAATTAAATAGTGGAGGTCCTTATGTTTTAATTATACCATTGTTAATGTTAGTGGACATTTATGTACATGGTTGAAGTGATTTTAATGGTTTATTAAAAAGTTAATTAAGTATTTTAGTAAATTAATGTAAAATAAATAAAACAAAACAATTTTATTCTCTTATCATCTTCTCCAACCGATTATACAAGGGAAAGAAAGCCATTTTCTTAGCTTCAATATTCAGCCAAGGCAATTTGTCTAATTAGGTAAGATTTTTGTTCCATTTTTAACGATTTCTATGTTTTTGAGATCATTGCAACCTAATCTAGCTAGCCTAGGGACTATTTTGCAAAAATTTTAAGGGTTTAGGGTTTTTCCATTGATGAATCTATGTGTATTTTTATGCTTGATGATAGAAAATGTATGCTTGTTGTTAGATAAACAACATTTGTAAATTGATTTTTGAAAAAAATTGTGATTTAGGGATTAAATTGAGAAATGTTGAAATTTTATTGTTAAAATGTGAAATAAATGAAAAAAAAATGGGTTTCTAGGGAATTAATTGAAATTCAGCTAGCATGGGTATAAGTTGAATTTCATGAATTTGCATTTTTATGAGCTAAGGACTAAATTGTAAAAATGTTGAAATATTAAGGGTAAAAATGTAAAGTTGTTATAATGTGTATTTTGGACTAAATTGAATTGATTTATGATTAAATAAGCTAAATTTGATATTATATAGATCAAGAAAAGTGAAATTCAGATTTAGATCGGGGAAAAATAAGGTGTTGGATTAGTCGATCTACTTTGTCGTTTTTACATTTGAGGTAACTTCGTATGTAATAAGCATTGTTATATTTGTGTTTTAAATGCTTTAATATTGAATATATTGTGTATATGACATTGCGAATATATTCGACGACGAATCGGCAACGAGAAATCCTGTTTGAACCTTAGGAATAGATTAGGATACGAATGATATGTCATTAGAGGTTATGTGACTGGGTACTGGTCCGTACATCCTACCGGTGGCTGAGTTATCCGGCATGTGTTGCGGATTCTCGTTAGCTTGTGTGAGCAGCACCGTGTAGCTTCTTCATGACTGTCAGCTTGTGTGAGCAAACCCATTGATAGCTCGAGAGTGAGCATTATATGTGATATGAGATTGTGATAGCTTCGGCTATTTATGTGGCACTTAGGGTGAGAGATTTTCGGGTATCCGGTATTATTTCGAATGGTTCAACGGGTATGTTAAAGATATGAAATAGTGTAAAATAGAAATGTATCAGTACAGGTATGTACAGAAACTATATAAGCATTGAATCTATGGAAGTGGTGAGTTCATGGTTAATTATGTGTTTGAGTATATGTTAACATTGTGATTAAATGTTTTGTACTATGTTATGTTCATATTATTGAATGGTGAGCTTTGCTTATTATTTCATACGAGCTTACTAAGCTTTATAGCTTACATTGTTTATTTTTTCGTGTTTTATAGTGAAATCAAAGCTAACTCGGATTTGGGATTCGTCGGAGACCTCATCACACTATCAAGCTATCACTTTGGTATTTTTGAATCTATGATTTTGGGATATATGGCATGTATAGGAGATTTGATCATTTTTGTATATGTTAGTAATGAATTTTGGCCATTTGAATTGGCTTGTAAATGTTAAGTGTTTGGTTTGTATATAGCTATGAGAGTTGGCTTATTTTGGTATGTTGGTGATGAATGTATATATATATATGTTCATATGGCTTTAGTTATGTGTTTGATGATGGTTATGTGATGCTTGTTGATAATTGGAAATTAGGGATACTAAATGTGTAACACCCCTTACCCATATCCGACGCCTGGACAGGATACGAGACATTAGTGGACTTAACTTGCTTAAACATACAACATCGGGCTATAAAATTTCATTTCAACTTAAAGCTTCTCATTCATATTCATAACATCTTTATTATGGGCCTACGAGACTCTAAACATACAATCGAGATGGTTCGGAACCAAACCAGAAACTTTTATGCACTTAGAAATGTTTTTGCCTAAAATAGGGCCACACGCCCGTGTGAAATGGAACAAGCCCGTGTGGGCAGGTCGTGTGGTCACACACGCCCATGTTCTTAGCCCGTGTGGAATTTATTTTTCATTTCGAACCTACAGGGGTTTTCACACGGCCGGACACACGCCCGTGTCTGTGGCCCGTGTCCCTCACACGGCCTAGACACGCCCGTGTCCTCACCCGTGTGTGAAAAACCTAGATATTCTGTTTATGACGTCAGCAAACTTATAAGGGCACACGGCCTAGGCGCACGCCCGTGTGCTGGCCTTTGTGGCGAATCAAATTCTCGCAACTTTGATGCAGGGGACACACGGCCTATCAGCACACCCATAGGGCTGACTGTGTGTCACACACGGCCAAGACACACGCCCGTGTGTCTACCCGTGTGGACAATTAGGAGGCTATTTCCCAAGCCAATTGCCACCCTGAAACATAATCACACATATACCAACACAAGCAACACATAACATGGCAATAATACACTATGAAAACTCCCTAATCATCATTCATACACTTCACATTTTACTCCATCAATTGCATGAACTTTCACTTCATGAAACTCATCATCATTAAAAATATGAAACTTAACAAATATTGGCCAATTCCTAATGGTCATATACAAAATGAGTGTATAACATTAGTAGCCAACACTTTCGCTTCCAAATATGACATAACACAAGATGACCAAGTTCCTATACATGCCATACCCAAAATAGATCAACTCTATTATACCAAAAAGATGATTGATAGTGTGATCCGAGCTTCGACATTCTACGATCCCCGAGCTAGCTAGGCGAAACTACAAGGAAGGGAAAAGAGAGGGGTAAGCATATAGCTTAGTAAGTTTGCATGAATTAAAATAACAACATAAGTACTCATGGTAAAATCTATTCATCTCATAGAACAATAACATCACAAAATCTCAAGTACTTTGACATACTTACTCATACTTACTCTTACCCATCACATACCACATTACAGTTTCATAACTCGTATCTTACTCATGGTACCTGTGTCACTTCATCACGTAATTTAGCACTTACGCTATCTTGAACATAAACTTAAGTCATCATCATCCTTAACTTAAAATGCAACTCTTTGTCATCTTTGTATAGCTTAGCTCTTTGTCATCCTTGTATAGCTTAACTCTTTTACCCGTTGAGTAACTCGGAATATCGTAGGATACTCAATCTCATCATACATGTATCACGATGCCAATGCCTTATCCCAAATATGGTCTTACATGGGATCACTTCTTAATGTCGATGCCATATCCCAGATATGGTGTAACATCCCGAATTATTAGGCCTGTGCATTTTGAGCAATGTATGCTTAATAGGTTAAATTGAGAATTTAGGTGCTAATTGGGCTCAAGAATGGGCTGAGGCCTTGACTAAATCTCTGCGTAGGCACTCTAGCATTTTAAAAGGAAGTTATCTGTGTTTTAAATGACAAAATGGGCTTGTGGCCCAAAGAGTAGGTGGTGCCACAAGGAAGGGAGAGGGTGGCGTCACTAGTGCATGAGGAGGGCCCAAATTTTGGTTGCTTGAAGCCCAAGTTATAGGGCCAAATTTTGACACTTAAAAGGGGACTAGGAGGGGACGGCACAAGGCTAATTTTTAGGGGATTTTATTATGTTTAAATAATGTGGATAATAAGCAGATAATAAAGAGAGGAGTTGGTGCTAATTAGGGCTATTTTTGAGAAAATAATAGATCAAGATAAGGGAAAAGATGAGAGCTCATCCAGGAGGCTTGAGTTGGCCAAAAATCAAACTCTGTGAAGGAGGGGAAATCGGTTTAGTATAGGCTAAGTATGTGCCAAATTTTGTCACAAAAAGTTCTCATCATTTTTCTTTTCTCTGCCAAAATTCCTACTCCATTCTTCGTTTCTTTTCTTTCTTCAATTGGCCAAATCCTCTGATAGATCCCTTTCTCATCTCTTTCAGACACTTTAGCCGAATCTTCAAGCCTCTCTTTGCTCTCTTTTCACTTTTCTTTTCAGCCGAAACCTCATCAGTTCCTCTTTTCTGGGATTTTAGTAAAAGCCAAAATCGTGAGATCTCGTCTCCTGTGATTGTCGAAATCACTCTGGGGTGTCTACTTGTGTCGATATCTGAAGGGAATTTTAGGTAAGTATTGATTTGTGGGATCCAAATCTTTTCCGACTTTTCAAAGTCTCTAGCCGAATGGCTATTTAGTGACTAATCTATTGTTTTTCTCTTATTTTCGGCATTCCGGGATCTGAAGTGGAATCAATCGCGTAGACCTCTAAGTCATTGTTCAGTAACACTCGAATAGTGTTACTTTCGGGATTTCAAGGTAAGGAGATCTATTGATTTTTAATGTGTAAATTTGGGTATTTATTAACCCTTGGCCGAATGTAGGGGAGGTTAAATCTTCGTGATTTTCCGGCTATTGTTGAACCAAGTTATAAATCCGGATAGCAAGGATACCGACTAAGAGTTTAGTACTTCGTGAAATCAGGTGTGTAACTTCTCACACCATTAGATTGATTGCTAATATAAATATATGTGATAAATCTGCTATACTCTGTTAAATGCCGAAATCCCGGCATAACCCGAGAAGGGTAAAGGCTAAATATCAGGTTAGTGATTTCTGCCATTCATCAGTAAATGTTTCTGTTAAAACAATATGTTTTGTATGTCGATTTCTATATATGGTTGGGGTTGGGTGATTGATGAAGGGGAAGTGATCTGTTCTGGTGGCTTATGCCATTTCAGCCTGGTGACTCTGTCACAACTCTGTTTCTGGTGGCTCTTGCCATTTCAGCCTGGTGACTTTGTCACGACTTTGACGATGAGCAGCTAACTGCAGCATGACTACCATCGATGGTGTGTAGTGGTGTGGGTTGATTGTAGAAATCCCCAATGGTGTGATTTGCAGGTAAGGGTGGTGTGTAGCGGTTGGAAACCTAGGATTGGGTTGGGTTTTATGTATGCTATCTACTATATTATGTTCTATATTCTGATCTGTGGGCTAAGGCCCAATCTGATGGTGCACGAGGGTTGCACACTGAGTTTCGCGACTCACCCTATTATTTTAACAATTTCGGTAGCACTTAGTGCATCGGGCCAGGCCGAGAGAGGAGAGCAAGGTGGCCATGCGATAGAGTATCGAGGATTCAAAGAAAAGACTTTACTTTATTTATCTATTTTTAAGAAATTTATTTAAGTGGGTTTTATATTTCGTTGTAATAAGGCCTTGGGCCACTAGACTATTATTTATGTTTCGGATTCATGTTGGGCTTTCATTTATGGGCATTTAAATTTTATGTTTAAACTAAGCTAAGACATGTATGAAATTTCGGTTTCTATTTAAAATTCACCACGGCATTTTATAACTTTATATCTTATATGAACTTAATAAATTATAAGGTTTTCGTGATGACTATCTAAACTTGATAATTGTTTTCTCAAAAGTGCCACATGTTTTTGTAAATCACTCCAGGTGACATACCGATCCAGTTGTAGTGTTTGGGCAGGTTTGGGGTGTTACAAATTGGTATCGAGCCAAGTTCAAAACTCTTCGGCTTTGGGGTTTATGGGCTCAAAACGTTTTCTAAAGATGGGCTTTTAAAACATGAATGTTTTTAAATGATAACAGGTTTGTTAGCTCGGCATGGCACATGCGTCTCCGGCCCAAGTCCGCCAGGTAAGTATTCTGAACCATTGTGTGATATATATATATATATATATATATGTGGGCTTGGTGGGCTGTATGGGACGTAGACTATCTAGATTAGAACTTGATGAACTCTAGGCTTAGCTGAAACAACTCCTTAAATCTCATAAGACTTAATTTCACTAAACAGACCCGTGAACGAGTCGCAAGACTAGGGTGTGGCAACCGGCATGTGCATGTCTAGGATTGGATCCGGAAGAGCCTGGTACTTAAGCAGTCCTAGTGACTCACCTCCTCTTCGCTGGAATCCTACCTGGTGCGTAGTGACTGTTCACCCTAGCCGCGAGGATTTGTTGACGGGCCAAAATCCATAACTAAAACCCGAAAGGGACCAGCCACCCTATTTTCAAAAAATTGCTAAACTACCCTTATTTTGAAAACTACCAAGATATCCATGATTTGCAAATATACCCCTAGATTTATGGAAATACCCCGATTTACAAAGTCAACGGTTTTAAAAAAAAACATACAACACACAACATCAATCAAAAACCACAAACACCTGAACGCCACTATTATTCTTTTGAAATCAAATTCTCTAAGATACCCCTATTTTTTAAAAAAAAAATCCAGAATATCCCTGATTTGTAGAATTACCAAAATACCTCCGGATTGTAAGACTACCGAAATACCCTCGGATTGCAAAATTACCAAAATACCCTTCTTTCACAAAATCACCAAGGAACCCTATTTTGGAAAATTACGAAAATACCCTATAGGATAAAATTACGAAAATACCCCTGGGTAGTGAAATGACGAAAATACCCTATGTGTTGAATGTGGGTTCATGGATGGCGTCTGTATGTTGATGGTTGATGTGTGTGGTTCCTAGAACCAGGAGACAAACTTAAGACTGAAACTTGTAGATGTAATTCCAAATTCGAAAGAACTACTCTTAAACTACTGATCATAAGACTATTCGTGGTTAATCAGTGGAAGAAACTTATTAATTCATAAAATTCTTAATCAGATAAACGTCGATCAAAAGAATGAATACAAGGGGTCGAGGACGTCCACCGTGTGGTCGTGGTAGGGGTAGGATGACCGCCTCGAGAGCCGCAGGTCCGCCACGGGTCGAGAGACGAGATGCCGAGTCGCCACCGTAGAGGGAGAATTTTGGGATCAGGCGCCCAGAGATGATGCAGTATCTCAAGCGATGTTGTGGGTCCTCGAAAGAGTTGCTGGGGCAGGCACGGGTTCAGGAGCCCGGAAATTTGTGTTGGAACGACTCCAAGCCAACGGAGCGGAGATGTTTAGAGGTGTTTCTGGCGTAGCCCCTAACACAGCTGAGTACTGGTTAGAAGCGACGGAGCGCATAATGGATGACCTGGACTTCACGGTGGAGGAGAAGTTGAAAGGGGTCGTGTCTCTTCTTCGAGACGAGGCTTACCAGTGGTGGCTCACGGTAAAGGAGGGTACTGCCGCAGACCGGATTGATTGGGATTTCTTTAAGGAGTCATTCCAAGGAAAGTATGTTGGGGCCAGCTATGTGGATGCACAGAGGAAGGCATTTCTGAATTTGGTGTAGGGAAGTAAATCTGTGGCTGAATATGGTAGCAACTGAATATGAACGTTGTGTGCGGTTCGAGGATGGGCTGCAGAATGAGTTAAGGGTATTGATAGCTCCGCAGCGAGAGAGGGACTCTGCTGTCCTGGTTGAGAAAGTTAAGATAGCTGAGGAGGTAAAACAGACTGAAAGACAGGAAAAAGATAAGGAGCGGGGAAGGAATAAGAGAAGTTTTGGGCAGTCAGGAGCATCTGGGAATTTTCAGAAAAGGCCTAGGACTGATGGGCCATGAAACACCCCAAACCCGGCCCACGAGCCCTGACCGGATCGGGTATGTTCCTTGAGTAAAACAGTTCAAAACTTATTTGTTTCTTTTGGAAAGTTTGGGTGGTTTTGAAGAAGATTTGATTTGTGTTGGGTTCAACGTTGAAAACAAAGATTATTTTTTGAAGTCTAGGTTTTAATAAAACTTTATTTTCAAAACAATAAGTTAAAAATATTGCTTTGAGTTCTTAGAGTTTACTATTTAAACTGAAAACCATTTGTGCTAGGTGTCGAACATTTTAAGGTTTATTTTTAAGAAAAGTTACTTAAACTTTAATTTGATAAGAATCGTGTCATAATAAAATAATTAAAAGTGCATGCATAAACAGCTTCATACTAATGGCCTTATTACATCGAGAAAAAACCCAAAATAAATTCAAATACTAAAAACAATAAAAAGTCCAAAATAAAATAAATCTCGTGGCCGAGCATGGCCACCACTAAGCTCCCGCCGACCCGGTCCATCACCGAAAGTCCACCAAAAAATATCCCACAAGGGGTGAGTCAAATGCACTCGGTGTGTGACAACCAACACTAAGTCCCAACGATTCGGGCATAGCGGATCATACATATACATATAGCAATTAAATATATTGATGCAATCCCAACCCAAACCTATATAACCATCCGCTACACATCACCCGTACCAACCATCACACCGTGGGGACTACTAAGTCGACCCGCCATCCGCTACACATCATCGAAGCGATCACAAGACGACTAGCTCATCGCCCTTATAATTTTGTGGCGTAGCCACCGGATAATAATTTTGTGACATAAGTCACCACATTCGAATATTGTGACATGAGTCACCACATTCGGATTATGTGACCGAAGTCACCACATTCGTATATTGTGGTAAAAACCACCGGATCACTTCCCTTTCCATATAACCCATATGCCCCATGTCATACAAATCATGCAATTATCATGGCTTAGGCCTTATTTCACATTCTTATCAATGTTCACATATGTGCCACAAATGATATTCATAATATCATAACTACGAGAGTAGTAAGTTAACGTGCACAGTACTTTGTACCATTGCATGGTACCCTTAGCCACATCTTACTTATTCTTACTAACACATTCAATAAAACATAACCATAAATCTATTAAGGCTTAGTGCGGGTACACACTGGTTTATATAACGCTTCCACTCAAATCCCGAAAATCCCGATCTAACGCTTTAGATCTCAAATTCCTACATTCGGCCAACCCTTAGTATTTTAGCAAAAGCCTATTCGGCTATAAAGTCAATTCCCGAAGGATTATTGTAACAAAAATCCTTACCTTGGCGATTTGATTACTAGTCAAATCCCAAAACTGTCACTTGCTCCTTGGGTAGTCGAAATCCCTGCCTACTAACTGTCAGAATCGGCTTATGCATAAACCTATGGAAAATGGCCCTTGGCCGAATACTACATATCACTTACCTTGATCACTTCAAATCTCGAAAGATTCTTTCTTGAAATCGGCTACAAGAGAAATCCCTAAGACCCTTCAAAGTTTCGCCAAAGAATTCTAATGGGATTAGTGCTTTGATTTCGCCACAAGAAAAAGAAATAAACGATGATGGTAGAATCCTTACCCTTAATATTGAAATCGGCAACACCTTTACCCCGAACCCACGGGCTATCCTGGCTATGGCTTAGATGTTAATTGATTTCGACTTTTGATGAACACTAGAGGGTTTCGGCTTCAACAAAGGAAAGAAAAGAAAGAGTATGAGGCTTAGGGAGAATCGGCTATGGTGGGATTTTGAGAGGAGGATGTTCGACCTTTGATGGGAAGAAGAAGAAAGTGTGGCTCGACGAAATTCGGCTTATGGAAGTGAGTAGCAAAAAGGAAGAAAAAAGAAAAGGGACACAAGCTGATCTTTTGAGAATTTCGCACAAATGAAAAGATGAGAAGAGAAAAATTTTCGCACACCTACCTTGCTATCATTAAACCGAAAATACCATCCCTTGTACCCCATATTCGGCCAACTCCTCATCCCTTATCTAATCCCTTGTTTTTCTCTTTATCACTTCATTCAAAAATTAATAAAAATAATCCATCATTTATCCCTTATCTTAGCCAAATTTTTAAAAAGGATTAAACTCATCCCTTTATTGCCTTAATGCCGTCCACTCATCATTTCACTCTCGCAGCAAAATAAAACCCTTTTATTTGCTTCCCTTGCAGCTCGAACCTAGCCCCTTGCCCACTGCATATGGCGTCACTTACAGAGGCTTTAAGTGGCGCCTCCAAGCCACTTTAACAAGCTGATTTTTGTGTTGTGTTTTCCTTACAATTTCTCTTAGGGCCTCCTTTGCCTAGCTTTCTCTTTTAAGCTTAAAATCGAATAATTTCTAAGGCATTTTCCTACATTCTAAGGTTCTCAAAAATTCATAAAACACATTTATCACTCACATAGACATAATTTCACATTTATTTAAGCACAAATACATAAACCCAAAAATCCAGGATATTACAGTTCTACCCCCTTAAAATAATTTCGACCTCGAAATTTCCTGGCTAAAATAAGTGAGGGTATTGCTGTCGCATTGCTTCTTCTGGCTCCCACGAAGCTTCCTCCGATCCATGATTGCGCCATAATACTTTAACTAGAGGAACTGATTTCCTCCGTAGTACTTTCACATCTCGTTCCAAAATCTGAGCCGGCCCTTCCCCGTAGGACAAATCTGGTCTTAGCTCCACTTCCTCAACTGGTACTACATGAGATGGATCCGATCGATAACGACGTAGCATAGAAACATGGAATACATCGTGCATCTGCTTCAACTCCGGAGGCAACTCTAACTGGTATGTCACTGGTCCAACTCGCTTTAATACCCGATAAGGTCCTATAAACCTGGGACTTAGCTTCCCTTTGCGACCAAATCTCATCACCTTCTTCCACGGCGACACCTTAAGAAACACTTAATCCCCTACATCACATTCTATTTCCTTCCGCTTAAGATCTGCGTACGACTTCTGCCTGTCAGATGCTTCCTTTAACCTTGCCCGAATTACCTCAACTTTCTCTTTAGATTCTGCCACAATCTCTGGACCCAAAACTCGTCGTTCCCCTAATTCTGTCCAACACGTCGGTGTACGACACTTTCGTCCATACAGCGCTTCATACGGTGCCATTCGAATACTAGCTTGATAGCTGTTATTGTAAGAAAATTCCGCTAAAGGCAAGTATTCTTCCCAACTTCCTCTAAAGTCTATTACACAGCCCCTCAACATATCTTCCAACACTTGATCACTCGTTCGATCGACCGCCGATCGCGGATGAAAAGCCGTGAGTGAAATCCAATCTGGTGCCTAAAGCTTGATGCAGAGCTTTCCAAAACCGAGACGTAAACCTTGGATCCCTATCTAAAATAATTGACACCGGTACTCCATGCAACCTTACAATCTCCGCCACATACAACTTCGCCAACTTCTGTAAAGAATAATCAACCCGCACTGGAATGAAATGCGCGGACTTTGTCAACCGATCCACTATCACCCATACCGAGTCCTTCTTAGTAGGCGTAAGGGGAAGCCCACTAACGAAGTCCATGGTGATTCTCTCCCACTTCCACTGCGGAATCTTTATCGGCTGAAGCAATCCTGACGGAACTTGGTGTTCAAATTTAACTTGTCGACACGTCAAGCATTTCCCTACAAATTCGGTAACTTCCCTCTTAAGACCAGGCCACCAAAATTGTTCCCTTAGATCCCTGTACAACTTAGTACCTCCAGGATGCATAGCATAGGGGCTACCATGCGATTCCTGAAAAATTCTCTGCCTTAAGTCCTCATTCTTCTAAGATACGCACCTTGCCCTTGAAACATAATACTCCCTCGTCATTAATACCGTAATCTTCCAACTCCTCACTCTACACTTGCTGCAACTTAGCACTAAAATCCTCATCCACTAACTGACTTTCCTTCACCTCATTCAGCCATGTCGGCTTAACTTGCAACTCTGCCAGCAGACTTCCATCGTCATACAAGCTCAGATGTGCAAACATCGCCTTCAGATCCGATACTACTTTCTGACTTAGAGCATCTGCTACCACATTCGCCTTCCCCGGGTGATACTTTATGGAACAATCATAATCCTTCAGTAATTCCACCCACCTTGTCTCAAGTTCAACTCCTTCCGAGTCGTGAGATACTTAAGGCTCTTGTGGTCCGTGTAGATCACTGACTTTTCTCCATAAAGATAATGCCTCCACACCTTAAGAGCAAAGACCACCGCCACCAATTCCAAATCATGTGTCGGGTAGTTAACCTCATGTGGCCTTAATTACCGAGACGCATAAGTGACTACCTTCCCATCTTGCATCAATACGCATCCCAATCCTGTGTGAGAAGCATCACAGTACACCACAAAGTCCTTCCCTGCCTCCGGCTGAATCAAAACCGAGCTTCACCAAAACCCTCTTAAGCTTCTCAAAGCTCTCCTGTTGCTTATCTGTCCAAACGAAAGGTACCTCCTTTCTCAACAAATTTTGTCAAAGGTGCGGCTATTGATGAAAACCCTTCTACAAACCTTCAGAGTAGCCGGCTAATCCCAAGAAATCATAACCTCACCACGCACTTAGGTGGTTTCCAATCTAATACTGCCTCAATCTTTCAATGATCCACCCTTATTCCTTCAGCAGACACCACATGCCCTAAGAATGTGACCTCTTTCAGCCAAAACTCACACTTACTGAATTTGGCATAGAGCTTCTTCTCCCTTAATACTTGCAACACAATCCGGAGATGCTCATCATGTTCCTCCTCAGACTTGGAGTATACTAGGATATCGTCTATGAACACAACGACGAACCTATCCAAGTAAGGTTTAAAAACCCGGTTCATCATATCCATGAACGCGGCTGGGGTGTTCGTCAATCCGAACGGCATTACTACGAACTCATAGTGCCCGTTCGATCTTGTTCGAAGGTCGTCTTATGGATATCCGCTTCCTTCACCTTAAGTCGATGATATCCGGACCTTAGATCTATCTTCGAGAATACCGCGCCTCTTAAGGTGATCGAACAAGTCATCTATCCTCAAGAACGGGTACTTGTTCTTGATGGTCACTTATTCAATCGACGATAATCTATGCACATACGCATAGTTTCGTCCCTTCTTCTTCACAAACAAGACCGGTGCTCCCCATGGAGACACACTGGGGTCTGGATAAACCCACGATCAAGCAACTCTTGGATTTGAGCCTTGAGCTCAACCAACTCCTTCGGTGCCATTCTATACGGAGCGATAGATACTGGCGCCGTTCGAGGTAGCAAGTCAATTCCAAACTCCACCTCCCTGTCCGGGGTATTCTGCAACTCCTCCTAAAAATATCAACAAACTCCTTTACTGTTCTAACTCCACTAACTCCCCCTTCTTTGGCATCCAACGCCCTAACAAAAGTCAGAAATGCGTTGCACCCTTTTCGAACCATCTTATTAGCCTTTAAGGCAGAGACTATGTTAGATAAGTAGTTCCTTCTTTCTCCTATCATAATTATCGCCTCATCCTCCGGCGTCCTTAACTCCATTCGCTTAGCTGCACAATCCAATATAGCCCGGTGTTCTACTAGCCAATCCATGCGAAGTATGAGGTCAAATTCTCTGAAAGGAAGTTCCATTAAGTCGGCAGAAAATATCACTCCCTAAATTTCTAAGGGTACACTCCGAAAGATCTTATTCACCACTACAGTTTGGCCTAATGGGCTTACTACAGTCATCTCCCTATCAGATAGTTCAGAGTCTATGTCTAGTGTTTCAACTACACTACATTCAACATAGGAATGGGTCGAACCCACATCAATCAGAGCAAAATAAGACTTGTCAGCTATAAGGAACGTACCGATTATGACGTCCGGTGCGTCTCCCTCCTCCCTCCGGCGAACCGCATACACTAGACCTGGCTGTCTAGCCTCTGTATTACCAACACCTCTGCCCGGGGTCCCACGTCCTCTTCCAGCACCATTACCTCTGTTATTCGGACCACGACCCCGCTGAGGCTGCTGTCCACCTCTTCCAGCCTGATTATAGCCCTGACCTATTGGTCGACTCCCGTCTATCATTATTGGACAGTCCTTAATAATATGATCCTTAGATCCACACTTGAAATATCCTCATGTCTTTTTCCAACACTCTCCTAGGTGCCTCTTCCCACACTCAGCACAAGTACGGTACTGCCTTCCGGTACCAACTTGCTGACCTCGCTACCCATCAACCCTAGGTCTCTTCTATGCATTTCCCGATGACTCTGATGATCTAAACCCTCTCTTTTGCCTTTTCCGGTCAGTATTCTGCCTTACAGAGTCCTTAACTCCTTCGGCTACTTTAGCCTTCTCTACTAACACGGCAAATTCCCGTTCCTGCTGTAGAGCTATTAACAACCTTAGATCATCCCTAAGTCCGTCCTCAAACCGGACACATCGCTCATGCTCCGTAGCCACCATTCCTCGAGCATACCGGCTCAACCTTAAGAATTCAGCCTCGTACTCCGCTACGGACTTATTCCCTTTAACCAGCCCTAGAAATGCCTTCCTCTGCGCATCAATATAATTAGTACCAACATACTTCTTCTGGTATGCCGCCTTAACATAGTCCCAAGTGAGTTCCTCAACCGTAGCACCATCCCTAACTGTGAGCCACCATTGATATGACTCATCGTGAAGAAGCGACACCATTCCTTTCAGTTTCTCCTCAGCAGTTAAATTGAGCTCATCCATGATTCGCTCTGTCGCCCAACCAATACTCACCAGATCTTGGGTGCCACACCAGAAACACCACGAAACACCTCAGCCCCATTGGCTCGGAGTCGCTCGGGTACAGATTTCTGAGCTCCCATATTTCCTCATGCTCCAGCCATAATTTCAAGAACTCGCAGTACAGCCTGCGATACTGCATCATCCCCTGTCTGATCTTGCTGCTCACTACCAACAGCTGGTGGTGGGGGTGGTGGTACCTCATTCTCAGATCCTTGACCCGATCTAACAGGTTTCGATACGGCGATTCTGCCTCTACCATGTCCTTGTACATTACGACCACGTCCCCTAGAACTCATTTCTACGATCGCGCTTTAATCTGATTACAAAGTTTTATGTATTAGCCTTTGTTCCACCTGATTACCAAGAGAAATTTTATGAAAAGAAGATTAATAGTGGTTCTTTCGATCATTCAGAGTTTTCGTTCCAAGTTTTCTATCCTAATTTAGAGAAACACAATCATTCAGTAGTACCTACCGCACACATTCCACTATTCAAACATTTTCGTCCGTTCCTATCTCAGGGGTATTTTCGTCATTTCTCCTACAGGTGTATTTTGGGTAATAAAGCGGGGTCAATTTAAAAATCTTAATAAATCAGGGCACTTTGAAATTTTCAAAACTCGAGGGTACTTTTGAAAATTTTCTCAAATCAGAGGTATGGCAAAAATTTTGAAAATCGGGGTCATTTTGGTAATTTTGTAAATCAGGGGTAATTTCATAAATTTTCCAATTCAGGGTATCTTAATATTTTGCAAAATAGGGGTTTCTAGTATTTTGAAAAGTATCTTAGTAAAAATCGAGGGTAGTATGGTACTTTAAATTCTTTTCAACCAAAGCTTTTTAGTAAATTTCACAACCAGGGGTATTTAAGTAATTTTGTAAATTGGGAATATTTTGGAAAAATTTTCAAAATAATTTCGCTATGAATCAAAGTGGTAATTTGTTGATTTTTAAAACTAGGGTTTTTATAAAAATACGGCTAGTCCCTTTCGGGTTTTACTTATTGAGTTTAGCCTGTGAATGAGTCCTCTTGGTTAGGGTGAACCGTAGCTACGCACCAGGTAGGATTCGAGCGAAGAAGAGGTGAGTCACTAGGACCGCTAAATACCGTGCTCTTCCTGAATCCAATCCTAGACATGCACACAATGGTTGCCACACCCTAACTCGGTGACTTAGACACAGGTTTGTTTAGTTAGGCATTAAGTCTTATGTAATTCTTATGTTGGGGTAAACTAATCCTAGGGCTCAAGTACTTAATATACTAATCTACGTTACCGATATAACCTTCTACAAATCATACTATAATTCACACAACAGTTAGGAGTACTTACCTGGTGGACTTCGGGTCGGAGACTTAGGTGCCATGCCAGAAAACCTGCTCATGTCACAAAAATTTTCACAATTTATTTGGGACAAATCTTGAAAATATTGTGGGCTTCAAACTCAAGGCCGAGAGTTTTAAAATCTGGCTCTGATACCAAGCTGAAACACCCCAAACCCGGCCCATGAGCCCTGACCGGATCGGGTATGTTCCTTGAGTAAAACAGTTCAAAACTTATTTGTTTCTTTTGGAAAGTTTGGGTGGTTTTGAAGAAGATTTGATTTGTGTTGGGTTCAACGTTGAAAACAACATTATTTTTTTGAAGTCTAGGTTTTAATAAAACTTTATTTTCAAAACAATAAGTTAAAAATATTGCCGAGTTCTTAGAGTTTACTATTTAAACTGAAAACCATTTGTGCTAGGTGTCAGAACATTTTAAGGTTTATTTTTAAGAAAAGTTACTTAAACTTTAATTTGATAAGAATCGTGTCATAATAAAATAATTAAAAGTGCATGCATAGACAGTTTCATACTAGTGGCCTTATTACATCAAAACAAAACCCAAAATAAATTCGAAATACTAAAAACAATAAAAAGTCCAAAATAAAATAAATCCTGTGCTGAGCTTGGCCACCACTAAGCTCCTGCCGACCCGGTCCATCACTGAGCGTCACCTGAAAAATATCCCACAACGGGGTGAGTCAAACAGACTCAGTGTGTGACAACCAACACTAAGTCCCAACGATTCAGGCATAGCAGATCATACATATACATATAGCAATTAAATATAATGATGCAATCCCGAACCCAAACCTATATAACCATCCGCTACACATCACCCGTACCAACCATCACACCGTGGGGACTACTAAGTTGACCCGCCATCCGCTACATATCATCGAAGGCAGTCGCTGCAGACGACTAGCTCATCGCCCTTATAATTTTGTGGCGTAGCCACCAGGTAATAATTTTGTGACATAAGTCACCATATTCAGATATTGTGACATGAGTCACCACATTCGGATTATGTGACCGAAGTCACCACATTCAGATATTGTGGTATAAACCACCAGATCACTCCCCCTTTCCATATAACCCATATGCCCCATGTCATACAAATCATGCAATTATCATGGCTTAGGCCTTATTTCACATTCTTATCAATGTTCACTTATGTGCCACAACAGATATTCATAATATCATAACTATAGTAGTAGTAAGTTAACGTACCTGAGTACTTTGTACCATTGCATGGTACCCTTAGCCACATCTTACTTATTCTTACTAACACATTCAATAAAACATAACCATAAATCTATTAAGGCTTAGTGCGGGTACACACTGGTTTACTTAACGCTTCCATCGAAATCCAAAATCTCGATCTAACGCTTTAGATCTCAAATTCCTACATTCGCCAACCCTTAGTATTTTAGCAAAAGCCTATTCGGCTATAAAGTCAATTCCCAAGGATTATTGTAACCAAAAATCCTTACCTTGGCGATTTGATTACTAGTCAAATCCCAAAATCTGTCACTTGCTCCTTGGGTAGTCGAAATCCACGCTACTAATCTGTCGAGAATCGGCTTATGCATAAACCTATGGAAAATGGCCCTTGGCCGAATACTACATATCACTTACCTTGATCACTTCAAATCTCGAAAGATTCTTTCTTGAAATCGGCTACAAGAGAAATCCCTAAGACCCTTCAAAGTTTCGGCCAAAGAATTCTAATGGGATTAGTGCTTTGATTTCGCCACAAGAAAAAGAAATAAAACGATGATGGTAGAATCCTTACCCTTAATATTGAAATCGGCAACACCTTTACCTGAACCCATAGGGCTATCCGGCTATGGCTTAGATGTTAATTGATTTCGGCTTTTGATGAACACTAGAGGGTTTCGGCTTCAACAAAAGAAAGAAAAGAAAGAGTATGAGGCTTAGGGAGAATCGGCTATGGTGGGATTTTGAGAGGAGGATGTTCGGCCTTTGATGGGAAGAAGAAGAAAGTGTGGCTCGACGAAATTTGGCTTATGGAAGTGAGTAGCAAAAAGGAAGAAAAGAAAAGGGACACAAGCTGATCTTTTTGAGAATTTCGGCACAAATAAAAAGATGAGAAGAGAAGAATTTTCGGCACACCTACCTTGCTATCATTAAATCGAAAATACCATCCCTTGTACCCCATATTCGGCCAACTCCTCATCCCTTATCTAATCCCTTGTTTTTCTCTTTATCACTTCATTCAAAAATTAATAAAAATAATCCATCATTTATCCCTTATCTTAGCCGAATTTTTAAAAAGGATTAAACTCATCCCTTTAGTGCCTTAATGCCGTCCACTACTGTTCACTCCTGCAGCAAAATAAAACCCTTTTATTTGCTTCCCTTGCAGCTCGAACCTAGCCCATTGCCCACTGCATATGGCGTCACTTACAGAGGCTTTAAGTGGCGCCTCCAAGCCACTTTAACAAGCTGATTTTTGTGTTGTGTTTTCCCTACAATTTCTCTTAGGGCCTCATCTGCATAGCTTTCTCTTTTAAGCTTAAAATCGAATAATTTCTAAGGCATTTTCCTAAATTCTAAGGTTCTCAAAAATTTATAAAACACATTTATCACACACATAGACATAATTTCACATTTATTTAAGCACAAATGCATAAACCCAAAAATCCAGGATATTACAGGCCAGCTCGTGCTCCGACGGGTTAGAATCGATCATGTAATTCGTGCAGGAAAGCACATTCTGGAGAGTGTAGAAGAAGAACCGGTGGATGCTTCAGGTGTGGATCCACAGAGCATATGATTAAGGACTGTCCACAGAAGGATCAGGTGCAGCCAGACGGACGAGGTTTTGATCAGGCTGGGAGAGGTGGTCAGCCAGTACAGAGGGGTCGTGGCCCAGGTAGAGGAGGAAATGGGGCTGGTCGAGGTCGTGGGGCACTTGGTAGAGGTGTAGGTAATGTAGATGCGAGGCAGCCGGGTCTAGTTTATGCAGCTCACCGACGGGAGGATGGTGACGCACCGAATGTTATAACCGGTATGTTTCTTATTGTTGATAAATCATCTCTTGCCTTGATTGATATTGGGTCAACCCACTCCTATGTTGCATGTTCGGAATCTGAGACCCTAAGTATAGATTCTGAAATAACTTCTAGGAAGATGACTATGGTTAGTCCCTTAGGACAATCTAGGGTAGTGGACAAACTATTTAAGGATGTACCTTTAGAAACTCAAGGGGTAGTGTTTCCGGCAGACTTAATGGAATTGCCATTTGGAGAGTTTGACCTTATCTTAGGAATGGAATTGTTGACGAAACATCGTGCTAAGTTGGATTGTGAGGATAAGCGCATGGTGTTGAATACCCCGGAAGGCGGGGAGGTGGTTGTATTAGGAGAAAGAAGGAATTACTTGTCCAACGTAGTGTCCGCATTAAAAGCTGTTAAGATGATTCGGAAGGGATGTAATGCGTTTCTAGCCTTTATCAGTGCTTTGGATGTTAAGGAGGTGACTGTCGATGAGGTTCGAACAGTCAAAGATTTCACTGATGTCTTTCCTGAAGAACTGCCCGGATTACCCCCGGATCGTGAAGTGGAGTTTGGAATAGAGCTACTTCCGGGTACGACTCCGGTGTCCATTGCTCCTTACCGAATGGCGCCGAAAGAGTTGATGGAACTCAAAGCTCAGATCCAGGAACTGTTGGATCGTGGTTTTATCCGATCGAGTGTGTCTCCGTGGGGAGCGCCGGTCCTATTCGTGAAGAAGAAGGACGGATCCATGCGTATGTGTGTGGATTATCGTCAATTGAATAAGTTGACTATTAAGAACAAGTACCCACTACCGAGAATCGATGATTCGCTCGATCACCAAAGGAGCTTCGGTCTTTTCTAAGATTGACTTAAGGTTGGGATATCATCAGTTAAGGGTTAAGGAAGGAGACATTCATAAGACGGCGTTTCGGACTCGGTACGGTCATTATGAGTTCTTGGTGATGCCGTTCGGGTTGACGAACGCGCCAGCAGCATTTATGGATATGATGAACCGGGTGTTCCAACAATATCTTGATCGGTTCGTCGTAGTGTTCATTGACGACATCTTGGTTTATTCCAAGTCAGAGGAGGAACATGATGAACATCTTCGTGTGGTGTTGCGAACTTTGAGGGAGAAGCAGTTGTTCGCAAGGTTCAGTAAGTGTGAGTTTTGGCTAAGGGAAGTAACTTTCTTAGGGCATGTAGTTTCTGCAGAAGGAATCAGGGTGGACCCTCGGAAGATAGAGGCCGTATTGGATTGGAAATCGCCGAAGTCTGTGGCGGAGATTCAAAGTTTCTTGGGATTGGCCGAGTATTATAGGAGGTTTGTGGAAGGGTTCTCGTTAATTGCGGCACCTCTAACTAAGTTGTTAAGGAAGGGAATATCATTTGTATGGACCGACAAACAGCAGGAGAGCTTTGAGAAGCTGAAGAGAATCTTGACGGAAGTGCCAGTGTTAATTCAGCCAGAGGCAGGAAAAGAATTTACCGTCTACTATGATGCGTCACACACGGGTTTAGGATGTGTGTTGATGCAAGATGGAAGAGTTGTTGCATATGCGTCTCGACAGTTGAGACCGCATGAATTGAACTACCCTACGCACGATTTAAAATTGGCAGCGATAGTGTTTGCTCTGAAGATTTAGAGGCACTACCTGTATGGGCAGAAGTAAGTTATTTATACGGACCATAAGAGCCTGAAGTATATCCTTACCCAGAAGGAGTGGAACCTAAGACAGAGAAGGTGGGTCAAGCTGTTAAAGGATTATGACTGCTCGATTGAGTACCACCCGTGTAAGGCTAACGTGGTGGCGGATGCGCTGAGTAGGAAGGCGATAGCAGATTTGAGGGCGATGTTCACTCATCTCAGTCTGTATGAGGATGGCGGTTTGGTAGCTGAACTCCAAGTGAAACCAACGTGGACAAATCGAGACAAGGAAAAGCAAACATTGGATGATGTTTTGAGTGCTCGACTCCGTCAAGTGCAGAATGGTAAGGTGGAGGACTATAGTTTAAATGGTGATGGAGTCCTGTGTTTTCGGAAAAGAGTTTGTATGCCAAAGGAGGTGGAGTTAAGGCAGGTGATTCTTCAGGAGGCACATAGTAGCCCTTACGCTATGCATCCTGGAGGGGTTAAGATGTACCGAGATTTTCGAGAGCAATTTTGGTGGCCAGGTCTGAAGCGAGAGGTAACAGAATTCGTGGGTAAGTGCTTGACGTGCCAACAGGTGAAAGCGGAACACCAGTTGCCTTCGAGGTTGTTGCAACCGGTGAAGATTCTGCAGTGGAAATGGGAGAGAATCACGATGAATTTTGTTAGTGGGTTACCCCTTACGCCCACTAAGAAGGATTCAATTTGGGTGATTGTGGATCGACTCACGAAGTCTGCTCACTTCATACCGGTTCGTGTTGACTATTTTCTGCAGAGGTTGGCTAAGTTGTACGTGGCTGTGGTCGTGAGACTACATGGTGTATTGGTGTCGATCATATCAGATAGGGACCCTAGATTCACGTCACGATTCTGGAAGGCTCTTCATCAAGTAATGGGAAAAAGGTTAGACTTTAGTACTGCTTTTCACCCACAGACTGATGGTCAGTCTGAGAGGGTAATTCAGATCTTGGAGGATATGCTAAGGGGTTGCATCATCGACTTTAGGGGTAATTGGGAGGAGTATTTACCTTTGACAGAATTCGCATACAATAACAATTATCAAGCTAGTATTCAGATGGCACCTTATGAAGCGTTATATGGAAGGAGATTTCGTACCCCCACTTGTTGGACGGAGTTGGGTGAACGCCAGGTGTTGGGCCCAGAACTAGTTTCGGAAACGAAGGAGAAAGTTGAGTTAATACGGGCTCGGTTGAAGGAGGTGTCTGATCGGCAAAAATCTTATGCGGATCTAAAGCGGAAGGAGGTGGAATTTGCAGTAGGAGACCAAGTCTTTTTGAAAGTATCTCCATGGAAGAAGGTAATGAGGTTTGGACGGAAGGGTAAGTTAAGTCCTCGGTTTATTGGACCGTATCGGGTACTAGAGCGTGTGGGCCCAGTGGCTTATCGGTTGGAGTTGCCTTCAGAGTTGAAGCAGATACATGACGTGTTTCATGTCTCGATGCTAAGATGTTATTGTTCTGATCCGTCGCATGTGGTGCCGGTGAAAGAGATTGAAGTAAGGCCAGATTTATCCTTTGAGGAAGAACCAGTGCAAATCTTGGATCGAGACGTAAAAGTGTTGAGAAGGAAGTCCGTCCCTTTGGTCAAAGTTCTGTGGCAAAATCACGGCGCAGAAGAGGAGACGTGGGAACCAGAGGATGTTATCCGACAACAATATCCCCATCTCTTTTGATCAGGTAAATTTCGAGGCCGAAATTTATTTTTAAGGGGGGTAGAACTGTAACATCCCGAATTATTGGGCCTGTGCATTTTGTGCAATGTATGCTTAATAGGTTAAATTGAGAATTTAGGTACTAATTGGGCTCAAGAATGGGCTGAGGCCTTGACTAAATCTCTGCGTAGGCACTCTAGCATTTTAAAAGGAAGTTATCTGTGTTTTAAATGACAAAATGGGCTTGTGGCCCAAAGAGTAGGTGGCGCCACAAGGAAGGGAGAGGGTAGCGTCACTAGTGCATGAGGAGGGCCCAAATTTTGGTTGCTTGAAGCCCAAGTTATAGGGCCAAATTTCGGCACTTAAAAGGGGACTAGGAGGGGACGGCACAAGGCTAATTTTTAGGGAATTTTATTATGTTTAAATTATGTGGATAATAAGCAGATAATGAAGAGAGGAGTTGGTGCTAATTAGGGCTATTTTTGAGGAAATAATGGATCAAGATAAGGGAAAAGATGAGAGCTCATCCAGGAGGCTTGAGTTGGCCGAAAATCAAACTCTGTGAAGGAGGGGAAATCGATTTAGTATAGGCTAAGTATGTGCCAAAATTTTCTTTATCAAAGTTCTCATCATTTTTCTTTTCTCTGTCGAAATTCCTACTCCATTCTTCGTTTCTTTTCTTTCTTCAGTTGGCCAAATCCTCTGATAGATTCCTTTCTCATCTCTTTCAGACACTTTAGCCGAATCTTCAAGCCTCTCTTTGCTCTCTTTTCACTTTTTCTTTTCAGTCGAAACCTCATCAGTTCCTCTTTTTTGGGATTTTTGTAAAAGCCGAAATCTTGAGATCTCGTCTCTTGTGATTGCCGAAATCACTCTGGGGTGTCTACTTGTGTCGAAATCTGAAGGGAATTTTAGGTAAGTATTGATTTGTGGGATCCAAATCTTTTCCGGCTTTTCAAAGTCTCTAGCCGAATGGCTATTTAGTGACTAATCTATTGTTTTTCTCTTATTTTCGGCATTCCGGGATCTGAAGTGGAGTCAATCGCGTAGATCTCTAAGTCATAGTTCAGTAACACTCGAATAGTGTTACTTTCGGGATTTCAAGGTAAGGAGATCTATTGATTTTTAACGTGTAAATTTGGGTATTTATTAACCCTTGGCCGAATGTAGGGGAGGTTAAATCTTCGTGATTTTCTGACTTTTGTTGAACCAAGTTATAAATCCGGATAGCAAGGATACCGACTAAGAGTTTAGTACTTCGTGAAATCAGGTGTGTAACTTCTCACACCATTAGATTGATTGCTAATATATATATATGTGATAAATCTGCTATACTCTGTTAAATGCCGAAATCCCGGCATAACCCGAGAAGGGTAAAGGCTAAATATCAGGTTAGTGATTTCTGCCATTCATCAGTAAATGTTTCTGTTAAAACAATATGTTTTGTATGTCGATTTCTATATATGCTTGGGGTTGGGTGATTGATGAAGGGGAAGTGATCTGTTCTGGTGGCTTATGCCATTTCAGCCTGGTGACTCTGTCACAACTCTGTTTCTGGTGGCTCTTGCCATTTCAACCTGGTGACTTTGTCACGACTTTGACGATGAGCAGCTAACTGCAGCATGACTGCCATCGATGGTGTGTAGTGGTGTGGGTTGATTGTAGAAATCCCCAATGGTGTGATTTGCAGGTAAGGGTGGTGTGTAGCGGTTGGAAACCTAGGATTGGGTTGGGTTTTATGTATGCTATCTACTATATTATGTTCTATATTCTGATCTGTGGGCTAAGGCCCAAGCTGATGGTGCACGAGGGTTGCACACTAAGTTTCATGACTCACCCTATTATTTTAACAATTTCAGGTAGCACTTAGTGCATCGAACCAGGCTGGAGAGGAGAGCAAGGTGGCCATGCGATAGAGTACTGAGGATTCAGCAAAAGACTTTACTTTATTTATCTATTTTTAAGAAATTTATTTAAGTGGGTTTTATATTTCGTTGTAATAAGGCCTTGGGCCACTAGACTATTATTTATGTTTTGGATTCATGTTGGGCTTTCATTTATGGGCATTTAAATTTTATGTTTAAACTAAGCTAAGACATGTAT